>CM035161.1:142235534-142933730 GCA_020205615.1 Panax quinquefolius | reverse complement strand
AATGTTGATGTAAAATTTTAAAAATTATATATACTAAATGTTTTGTATAGTATAATAAGTATATACAATAGAAAAATAAATAAATGAGATCACCTAAAAAAGAGCCTAATCCTCCTAGGAAAATGCCTAGCCAGCGTCTGGCAGCCTAGGCGCTAGGCTCCCCCTCCACCTAGGTCCGCCTAACGATTTTTAGAACACTGATAGTAGTTGGTCTTTCTTACTTTTCCATCAATGAAGACGATCCATTTTGTGGACATCTGTGGAGCCCCAAAGCAAAATTTTAGTATGGCCTGCAATATTAGTTAAGAGTTAAGTTCAATGTAGGTATCAAGCTGTTGGATATTAGAATTTCCAACATGTTTGTCACGTGGATGGCAATATTTACAAGCTTTATACATAATTTGGAGTGAATACATTATGATATCTTTGTGAATCATGGTAATGTATTGGCAAACTGAAAAGGGCTAAAATTTGCACCTAGCGTATTGCCTTGGAGGTTGGAGATGAACAAGAAAGTGGGAACAACCATTAGTTTTTACAACCACCAAGAATTCTTTATACACTATTTTGAACAATTGGAGTTGTATAGAAATCCTATATGAGAATTAAAGTTGAATAAGTGACTTGATTAAACAAGATGCTGAAGAATTAACTAAGTTGTGAATTTCTTTAAGTTTGATGTTTTATCATATTTCCTCGTATCCTCCAATTTTTCATCAGCTCTTCTTTTGATGCTTACTTATTTTGTTTGATTCATATATTTATCTACTTGCTAACAAGAATCAAACATTTTCTTTTTTTGCAGCTTGATCGTCAAACATTTTCCATTGCTATCCGGTTTTTAAAAGCAAAAACTCCTGAACAAAGGGCAGCTGTTGACTTGGACACCCACTACACAAAGGTTAATAATGTTCTTAGTCTTGTTTATCTATTTCCCACTTTAGGTCATTACGAAATGATTGAAGGGGGTTTTTGGCGACGTATGCAGATACATATATTTTTCTTTTTCATGTTTTATGTAAAAACTGTCGTGTTTATGTGTGTATGTGTTTCGTCGCCCTACCAAATGAAAGAAGTCACTATCAAACAAATCGCCCTTTTTTGATGTTCTTCTTTACCTCTGCCGTTGTCTAAAGGGTTTGGGAAGCATGTGAAAGCTTGTAAACATGAGTTATATATAACTGTTTTGTTTTTTCAATAACCATCGCCTTTCTTCCATTCATGGGACTTCTCATTGAAACTAGTTCTAGTTCGAATTGAAGCATATGGCTGCATGCTTGCTGTGTGGATTTTGACAACTAATAGTATATGATTTATCTCCTGTGCAGGAATATCTTGAGGAACTTGTTGGATCTAAAACCAGAAGATCAATTTTATATCAAGTACGGAACATTAAACTGTTTAACTTTATGATTTCTACAATATAATGTCACTGATCTGCAATATTTTATAATGGACCAGTTTACTCCTCCCCTCCTTCCCCATCCCTCTCCCATAATAATAACTATTTGTATTGTTTGTTGGTAGCCTTCACTTCCCGTCATCTGTTTTAGCTCTTAATTAAAATTGAGCATTTAGGTACAAAATATTTTCCTGGAGAATTAAAGTAGAACTGAAAATGAAGGGAGTTCAAGGATTTAGCGGCTAACCACCACTCTGCCACTACACAATTTGTATGCTTTACTAACCTTGACTTGCTAGTAATTCTAACAAACATTTTTGAGTGATAGCATTGATTTTCCAATTAATTCTATGTTGTAGCAGTATGCTACAACAAATCTGGAGACAATAGCTTGCTTGGTCCCAAATTATGAGTATCTTGCTTGCAATCTTCATGTGAAAGATCTAACGTGAACAAATGGATTGGTTAGTTTGGTAGTGTCACCTTTATCACTCATATCAGTTCTGTGCTACACTTTATGAAGATTGTCATCTTGAAAGTCATAGCAATTAGGTGAGATGCGGTTATGCACTCTTCAAATCCATTTTTTGAGAAGTGCTGGCTATTGTGCTTTTCTGGGTCTCTGAGATCCTATGATGATATATGTTGTGTTGAAGGGATAGGGATGAGTAAAGCCCGCTTTAGTAGTGGGATCATTTTAGTCATTCATTGAACAATAAATCACTACAGACAATTTCTCGTTATTTTCTCCTTTCATTTGAAGTGACCATAATAGCTATATATTAGCGTCAACTCTGATTTATCTGTGAAACCTTCAAACTGAAACAGTCCTTCCTGACTGGTGGGGATCGAGGGATGAGCACCTCCTTCAATCGTGGAAGTCTTGCACTCTTACTAGAGATATGATTGTTAGCAGTTTAAACTGCTAAATTTCACAAAGAGTGGCATTTATTTTTTCTTCACGTAGAGGACACTATCATTTAGAGCTTTCAAAATAATGACGTTACAAGGTTGCTATCACCTGTTCAGGAGCAAGATATCCTTATCATAAGTTCACTCACCACTTTTGCAGGAATATGTTAAGGGCATATCAGCTACTGGTATGCAGTCAAATTATGGTTTTGATGGTCAGATCAATGCATGTTGGACACATAAAATGTCTCGAATGGAACTTGAGTTGATCCGCTCTTCTAAATTTCTAATATCAGTCATTCATGGCAGGTATAATTCTAATCTCAAAGACTTAGTATTCATTCTTTTCACCTAACCATATCTGCTTAGATAACTGAGACGAGTCTTTTGGACGTCTAGGGATGATGTTATTGCTCAGTTACGCCATGCAAGGAGACTTGCAGAGACATTTTACCCTTTTGCTAGAATGGTAGAACTTCATGGTGGACATCTTGTGAGTCATGAGAGGACTGCAGAGGTAAATACGCTGTTTCTGATTAATTTATACAAGTAACTATACATTTATTGGCATTGTTGGAACCTTGTTGTCTAGAATTATGTAAAGTATAAAGATCGGGTATCAGTAGATGGGATTCTTGAGGATTTGCTAAAAAAGAAGAAAAAATGTGTCATTCAGCAATAAGACGAATAGTTATTGATTTATTTTTTCTTTTGTAATAGAAAGATTGTCATAAAACTTATTTTAAAAATCCAAATTTGCAGTAGAATTAACTTTTTATTGCTCAGGTCAATGAAGCTCTTCTTGAGTTGATCAGGGCATCAGAAAGTGAGATAGACCCACTCGAATGGACTAATTTGCCCCAGCCCAGCCCAGGTAAGAATCACAAACTGAATATGAACGTGTTTTTTTCCGCATTGGTTCCTTTTTAAAATGTTCATATGTTAGTAGGTGGGTCCACCAATATCACCTACTAAAACCCTGATTTCCTAAAGGCTATGGCGTGAAGTTTCCTGAGCTCATGTTCTCTCCCTTTGTGAGTTTTTCACTTGGAAAGCTCAGTTGGTCTCACTAGCAAACATGGAATGGTCTTGTGGACCATAAAACCCTACCGTACCTTATCCTCATACCAATGGATGTGTAATGGGATTTACTAGGTATTGTTCTTGTTGATGACATTTGATTTAAGGAACCCTTGTTTCATAAAACTCGTGATTCTGATAACAGAAGCAGAATGGTGAAAGTTATCATGATGAATGATTTTAAACAGACCAGATGAGAACTACAGTCACTTGGAACAAGAGATCTTCTAAACATCCTCTTTTGTACTGGCTTTTGTATTAGTTTTCAAGATCATCTTTAACAAATCCCATCATGTGCTTATAATAAACTCTCATCGTTTGTAGGGTGGATAGTGACAAGAATATCATTATACAAAAGAAATCCCGAGGGAGGAAGCAATAAAAATTTGATATTTGGCATTGTCGAAAAGCTATATCTTTTCCTTCTGTACCTCTTTGGCCTCCTCGTCTTGGCATTTGTGCATATACGGAGAGCTATAAGAAGTTTAAAACCAGTTAAAGTGGAAGCGGTCCTGACATAAGCTTCTATTGACAAAGCAGTCATTATGTTTGAGTAAGTACTAGACCCTTTATCCTTTTCTACTGAAAAGTGAAAACTCATCGAATAGGAGCTGTTTTCTAACCATCTGTATCTATTCTTTTCGCAGGGGGTTTATTATGACCCGTGTAATCCGCTTGTAATACCAATTTCTATGAATATCTAACAAAAGAGTATATAGGAGAGATGCAGCCATCTCAGTGTCAGTCGAGAATATTATCTTTAAAAATTTAGGTGTGGAAGGAGTCAAAACAGCCAAATATTTAAGGCATATACTTGAACACTAAAAAGAATCAGGCAGAATAGAGGGAATAACTAGCATCTCTCCCCTTGCATCTACATATATTATCATTGTATTGCTCCCACTCCTTTTCTTTTTCTTGTGTAAAAAAGGCCTATAGTTAATATTCATAGAAAACAAGATATCTCCCTGGTAGTTATATATATATATATTTAATTCAGATCATCGAAGTGCATACCTTATTTTATATATATGTATATGCTCATTTTATAGAATATAGCATATATGATATACATATCAATTTATCAACTCAAAAGATTATATCAAATCATCAACTCCAGTTCATATACTTTTAAGCGACGTTATATGTTGTCCGTCGCTAAAAGTATAGATGACGGTTTTAAAACAACTATGATTAAATAAAAATCATGGAACTCATCCGTCGCTAAAAGGGAGGTTTGGATACATATAACGCGAATGCAGTGCATGAGTAAAATAAGTGTCCAAATAAGCCCACTTGATCATCCTATATATATATATATATATATATATATATATATATATATATATATATCATCAGTAACAGCCTTCAACAATAATAAAATCTGTAGCTTACATATATAGTAAGGGAAAGAACTTGTATGCTTGTAAAAATCTCCACTTCTGTGCATGAAGTTGCTTAATTACTTTTCGTTCACAAAACAAAATCTCTAAAATTTTACATAAAACAACTGAAATTAAAGCATACTATGAGAAGATAGAGGAACTTGCCTGGCAAAAAATTGCATATGAAATCATGGGAGTGATAATTTTGTTCAATTGAGCCGGAAAGTGATCTCTCTGCATGGCAATCAATTGACCAATTTGTCAAATCATGAAGGAGAGAAAAATAACTGATTTAAAATGAAGAAGTTAGGAGTACCGGAAGAACAAAATGTGTGTGTGTATATATATATATATATATATATATATATATCAGCTGGACCAATGAATAATATACCACACGAATATTCTAATATGCTTACGCCAAAATATTTAAGCATACAAAATAAAATAATGGGAAAATAAATTGGCACTAGGCTCCCCCAAAAAAAAAAAAAAAGAAAAGAAAGTCCTTTTCCTCTTTCTTTCTACTTTTGCAGTTTTCTGCTTTCTGTTATAATAATTGGCTTATCAACGCCATTAATCTGCTACTCTTTGATTGAACAGAATTATTCCTTTATCCTTTTCTTGTCATTCCCTCGTTTCAACAACTTCATTTTGGAATTTTAAAGACAATATATGAAATTTTTGAATTTAAATTTGAAGTGACCTATTTAATGTCAATTAATGTAATTTCAAATATTATAAAACTTTAAAATACTGCGTTTTGTCATATTTAAATGAATTATTATATTAATTTAAAATTAGACGAATTAACTTTTAAAAAATTAAAAGAAGTTTGAAACGAAAGGAGAATATATAGCCACACAAAAGATAGAATATATTAACATATTTTGATCATTACTAATAAAATTATTAAAATTAAATAATTAATGTAATAAATGAAATTGAAGAAAATGTGTAATGAAGGGGAGTCAAATTTAATTTTAATAAATAGATTTTTCTTACTTTCCCACAAATTCAAATAAAAAAAAAATTGGTGAGGCAAAAGGAAAATTAAAAAAAGGAATATAGTTGTCCTAACCGGAGCTTCAGATTAGCACAAAACCCGATTTGGTGTTTGACATCGCGTTGAATTAAACCAAACCAGAAACCAAGTTGCCCTAACCCTAAATTCTAGAAGGCTTATTTTAGCCTGTTGCTGCTATCAGTACTGGCGTCGGAGCTGTTCTCAGTCGGATTTGGGTTCTACCCGAAAATGGAAACTATTGCTACTTCTGGCACTTCACTTGATGGACATAACCTTCCTTCTCAATGGGAGTTCAGCTGGTTTGTTGACACACTTCTCAGTATTCTTTGAATTGCAATTGGGTTTTTCTTGTTATGCGATTTTGTACATGTCTTTTTCTAATTGTATTCAAGATTTCAGGTGATAATCAGTTATGGGCTTCTTTATTTCACTCTAGTAATTTAATTTTTCCCTGAAAACTGTGCAACTTCTGTTATTCTGTACATTCCTCATCCTGCATTAGAAGATTGCCTGCCAATTAAAAAGTTCTTGGCAATGTTCATATAGTTGCTTTTGGAATATGTAAGAAACAAAAGAAAATACCTTTGTTTGTTTCCAGTTACTTAGAACTGGAATTCTGCTTGCTTTATCGAATTTGTTTTGTCAAGATTTGTTTAAAGGAAAATAAGAGTGCAAATCCTAACGTAGGACTTCCAAATTGCTGGTTCACTGTTGTATAACTTTTGTCGTAGGAAAATTGATTTTGGTAGTTCAATGTGGCTGTACTGATTATGCTTTATTGCACTCGGAGCCCTAGGAGACTTTTTATGGTCGGTCCCCAACTGCCAACTTATTTCATATTTCTCATCATTTTACTTGAAACTTGCGTAAACAATGATTATAAGTTGTATGCCCCAATTTGTTGTTCATCATGTGAAGAAACATATATAATTACTGAATGCAACTGTTGTCGTATGCATGCCTCGGAGCTTCATTTATATTTTTGGTTTTGTAAGTTCTAGGACAAAACCAGTTCCCTTTTATCTAGATGCTAACAGTCGACACACTCTGTCAAAGAGGCATTGAAAATTATCCTTTTTGTTTTCCTCTTAAATTTGGAGAAAGTAGTTACCATGGTTTCGAAAGAATATGTAAATTTTCCTAGAGATAGTACTCTGGGATTTTATAGCCAACCATGGGGTAAGACTCACCTTAAGCTGTTTGCTGGATTTGGAATCCCTTTCACCGTGTAATGCAACTTGAAATCATGTACAGTGGTGATTTGAAGTAATTGTTGTCAAATAAAGGCATGCTATTTTACTTTCTGTTTAAGTGATTAAAAGAATTTGATCTACAGTGACTTGGAGATAGATTATGGGTCTGAGGAAAAGGCTAGAATAATCTATTCAGCATTGGCTGTTGATAAGGAGGTAACTGTTTCTTGATGCTCTAACCATCTTGTGCCTATGAACTATACAACAATTAGATTCTTATTAAATTTAATTCTACTGCAGTTGCAGCCAGACAAAGTCAAAAGGCATATGTCAGTAACCAATGGGAAGCTTTCAGTGTGAGCTCCTTTTTCTCTCTACATCCATTAATATAAACGCTATTTTCCTCAAGATATGCTTTATATTTCATGACCCTCTATATAATTGCCGATTTGATTTGTTTCCTTTTTCTTTTTTTTTTTAATTGATGGTCTGAAAGAAATAGTTTTTTTTTCTCGATAAGTTCTCTGGAATAAATAGTTGAACAGGGCAGGGCAGTATCAGAATAGGGAACTCACACAAAGAAAACAAAAAATATTTTTTGTTTAATGTTATCGTTAAATGTGGGTGTACAGTCTTTGCTTTCCTTTTTTTATTGGGAATGATAAAATTTCCTTGTAGCAGTTATTTACAGTTCATACATGCCTCACTTAACATTTTCTGTTCTCGTTTTGGCACAGGTATTTTGAGGCTATTGAGGCAAGATTTCTTCGAGCATCATATAGTGCTTTTGTAGACGTACTTACACTAGCCACGAAAACGATTGAAGAATTCGGTCAAGGGGTGTTGTGACACCCGTTCATCAGTTGCCAATTACTATCATTGTTGGTTTTCTACATCAATTAGCTGTACCTTATTACTATTAATTATGGATTTTCAGATTTAATTGAAGTTTTATGTCTTGGTACAATTCTGTGTGTGTGGATGCGCTTCTGTTTTCTTTATATGTTGGTTCTAATTTTTGCAAGTGGTAGCACAACTTTGGCCTTCCTCAAAACTGCACAAAATGGGTGTAATAACCTTGAAAGGAAACTATATATATATATATATATATATATAATGCTTAATTGCTTGTGAATGAATGAATGAGAAGGTTGTCCCCTCTTATCTATTTATAGGAGGGGTTGGTGATCCTTCGGATGAGCACTTAACCCTTGCATCCGTTGGTCAAAATGACGTAATTTTGTCTTTGGTCAAAGCGACGTAGTTTTGATCGACAACGACGTAATTTTGATAATATAATAAATACCGTTTATCAAAACGACGCAATTTTGATAATAAAACTAAATAAATAAAATTTAAATAAATTATATACAACGAACCAGACCCACAAGTCAGGCCGGGCGACGCGCATGGGTTCAAACCAAGCCTTGGTTAGGTCTTCTCCCTTTCACAAAAATGGGGTGCCCCTTAGGGCCCAAACCCAAGAGCAATTTCTTTGTATATAAACATATTAAAAGTTTAGTTCTTAACCGATGTGAGACTTGGCTTTTTCTTACATGTATTTATTATCATTTATCATTTTCAAGTGTAATTTTTGGGAGTTAATATCTCATTCATTACTGCATGAATTTGAACTTCCAAATATATTACAAATAATTAATGATACCCACATTAATTTATGCTCAAATTCTAACAATAGAAACAATATGCATTGAATTTGTTGAAGACAAAATTCCATGCAAAGATTCAATCCTCTTGGCTTAACTGTTCAGCGAGTCCGGGGGCGTCTAGTACACATTGTATCGGACTAATGATCGGTATAATGTATTTTTTTTTATTTTTTTTAACCACAATTATCAGAATAATAAATAAAAAATAATAGAGCAAATTTGAACAAAAAACTTTTAAAAAAAATATATTTTTTATTGAAAAAACACAGTAAATAATTTACAGTGTTTTTTCAATAAAAAATATACTTTTTTTTTACAGTTTTTTATTCAGATTTACTCTATTATTTTTTATTTATTATTATGATAATTGTAGTTAAAAAATTAACACTGTATCGGTTAACGACTGATACAGCACCTCCCCAATTACTGTTTGATTAAATGATTTTATTATAAAAAAGAATATCAAGGGCATATAAATAGATGTACACATAGAGAATGTAATGAAATCCAGTGTATAATTACTTTTACAAGAAGAGTATCATTTGTTTTAAATATCTAAAAATATAGTGGGAATGATTAATAACATCTATTTGTTATGGATTAAAAATGGGCAAATAACATCTCTATTTTCCATTACAATAATTAACGCTTAGGATTAAAAAATAATTTTCGCCATCCACTAATATTACTTACGGATGAGATTAAAATTTTAAATGAACAGTTATAGCCCTATCAACCCATCAACTAGTCAGATAGTCATGATAACCTAATTTCAAAATCTTAATCTCACCTTACCAAGGTCCAAGATAGCCTAATTTCAAAGTCTTTCTTATATACCTCATTTTAATTAAATATGATTAAATTAATATTGGCTATTTTCATCATCACAAATAATTATAAAGATACTTCTTGTTCTTGTTCTTGTTCTTGTTACTCAATCATCATATTAATTTTCACTAATCAGGTTCAAACTTTATAAAGATTGAAATTTTAATGTTACCTCCAAACTTAATCTAATCAATTAATGTTAAATTTAAATAATTTTTCATACAATTGTTGGACCAGAATTTTGAAAAAGGTAAGTGTATTATTATTCTTTTTTATTCTATTGGGCCTTTATTATTGAATTAAAAATCATTACGTTCTCAATCATAATATTATTTTCATTTCAAACTTATAAGACCTAGCCAATTGGATCAATCAAAGACATTTTAAATATCTGATGAAAAAAACATGCAATTTGACTAAGAACCATCTATGCATTAATGTGATGGGATCATAATCTGGCCATAGTGTAATAAAGTGATCAAAGGCAAAGGATAAACTACACGCAATTCAGGCAGAACCCATCGGGTAAAGGGAAATGTGTCGTAGTAGTGTAAAAGAATTCAAAAGGAGGGTATAACTTGGCAAGCGAAGTCTCCACCAAGAGGTGACGCTTCTCACACTTCTTCATTTAGAATCATATATTCACGTAGAATTATTATTATCTCCGATATCAATACATTAGGCAATATAGCCTCCGCTTTTCGATAAAACCTCGTGAATTCACATATCGACTCTCACGCCGAAGCTATCCTCTCGACGGAACCGCCAAGCTTGTGGTGTTTATCAGGTTTACGCTATGGATCGTGACGCTTTTAGGTGATCGACGCGACGAAAAGATCTCTGCGCTAATATCAAGCGCTGTAAGGAGGGCTTTTTCAATCACAATTGTTTAAATTTGCTTCAAAGATGATGAGGAGTAGAGATGGAACACCTAAGGGCGTGCAATGGTCATTAGTTCATCACCGCCAGATTTCAAAGAAAGGATCGCTGTCCTTCTAAAAGTGCTCGTGAGAGCACGGCTTCTAAACACACTTCAAGAACTTCGTCCAAGATCCACGGTGGAGCCAGACGGAAGTTAGTTTTCAACGCCGATAAGGGCGTGATCCCAATCAGAACGGTAGCGGTTCACGACCAGACTCATCGCCAAGTGGTCAAGAAGACCGAGCTACCAAGTCAAGGCGAGGACGGCGACGGGCGGATAAAGCTTTGAGGTTCTCATTAAAACAAAGGGAAGATATAGCCAACAGATGCTTCGGTGAATGAGTCGAGAGACGAAGCATCTAGCCATACATTCAAGGACTGAGTAGGCATAAGGAGGTACCTGCCTGGAGGGTAAGGAGCCTAACATTCTACGACGTGTCCAGTGGATCATTCTCACAAGAGAGGAGATCGAGAAGCGTAACGCCTTCTACCTCAAAGAAGGCATCGACGATCGTGGGATCAATTCATCGCGACGATGAAAGACGAAGAAGCGTGTCGAGAGAAATTATGCCGTAAACCCGGCGGGAGAATACTGCTATAACCGCTTCATCACGAGGATGAGATTTTACGACCTAGTAAATCGAAAAGTCCCGCAAGGGCAAAGTGAGATCGGCAGGGAAGGGTCGATCCATTCCAAGCCTAATGTCGCCAGAGAGAAGGAGATCTCATCACAACCCAAAGGTGTTGATTTTCCGTTGAGAGTCGAAAGAACTCCGAAAACAATCGGCCGAGGTCCAACAGTGAAGGATACTTCGTAAGAAGGCGCCCCTTTTTCTCCGATATTCTCGTGGAGAAAGCGATGCTACCAAAAAGTTACCTCGCATGGAAAGCTATGATGGGTCAGAGATCCTTACACCATAGTCAAAGCGTCAATCGACTAATGGATTATTACGACTTTACCGATGTCGCTAAATGTCACACTTTTGTCACTACTTTGAGAAAAGACGCCAGACAAAGGATGGGGACTTTACCATCTGATTCTATCTCCTCGTGGACCTGAACTTTGTGATAAGTTCCATGCCTGCTTTGGAAGCAACCAAGAAGGGGGAAGCCTTGCAGTGCTCTTTAAGACAAGTCCCATAGCTCACCAACGAATCTTTAGTGCCAATTTGTAAAGAGGTTTAGGGAAGCTTGCTTTGGACAGTGTCCGATCTTAATGATCTCCAAGTCGTTGGATTGTTCCGTAATGGGCTAGATCTAGTTAAATCGAGAAATTGGTAAAGAAATTGATGTTTCACCATCCGAAAAGCTTAGCAGGTTTCCTTCGACAAGGCAGTAGGGCTATATTGTTGTAGAAGAGGCTATGAATGCTTGAAAAATCCTTCTTCGAGCCGCTTAAAGGAGGTAGAGGTTCCCAAGGCCGATGTTGATCGTAGAAGAGTCGAGGATACAACCAAAGGGCGTATAAGTAGTTCAAGAAGTATAAGAACTCATGGCGACAAAGCGCAAAGCAATGACACCGCTCCTCGCCTCAAGGTTAATAAGGTTTACACCCAAATTGAATACGTAGAGGTCGATAATTTTGGATCGGATCCAAACCAAATTTTCTTTGAACCACCTCGTGATAATTACAAAACGACATGGCAACCCTCGCAAATATTGTGGTTATCATCAAGTCACCGGGTCACACACTAATGAAAGTGTTGTAATTTGAAGGATTTTGTAGAAAGCAAGATTAAAAGTGGCTTGGTCGATTCAATATGTAATCGAGAAAGACCGCCAAGATCAAGAAAGTTATCAATCGCACTGCTCAAACGGCTCAAGTGCCACCGCTTCAAAATGCTCCAACACCACCGCCAAGGCAAGTCGCCGATGTAATAACCGTGGGTCTGCTGGGAAGTTAGTAGGGAAGAAGAGGAGGTCTTATCTTGATTCGCTTATGTCAATAATGATGCTACTCTAAAGATCGACAGCCTTTCCTGTGAACTCGTTATTTCATTTACTTGGATGCGATTATCCTTCTGAGCCCATCAACCGCATGAAGGGGCATTGGTGATCACAAATAAAAGTGGGCTCTTGGTGGATGTGAAACGACGCCGATAGATAACGGATCTTCTATGGACATTCTTTATGCCCATGCTTATCAAAGAATGCATCTCGATGGGCACAAAATGGAGGCCTGACAGAGGCCCTCTATATGGTTTCTAAGAACGATCCAAATAAAGTAAGCGGCACTATCAACTCCCTCGTCATCTTCTAAGACTACCAAAGAAGTGGAGATAACTTGTAAATTTTATGTCAGGTATGTGGATCTCTTATAACGCCATTTTTTGGAAGACCTCACGCTGACCGCTTCTTCAAGTCAGAATTTCTATCCCACATTTCAAAATCAAATTCCCCACAAAGACATGGAGTAGAGAGGATGGGTGATTTAGACTGCCCGAGATGTTATCTAACTCGCTATTTCATCCGAATGGGGTCAAGAACAAAGAAAGACGATGGCAATTGAAATCGAACCTTTCACCGAGAGCAACCGTAATCATTGTGATCTTCACCGGGGACGGAGGAGATTGAGTCAATCATCTGAAAAGCCGACAAGACAAAGAGGATCGGTTCTGCTCATGTAACCTCTTCTTGACAAATCTTATGGAACTCTTACGATGCTATGTCGATATTTTTGCATGGGAACCACAAGACATGCCCGAGTTAGCCTTTAAGGTCACCGAGCATAAACCGGAGATAGATCCTTCAAAAAGCCACCTCAAGAAAGAGGCGATATTTGCTCCAGAACGCCAAAAGATCATCGATGAAGAGGTCAGCAAAATTATCGGGTCACGACTTCATCTACGAGATTGATTACCCGTAGTGGATAGCAAATGTAGTATCAGTGCGTACATAAATGGAAAGTGGCGAAGTTTGATCGACTACACCGACCTTTTAACAAGGCCTCGTCCAAGGATTTTATCCTCCGCCCCATATCGATCAAATAATCGATGCCACTTCGGGTATGCACTACTAAGTTTTATGGATGCTTTTTCAAAGTTATCATCAAATATCCATGCAAAGAAAGAAGACATTCCAAAACAAAGATTCATTACACAATCGCTCAAAGTATGATACAAAAAAAAATGACTTTTGGCCTCATTAATGCCGGAGCTACCTACCAAAGGATGATGAACTTCATATTCGATAGACAAATTGGGAGGAACATGGAGGTTTATGTAGATGACACGATCGTGAAGAGTATGCAAATTCGTAAACATTTGACGATCTAGAGGAGTGCTTTCAAACTATTCGTTATCGCTAATCGAGACTTAACCCACCAAATGTACTTTCTACTTTGTGCGGAAAGTTTCGGGTTATCCGTCACCAAAGGGGTATCGAGGCCAATCCGCAGAAGATCCAGCCATCCTCGACATGAAGACTCCTCACCATTCAAGGACGCTCAAATATTCGACCGGTAGGATCGCAGCCTTTAAGGAGGTTTGTCGCCAAATCGCAGAGAGATGTCTTCCGCTTTTTCGACACATCAAGGGACCAAGAATGCGAAGACGCTCCAAAGACTTCCGTGTGTGAAGACGCTTTCAAGGTATAAAGACGATTCCGCCTTCTATTCCTTTATCGGTCAAGCCCGTCCCCAAGCAGAGACTTTATATTTGTACCTCATGCCGCCCTTAGCAGCTGGAGCGCTTTTGATTCGGGAGATCAAAGGGAAGCAAAGATCCTGGCCTATTACGCCACCACGCCCCACGAGATGTCAAACCGTATCCTAACATCGAGAAATTTGCCTTTGCTTTAATAATTGCCAAGAGAAAGCTTCGCAAGATTTTCAAGGTCGACTCGGTCGCCTACACGGATCACCCATCAAGAAGGTGATGGGCAAGCCAGAGGTCTCGCAGACTAAAGAAGATGGACTATGGAGTTATCCCAATTTTTCATCGAGTATCATCCCCGAATCGCCATCAAAGGCCAAGCCTCGGCCGACTTTTACGGTAGAATGCTCGCTCACCGGGCGAGATGCGAGTTACCTAAGTCAATCTTCCGATCGAGAAGTGGCCGCTTTCAAATAGGTCGGCGGCGGGACGCCAGATGCGTGATGGATCCTCTACGATGATCAAGTTAGTGGAGCAGAATTATTTTAATAAGTCCGAGGGATTTAAGGTCCAAAGAAAGCATCGATTCTAAGGTTTAAAGCAACGAATAATGAGGCCGAGTACGGTTGCGGTGTTAAGAAGTGTCCGATTAATAAGAGTCTCAAGTCCAACAATTGATTATCTATAGTGATTCTCACTTGGTCGTTAAACAAATTGCCGGAGATTATGAAGCTCGTGGGACCCGAATGATCAAATATCCGCGTAATTAAGAAACCAACTTCAATTTTTTGCTTCAGACGAAGTTTCTGTGGTATAGAGCGAACGACAATTCTATCGCCGATGATTGTCGAAACGCCACTACGATGCGAGATGTTTTTCATGGATCTATATTATTTGAAATTTTACAAAGAAATTGAAAGTGTTCAAAGACGAAATGTTGATGATGTGTATCGAATCTAACAAATTGTTGGATGACCCCTCACATCGAGTATTCGGCGATGGCGCCCTTCCTTCTGATCAAATGTCAAGGTAAAGAAGATCAAGTACAAGAGTACTAATTTTAGTCTTATCGACGGGATCTCTATCGATCGGCATTTTCTTCACCATTATTGAAATGTTTGGTTCCGTCCGCCGAGTATGCTCTTCTGAAGTTCATGAAGGATTTATGGTGATCATATGGTCATAAGTCTTTAGACATAAAGTACTTTCGACAAGGTTACTATCAATCGACAATTTTCAAAGAAGCTACAGAGTACGCCAAGAAATGTGAAAATGCCACCAATAGTCCGGTTCTCATTATCACCAATTCTAAGAGTTATACTCGATTCTATCTCCTATACCCTTCACCCGTCTGGGGTAGATATATCGGGACCGCTACTCTAAAGCTAAAGGTCGTTAGCTTAACATTATAGTTGCTATCGATTATACGACTAAGTGGGTAGAGGCAAAACCACTTCTACCGATAATGTAATGTGAGTGCTTAAAGTTTATAAAGGAGTCTGTGGTGTTTCGCCGGATCCCTAAGGTATTGATATCTGACAATGGACGCCAGCTCAGGGGTTCAAAATTTGAAGAATTTTTGAACGATTTGGGGATTCAAAGACAAGAAGACTTCGTGGCTCATCCACAAATGAATGGGCAAGTCGAGGTGACCAACAGACGTCACCGAATCTAATCAAGCGTAGATTGATGAAGCTAAGGGGAGATGGCCGTAAGAATCACGAGCGTATCAGGCATATACCGAACTACACCAAGGACTACTACGGGATTCGCCTTTTCGATCGGCTATGGTAATCGATGCCTTAGTCCCCAATAGATCGGATCTCCAAGTCTTCTGCAGTCAATTCAAAGAAATCTACAACGATGAAGGACTCAAGGCTAACTTGGACCTCGCTAGACGGGTCGAGAGGAAGCTTTAATCAAATCGGGTCGCTTATCAACGGGGTGGCCAAGCATTATAACAAGGGCGCCAAACTTCAGAGATTCAAGTGGAGACTTCGTTTAGAGAAGCCAAGCTTCTACGCCTCAAAACACGGAAAGCTAACGCCGAATCGGGAAGGACCATATGAAGTGATCAAGTACCAAAGCCGTGTACTTATCGATTAAAGGCACTCGATGGTTCCGAGATCAAGAATACTTGGTACGTCGGTGCTTCTAAGTATTTTCAATAAAGATTAAGTCGCTTTATCTAAGTCCGTATACACAATTGTTGGATATTAATAAAAGATCACTTTTCCACAATTTATCACCGGGTCCTATTTGTCCGATGGTCACTATGGTGTAAGGAGGTAGGTAGGACTAGGACTCAGCCCCATTCGATGGTAGCCCCAGTCCTTTTGGTCCTATATTGATCTTATCGTGGTGGTAAGTCAATGGTCATATCTATCAGGTGGTCCGGTCATTTGGTCCGAAGGTCACTATGGTGTAAGGAGGTACGGTAGACTCACCGCCATTCGATGGTAGCCCCAGTGTCCTTTTGGTCCTATATCGATCTTATCGTGGTGGTAAGTCAATGGTCACTATTGGTCCGAAGGTCACTATGGTGTAAGGAGGTACGGTAGGACTCACCGCCATTCGATGGTAGCCCCAGTGTCCTTTTGGTCCTATATCGATCTTATCGTGGTGGTAAGTCAATGGTCACTATCGGTCCGAAGGTCACTATGGTGTAAGGAGGAATGGTAGGACTCACCGCCATTCGATGGTAGCCTCAGTGTCCTTTTTGGTCCTATATCGATCTTATCGTGGTGGTAAGTCAATGGTCACTATTAATCCTTATGTCTTGTTTCTTATCCGTTTGTCGTCCAAATTTACTTCACGATGATCGATCTCACTCTTCTATGACATCAATGAGTATAAGTTATTTATTTTGTTTAAGTGTTGAGTTCAATTTATTTAGTTCAGCTTAACTCAATCCGTCCAGAAAAATTCAATTCACTTCATCGCATAAGTTAACCGTTATATGCTATGTCTAATTCAATAGTTCATCTTATCGATACTAAATTATCGACAAGAAGTCGATCGAATGTAAGTCATAATCAAGATAGCTTAAAGATTTATCAATATATATAAAATGCTCATTTCATTTAAGTCAATTATAAATTAATTACATAAACATAAAAAGTTTAAAGTAGTTAAATATTTACATAAAACCAAAACATATATATATATTCAGCACCGCCTTCATCATCTAATCGAGCAATGCCGAGTCCAACCGAAAGCAAATGATAGCTTCTTCTTTTTCCTCGCTCCCGATACCCTCGCATTCTCCGAATAAACCTTCATGATCTCTACATTAAGTTCATCCGAGTCCCTATACTCGCCTCAATCTGCTCCTGAGCTCTTCACCGTATCAGGCCTCGCCCTCAAGGTCCTTTATTTTACGGCGAGCTTCATGACGCTGGGCCTTACGCCTTCTAAGCTTCATCTTGAATCTTCGCCTCACCTTCACCAAGTCAGAGGACTAAGCTTCGATCAATAAGAAAACTCCTCATTTTTCGCCTTCAGAGTAAGTTCTCTTCAACCAAACCAAATGCTCAGTGTTGGTTAGAGTTTGTCGGTCGGGTTTTGACGCAGCCAACCCATCCTCAGGGTCTTTAGTTCATCATCGATGTCTTCAAATCCATCTTAGCCCGATCCAATTCTATCTCAAGACCGCTGATGGTATGAAAAGCATCTTCACGACCAAATTTTTTCGATCCAAGGTCGATTTCAAAGATGTTTATCTCTTTGTCGCATGAAATCTTCCTCGCTTTCTCCATTTATGTGTCTCTGACGCAATCGTCCGAAGACAAAGATTAGCCCGCACATTTTAAAATATTCAAGTCAAACGCCTAAAATGCTCAGAGGAAAATAGAGATGTAGAGGAAGAAGTGATTGTTATTTACCTCGCCAAATAACTCATTCCTCGTCGAGAAGATTTCCGTCCAGATGATCATCGAACCTGGGTCGCCAAGCAGTGCCGAACGAAAGTTCAAGAGGTCAAAAGGAAAGTCAAGGCTGAACCCGGGCCATGTGGTCGAGAGATCCCACTATTTCAGATGATAACCTCGACCAAGGACCGGCCGCTCGGAGAGGGTCTCTTTACTTTCGTGAGAGAGAATGGGCCGCTCGGGAGGTATAGGTCTACATATGAATAGTTTCAAGCACGGGATTTGTTTGGAGTGGGTTCTTTGGTGTGTTGAACAGAGGCGAACTTAGATGGCTATCGTGGGTACGCTTCTCTTTCTCGATAACGCCTAATTCCTTCGCCCCGGTCACCGTCCTCTTCGATCTGTATTTCTACAGGGGGCACGAAGGGTGGAATGACCGAAGACTGAGGAACCCTGAGCTCTTCGGCAGTTAAGGGGGTTATTTTTGTTTTTGTTTTTAATTTTTTGATCCTAAGTATATTTCTTCGATCAGGACGATCAAGTAAACCGCCTGATCGAGGAATGGTTTTGGAGGTTGGTTCTGTTTCTGGTACGGGTTCGGGAGGAGTTACAAAAGGGGCTGACCTGGGTTTTCTGGTAGCTCTCCTCTTCTGTCGAGGGTGAAGGGTCTCTTCTGGTATGAGAACCTCTTCTACTGCTTTTTCGCTTTGAAATTCATCCGTATGAATTTCTGGCGTTGGATTTGCTTCGGGGGTAGCTTCGGTTGGTGTAGCCTCAATTGCTTCCGAAGACTTTCCAGATAAAAAATCTTCGAACTCCTTTATTTCTAAGGAGCTCGGTCTGATCAAAGATACTGCACAAATCAAACAATTCTATGTTAAAATTATATATTATAGAATACTTTCAAAAAATATATTATATGAAATAAGCCGGTACTTACACTTATGGTCATATAACCATGCCTTGCTTCGAGAGAAGTCCATATTTCCACTCTTCCTTCGGGAAGTTGTCAAATAGCTCCATCATTTCCACTTCCCGTTCTTCAGAAACATCTCCGTCGTCGCAGATATTTTTTCATCACTTGCCCGCCTTCGGAAAAGAAGAGATCTCGGGCCTTTGACGAAAAACCACTTCGTGCCATCCCCTATCGCTCAAGGGGTGTTCACCAACTAAACGCCTATCAAATTTTTCTCCGCACTTCGGAGAATGTTTGCCGAGGGCTCTCAACCCTTCTCCTCGGATTGTACTATCTTGTAGACAAAAGTGAAGAAGAAGTCCAAAGGAGGGCTCGACGCCCAATTCACGGCGTAAGGCCACGGCGGCCGTAATGTGGATGTAGGAGTTTGGCACCAACCAGGAAAATCCTACACCCAAAAACCCCAAAGAGGGTCACTATAAAGACGCGGAAGGGGGAAACGAACCCCTTCTCCAAAGAAAGTCACCGACTACCGGCCCATCCTTCAGTGCCGCTGATACATCTTCTCACCGTAATCTGGGTACCTCGACAAAGACGGGTATCCTAATGTGGAACCGAGTTCAACCTCTTTAATTCAAATTTCGCCATGATGTATGTAGTGTGTTGCACGCGAGAATCTCTCCGCACTCTCGTAGTATTCTTGAGGGGGTTTTTGGGTTCTTCGCTTGGGATTCGTATCAAGTCCCCTCATGAAGATTAGGGTTTGGAGGAACCACAAAGATGGGTGTTACAAGTACGGGGAACTCGCTCGTGGTCAGGGAAGCCATTTGTGACGATTTATTTGAGAGAGAGAGATCGTAAAATTTAGAAGGCGCCGAATTTCAAATGAACAGTAAACTCACAAATTTGGTAAAGTTATCCTTTATATCGATTTGCCATACTCTTGTTCAAGACGGCATTAAATGCTAGTAATAATTTGGAATTTGAAAAGGAAGGTCCGCTTTTAGTCCGAGTATTTAATGGATAGAGTCTTTCCGAATCGGGCCCTTAAATTCCTTTCATTTCATTTCGTGAGCGATAAATGGGTACGCTTTTAATTACATCTTGTTATTTATCGATTCTCAAGAAAATATCATGGATTGTTTATAGTTTTCATTAAACATTCTGCTCAACAAAAACTAGGGGCAAATGTCAGGTCGTGATATTTTATCTCTTCAATGAAAGTGTATCGGGCTTATTCTTTTTATTCTATCGGGCCTTTATTATCAATTATGAAAATCATTAAGCCCAATCATCATATTATTTTCATTTCAAACTTATAAGACCTGCCCGTCAAGGATCAATCTTTAGACATTTTAAATATCTACAATCTTCGACCAGAATGATGAAAAAGCATGCTTTGGCCGACTAAAGAACCCGCCATGCATTAATGTGGATGGGATCATAATCTATTTACCAGAAGTAATAAAGGATCAAAGGCAAAGGGATAAACTACATGCAATGGCAGAGACCCATCGCAAAAGGGAATGTGTCGTAGTAGGGTGGCACAAGAAATTCAAAAAGGAGGGTATAACTTGGCAAGAAGTCTCCACCAAGAGGTACGCTCTCACACACTTCTTCATTTAGAATCATATATTCACAGAGAATTATTATTATCTCTCGATATCAATACATTAGGCAATATAGCCTCCGCTTTTCGATAAACCTCAGTGAATTCACATATCGACTCTCACGCCTCGAAGCTATCCCCGACGGAACCGCCCGCCAAGCTTGTGGTGTTTATCAGGTTTACGCTAGGATCGTGACGCTTTTAGGTGATCGGGACGCGACGAAAGATCTCAAGCGTTAACACTAATATTAAATGGTTAAATTGATAAAAAGTTAAAGTTAAGGGCGATATATATAAAATTTTCAAAATAAGCAAGTGGGTATAAAATACTTATTGTTATCGGGGAATATTCGTTTGGTCGTGGAATATTCTTGTTGCGGAATATTCGCATTTAGTAGCAGACCATTTATGGGTCCCATAACGTAATAACCATTTGGATGAAGAAAACGATAAGTTTGAGCTTTTATAAATAACGACGTAGTAGTTACCGATAATACTGTTGGAATACTTGGTGGTTAAAATACGATATGCGCGTGGTTGCACAAAGAATAATACCAGTATTACATGATTTTTTGAATTATTGATTCTTACGTAAGAAGGCACTACTCAATAATTGTTACAGTAATTATTGTTCAATATTTTATTTTATTGATTCAATAATTGATGCGTTGATATTTTATATTATTGTTGTTTTAATAATTGTCACTGCACAGTATTTCCCATTATCAGATCAATAATTCATATTATTTGAATAATATTATTAGATAGCATTATTAGCAATGTCTAGAAAGTTCTGTCAAGGAGAGGTTTGGTCACCTAATTGCGCGCCAGTAAGGAGAAATCCTTGTTGGAAAGCCCCCTCTTTCTTGGGAACTGCCTGGTTGTCATTATTGTGATTCTGTAATATTATTTGTGAATAATTAATTATTGATAAGGAAATATTTATTTGATGCGGATATAAATGATGAATTTTTTTATTTTATGTGGTTATAATTGAAGGAATTAATGTTGAGGTATTTTATCAAGATTTTTTGTTTGAATGGAGGTATTAAAATCAAATCGTTGTTCTTTAAATATATTGCGTGAGTTATAATTTTAATCCTAGTTGGATCGTTGTGATTTTTGGATATGTTATACATATATAAGTTGAGTATATGTCCACAAATTTTGAGCCGTTAAAAATGAACGTATGATTTGTTATGAATTTTAAGAGGTGACTGATTCAGAAATTAGGTTTATAAATGATTTTGGTGGAAAATTCTAGAATTGAGCGGGCCCCACTTTTGGTTGGTGAAGAAATGTGCTGAATTGTATTTCAAATGTGGTGGGTGGCAATAGTAGCAGATAAAGCCATCAGGTAGCAGGTCAAGTCTGCTACGACGTGCTAGCATTTTCCTATAAATAGGGTGCTGAGTTAGAATTAAAAATCACACCAGAAACATATATTTTCTCTCTTTCTCTCTCTATATTATCGAGCGTATTTTTGTGAGTATTTAGATATTTTGAGAGTTGCTATTCAGTGCAAGGTTTCTTCAGCTTTACATTCCGGTCAGAAATACTGCTCTTTTGAGGTAAGGGATTTTAAGGTTTGTTATGTTTCTTCAGTTTCGTAATTTTTCTGACCTTCAAAAATTCTGGAAAAATTTGAAATGATAATTTGATGAGTTTTCTTGATTGTGTCCAAAAATGACAATTTTTGGATGGATAGATTAGGAGTTATGGATTTTATGAGAAAAAATTATTTTAAAAATAAACCCTTATAACTCCTTGTGGTTAACTACAAAATTGGTAAAATTTTATCGGAAGTACATATATATAACATAAGTATACACATAAATTATCTGAAAAAGTATTACACATTGTAATATTTATTGTTTCATAATTTTTAATAAATTGTCTTAATTTTGAGTTTAAAAATATCATAAATTAACTTATAATTTGAAACAAAAGGAGTACTTAGAAGAAATAGAATAGTCCTAAAAGAATGTTCAACATATGGGGAAGGGCATAGAAGAAACCTTGCCTTTGCCAGGAAAAGAAAAAAAAATTCAGATTTCTCTATCAAATATGATATGGACCATATGATTTTATACCTAATTACCTAGACTCAAAATTAGAAAATGCATACGAAACAAACTAAGGGTTCTTTACAGAAATATACAATAATTAGAAAGTAATTACACCATTAGTGCATTAACAAAATAATTACAGAAAGAGTGTAATTAGGACCCATATTACAAAAATAGTACAATTCACATTAATAAGGAAACTTATAATCAAGGAGAAATAACTGCCATAATTAATAATTCAAATTCAGATATTTGGGATCTAACAACAAAAACAAATTCAAATTCAAAATAATAATTCAAATTCAAATCTTCATCTCCCTTTCCATATTTTCTCTCTCCTTTGTAACTAAGAAATTCCATCTACCTCATTCATGGTGTATGCGTAGCAGATCTGAATCTGCATCTTCCATTCTCTAAAATAACTTAAGATTTCTCTCCAATACTTGATTTGCGTACTGATATATGAAAGACTTTTTCACATTCTGCAACCAATGTAGCAAAATTAGCAAATATTCACAATCACCATATTCTAAATAGCCAGACAAAACATGAACAACCAAAACAAAACAAATAGAAGAAGAAGAAGAAGAAGTTGGAGTTACCAAAACAAATCAAAGAAGAAGAATTCGGAGTTACCAAACCAGCAAGAACAGATCTAAAACGAATTCGGAGTAGCCGAACAAAGAGGAAATCACGAACAATTTTTTTTTATGAATATTTGGTTATACAAAAACTAAAATGGTTACCTTTGTATGAAGGTTTGGCTACCAACCTACATACATATTTAAAATAATTTTATTTTAAAAGTTTATTTAAAAGTAACTAATACTACATAAATGAAAACTTAGTATACGCATTTCGTATACCATCTACACGTAACATTTGGAAATTGTTCTTAATTTTTTTTATTATTAATTGGTAACCCAATAAAAATGAATTGGTTACTTTTTTATGAAGGTTTAGCTACCAACTTATGAATAACATTTTAAAAATAAAATTATTATGGATATGGTGCAGTTAGTAGCCAAACCTTCGTACAAAGGTAACAATTTTAATTTTTGTGCGTAACAAAATATTCATACTAAATAAATTGCAAAGCCATAAATTGCAATAGAAAACATAACATTACAAGCCCTTATGTGTGGCCCAGCTTGGATAAATGTTTTAGGTGTGGACAACCTTGGACAACCTGAGCACAACTCTAATCAATATTCTAAAAGAGGCGGCGTGAATTTGATAGAGGCAGAGAATAAAGAATGTGAACTGCAAGAAGATGAACAAAGAGAAAATTCTCATGGTATGACAATGTTGGAGTGACATAAGGTGATGATGGTGATAGGCTTTCTCTTGTTGTGAGAAAGATACTTATGGCCCCGAAATAGGATGAGTACCCTCAAAGGAATAATATCTTCAAAACCCGATGCACTGTTCATGGAAAGGTATGTGATTCAATTATTGATAGTGACAACACTGAAAATATTGTGTCTAGGTTAATGGTTAACAAGTTGGGACTGACTAGGTTAATGGTGGAAGAGAGCGTTAATGGTGGAGGAGGGCGGAGGAGAAGACTGACAAAGGTAAAGAGAAGGTGTGCTATATAATTTACTTATTAATTACTTAATTTAATAAGTAAATCAATACTAATCCCTTAAATTAAGGAATCCTAATTGCATACTAATTGTAAGACCCCAACTTATTATAAATAAAATTGAATTTTCCTCTATTCATTATTTTAAATTAATAAGGTGTTAATTTGATATAATGCTTTGATTATGGGTGAAATGTGAAAATTTTACAAAATAAGCAAGTGGTTGTAAAATATTCATTTTTGTCGGGGAATATTCGTTTGGTCGTGGAATATTTTTTTTGTCGAGAAATATTCGTACGACGGCGCAGCTATTTGTGGGCCCCATAATGGAAAACGGTTGTGTGACGCCCCCAAAATAGGTATACATCACCTATTCTGTGTGACACCCCCAAAATAGGTATACATCACCCATTCTGAGTTGTCAGTACATGGTACAGAAATAACTACAATTTTATTAATACAACATAAAAATTGTGAGTTTAAATACAAATATTGTCATCTAGACAATATTCATACCCAACTAAGTCCTCGTTATAATTATTGAAATATTATTTTACAAAAATGGTGAGGACTACTAAACAACTCTCTTCTAGAACCATCATTCCATACCCCGACTGCACTCGCTTACATTCTCGCCTCCCGAGAAGAAAAAATGGAACAAAAGGAAAAGGGTGAGCTCAACTAGCCCAAGAAAGAATATTATGACTAAGATAATATAAAACAAATTATCGTTAGTCTTCAACAAAGAAAAAAATCCGAGAGAATATAATAAACAACAAGTTTTAGATCAATATTCGCAATGGAAAATAATAATTCATAGTAAGAGTTACGTAGAGAATGAAATCTACTATTATCTATGAATTTAATAAATCCATCAACAATATTTTTATCCCTCAGAACATCAATCAATGCACATCTTGAATCATATATTCATCTTTGCACTACAGCCAAAGATATTCATCACCGGGTCATTTTCATCTCAACACTGCTCATCTTTTGCACTACGCCCAAAAAGATATTCATTATATAATCATCAATCTTTGCACTACAAAGCCAAAAATATTCAATAATATCATCATTTAGACCGAGGATGATGAAAATATTTTAAAGAAAAACGAATCCAAAGAAACAAAAGAATAAATATTAAGGATTCAGATTTCAATTTATTTCATGTCCAAAAATACCCCATAAATAATCATAGTGGTATAAAATTCAAGAATGATCAAAATATGGATACAATCAAAGCTAGTATCCATAATAGATATTTTGACGAAAAGAAAAAATTTCATTTTTTTATGAATAATGATTCGTCGTGAATAAGTGAATAATAAGGCCAGATACGTGAATAAGAACTCCCGACACACAAAAGTTTCAAATTTGATTAAAAGTTCAAACCAATATTTCGGCATAATGATATTGAAGGAAATAATATCATTTAAGAAAAAAATAACATTCCTTACCTCGAAAGAATAAGATTTCTAATTTGAAACACCTGATATAAGGCTATGACTTGAACTTGCACCGAGATAAAGCAACACTCAAAGTATTAAAATACTCACAAGAATACACTCAATATATCGAGAGAGAAGAGAGAGAAAACATCAGCTTCGTGTAATTTTAATTCTAACCTAAGACCCTATTTATAGAAAAATGCTTGTAACACTAAAAGCGTAAAATTTAATAAAATTTTAGTATATTTTTTATTAAATTCCCTACGCACACAATCTTCAACTGAACTCAGCCCCTAGCACATGTTAAATGAGTCTCACAAAATGTAAAAAACGTTTTTCTTAATAAAAATAATTAAAATTTCAAAAATTAATTATTTCGGAGCTTCGGAACTTCAATAATTCATAATAAATAGCCCTTTTGTCAAAAAAATTCAAACCACATGTCTTTTCCATAGGAAATTCCATTATCTACAACTTTGCAGAAGAAATTTTTTCCAAATTCCAAACAGAAATTGACCGAAATCCACAAACGAACGATTTTTCAGGCTATAATCAAATTTCAGTCAAGAAATGGGGTCCACGAACACACAAAACATGTGTTTATCATTTATTTAGCAAAAATACTCTTCATCCTCATATACTCATATATCCCACATTCATTGTAAAAATATCACCATTATTATATTATTAAAATATAATAATATATTTAAATAAATTTTTTATTAGTAAAAGATAAAATATTAATTTTCAACAATTGTTACATTAAAAATTTTCTCCATCTATATCCACATAAAATCAATATTTTTATCATCATATAAATCAATAATTAATTATTCACAAATAATATTATAGAATCACAATACTGACAACCAGCCGCTCCTGTGATCGAGGGGCTTTCCAATATGGATTTCTCCTTATCATGCCGCAATTAGGTGACCAAACCTCTCCTTAGATGTAACTTTCTAGACATTGCCAATAATGTTATCTAATAATATTATTCGATAATATGAATTATTGCTTCGATAATGAAAAATACCGTAGTAGGACAATTATCAAAACAACAAAGAATATAAAATATCAACGCATTAATTATCAATCAATAAAATAAAATATCGAATAATAATTACAGTAATAATTATTGAGTAGGCCTTCTCACGTAAGAATCAATAATTGGTGCAATACCGCAGCTACTTCTTGTGTTTTAACCAATTTAGTATTTTAACAAGATAATCTTGTGAATAACAACGCCGTTATTTATAACCAACTTATTCTTGTCATTTTCTTCATGCAATCGCTTTCCATTATGGGGCCCACACAAGGTCACTAGGCAGTCATATTTAATATTCTCCGACAAAGAAGAATATTCCACGACCAAACAAATATTCCACAACAACAATGAATATTTTATAACCACTTGCTTATTTGAAATATTTGTGCATTTTTACCCATAAATAACCACATTAATCAAATCAACCTTTACTATTTCAAAATAATAAATAGAGGAATTTAAATTTCATTTATTAATAATTTGGGGTCTTACAACCTCCCTCCTTATGAAATTTCTCGTCCTCGAAATCGACGACGACTCGGTGTTTCAAAAAGGTGAGGATACCTCGCTTTCATTTCGCTTTCCAACTCCTGTGTCATTTCTTCTATAAAGATGGTTCCTCCACAAAACTTTAACTTGTGGTATGACCTTCGTCGCAGTAGGACATGCTCTTTTCCTATCCAAGATCTTGATAGTACCTCTTCATACGTTAAATCTTCTACTATCTCGTCCTGGCTTCAAACTCAATAACATGGTTCGGTCTTTCACATATTTACGAAGCAAGGATACGTGAAAAACATTATGAACACGAGACATACTTGGAGGTAACGCGAGTCTATAGGCTACATTTCCTACTCTCTGGCCAAGAATCAAAATGACCAATAAATCGAGGATCGAGCTTTCCTCGCTTTCCCAAATCTTGTAACTCCTTCCATGGAGCTACACACAACAATACGTGATCCCCAATACTAAATTTTACGCCCTTTCGATGAAGATCCGCATAACTCTTTTGTCGATCCTGTGCCGCTTTGTATACGCTTGTCAATCATTTAGATCTTTTCAGAGTCATACGCACCAACTCGTGTCCCAACAATGTTGCTTCACCCACCTCATCCCAACATATTGGAGAGCTTACACTTTCGTCCCATATAATGCTTCAATGGAGCCACACCTATACTTGCTCGATAATCTGTTGTTGTAGGAGAATTCCACCAATGGTAAATACTTATCCCAACTCGCCTCTTGAAGTCTAGGACACGTAGTCTTAATAGATCTTCAAGAGTTTGAATAGTCCTCTCGATTGTCCGTCCATTTGAGGATGGTATGCCGAATCGAATCAGAACTGCGCTCCATAGCTTTTTGCAAGCTAACCCAAAATCTTGAAGTAAATCTTGGGTCATGATCCAAAACTATGGATACTGGCATGCCATGCAACCTCACAATCTCATTCACATACATACTAGCAAGACGTTCAAGGGAATAAGTCTCCCGTATTGGCAAGAAATGTGCAGACTTGGTTAATCTATCAACAATAACCCAAATAACATTTATGCCTTGAGAAACTGTGGGAAGACCTGTAACGAAATTCATGGTAATGTGTTCCCACTTCCATTTCAGAATCTTAAGTGGTTGCAACGGACCCTTAGTAGGTACTTGATGCTCTGCCTTTACATGTTGACAAGTTAAACACATCGAGATAAACTTTACAATCTCTCTCTGCATATTATTCTACCAAAATGTATATCGAAGATCACGATACATCTTGGTACTTCCAGGATGAATCGCAAACGGTGTATTGTGTGCCTCCATCATGATCTTGTACTTCAAATCGTAATCGTTAGAACACAAAGTCCGGAGTGGACTCAAGTATTCCTTCTTCATCGATTCTCGCCCGGATAAAGACCTTCTTGACTTTCTTCTTCATACGATCACCTCCGGCCTGGGCTCGAGCAACCTTAACTTTTCTATTAAAGTTGGCTCTACGCGATACTTGACATCATCGCACTCGCTCCTCGCATATGATCTTCTACTCAACGCGCCGCCTACCACGCTCGCTTTTTAGGATGGTATCAATAGTGTGGTCGTAATCTTTTAACAACTCGAGCCAACGCCGCTGCCGCATGTTGAGTTCTTTTTGGGTGAAGAAATATTTGAGGCTTTTATGGTCCGAATATATCTCCACTTTCTCCCAGATAGATAAGGCCTCCAGATCTTTAATAAGAAACGATCACCGCTAACTCTAGATCATGAGTAGGATAATTCCTCTCATATTCTTTTTAAGTTGTCACGAGGCATAAAGCTATGACTTTCCCACGCTGCATGAGAACACATCCAAACCCTTTGCTCAAGCATCGTCAGAGATAACAAATCCATCCGAACCGTATGGTATTGTTAGAATAAAGCCAAAATGAGTCTCCTCTCGAGCTCTTGCAAACTCTTTCTCGCATTCCTCACTCCATACGAATTTTTATCCTTCCGAGTCGATGAGTTAACTGAGTAGCTATTCGAGAAAACCCTTCCACGAATCTCCGATAATAACCAAATAAGCCCAAAAAGCTACGTGATTTTGGCCACCGCCTTCTGCTGTTCCCAACTTTGTATTTGCTTCAATCTTCGCCGGGTCAACAGATACTCCATGTTTTGACACCATGCGCCCAAGGAATGCTACTTCCTCAAGCCGTAACTCATATTTCTTCTAACTGGCATATATAGCTTGTTTTCACGGCCTTTGAGTACCAAATTTCAAATGGTGCTCATGATCTTCACGATTTTTGAATATATGAGGATGTCATCAATAAAGACAACAACAAACCGATCCAAATATTCCTTGAATACTCGATTCATCATATCCATGAAAGTCAGCAGGAGCATTAGTCAATCCGAAAGATATGACTAAGAATTCATAATGCCCATACCGAAGTTCTCAAGGCGCCTTTGAATATCCTCGCCTAAATCTTCACCGATGATATCCGTAATCTAAGATCGATCTTTGAAAAGAATTGTGCTCCTTGCAATCGATCAAACAGTCATCAATACGAGGTAGAGGATACCTATTCTTAATGGTGACATGGTTCAATTCCCGATAGTCAATACAAAGTCGCATACTCTCATCTTTTTTCTTTTTTACAAATAAAACAGAGCACCCCAAGGAGATGTACTAGATCGAATGAAACCGGCGTCCCAATAACTCCTCAGAGTTGGACTTTTAACTCCTCGAAGTTCAATAGAGCCATTCGATATGGGGTTTTAGAAATGGGCTTTGTACCGGTTCAAGATCAATAAAGAATTCAACTTCACGCTCCGGGTAGACCAAGAAGTTCTTCAGAAATACGCCAGAAAGTCAATAACAACAGAATATTATTCAAATTTGACGTGTCTTTATTCAAATCCATAACATGGGCTAAGAAAGCTTGACATCCGCTTTTTCAATAAACGAATAGCCTTAATACTTGATATGACAAAGGATTGATTTTAATGGTTTAGTTGCTTGAATTCAACAACAAAAGTTGTTTAGGAATATAAAAACTAACAACCTTACGAAAAACAATCAATTTTGGCATGATGAGTAGTTAACCAATCAATCCCTAAAATCACATCAAAAGCAAGTATCTTTAAAGAGATAAGGTCAACAGTAACGTGATGGTGCCAACTTGGATCAAACAAGATTTATAAACAAAGGGATGTGATGAAAGTTTCTCCTAACTGAGTCTCCACAGATAAAGTCAAAGTCTAATTTCTCCTGAGTCAAGTTTAAACGCTGAGCACAAGCAGAGAGAGATAAATGAATGGGTAGCACCGTATCTTCAGTAATGTATAAACTTCACAAGAATTTATGATTAGCTTACCCGTGATCACCTCGCTTGGTTCCTCGTGATTTTGACCAATCACAACAAACGCTTCTTCCAGAACCATTGACTTTCGACTTTTTCGGACAAACTTTCGAGTCACCGTCCCCAATGAACTAGGTTTCACTACCGCATAATCTCGAAAGCGATATGTCATTCCTTTCCACAATTATAGCATACCTTGAACTACTTGTGGGCGGCGCTTAATGATTTGTCCTCTTTCCACATTTTTGTAGAAGATACTGACCGCCGGTCGCTTCTCCTCCTTAGAACCAATTCTTCATTGCGCCGATGTCTTCGCATTGTCATTGTTGAATCTCCTCTTTAAAATCTCCCCCGACTCGCTTCTTCTATTTTCATGGCTATGATTACCACCGTAGTGGTTACCATTTTTGTCCGTCTTTTTTTTCTTTTCTTCACGTTATCGTTATTCTCGCTGATTGCTATCTCCTAGATGATCCTCGGTTATGGTCCCTCATTGAACGTGACTCGTTATCTCGCTTCTAACAATTGAGCCTTGTTGACAACATCCGAATAGAGAGAAATTTATTAGAAATGAGATATCGACGACGCCGGGTTTCAAACCTCTCGTAAACATCCGCGCCATACGCTCCTCATTCTCCACCAAATGAGGTGCAAACCGATAACTCGCAAACTTTGCCACGCATCGACACCGCCATGTTATTTTGTTCTAATCTAATGAACTCCACTTCCTTCATACGACGAAATACTTTCGTGAAAGTACTTGTCATTGAAAAGTTTCAAACGCTCCCAAGACATACGCCGAAAAGGGCCGGATGGGTACGCTTCACGATTCCCACCAAGAATCTGCCTCATTACTTTTAACATAAAGGTGGCGAATGGAACCTTCGTTCTCCTCCGCATCCCAAGACATCAATATCTTGGTGATTTGTTTGACCCACGCCACGCTTTAATCGGATCCGGCTTGCCTTGCAATTCGTGGTCCCAACTCTTTGAACCGCTTAGGTCAGACAACCGTGAATTACTATCATTTCTCCTATATTTTGAACACGAGTCTCCTCATCCGATTTCGCATGAACCGCAAAAGCTTCTAAACATCCCATCGCTCATCATTTGTTCAAATTGGTGTTGTTCACAGGAGAAACATTGCCACTGCTGCACGCGCTTTCCTCGTCTGATGAGTACAAGCGCTCCACTGGCCTCATTTTTACTACAATCATAACATTCTCAAATGACATTCTCAAATACGCCATAAAACAAGGGTTAATTAAGGAAATTAATATATCACATAATATCCCTATATACCGACCAACTAACACATAAGCTTAGTAGGACACACTAGCGAAGGATTTACTCGCCTCTCCCTCCTAGTTCTATTCTCCCATCTCCGCCAGAGATCATATCCCTAAGCTCGATACCAACCGCGACGCCCCCAAAATAGGTATACATCACCCATTCTAAGTTGTCAATAATACACGGTATGTAAAACAACTACAACTTTATTAATACAACATAAAAACTATGAGTTTAAATACAAATATTGTCATCTAGACAATATCCATACCCAACTAAGTCCTCATTACAATTATTGAAACATTATTTTACAAAAATGGTGAGGACTACTAAACAACTCTCTTCTAGAACCATCATTCCATACCCCGACTCGTACTCGCTACATTTTCGCCTCCTAAGAAGAAAAATGGAACAAAAAGGAAAAGGGTGAGCTCAACTAGCCCAGTAAAGAACATTATGACTAAGATAATATAAAACAAATTATCGTTAGTCTTCAACAGAGAAAAATCTGAGAGAATATAATAAACAACAAGTTTTAGATCAATATTCGCAGCGGAAATAATAATTCATAGAAGAGTTGCGTAGAGAATGAAATCTACTATTATCTATGAATTTAACAGTTCATCAACAGTATTTTTATCCTTGTAACATCAATCAATGCACATCTTGAATCATATATTCATCTTTGCACTACAGGCCAAAGATATTCATCAGTTGGTCATGTTCATCTCAACACCTGTTCATCTTTGCACTACGGGCCAAAGATATTCATTATATAATCATCAATCTTTGCACTACAAGCCAAAGATATTCAATAATATCATCATTTAGGACTGAGGATGATGAAAAATATTTTAAAGAAAACGAATCCAGTGAAACAAAAGAATAAATATTAAGGATTCAGATTTCAAATTTATTTCATGTCCAAAAATACCCCATAAATAATCATAGTGGTGTAAAATTCAAGAATGATCAAAACATGGATACAATCAAAGCTAGTATCCATAATAGATATTTTGGACAAAAAGAATAAATTTTGTTTTTTGTTTATGAATAAGGTCGATTCGTGAATAAGGTCAGATACGTGAATAAAGGCCGATATGTGAATAAGAACCCTCGACACAAAAAGTTTCAAATTTAATTAAAAGTTCAAACCAATAATTTCTAAGATAATGATATTGAAGGAAATAATATCATTTAAGAAGAAAATAACATCCTTTACCTCGAAAAGAATAAGATTTCTAAATAAAACACCTGATATAAAGCATGACTTGAACTCAGCACCAGATAAAGAACACTCAAAGTATTAAAATACTCACAAGAATACGCCAATATATATCGAGAGAAAGAGAGAGAAAACTTCAGCTTTACGTGTAATTTTCAATTCTAACCTAAGCACCCTATTTATAGAAAATGCTTAAACACCAAAGCGTAAAATTTAATAAAATATTAATATATTTTTTATATTAAATTCCTACGCACACAATCTTCAACTGAACTCAGCCCCTAGCACATGTTAAATGAGTCTCACAAATTGTAAAAAATGGTTTTCTTAATAAAAATAATTAAAACTTCAAAAATTAATTATTTCGGAGCTTCGGAACTTCAATAATTCATAATAAATAGCCCTATTGTCAGAAAAATTCGAACCACATGTCTTTTCTATAGGAAATTTCATTCTCTATAACTTTGCAGAAGAAAATTTTTCCAAATTCCAAACAGAAATTGACCGAAATCCACAAACGGACGATTTTTCAGGCTATAATCAAATTTTAGTCAAGAAATGGGGTCCACCGACACACAAAACATATGTTTATCATTTATTTAGCAAAAATACTCTTCATCCTCGTATACTCATATATCCCACATTCATTGTAAAAATATCACTATTATTATATTATTAAAATATAATAATATATTTAAATGAATTTTTTATCGTAAAAGATAAAATATTAATTTTCAACAATTGTTACATTAAAAAATTTTCTCCATCTATATCCACATAAAATCAATATTTTTCTCATCATATAAATCAATAATTAATTATTCACAAATAATATTACGTAATCACAATATCGATAACCGTGACGCCTCAGATCGAGGGGTTTTCCAATAAAGATTTCTCCTCACCGCGCCGCTGCAATTAGGTGACCAAACCTCTCCTTAGATGTAACTTTCTAGACATCGCCAATAATGTTATCTAATAATATTATTCAGATAATATGAATTATTGCTTCGATAATGAAAAATACCGTAGTGACAATTATCAAAACAACAATAATATAAAATATCAACGCAGTAATTATCAATCAATAAAATAAAATATCGAATAATAATTATCGTAATAATTATCGAGTAAAGTGCCTTCTTCACGTAAGAATCAATAATTAGTGCAATACCGCAAAGCTACTATGTTTTAACCAATCGAAAGTATTTTAACAAAGATAATCTGTAATAACAACGCCATTATTTATAACCAACTTATTCTTGCTGCTTTCTTCATTTAATCGCTTTCCGCTTATGGGGCCCACATTAAGTTGCGCCATACTGTCATGCATTTAATATTCCCCGACAAAGAAGAATATTCCACCACCAAACAAATATTCCACAACAACAATGAATATTTTATAACCACTTCATTATTTGAAATATTTGTGCATTTTTACCCATAATAACCACATTAATCAAATCAACCTTTACTATTTCAAAATAATAAATAGAGGAATTTAAATTTTATTTATTAATAATTTGGGTCTTACATTCTAAATCGCCAAATACATGGTACATAATACAAATACAATCATTAATATACAACAAGAAAGTCATGAGTTTTAATACAAATATTATCTTCTGTATAATATCCATTCTCGTAATAAGTCCTCATTACATTTATCATCACACTATAATGTAATAGTGAGGATTACTAATACTATCATCCTGACCGCCACCCGCTCCCCGACTAGTCCTTGCCACGCCTCATTTCCTAAAGAGAACAAAGAAAAGAAAAGGTGAGCTCAACTAGCCCAAAGAAGAAATATTACGACTAAGATAATGCAGAATAAATTATCATTATTCTTCAACAATGTTAAACCGATAAAATATAATAGACATCAAGTTTAACTCATAATGAACACATCTGATCCATTAAAAGAGTCAAGTAGAGAATAAAATCTACTATCTTTTATGATTTAAAAGGTTTTTGTGTGACGCCCCAAAATAGGTATACATCAACCATTCTCGAGTCGCCAAATACATTGTATAGAAAACAACTACAACTTTATTAATACAATTATCGCAAAAAAATACGACAACACAAATCGTGAGTTTAAATACAATATTGTCTTAGGCAATATCCACACCCAAATAAAGTCCTCATTACAATTATTGATGCACTATTTTACAAAATAGTGAGGACTATAAAACAAACTATCTTGAATCATCACTCCATACCCATTGCCAGTCCCTCGCTAAATTCTCACCTCCCGAGAAGAAAATGGAACAAAAAGGAAAAGGGTGAGCTCAACTAGCCCAATAAAGAACATTATGACTAAGATAATATACAACAAATTATCCTTAGTCTTCAACAGGAAAAAAATCGATAGAATACAATAGATAAACAAGTTTTAGATCAACAATCAGAATTTTAAACAACAATTCATTAGAAGAGTTAAGTAGAGAATGCAATCTACTATCATCTATGAATTTAAAAGTCCATCATCAATATTTTATCCTCAGAACATCAATCAATATACATCTTGCATCAAATATTCATCTTTGCACCACAAAAGCCAAAGATATTCATTTTAGATCACCAAATAATCATGTTCATCTCAACACTGCTCATCTTTTCACTACGCCAAAGATATTCATCAGTAATCATTCATCTTTGCACTACAGGCCAAAGATATTCATCAAGTATCACCATTAAGGACTGAGGATGATGAAAAACATTTAAGAAAAATAATCCAATGAGACAGAAGGACAAATATTAGGGACTCATGTTTCGGTTTATCCAAATTCAATAATACTCCATAATAACCAAGTGTGAAGTAGAATTCAAAAAGAAAGATAAAAACATGGATACAATCAAAGATAGTAACCATAAAAGACATCTGGGACGAGAAAGAGAAAATTTCATTTTTCGGTGAATAATGTCGTATTTGTGAATAGTACCGTATACGTGAATAGTAACCCCGACACAAAAAGGTAGAAATTCCACAATAAAATTCATAACAATATCTCAGCATAATGATATTGAAGAAAATAATATCATTTAAGAAGAAAATAACATCTCTTACCTCAAAAGACAGTACTTTAGAATGAAAGGTCGGATGTGATGCTGAATGAAAATTGTACTGAACAGTAACTCTCAAAGTATCTAACTACTCATAAAATATACTCGATAATATAGAGAGAGAAAGAGAGAAAGCTTATGTTTTTTGTAAGACCCCAACTTATTATTAATGAAATTTAATTTTCTCTATTTATTATTTTGAAATAGTAAGGGTTGATTTGATTAATGTGGATAATTAGGGTAAAATACGTAAATATTTCAAAATAAGCAAGTGGTTATAAAATATTCATTGTTGTTTTTTGGGAATATTCGTTTGGTCGTGGAATATTCAGATCGTCGTGGAATATTCGTATTTACGACCACAAGCAAATGACCATGTGTGGGCCCCATAACGGAAAGCGATTGGATGAGGAAAATGACAAATATAAGTTGTTTAAAAATAACGGTGTAGTTGTTACCATTATCATCTTTAAATACTCTCTTACGTTAAAACACAAGAAGATACGGTATTTGTGGACGCCCCAAAATAGGTATACATCACCCATTCCGAGGTTGTCGTCAATACATGGTACGTAAACAACTACAACTTTATTATTACAACAAGAAAAGCTGTGAGTTTAAATACAAATATTATCTTCAGACAATATCTATACTCAAATAAATCCTCATCACATTTATTGATACATTATTTTACAAAAATGGTGAGGACTACTAAACAATCCTTTCTAAAACCTTCATTCCATACCCCGACTGTGACTAAGCTATATTCTCGCCTCTCACGAGAAGAATAGAACAAAAAGGAAAAGGGTGAGCTTAACTAGCTCAAGAAAGAATATTATGACTAAGATAATATACAACAAATTATCATTAGTCTTCAACAGGAAAAATTTAATAGAATACAATAGACAACAAATTTTAAATCAATATTCGCAATGAAATAATAATTCATTAGAAGAGTTAAGTAGAGAATGCAAACTACTATCTTCTATGTATGAATTTAAAAGTTCATCGCTCATCTTTTATCCTCAGAATAACAATCCATAAACATCCGAATCAAATATTCATCTTTGCACTACTGCCAAAGATATTTATCACTTTAATCATGTTCATTTAAATACTACGCTCATCTTTGCTACTACCAAAGATATTCTTCAGAAATCATTCATCTTTGCACTATGTGCCAAAGATATTCAATAATATCATCATTTAAGACCGAGGATGATGAAAATATTTTTAAAGAAACGAATCCAAAGAAACAAAATGACAAGGATTAAGGATTAAGGATTAAGGATTCGACTTTGTTTTATCCATGTTCAAAATACCTCAAAATAATCATAGTGGTGTAAAATTCAAGAATGATCAAAACATGGATACAATCAAAGCTAGTATCCGAATAGATATTTTGACGAAAAAGAAGAAATTTTATTTTTCGATGAATAGTGCCGTATACGTGAATAAGGTCAGATATCGTGAATAAAGGCCGTATCGTGAATAGTAACTCTCGACACCAAAAGATAGAAATTCCACTAAAAAACATTTTCACGCTTCATGAATAGTACTCGTGAATAAGTATCTCGTGAATAAGAACTCATGAATAAGAACTCGTGAATAGTAACTCATGAATAGTAACCCCGACATGAAAAAGTTCCAAATTTGATAAAAAGTTCCAACTAATATTTCAAAGATAATGATATTGAAGAAATAATATCATTTGAGAAGAAAATAACATCCCTTACCTCAAAGAATCGATTTCTTGGGAAGGAAAGATCTAAGTGATGCCGAATGAAACTTGATCTTGAATTAAAGAACTCTCAAAGTATCTAAATACTCACAAAATACGCCAATAATATAGAGAGAAAAAGAGAGAAAACTTTGTTTCGGTGTGATTTTCAATTCTAACTTAGCCCTCTATTTATAGGAAAATGTTAGCCTACCAAGCGAGACTTGACCAAGCCACCGATGGCTTTACTCGCTACTATTGCCACCCACCACATTTGAAATAAAATTCAAAGACATTTTTTCACCAACCACAAGTGGGGCCCACTCAATTCTAGAATTTTCCACCAAAATCAATTATAACCCTACTTTCCTAATCAAACACCTCTTAAAATTTATAACAAATCATTCGCTCATTTTAACGGTTCAAAATTTGTGGACATATACTCAACTTATATATGTATAACATATCCAAAAATTACAACGATCCAACTATTTGGATTAAAAAATTATAACTCACACAATATAGCCGTAATAACAACGATTTGATCTTTTAATACCACCAATCCGGCAAAATACCGATATAAAACACCTCAACATTAACTCATTCATTTATAACCACATAAATAAACCCATCATTTATATCCACATAAAATAAATATTTCCTTATCATATGAATCAATAATTAATTATTCACAAATAATATTACGTAATCACATTTATGACAACCAGTGTCGCTCCTCAGAAAGAGGGGCTTTCAATAAGGATCTCTCTTATCGGGGCCAAGAATTAGGTGACCAAACCTCTCCTTAGATGTAACTTTCTAGACATTGCCAATAATGTTATCTAATAATATTATTCAAATAATATGAATTATTGATCCGATAATGGGAAATCATGTGCAAAGGACAATTATCAAAAACAAAGAATAATATAAAATACCAACGCAAAGAAATATTGAATCAATAAAATAAAATCTATCGAATAAGAATTATCGTAACATTTATTGAGTAGTGCCTTCACGTAAGGATCAATAATTGATGCAATACCGTGCTATCTTGTCAACAACGCCAGACAGTGTGTTTTAACCACCGGGTATTCCAACAAGATAATTGTGAATAATTACGCCAATTATTTTTAAACAACTTATATTTGTCGCTTTCTCATCCAATCGCTTTCCGTTATGGGGCCACACATGGTCGCTTGTGTTTATGCATTTAATATTCCCCACAAGCATTTAATATTCCACGACCAAACGAATATTCCCCGACAACAATGAATATTTTATAACCACTTGCTTATTTTGAAATATTTACATATTTTACCCCTAACTATCCACATTAATCAAATCAACCCTTACTATTTCAAAATAATAAATAAAGGAAATTCCTTTTTATTTAAAAAAAAAATTTCGGGTCTTACAACCTCCCCCTCCTTATGAAATTTCGTCCTCGAAATCGATGACGACGACTGGTGTTTTCAAAAGATGAGGATACCTCGCTTTCATTTCCATTTCCAATTCCTGTGTCATTTCTATAAAGCATGATTCCTCCACAAAACTTTAACTTGTGGTATGACTTTTTGGCAGAGGGACATGCTCCTTCCTATCCAAAATCTTGATAGGTACCTCATACACGTTAAGTCTTCTGCTATCTCGGTCCGGCTTCTAACTCTATAACGTGGTTCGGGTCTTTCAGATATTTACTTAAGTGCATGATATGTGAAACACATTATGAACACGAGACATACTTGGAGGTAACGCAAGTCTATAGGCTACATTTCCTACTTGGCCAAGAATTTGAAATGGACCAATAAATCGTGGATCGAGCTTTCTCTCTCCCAAATCTTGTAACTCCTTCCATGGAGCAACTCGCAATAATACATGATCCCCCTACACTAAATTCCACGTCCTTTCGATGAAGATCCGCATAACTCTTTTGTCGATCTTGTGCCGCTTTGTATACGTTATCCGAATCATTTGGATCTTTTCGGTGAGTCATACGTCTTAACTCGGTCCCAACAATGTTGCTTCACCCACCTCATCCCAACATATCGAGAACGACATTTTCGGCCCATATAATGCTTCAATGGAGCCACACCTATACTTGCCGATAATCGTTGTTGTAGGAGAATTCCACCAATGGTAAATACTTATCCTAACCGCCTCTTGAAGTCTAGGACACGTAGTCTTAATAAATCTTCAAGAGTTTGAATAGTCCTCTCTCGATTGTCCGTCTGCTTTGGGGATGGTATGCGTCAACTAAATCGCAAACTGCGCTCCATAGATTTTTGCAAGCTAACCCAAAATCTTGAAGTGAATCTTGGGTCACGATCCAAAACTATGGATACAGTATGCCATGCAACCTCATAATTTCATTCACGTATATACTAAGCAAGACGCTCAAGTGAATAAGTCTCCGTGATCGGCAAGAAGAAATGAGCGGACTTGGTTAATCTATCAACAATAACCCAAATAGCATTGATGCCTTGAGAAACCGTAGGAAGACCCGTAAATTAAATCCATGGTAATGTGTTCCCACTTCCATTTCGAATCTCAAGTGGTTGCAACGGACCCTTAGGTACTAGATGCTCCGCCTTTACACGCCGACAAGTTAAACACATCGAGATAAACTTTGCAATCTCTCTCTTCATATTGTTCCACCAAAATGTATGTCAAGATCACGATACATTTTAGTACTTCCAGGATGGATTGCAAATGGTGTATTGTGTGCCTCCATCATAATCTTGTACTTCAAATCGTAGTCGTTAGGAACACAAAGTCTAGAGTGGACTCAAGTATTCCTTCTTCATCAATTCTCGCTCCTAATAGCTCCTTCTTGTACTTTCTTCTTCATATGCATCGCCTCCGTGTCGGTGGCTTGAAAGCAACCTTAACTTTTTCTATTAAAGTCGGCTCTACGCGTATACTGACATCATCGCACTCGCCCCGCATATGATCTTCTACTTAATGCGTCACCTACCACGCTCGCTTTACCGTGATGGTATCAATAGTGTGGTCGTAGTCTTTCAATAGCTCGAGCCAACGTCGCCGCCGCGATGTTGAGTTCTTTTTGAGTGAAGAAATATTTAAGGCTTTTATGGTCCGAATATATCTCCACTTTCTCCCCATATAGATAGTGCCTCCATATCTTTAATAAATTGAAACGATCGGCCGCTAACTCTAGATAATGAGTAGGATAATTCCTCTCATACTCTTTAAGTTGTCATGAGGCATAGGCTATGACTTTCCCACGCTGCATGAGAACACATCCTAACCCTTTGCTCAAGCATCGCAGTAGATAACAAATCCATCCGAACCAGATGGTATTGTTAACACGAGCCAAATAAGTCTCCTCTTAAGCTCTTGGAAACTCTTCTCGCATTCTTCACTCCAAACGAATTTTGTATCCTTCCGAGTTAGCCGAGTTAATGGAGTAGCGATTCGAGAAAACCCTTCCACGAATCTCCGATAATAACCAAATAAGCCCAAAAGCTACGTGCATTTTGGCCACCGACTTTTGCTGCTCCCAACTTTGATTGATTCAATCTTCACCGGTCCACGGATACTCCATGTTTCGACACCACGTGCCCAAGGAATGCTACTTCCTCAAGCCGTAACTCGCATTTCTTCAATTTAGCATATAGTTTGTTTTCACGAAGCCTTTGAGTACCAAATTTCAAATGTCGCTCATGATCTTCACGACTTTTGGAATATATAAGGATGTCATCAATAAAGACAACAACAAACCGATCCAAATATTCCTTGAATACTCGGTTCATCATATCCATGAAAGTCATGAGGAGCATTAGTTAGTCCGAAAGATACGACTAAGAATTCATAATGCCCATACCGAGTTCTCAAGGCGCCTTTGAATATCCTCGCCTAATCTTCAAATTGATGATATCCGTAATCGAAGATCGATTTTTGAAAAGAATTGTGCCCTCGCTGAATCGGTTAAACAAGTCATCAATACGAGGTAGAGGATACCTATTCTTGATGGTGACATGGTTCAATTCCCGATAGTCAATACAAAAGTCGCATACTCCCGCTTTTCTTCTTTACTTTAATAAAACAGAGCACCCCAAGGAGATGTACTAGGGCATTTAATGAAACCGATGTCCAACAATTCCTCAGAGTTGGACCTTTAACTCCTCAAGTTCAATAGAGCCATTCGATATGGGGTTTTAAAATGGGCTTGTACCAAAGTTCAAGATCAATAAAGAATTCAACTTCACGCTTTGGGGGTGGTAGGAAAGTTCTTCTAGAAATACGTCAGAAAGTCAATAACAACAGAATATTATTCAAATTTGACGTGTCTTTATTCAAATCCATAACATGGGCTAAGAAAGCTTGACATCCGCTTTTCAATAAACGAATAGCTTTATGATTAGATATGATAAAGTGATTGATTTTAATGGTTTAGTTGCTTGAATTCATATAACAGTTGGTTAGAAATATGAAAACTAACAACCTTACGAAAACAATCAATTTTGGCATGATGAGTAGTTAACCAATCAATCCCTAAAATCACATCAAAAGCAAGTATCTTTAAAGAGATAAGGTCAACAGTAAGGTGATGGTGCCAACTTGAATCAAACAAGATTTATAAACAAAGGATGTGATGAAAGTTTCTCCCATGGAGTTTCCACAGATAGGTCAAAGTCTAATTTCTCCAGTAGTCAAGTTTAAACGCTGAGCACATGCAGGAGAGATAAATGAATGGGTAAAGACCCAGATCAAGTAAGGTATAAACTTCGCAAGAATTTATAAATAGCTTACCCGTGATAACCTCGTTTGTTCCTCGCATTATGACCAACCACAACAAACGCTCTTCCCTAATCGCTGACTTTGACTTTTTGGGGACGATCTTTTGAGTCACCGCCTTCGCTAAACTAGGTTTCGCTACTGCATAATCTCGAAGCGATATATGTCCTTCCTTTCCACAACTATAGCATACCTTGAATCTGCTGTGGGCGCTTTGACCGATATGTCCTCTTTTCTCGCATTTATAGCATATGACCGATGGTCGTTCTCCTCCCTTAGAACCAGCTTCTTTGCAAGACTGCTGCCTTCACATAGTCGTTGTTAAATCTCCTCTTTTTAAAATCTCCTCCCCGACTCGCTTCTTCTTTTTTACGTGACCATGATTACCACCGAGAGTGGTAACCATTTTGTCCGTCTGCTTTTTTCTCCATTTGGTTATCATTATTCTGCTGATCGCTATCTCCGGTACGATCCTCGTTGTGGTCCTCAAATTGACCGCATCAAGTATCTCGCTTCTAATAATTGAGCCCCTGCTTACAACATCTGAATAGAGAGAAAGTTTATGAGAATGAGATATCGACGTATGCCGGGTTTCAAACCTCTAAGAAACATCCGCGCCATATATGCTCCTCATTCTCCACCAAATGAGGTGCAAACTTGGATAACTCTGTAAACTTTGCCTCGCATCGAGACACCGTCATGTTGTTTTGCTCTAATCATGAACTCCACTTCCTTCATATGACGAACACTTTCGTGAAAGTATTTATCATTAAATAGTTTCAAACGCCTCCCAAGACATCGCCGAGTCTACCGGATGGGTACGCTTCACGACTCTCACCAGAGATCTCGCCTCGCCACGAACATAAAGGTGGCGAATGGAACCTTCTGTTCCTCCGCATCCCAAGACATCGAATATCTTGGTAATTTGTTTGACCCATGTTTCCGCCATGATCGGATCTCGCTTTCCCTTAAATTCGTGGTCCCAACTTTTGAATCGTCAATGTGACAACCCGTGAATTGCTATCATTTCTTCCTATTTTTTGAACACGAGTCTCCTCGTCTCGATTTTGCATGAACTGCAAAAAACTTCTAAACATCCCCTCGCTCATCATCTCCGCTTCAATGGTGTTGTTCACAGGAGGAACATTGCCACTGTTGCATCGCTTCTCCTCGCTGGTGAGTACAGCGCTCTCCTGGGCCTCATTTCCATTGTTAATATTCTCACGACATTCTCAAATACCGCCATAAAACAAAGGTTAATTAAGGAAATCAATATATCACATAATATCCTTATATACCGACTAACTAACAAATAAGCTTAGGTAGGACACACTAGCAAAGGATTTACTCGCCTCCCTCCTAGTTCTATTCCCCGATCTCCGCCAGAGATCATATCCTAAGCTCGATACCAACCGCGACGCCCCAAAATAGGTATACATCACCCATTCGAGTTGTCAATACATGGCATGTAAACAACTACAACTTTATTATTACAACAAGAAATCTGTGAGTTTAAATACAAATATTATCTTCTAGACAATATCTATACTCAAATAAATCCTCATCACATTTATCGATACATTATTTTACAAAAATGGTGAGGACTACTAAACAATCCTTTCTAAAACCTTCATTCCATACCCCACTTGCACTCGCTATATTCTCGCCTCCCGAGAAGAATGGAACAAAAGGAAAAGGGTGAGCTTAACTAGCTCAAGAAAAGAATATTATGACTAAGATAATATACAACAAATTATCGTTAGTCTTCAACAGGAAAAATTTAATAGAATACAATAGACAACAAATTTTAAATCAATATTCAGCAATGAAAATAATAATTCATTAGAAGAGTTAAGTAGAGAATGCAAACTACTATCTTCTATGTATGAATTTAAAAGTTCATCGCTCATCTTTTATCCTCAGAATAACAATCCATAAACATCTCGAATCAAATATTCATCTTTGCACTACTGAAGCCAAAGATATTCATCAATGGTCATGTTCATTTAAACACTGCTTCATCTTTGCACTACTACCAAAGATATTCTTCAAAATCATTCATCTTTGCACCACAGCCAAAGATATTCAATAATATCATCATTTAAGACCGAGGATGATGAAAAATATTTTTAAAGAAACGAATCCAAAGGAAACAAAATGACAAGGATTAAGGATTAAGGATTAAGGATTCGTGCTTTGTTTTATCCATGTTCAAAAATACCTCAAAATAATCATAGTGGTGTAAAATTCAAGAATGATCAAAACATGGATACAATCAAAGCTAGTATCCGTATTGTAGATATTTTGACTGAAAAGAAGAAATTTTATTTTTTCGATGAATAAGGTGCCGATACGTGAATAAGGTCAGATACGTGAATAAAGGCCGTGATACGTGAATAGTAACTCCCAGACACCAAAAGATAGAAATTCCACTAAAAAACATTTTCACGCTTACTTAATAGTACTTGAATAAGAACTCGTGAATAAGAACTCATGAATAAGTAACTCGTGAATAAGAACTCATGAATAGTAACCCCGACATGAAAAAGTTCCAAATTTGATAAAAAGTTCCAACTAATATTTCAAAGATAATGATATCAAGAAATAATATCATTTGAGAAGAAAATAACATCCCTTACCTCAAAGAATCAAGATTTCTAAGGAAAGATCTAAGTGATGCCGAATGAAACTTATCAACAAAGAACTCTCAAAGTATCTAAATACTCACAAAATACGCTCAATAATATAGAGAGAAAAGAGAAAAACTTTGTTTCGTGTGATTTTCAATTCTAACTTAGCCCTCTATTTATAGAAAATGTTAGCCCGCAAGCGCACTTGACCACTACACGATGGCTTTACTCGCTACTATTGCCACCCACCACATTTGAAATAAAATTCAGCACATTTTTCACCAACCACAAGTGGGGCCCACTCAATTCTAGAATTTTCCACCAAAATCAATTATAACCCTACTTTCCTAATCAAACACCTCTTAAAATTTATAACAAATCATTCGCTCATTTTAATCTGCTCAAAATTTGTGGACATATACTCAACTTATATATGTATAACATATCCAAAAATTACAACGATCCAACTATTTGGATTAAAAATTATAACTCACACAATATAGTCAGTAATAACAACGATTTGATCTTTTAATACCACCAATCCGGCAAAATACCGATAAAACACCTCAACATTAACTCATTCATTTATAACCACATAAATAAACCCATCATTTATATCCACATAAAATAAATATTTCTTATCATATGAATCAATAATTAATTATTCACAAATAATATTACGTAATCACATTTATGACAACCAGTCGCTCCTCGTGAAAGAGGGGCTTTCCAATAAGGATCTCTCCTTCATCGCGCCAAGCAATTAGGTGACCAAACCTCTCCTTGAGCATGTAACTTTCTAGACATTGCCAATAATGTTATCTAATAATATTATTCAAATAATATGAATTATTGATCCGATAATGGAAATCATGCGTGCAAAGGACAATTATTGAAACAAAGAATAATATAAAATACCAACGCAGCAGAAATATTGAATCAATAAAATAAAATACCAATAAGAATTATCGTAAATAATTATCGAGTAAGGCCTTCACGTAAGAATCAATAATTGATGCAATACCGCAGTGCCTTCGCTCAACAACGCGTAGACAGTGTGTTTTAACCACCGGGTATTCCAACAAGATAATTCAGAATAACTACGCCAGTTATTTATAAACAACTTATATTTGTCGCTTTCTTCATCCAATCGCTTTCCGCATGGGCCCACAAAGATCGCTACCATTCAGCATTTAATATTCCCCGACAAAGATTTAATATTCCACGACCAAACGAATATTTCCCAATGATAATGAATATTTTATCACCACTTGCTTATTTAAAATATTTGCGCATTTTTCCCATAACTAACCACATTAATCAAATCCATCCTTACTATTTCAAAATAAAGGAAATTCCTTTTTATTTAAAAAATTTTGGGGTCTTACATAGAAGCTTTTTGCAGTTCATGCAAAATCAGACGAGGGAGACTCGTGTTCAAAATACAGGAGGAAATGATAGCAATTCACGGGTTGTCACAAAGCGCTTCAAAGATTTGGGACCACGAATTTAAGGGAAAGCCGATCCGATCACGGCGGAAACATGGGTCAAGTAAATTACCAAGATATTCGATGTCTTGGGATGCACGGAGGAATGAAGGTTCCATTCGCCACCTTTATGTTCCGTGGGCGAAGCAGACTCACGGTGGGAGTCTCATGAAGCATACCCATCCAAACCAAGACTCAAAGATGTCTTGGGGAAACGTTTCAAAACTATTTAATGACAAATACTTTCCCGAAAGTGTTCAAGAGGATGAAGGAAGTGGAGTTCATCGATTAGAGCAAAACAACAATGACGATTGTGTCTCAAAGACGAGGCAAAGTTTGCGAGTTATCCGTGTTTGCACCTCATTTGGTGGAGAATGAGGAACGATGACGCGGATGTTTCTTAGAGGTTTGAAACCCAAGATACGCCAAGATCTAATTTCTCATAAACTTTCTCTCTATTCAGATGTTGTAAATGGGCTCAATTATTAGAGCGAGATAACGAGTACTACCAACCGAGGGACCATAACCAGATCGTACTCGGAGATAGCAAATAACATAATAATGATAACCAAATGGAGAAAGAAATAGACGGACAAAATGGTAACCACTCTGGTGGTAATCATGGCCATGAAAATAGAAGAAAGCGAGTCGAGGAGATTTTAAAAAGAGAAGATTTAACAACGACCATGCGAAGACGACAAAGGTCTTTAAATAACCGGTTCTAAGGGAGGAGAACGACCACCGGTCATATGCTATAAATGCGGAAAGAGGGACATATCATCCAAACCGTCCCACAACAGCTTCAAGGTATGCTATAATTGTGGAAATGAAGGACATATCGCCGAGATTATACGATGAATAAACCTAGTTCAATGGGGACGGTGACTCAAAAGATCGTCCCGTAAAAGTCAAAGTCAACGATTCCGGAAGAAGCGTTTGTTGTTTGATCGGTCATAATGCGAGAACCCAAACGAGGTGATCACGGGTAAGCTATTTAGAAATTCTTGCGAAGTTTATACCTTACTTGATAACTTCTTTACCCATTCATTTATCTCTCCTAGCAGTGCTCAACGCTTAAACTTGACTCAAGAAATTAGACTTTGACCTATCTGTGGAAACTCCGTTAGAGAAACTTTCATCACATCCACCGCTTATAAATCTTGTTTGATTCAAGTTGGCACCATTACCTTACCGTTGACCTTATCTCTTTAAAGATACTTGCTTTTGATGTGATTTTAGGGATTGATTGGTTAACTACTCATCATGCCAAAATTGATTGTTTTCGTAAGGTTGTTAGTTTTCATATTCCTAACCAACCTGTTGTATGCAATTCAAGCAACTAAACCATTAAAATCAATCACCGCCATATCTAATCATAAAGCTATTCGCTTATTGAAAAATGGATGTCAAGCTTTCTTAGCCCATGTTATGGATTTGAATAAAGACACGCCAAATTTGAATAATATTCTGTTGTTATTGACTTTCCGACGATTTCTGAAGAACTTCCTGTCACCCCGAACGTGAAGTTGAATTCTTTATTGATCTTGAACCCGGTACAAAGCCCATTTCTAAAACCCCATATCGAATGGCTCTATTGAACTTCAGGAGTTAAAGGTCCAACTACGTGAATTGTTGGACATCGGCTTCATTCTGTCCCCAAGTACATCTCCTCGAATTGTTTAGCGTGACCGCCCGAGAGTTTTCCGTGTTTCCACCTACGCTTTTGGACAAGAGTCGCTCTACATCACTTTGTTATAAATTGCATAAAAGCCTCCAACATTTGATCATTCATCATTTGGTCGGTCATTGTTGTTTTCTTTATGAGGATTGTCGCCTTCCTCGATGCACATTATCCCGATTATTGATATGTGGTGAATCAACGATCGCTCATACTCCCATTGCTATTCTCAACATTCTCGATGTCATTTTCAGACATCGCCACAAAACAAAAGGTTAATTGACATGTAACAAATTATCCCTATATTCTCACCAACCAATAAAATAAAGACATAAACTTAGGTAGGTCATACTAGCGAAGGTATTCCCTGTCTCTCCCTCCTAGTACTATTCTCACATCTTAGCCAAAGATCATATCCCTAAGCTCGATACCAACCGTGACGCCCCAAAAATAGGTATACATCACCCATCTTGGGTAGTCGATACATGGTATGTAATTTAAATACAACTTACTAATATAACTGCAGGTACAATACGACATAAACCGTGAGTTTGAATACAAATATTGTCTACTAGATATTATACAAACTCAAAAAGAGTCCTCATTACAATTATTATCACACTATTTCACATAATAGTGAGGACTACTAATGCTATCCTCCGGGCCATTACTCTGGCTCCCGACTCGTCTCAAATTTATATTCTCATTTCTCAAGAGAACAAAATGAAAGAAAAAGGGTGAGCTCAACTAGCTCAAGAAGAAATATTATGACTAAGATAATGCGAATAAATTATCATTAGCCTACAACAAAAGAAAGTAAAACCGATAAAATATAATGAACATCAAGTTTAACTACACAAGGAACCAAAGAATCCATTAAAAGAGTCAAGTAGAAATTAAAATCTACTATCTTTTATGATTTAAAAGGTTTTTCATCAACATTATAGTTGAGACTCAACTTTAATAAATATTCCACATCATCAATCACCCCTCGCATCTACTACCAAGGATATTCTTTAGTATCACGACCACAATTATTCACGCACTACGGCCAAGAATAGTTGTGTATTCATTAATGGCCATGATCATGCCAACAACTATCCATCAACGCACTACTACCAATCGAGGATTTTTATCATATCATTTGTAACATTACTACCATGATTACAATCCGAATAGTCTCTCGTCATAATCATACCAAGTCCATCTATGCACTACATGCCATGATAACTTCAACATAATATAAACATGAGGATGATGACAATGATATAAGAATTCAATAAAACAAGTTCAAGAATTATTTTATCCAGAATTATTAACGTCCAAATTATCAACATGATCATCGTTTTGTAGAGTAAAATTCAAAAATGATCGTAAGAATATTTCCATGAAAGATATCGATGGAACGCAAATATCAAGGATATTCTACTAATTTCATGGAGTATAAAGTCAAAGTTTTAACCAATGGGTATAATAAAAAAAATGGAATAACAAAAGAAATCACCACGCATGCGATAGATCACAGACAGCAAAAGTTATTCCAATGTAATAATAAATAACGGAATCCCGTCCCAAGAAACGCATGCATACATGATGTTCCAATGTAATAATAATAAAGATTTTAACCAGGTTCCTGTAAAACACACAAACAAGATGTTCCAATGTAATAATAATAAAGATTTTAACCAGTCCTGTAAAACACACATACAGGGATGTTCCAACAGAATAATAATAAAGACGGAACCAGTCCGATGTAAAACACACAGCAGCAGGATGTTCCAAATGTAGATAATAGAAGAATGTCACCAAGTATAGGGTAAACCACAGATACAAAGTTATTCCAATGTAATAATAAGCAATGGAATAACAACAGCTTCTCTTCATGAATAAGAAAGAATAACACCCCTTACATTTGGTAGGAGATTGAATACTTTACAAAGAGGTGTAGTAACAAAATACTCTTCTTCTTTCTCTTATTCTCTATACTTTCTCTCTAAAGCTTGAATGAATTCGTGAAAATAATGAAGCATTAGGCCTCTATTTATAGAAGATTTCTAGCTTAAAGACCTACCATGTGAAAAGGCAAGTGGCTCGACGAATGGTGATGTGAAAAGAAAAGTGGTTCGACACCAGTAATGTGAAACGACAAGTGGTTCGGCGCACCAGTAATGTGAAACGACAAGTGGTTCGACGCCGTAAAGGTAATTACTATTGACGAAGGTAATTACTATTCACAAGGGTAATTACTATTGATTTAAGGTAATTACTATTGACGAAGGTAATTACTATTCACAAGGGTAATTACTATCGACGAAGAGACTCTTAGATGATGACATATATTTATAAAATAATCAAACTTACCACAAACGCCTCATAATGACTTTTTATACATTAAGGATTGAATAAATATTACCACAAATCATTTTATTTTTAATCAACACATTTTTAATCTTTCAACAATTATTAATCATTTATAACTTGTCGTCTCAATTAATAATATAACATATTATACGATGATAATTGTGACAATAATTGAATCAATAATATAAGAGATATGATGCAAAGAATTATCAGAAAGAATAATTGAGTATAGCTAAGTGACTTCTCACGTAAGCATCAATAATCAATACTGCATACTATATACAACTACGCCGTATTATTGTACTTTTACTACTAAGGGGTAGTTCAACAGCTTTTAACGGTAACACCTCCCGCCGTTATTTTTATAGAAAGATAATTTTGTCGCTTTCTAACTACGACAACACTTCCGTTAGGGGTCCACCAATGATTGAGTCGTCGTCTTTAATATTCTCCGACAACAAGAATATTCCCCACCAAACGAATATTTTATAACAACTTGCTTACTTTGCAAAATTTATAAATATTACCCACAACTACAACATTATATCAAATTTATTCCATAATATTCAAAAATAATATTTATAGAAAATTCATCTTTATTTATAAAAGTTGGGGTCTTACAACCTCCCTTCTTATGAAATTTCGCCCTCAAATTAGGGTACGACTGGTATGTCGAAGAGGTAAGGATACCTTGATTTCATTTCGATTCTAACTCCCAAGTCATTTTCTCAAAATCGTGGTTCCTCCACAAAACTTCGACTTGAGGTATAACCTCGAGCGTAGAATATGTTCCTTCTTATCCAAGATTTGAACAGAACCTCTTCATACGTTAAATCTTCCGCTATTTCGTCCTGGTTCTAACTCAATAATGTGGTTCGGGTCTTTCACATATTTACGTAACATGGATATGTGAAAAACGTTATGAACACGAGACATACTTGGAAAAAGAAGTCTATAGCCACGCCCTACTCGATCGAGGATTAAAATGGACCGATGAATCGAGGATTAAGTTTTCCTCTCTTTCCAAATCTTGTAACTCCTTTCCATGGAGCAACTCTTAACAACACATGATCTCCTATATCGAATTCCACGCCCTTTCGATGAAGATCAAGATAACTCTTTTATCGATTCTGTGAGGTTTTTATACGTTGTCGGATCGTTTGAATCTTTTCCGTAGTCATACGTATCAACTCCGGTCCCAACAACGTTGCTTTCACCCACCTCATCCCAAAGATACCGAGAACGACACTTTCTTCCATACAACGCTCGAATGGAGCCATGCCAATACTTGCTTGATAATCGCGTTGTTGTAGGAAAACTCCACCAATGGTAAGAACTTGTCCCAACTCCCTTGAAATCAAGGACACAGAGTCTTAATAGATCTTCAAGAGTTTGAATAGTCCTCTCCATCGTCCGTCTGGTCTCGAGGATGATATGCCAAGCTAAATCGTAAGTCTCGTGCCCATAGCTTTTTGCAAACTAACCCAAAATCGTGAAGTGAATCTTGGGTCTCGATCGAAACTATGGATACCCAAGATCATACCACGCACTCTTACAATCTCGCTTATGTACATACGAGCAAGACGCTTCAAGTGTATAAGTTTCTCGTTTCGGTAAGAAATGAGCGACTTTGGTCAATCTATCAACAATGACCCAAATCGCATCAATGCCTTGAGAAACCTTAGGAAGAACAATGAATGAAATCCATGGTAATGTGCTCCCACTTCCATTCCGGAATTTCAAGTGGTTGCAATGGACCTTTTGGTACTTGATGCTCCGCTTTAACTCGTTGACAAGTTAGACACCTTGAGATAAACAAATATTATCTCTCTCTCTTCATATTGCTCCACCAAAATGTATGACTTAATATCATGATACATTTTGGTACTCCTGTGATGGATTGCAAATGGTGTGTTGTGCGCCTCCATCATGATATTATACTTTAAATCGAAATTCGTTAGAACACACAAAGTCCGGAGTTGACTCAAGTATTCCTTCTTCATCGATTCTTGCTTCCCAAGATAGCACCTTCTTGCACTTTCTTCCTCATACGCATAAGCTCCGTGTCCAGTAGGTTGAAAGCTTTAACTTTATCGATTAAAGTCGATTCTACTCAGATACTCGCTTATCATCACATCGTCCTAGAGTCTCTTTAACTCTATCTCCATCCTTTGCAAGTCACACAAAATGGGCCTCATATTGACAATATCGCACTCGTGCTTTTGCATATGATCTTCTACTCAATGCGTCAAACCACCACGTTCGCTTTTCCAGGATGGTATTGGATGGTACGATCATAATCTTTCAATAGCCAAGCCAACGTCGTTGTCGCGATGTTGAGTTCCTTTTGAGTGAAGAAATATTTGAGGCTTTTTATGATCCATAAAGATCTCCACTTTCTCCCCATACAAGTAATGCCTCCAAATTTTAAGTGCAAAAGACAATAAATGCTAACTCTGGATCACGAAGTAGGATAATTCCTCTCATATTCTTTGAGTTGTCGCGAGGCATAAAGTTATAACTTTTCCATGTTGCATGAGAACACATCCCAACCCTTTGCCCAAGCATCATCAGAGATGACAAATCCTCCGAGCCGGATGGTATTATCGAACAGGTCTTTAAATAAGTCTCCTCTTGAGTTCTTGAAAACTCCTCTCACATTCTTCGCTCCAACCGAACTTTGTATCTTTCCGAGTCACCGAGTCGATGGAGTAGCGATTCGAGAAAATCCTTCCACGAATCTCCGATAATAACCAAATAAACCGAGAAAGCTACGATTTTGGCCACACGATTTAGGTTGTTCCCGACTTTGAATAGCTTCAATCTTTGTTGGGTCAACAGATATTCCATGACTTAATACCACGTGCCCAAGGAATGCTACTTCTTCAAGCCGTAACTCACATTTCTTCAACTTGGCATAAAGCTTATATTCAAGCTTTTGGAGTGTCACCTCAAGTGTTGCTTTCATGATCTTCACGGCTTTGGAATAAATAAGGATGTCATCAATAAAGACGACCACAAAGTGATCTAAATATTCCTTGAATACTCGGTTCATCATATCCATGAAGGCGCAGGGGCATTAGTCAATCCAAAGGACATGATTAGGAATTCATAATGCCCGTCTCGAAGTTCTCGAAAGCCGCCTTTGGAATGTCGGTGGTTTCTAATCTTCAATTGGTGATATCCTAACGAAGATCAATCTTTGAAAAGAATTTGGCTCCTTGAATCGGTCAAACAGTCATCAATACGTGGCAATGGATACCTATTTTTGATGGTGACATGATTCAACTCCCGATAATCAATACAAAGTCGATACTCCCATCTTTCTTCTTCACGAATAGTAACAGAGCACCCCAAGGAGAAGTACTAGGGACGAATAAAGCCAATGTCTAACAATTCCTGCAGGTTGGGTCTTTAACTCCCGAAGTTCAATAGAGCCATTCGATATGGGGCTTTGGAAATAGGTTTTGTCTTATCGTTCAAGGTCGATACAAAATTCAATTTCACGCCTGGGGGTAGGCCAGAAGTTCTTGGGGAATACGTCAGAAATTTATGAACAATAAAATATCATTCAAACTCGATTTATTTTTGTTTAAATCGTGACATGAGCTAAGAAAGCTTGACATCCGCTTTTCAATAAACGAATAGCTTTATGGCTTGAGATGACCGTGATTGATTTTAATGGTTTGGTCATTTGAATTCGATAATAGGTTGATTAGGAATATGAAAGCTAACAACCTTACGAAAACAATCAATTTTTGCATGATAAGTAGTTAACCAATCAATCCCTTGAATCACGCCAAATGCAAGTATTTTTAATGAAATAAGATCGACAGTGTAATGTGAGGGTACCGATTTGAACCAAATAAGACTTATAAACAATGGATGTAATGAAGGTTTCTCCCAACGGAGTTTCCACAGATAAGTCAAAGTCTAATTTCTCCCGGGGTCAAATTTAATCGATGAGCGCAAAGTAGGAGAAATAAAAGAATGGGTAGAACCCCAGATCAAATAAAGTATAGACTTCATTAGAGTTTATGATAAGCTTACCCGTGATGACCCTCATTCGGATTCCTTGCTCTTTGGGAGGTCACAACAAACGCCTCCTCAGACTACCTAGGTTTTGACTTTTTCTCGGACTACTTTGGTGCCTCCATCCTAGCTTTGATTTATCTTCTGTGAAACGATAAAATCGAGCTAAGTGACCTTCTCTTCCACAATTATAACATGCTTTGACTAAGATGGCGCAGCTTTGACCGATGTGTCCTCTCCTCCGAATTTGAAGCATATGATAGTGGTCTTTCTCCTTCCTTAACAACGGTGTCTTTGTCTTGCCGACGTCTTTCCATTATTGTTGAATCTCCTTTTCTTGAAATGTCCATTCTTATTGTTTTGGCCACCGATTACCACCGGTGGTTACCATATCCGCTCAAGTTGATTCCCTCACGCTTGTTGTCACCGCTTCGATGACTACTCTCGCCGGTATTATTATAATTTTGCGTACCGCTTTCTTTTAGTTAAGCGTTGACTCATTATCGCGCTCCACTAATCGAGCCCTATTTACAACATCTCGAATACAAACACGGTTTATGAGAAATAAGATGTTGACGTATCTCCGCTTCAAACCTCTTAAAACATTCGCCGCCATTCTCTTCATTATCCACCAGTGGGGCCACGAAACCGTGATAACTCATAAAATTTTGCCTCGTATTGCGACACGGTCATTATATTGTTTTTGTGACGCCCCAAAATAGGTCCATTCCATCCAACCCATTCGTATTCGCCAAATACATGGTACGTAAATAACTACAACTTATATTATTACAACATATAAATCGTGAGTTTAAATACGTATATTGTCATCTAGATAATATCCACACGCAAATAAATCCCCATCATAATTATTGATACATTATTTTACAAAATGGTGAGGACTACTAAACAACTCTCTCTAGAACCTTCATTCCATACCCTACTAAGTACTTCAACATTCTCGCCTCCCGAGAAGAAAAATGGAACAACAAGGAAAAGGGTGAGCTTAACTAAGCCCAAAGAAGAATATTATTACTAAGATAATATACAACAAATTATCGTTAGTCTTCAACAGGAAAAATCTAATAGAATACAATAGACAACAAATTTTAAATCAATATTCGCAATGAAATAATAATTCATTAGAAGAGTTAAGTAGAGAATGCAAACTACTATCTTCTATATATGAATTTAAAAGTTCATCGTCGATATTTTATCCTCAGAACATCAATCAATATATATCCGAATCAAATATTCATCTTTGCACTACAGCCAAAGATATTCATCACCGTCATGTTCATCTAAACACTGCTTCATCTTTGCACTACGGGCCAAAGATATTAATCAGTCGGTCATGTTCATCTCAACACCTGTCCATCTTTGCACTAAGGGCCAAAGATATTCATCAAGAAATCATTCATCTTTGCACTACAAGCCAAAGATATTCCATAATATCATCATTTAAGACTGAAGATGATGAAAAATATTTTTAAAGAAACGAATCCAGTGAAACAAAATGACAAGGATTAAGGATTAAGGATTCGTACTTTGTTTTATCCATGTCCAACAATACCTCAAAAATAATCATAGTGGTGTAAAATTCAAGAATGATCAAAATATGGATACAATCAAAGCTAGTATCCGAATAGATATTTTGACTTAAAAGAAGAAATTTCATTTTTCTATTGAATAGTGGCCGTATTCGTGAATAGTGCCAGATATCGTGAATAGTGCCGATACGTGAATAGTAACTCTCACACACCAAAAGATAGAAATTCACACAAAAACATCTTCACGCTTCATTAATAAGTACTGTGAATAGTAATTCATGAATAGTAACTCGTGAATAAGAACTCATGAATAAGTAACCCGACATGAAAAAGTTCCAAATTTGATAAAAGTTCCAACCAATATTTCAAAGATAATGATATTGAAGAAATAATATCATTTGAGAAGAAAATAACATCCCTTACCTCGAAAGATCAAGATTTAAATTTGAAACCTGGATATAAAGTGCTATGACTTGACTTGCACCGATATAGCAATACTCAAAGTATACTCAAAATACTCACAAGAATACGCCGATAATATAGAGAGAAAAACTTCAGCTTCGTGTGATTTTCAATTCTAACCCAAGACCCTGCTTTATAGAAATTGCTTAGAACACCAAAGCGTAAAATTTAATAAATTAATAATATAATTATATAAATTTCCTACACATGCCTAGAATCTGATTTCAGCCATCAAACACATGCTACATTCTAGAAAAAATAAGAAAAAATGTTTTTCTAATTTTAAATATTTTAAACTTCCAAAAATCAATTATTTTTGAACTTCTTGAACTTCAATAATTCATAATAAATAGCCCTTTCATCAGAAAATTTGAATCTCAAGTGATTTTTTTTATAGAAATTCAATTCTCTACAACTTTGCAGAAGAAAGTTTTTCCAAATTCCAAATGTAAATTGACCAAATCCTCAAACCAAGGGCGATTTTACAAGCTATAATCAAATTTCAAAACAAGAAATGGGGTCCACCAACACACAAAACATGTGTTAATCATTTAATGCCACAAAATACTCTTCCTCCTCATATACTCATATATCCCACATTCATTATAAAAATATCACCGCTAATATATTATTAAAATAATATATTTAAATGAATTATTTTATCGTAAAAAGATAAAATATTAATTTTCAACAATTGTCACATTAAAAATTTTCTCCATCTATATCCACATAAAATCAATATTTTCCTCATCATATAAATCAATAATTAATTATTCATAAATAATATTACAGAATCACAAGATCGCAACCGTAGCCGCTCACAGGGAAAGAGGGGCTTTCCAATAAGGATCTCTCTTATCGCTACAAGCAATTAGGTGACCAAACCTCTCCTTAGATGTAACTTTCTAGACATTGCCAATAATGTTTTCTAATAATATTATTCAGATAATATGAATTATTGCTCTGATAATGGAAAATACCGTAAATGACAATTTATCAAAACAACAAAGAATATAAAATATCAATGCAAAGAATTATTGAATCAATAAAATAAAATATCGAATAAGAATTATCGTAATAATTATTGAGTAGTGCCTTCTTACGTAAGAATCAATAATTGGTGCAATACTGCGTGCTATCTTGTTCAACAACGCGTATTAGTGTGTTTTAACCACCGGGTATTCAAACAAGATAATTCTGTAATAACTATGCCGTTATTTATAAACAACTTATATTTGTCGCTTTCTTCATCCAATCGCTTTCACATGGGGCCCACAAAAGATCAAGGCCATCATACGAATATTCTCCAACAAAGATTTAATATTCCACGACCAAACGAATATTCCCCGAATAATAATGAATATTTTATAACCACTTGCTTATTCAAATATTTATGTATTTTACCCATAACTATCCACATTAATCAAATCAACCCTTACTATTTCAAAATAATAAATAGAGGAAAATAAATTTCATTTATTAATAATTTGGGGTCTTATAACCTCCCTCCTTATGAAATTTCGTCCTCGAAATTGACGTGACGTACTGGTGTTTCAAAAGATGAGAATACCTCGCTTTCATTTCCGCTTTCCAACTCCCGTGTCATTTCCTCAATAACATGGTTTCTCCACAAAACTTTAACTTGTGGTATGACCTTCAGACGTAGGACATGCTCCTTCCTATCCAAAATCTTGACAGTACCTCTTCATACGTTAAGTCTTCTATTATCTCGTCCGGCTTCTAACTCAATGACGTGGTTCGGTCGTCCACATATTTACGTAACATCGATACGTGAAAAACGTTATGAACACGCGTCATACTTGGCGGTAAAACGAGTTTATAGGCCACGCCTCCTATTCGATCGAGAATTTTAAATGGATTAATAAATCGAAGGTTTGAGCTTTCTCACCTCACCGATTCTCTCGCTTTTGAAATAACAACTTCTTGCACCTCCTTCTTCAAATTCATCACCCGGTTGTGTAGCTTGAATAACTTTAACTTTATCGATTAAAGTCGATTATACTCAGATATCATCATGTGGATAACTAGAGTTTTCATCTCCATCTCTATTATTTGTAAATTATTCAAATGAGTCTTTGACAATATCGTACTCAGATTTGATACGATCTTCTACTCAACACGCCGCCTACCACGCTCGCTTTTCCAGATGGCATGGTCGTAACATGTACTTTGAAATGAGTCTCCTCTCGAGTTCTTCAAGCTCTTCCCACATTCCTTGCTCCATTCGAATTTTGTATCTCTACGAGTCACCGCGTTAATGGAATAGTGATTCGAGAATATCCTTCAACGAATCTCCGATAATAACCAACTAAGCCTGTAAAGCTACGTATTTCGATTACCGACTTAGGTTGTTCTCAATCGTGACTCATATCCCAACCTTGATAAGACGTTACAATGACACCTATCGCTTTTACTATCGCATTTAATATGGTGTCCCCCTACGGAGAGTCCGGCTTTGCATTTCCACAAAGGAAGTCACCGGATAAAGGCTCAGTACCAAATTCTATAGTTGAATTTTTAACTCAGAAGTTCAATAGAGCCATTCGATATGAGATTTTAGAAATGAGTTTTGTCTGGGTTCAAATTCGATACAAAATTTAATATCGAGCTTTTGGGAGTAAGCCAAGAAATTCTTCAGAAATACGTCGGAAAAATAAATAACAACAGAATATTATTCAAATCGACGTGTCTTTATTCAAATCCATAACATGGACTAAGAAAACTTGACATCCGTAATAAACGAATGACTTCATGGCTTGATATAAAAATGTTTGACTACAATGGTTTGATTGCTTGAATTCAATAACAAAGTTGCTTAGAATATGAAAACTAACAACCTTACGTAAAAAGTAATCAATTTCTACGATGATGAGTAGTTAACCTTAAAATCACATCAAAAGCAAATATCTCTATAGAAATAAGGTTAACGTGTAATGTGATAGTGCCAACCTGAATCAAGCAAGATTTTAAACAACTGATGTAATGAAAGTTTTTCCTAATGGAGTCTCCACAGATAGGTCAAAGTTTAATTTCTCCGTAGTCAAGTTCAAACGCTGAGCGCAAGCAAGAGAGATAAAAGAATGGGAAGAACCCAGATATCTAGTAAGGTATAAACTTCGCAAGAATTTATAATTAACTAACCCGTATAACTTCGCTTGGGTTCCTCGCATTTTTGACAAGTCACAACAAACGCCTTCCGTGAATCGTTGTCTTTGACTTTTCCGGGACATCCTTTTGAGTCACCATTCCTACCGGATCTGGTTTTGATATTGTATAATCTCGAGCGATATGTCCTTCTTTTCCATAATTATAGCATACCTTTTAAACTGCTGTGGGCGCTTAATGATATGTCCCTCTTCCCGCATTTGTAACATACGACCGGTGGTCTTTCTCCTCCTTGAACTAGTTGCTACATCGGCACCGACGCCTTCAAATGGTCGTTCTTGAATCTCCTCTTTTAAAATCTCCTCCCGACTCGCTTCTTCTATTTTCATGGCCACGATTACCACCAGAGTGGTTACCGCTTTTGTCTGTATTCTTCTTTCTCCGTTGGTTATCGTTATTATGATGATCGCTATCTTCTAGTATGATCCTCGGTTATGGTCCCTCATTGAACGTATCAAGTTATCTCGCTTCTAACAACCGAGCCTCGCTGACAACATCCGAATAGAGAGAAAATTTATGAGAAATGAGATATCGACGTATCGCCGGTTTCAAACCTCTCGTAAACATTCGCATCATACGCTCCTCATTCTCCACCAAATGAGGTGCAAACTCGATAACTCCGCGAACTTCGCCTCGTCATCGAGACACCGCCATGTTATTCTCTCCATTCTAATAAACTCCACTTCCTTCATATACGAATACTTTCGTAAAGTACTTGTCATTGAACTGCTTCAAAATGTCTCCCACGATACGTCGAAAAGCAATTTGGATGGGTACGCTTCACGATTCCCACCAAAGAATCGCCTCGTTCTGAACATAAAAGTAGCGAATGGAACTTTCTCGTTCTCCGCATCCCAAGACATCGAATATCTTGGTAATTTGTTTGACCCACGCCTCCGCCTTTAATCGGATCCGCTTTCCCCAGAATTCAGTGGTCCCAACTCTTTGACTCGCTTGGCGTGACCACCCGTGAATTGCTATCATTTCCTCCTATATTTTGAACACAAGTCTCCTCGTCTCGATTTTGCATGAATCGCAAAAAGCTTCTAAACATCCCCTCGCTCATCATCTCGCTCAATGGTGTTGTTCATAGGAGGTACATTGCCACTGACTGTTACGCGTTCTCCTCGTTGCAGCAAGACAGCATCTCTACTATCTCATTTACTCCAATCGGTAATATTCTCAATCGACATTCTCAAATACCGCCATAAAACAAGGGTTAATTAAGGAAATCAATATATCACATAATATCCCTATATACTAACCAACTAACAAATAAGCTTAGGTAGACACACTAGCTAAAAGGATTTACTCGCCTCCCTCCTAGTTCTATTCCCGATCTCCGCCAGAGATCATATCCCTAAGCTCGATACCAACCGCGACGCCCCCAAAATAGGTTCATTCCATCCAACCCATTCTCGAGTCGCCAAATACATGGTACGTAAATAATTACAACTTTATTATTACAACATATAAACTGTGAGTTTAAATACGATATTGTCATCTGATAATATCCACACGCAAATAAATCCCCATCATAATTATTGATACATTATTTTACAAAAATGGTGAGGACTACTAAACAACTCTCTCTAACCTTCATTCCATACCCCTCACTAAGTACTCGCTACATTCTCGCCTCCCGAGAAGAAAAATGGAACAACAAGGAAAAGGGTGAGCTCAACTAGCCCAAGAAAAGAATATTATGACTAAGATAATATACAACAAATTATCGTTAGTCTTCAACAGGAAAAATCTAATAGAATACAATAGACAACAAATTTTAAATCAATATTCGCAGCTGAAATAATAATTCATTAGAAGAGTTAAGTAGAGAATGCAAACTACTATCTTCTATATATGAATTTAAAAGTTCATCGTCGATATTTTATCCTCGTAACATCAATCAATATATATCCGAATCAAATATTCATCTTTGCACTACAAGCCAAAGATATTCATCAATTAGTCATGTTCATCTAAACACTGCTCATCTTTGCACTACGGGCCAAAGATATTAATCAATCACCATGTTCATCTCAACACTGCTCATCTTTGCACTAAGGGCCAAAGATATTCATCAAGAAATCATTCATCTTTGCACTACTACAGCCAAAGATATTCCATAATATCATCATTTAAGACCAAGATGATGAAAATATTTTAAAGAAACGAATCCAAAGAAACAAAATGACAAGGATTAAGGATTAAGGATTCGTATTTGTTTTATCCATGTCCAACAATACCTCAAAAAATAATCATAGTGGTGTAAAATTCAAGAATGATCAAAATATGGATACAATCAAAGCTAGTATCCGTAATAGATATTTTGACGAAAAGAAGAAATTTCATTTTTCTTGAATAAAGGCCGTATTCGTGAATAGTGTCAGATATCGTGAATAGTGCCAGATATCGTGAATAGTAACTCCGACACCAAAAGATAGAAATTCCACAAAAAAACATCTTCACGCTTCACGCTTAATAGTACTACGTGAATAAGAATCGTGAATAGTAATTCATGAATAAGAACTCGTGAATAATAACTCATGAATAGTAACCCCCACATGAAAAAGTTCCAAATTTGATAAAAAGTTCCAACCAATATTTTAGCATAATGATATTGAAGAAATAATATCATTTGAGAAGAAAATAACATCCCTTACCTCGAAAAATCAATTTCTAAATTTGAAACAGGATATAGGCTATGACTTGAACTTGCACCGTATAGAAATACTCAAAGTATACTCAAAATACTCACAAGAATACTCGATAATATAGAGAGAAAAACTTCAGCTTTAAATGTGATTTTCAATTCTAACCCAAGACCCTATTTATAGAAATTGCTAGAACACCAAAGCAGTAAAATTTAATAAATTAATAATATAATTATATAAATTTCCTACACATGCCTAGAATCTGATTTCAGCCATCAAACACATGCCACATTCTAGAAAAAATAAGAAAAAACGTTTTTCTAATTTTAAATATTTTAAACTTCCAAAAATCAATTATTTCGGAGCTTCGAAACTTCAATAATTCATAATAAATAGCCCTTTCATCAGAAAATTCGAATCTCGCGAGTTTTTATAGGAAATTCAATTCTCTACAACTTTACAGCAGAAAGTTTTTCCAAATTCCAAACAAAAATTGACCGAAATCCTCAAACGGGCGATTTTACAGGCTATAATCAAATTTCAGTCAAGAAATGGGGTCCACCGACACACAAAACATGTGTTAATCATTTAATGCCACAAAAATACTCTTTCTCCTCATATACTCATATATCCCACATTCATTATAAAAATATCACCAATTAATATATTATTAAAATAATATATTTAAATGAATTATTTTATCGTAAAAGATAAAATATTAATTTTCAACAATTGTCACATTAAAAATTTTCTCCATCTATATCCACATAAAATCAATATTTTCTCATCATATAAATCAATAATTAATTATTCATAAATAATATTATGAATCACAAGATCTTGCAACCAAGCCGCTCCTCAGAAAGAGGGGCTATCCAATAAGGATCTCTCCTTCTTGCGCCAAGTATTAGGTGACCAAACCTCTCCTTAGATGTAACTTTCTAGACATTGCCAATAATATTTTCTAATAATATTATTCAGATAATATGAATTATTGTCTTCGATAATGGAAAATACCGTGTAATGACAATTTATCAAAACAACAAGAATATAAAATATCAATGCAAAGAATTATTGAATCAATAAAATAAAATAATCGAATAAGAATTATTGTAACAATTTTTTGAGTAGTGCCTTCTTTACGTAAGAATCAATAATTGGTGCAATACCGCAGTGCCACCGCTCAACAACGCAGACATTAGTGTGTTTTAACCACCGGGTATTCCAACAAGATTAATACTGTGAATAACTACGCCTATTATTTATAAACAACTTATATTTGTCGCTTTCTTCATCCAATCGCGTTATGGGGCCCATTAAAAGGCTGCGCATACATCGCATTTAATATTCCCCAACAAAGACGAATATTCCACGACCAAACGAATATTTCCTAATAATAATGAATATTTTATAACCACTTGCTTATTCAAATATTTTACATGATTTTACCCATAACTATCCACATTAATCAAATCAACCCTTACTATTTCAAAATAATAAATAGAGGAAAATAAATTTCATTTATTAATAATTTGGGGTCTTACAGCTTTGTTCCAACTTGATAAACTCCACCTCCTTCATGTGGCGAATACTCTCGTGAAAGTATTTGTCGTTGAACAGCTCCCTCGAACTTCTCCCAAGATATCTTCAAGACAAAGAGTTGAGTACGTTTTTACCGATTTCCACCGTAATCTACCTCTCCGCCAGAACATAAAAGGTGGCAAAGGAACCTTTGCTCCTCGGAGCATCCCAAGACATCAAATATCTTGTAATCTGCTTTATCCATACTTCCGCCGTAAGTGGTTTTGCTTCTCCTAAAACTCTGGTGGTCCCAGCTCCTTGAATTGTTTAGCGTTGACCGCCCAAGAGTTTTCCGTGTTTCCACCCCACGCTTTGGGACAGAGTCGCTTCTCGCTTCATTGTTGCATAAATTGCATAAAGCCTCCGAACATTTGATCATTCATCATTTGGTCGGTGTTGTTGTTTGCATGAGGATTGTCGCCTTCCTCGATGCACATTATCCTGATTATTGATATGTGGTGAATCAACGATCACCACGCTCCATCCATCTTATTCTCAACATTCTCGATGTCATTTTCGACATCGCCACAAAACAAAAGGTTAATTGACATGTAACAAATTATCCCTATATTCTCACCAACCAATAAAATAAAGACATAAACTTAGGTAGGTCATACTAAATAAGGTATTCCCCGCCTCTCTCTCCTAGTACTATTCTCACATCTTAGCCAGGATCATATCCTAAGCTCGATACTAACTCGTGACGCCCCCAAAAATAGGTATACATCACCCATCTTGGGTAGTCGGATATATGGTACGTAATTTAAATACAACTTACTAATATAACTGCTGTGGTGTACAATACGACATAAACCGTGAGTTTGAATACAAATATTGTCTACTAGATATTATACAAACTCAAAAAGAGTCCTCATTACAATTATTATCACACTATTTCACGAATAGTGAGGACTACTAATGCTATCCTCTCGGGCCATTACTCCGCTCCCCGACTTGTCCCAAATATATTCTCATTTCAAGAGAATAAAGGAAAGAAAGGGTGAGCTCAACTAACTCAAGAAGAAATATTATGACTAAGATAATGCGAATAAATTATCATTAGCCTACAACAAAGATGTTAAACCGATAAAATATAATGAACATCAAGTTTAACTACAATGAACCAAAGAATCCATTAAAAGAGTCAAGTAGAAAATAAAATCTACTATCTTTTATGATTTAAAAAGGTTTTTCATCATTTGTTATAAATTTAGACTCAACTTTAATAAATATTCCACATCATCAATCACCCTCACTACTGGCCAAGAATAGTTGTGTATTCATTAATGGTCATGATCATGCCAACAATCGTCCCATCAATGCACTACTACCAATCGAGAATTTTTATCATATCATTTTTAACATTACGATCGTGATTACAATCGAATAGTCTCTCGTCATAATCATACAAAGTCCATCTATGCACTACAGAGCCACGATGACTTTCAACATAATATAAACATGAGGATGATGACAATGATATAAGAATTCAATAAAACAAGTTCAAGAATTATTTTATCCAGAATTATTAATGTCCAAATTATCAACACGATATCTTTTTTTTGTAGAGTAAAATTCAAGATCGATCGTAAGAATATTTCCATGAAAAGATATCGGATGAAACGCAAATATCAAGGATATTCTACTAATTTCATGGAGTATAGAAGTCAAAGTTTTAACCAACCGGCTATAATAAAAATTGGAATAACAAAAGAAATCACCATGTACATGCGATAGACCGCAGCAAAAGTTATTCCAATGAATAATAAATAACGGAACAGTCCCACGTAAACGCATGCAGCGAGATGTTCCAATGTATAATAATAAAGATAAAACCAGAACCGGTTCAAACACAACCATGTGATGTTCCAACAGTAATAATAATAAAGATTTTAACAGTCCTGTAAAAACACACATGCATGTGATGTTCCAATGTAATAATAATAAAGACGGAACCAGTCCTGTAAAAACACAAAGTGATGTTCCAATGAATAATAGAAGAATGTCACCAAGTATAGGGTAAACCAGCGTACAAAGTTATTCCAATGTAATAATAAGCAATGGAATAACAACAGCTTCTCTTCATGAATAAGAAAGAATAACACCCTTACATTTGGTAGAGATTGAATATGCGCAGTGAGTGTAAGAACAAAATACTCTTCTTCTTTCTCTTATTCTCTCTATACTTTCTCTCTCTAAAGCTTGAATGAATTAAGTGAAAAATAATGAAGCATTAGGCCTCTATTTATAGAAGATTTCTAGCTTAAGACCGCCATGTGAAAAGGCAAGTGGCTTGACGATCGGTGATGTGAAAAGAAAAGTGGTTCGGCGCACAGTAATGTGAAACGACAAGTGGTTCGGCCTTTTAGTAATGTGAAACGACAAGTGGTTCGACGCTTGTAATGTGAAACGACAAGTGGTTCGACGCTGGTAAAGGTAATTACTATCGACGAAGGTAATTACTTATTCACAAGAGGTAATTACTATCGACGAAAGTAATTACTATCGATTTAAGGTAATTACTATTCACAAGGGTAATTACTATTAACGAAGAGACTCTTAGATGATGACATATGGGCCCCCATAAAATAATCAAACTTACCACAAACGTCTCATAATGCACTTTTATATACATTAAGGATTGAATAAATATTACCACAAATCATTTTATTTTTAATCAACACATTTTTAATCTTTCAACAATTATTAATCATTTATAACTTGTCGTCTCAATTAATAATATAACATATTATACGAGATGATAATTTGTGACAATAATTGAATCAATAATATAAGAGATATGATCGTAATTATCGTAGTAATAATTGAGTATAGCTAAGTGACTTCTCACGTAAGCATCGATAATCATATCACGTGTGCTACTATACAACTACGCCATTATCAGAGCTTTTTACTATCGGGTAGTTCAATAGCTTTAACGGTAACACCTCTCCGCCAGTTATTTTTATAGAAAGATAATTTTGTCGCTTTTCTAACTACGATAACACTTCCGCCATGGGGTCCACCAATGATTGAAGTAGTCAAATACGAATATTCCCACGAAAAAGAATATTCCCGACCAAACGAATATTTTATAACAACTTGCTTACTTTGCAAAATTTATAAATATTACCCACAACTACAACATTATATCAAATTTATTCCATAATATTCAAAAATAATATTTATAAAAAATTCATCTTTATTTATAAAAGTTGGGGTCTTACACATGTTGCATGAGAACACATCCTAACCCTTTGCCTGAAGCATCGCTGTAGATAACAAATCCATCCGAACCAGATGGTATTTGTAAGACCCCAAATTATTAATAAATGAAATTTATTTTCCTCTATTTATTATTTTGAAATAGTAAGGGTTGATTTGATTAATGTGGATAGTTATGGGTAAAATACGCAAATATTTCGAATAAGCAAGTGGTTATAAAATATTCATTATTGTCGGGGAATATTCGTTTGGTCGTGGAATATTCGTACTGTCGAGGAATATTCGTACGACAGCGCAGTCTTTTGTGGGCCCCATAACGAAAAGCGATTGGATGAAGAAACGACAAATATAAGTTGTTTATAAATAACGACGTAGTTGTTACCGTTAATACTGTTGGAATACCCGGTGGTTAAAACACGCTAATACGCGTTGTTGAATAAAGATAGCATTTGCAGATTGCACCAATTATTATTTCTTTACGTGTAAAAGGCACTACTCAATAATTGTTACAAAGAATTACCGCTCGATATTTTATTTTATTGATTCAATAATTGCTGCATTGATATTTTATATTACTATTGTTTCAATAAATTGTCATTACACAGTATTTTCTATTATCGAAGCAATAATTCATATTATATGAATAATATTATTAGATAACATTATTGACAATGTCTAAAAAGTTCTATCTAAGGAGAGGTTTGGTCACCTAATTGCGCGACAGTAAGGAGAAATTCTTATTGGAAAGCCCCCTCTTTCCTGGGAACGGCATGGTTGCCAGTACTGTGATTCTGTAATATTATTTATTAATAATTAATTATTGATTTATATGATGAGGAAAATATTGATTTTATGTGGATATAGATGGAGAAAATTTTTAATGTGACAATTGTTGAAAATTAATATTTTATCTTTTTCTGATAAAATAATTCATTTAAATATATTATTTTAATAATATATTAACGGTGATATTTTTATAATGAATGTGGAATATATAAGTATATGAGGAGGAAGAGTATTTTGTGGCATTAAATGTTTAACACATATTTTGTGTGTTGGTGGACACAATTATTGACCAAAATTTGATTATAAATTTTGTAAAATCGTCTGCTTATGGATTTTTATCAATTTTTATTTGGAATTTGGAAAAACTTTCTTCTGCAAATTTGTAGAGAATTGAATTTCCTATACAGATTCGCAAGATTCGAATTTTCTGACAAAAGGGCTATTTATTATGAATTATTGAAGTTCTGAAGCTCCAAAATAATTAATTTTTGAAGTTTTAAATATTTTTTTACAAAAACATTTTTTGCATGTGTGAGGCATGTGTTCAATTCTTTGAATTTCGGATTCAAAGGTGTGCGTGAAGATTATATATATATATATATATATAATAATAATAATTTATTAAATTTTCTGCTTTGGTGTTCTAAGCAATTTCCTATAAATAGGTGCTTAGGTTAGAATTGAAAATCACACCGTAAATCAAGTTTTTTCTCTCTATATTATCGAGCGTATTCTTGTGAGTATTTTGAGTATACTTTGAGTATTGCTATACGGTGAAAAGTTCAAGTCATAGCCTATATCCTGTGTTTCAACTAAATATCATCTTTTCGAGGTAAGGGATGTTATTTTATTCGAAAATGATATTATTTCTTCAATATCATTATGCTTAAATATTGGTTGGAAATTTTATCAAATTTGGAACTTTTTCATATCGGGGTTACTTATTCATGAGTTACTATTTATGAGTTACTATTCACGAGTTACTATTCTCGAGTTACTATTCACGAGTTACTATTCACGAGTACTATTCATGAAGCGTGAAGATGTTTTTTGTGAAATTTCTATCTTTTGGTGTCGGTTACTATTCACGATATCGACACTTATTCACGATACGACACTTATTCACGAATCACTTTATTATTCAATCGAAAAATGAAATTTCTTCTTTTCGTCAAAATATCTATTATGGATACTAGCTTTGATTGTATCCATGTTTTGATCATTCTTGAATTTTACTCCACTCGATTACTTATGAAGTATTTTTGAACTTGGATTGTTTAAAATCTGAATCCTTAATATTTGTTCTTTTGTTTCACCGGATTCGCTTTTCTTTAAAATATTTTTCATCATCCTCGGTCCTAAATGATGATATTCTCGAATATCTTTGGCCCAGAGTGCGTGCAAAGATGAATGATTTCTTGATGAATATCTTTGGCCCGTAGTGCAAAGATGAACAGGTGTTGAGATGAACATGACCGACTGATTAATATCTTTGGCCCATAGTGCAAAGATGAACAGGTGTTAAGATGAATATGACCGACTGATTAATATCTTTGGCCCGTAGTGCAAAGATGAACAGGTGTTTAGATGAACATGACCAACTGATGAATATCTTTGGCCTGTAGTGCAAAGATGAATATTTGATACCAGATATATATTGATTGATGTTACAGGGATAAAATATCGACGATGAACTTTTAAATTCATATATAGAAGATAGTAGTTTGCATTCTCTACTTAACTCTTCTAATGAATTGTTGTTTCCGCCATGATTGTTGATTTAAAACCGGTTTGTCTATTGTATTCTATTAGGTTTTTCCCTGTTGAAGACTAACGATAATTTGTTGTATATTATCTTAGTCATAATATTCTTTACTGGGCTAGTTGAGCTCACCCTTTTTCCTTGTTGTTCCATTTTTCTTCTCAGGAGGCGAGAATGTAGCGAGTACTAGTCGGGGTATGGAATGAAGGTTCTAGAGAGATTTGTTTAGTAGTCCTCACCATTTTAGTAAAATAATGTATCAATAATTGTGATGAGGATTTATTTGGTTATGTATATTGTCTAGAAGACAATAATTGTATTTAAACTCACAGTATATATGTTATCGTATTTTGCACGACAAATGTATTAATAAAGTTGTAGTTATTTCTGTACCATGTATTTGGCGACTCAGAATGGGTTGGATGGAATGGACCTATTTTGGGGGCGTCACAGTATTGTCAGAACAGGTGCTGAAATGAGTCTCCTCTTAAGCTCTTGGAAACTCTTCTCGCATTCCTCACTCTATACGAATTTTGCATCTTTCCGAGTCAGCTGAGTTAACGGAGTAGCGATTCGAGAAAACCCTTCCACGAATCTCCGATAATAACCAGCTAAGTCCAAAAAGCTACGTACTTCGGTCACCGTCTTCGGTTGTTCCCAACTTTGTATTGCTTCAATCTTCGCTGGGTCAACAGATACTCCATGCTTTGACACCACGTGCCCAAGGAATGCTACTTCCTCAAGACAGAACTCGCATTTCTTCAACTTGGCATATAGCTTGTTTTCACGAAGCCTTTGGAGTACCAGTTTTAAATGGTGCTCATGATCTTCACGGCTTTTGGAATAGATGAGGATGTCATCAATAAAGACAACAACAAACTGATCCAAATATTCCTTGAATACACGATTCATCATATCCATGAAAGTAGCAGGAGCATTAGTCAATCCAAAAGACATGACTAAGAATTCATAATGCCCGTCTTCTAGTTCTCAAGGCGCCTTTGGAATATCCTTAGTTTTAATCTTGGTGATGATATCCGAAATCGAAGATCGATCTTTTAAAAGTATTGTGCTCCTTGCAACTGGTCAAACAGGTCATCAATTCGAGGTATTGGATACATATTCTTGATGGTGACATGGTTTAATTCTCGGTAGTCAATACAAAGTCGCATACTCCCGTCTTTCTTCTTTACAAATAAAACAGGAGCACCCTAAGGAGATGTACTAGGACGAATGAAACCGATGTCTAATAATTCCTGTAGTTGGACTTTTAACTCCTGAAGTTCAATAAGAGCCATTCGATATGGGGTTTTAGAAATGGGCTTTGTACCCGGTTCAAGATCAATAAAGAATTCAACTTCACGTTCCGGGGGAAGACCAGGAAGTTCTTCAAGAAATACGTCAGGAAATTCATTAACAACAGGAATATTATTCAAATCTGACGTATTTTTATTCAAGTCCATAATATGGGCTAAGAAAGCTTGACATCCGTTTTTCAATAAACGAATAGCTTTATAGCTTGATATGATAGTGACTGATTTTAGTGGTTTAGTTACTTGTATTCGTATAACAGGTTGGTTAGGAATATAAAAACTAAAAACCTTACGAAAACAATCAATTTTGGCATAATGAGTGGTTAACCAATCAATCCCTAAAATCACATCAAATGCAAGTATCTCTAAAGAAATAAGATCAACAGGTAATTTGATTGTGCCAACTTGGATCAAGCAAGATTTATAAACTGTAGATATAACAAAGGTTTCACCCAACGGAGTTTTAACAGATAAGCTAAAGTCCAATTTCTCCGGAGTCAAGTTTAAACGTTGAGCACAAGCAGGAGAGATAAAAGAATGGGTAGAACCGATATCTAGTAAGGTATAAACTTCACAAGAGTTTAAGATTAGCTTACCCGTGATCACCTCATTCGGATTTCTCTCGTTTTGGCCAGTCACGACAAACGCCCTTCCATAATTGAAACACACCTTGGAAGGCTGTGAACAGTTTGGACTTATGTGTCCCTCCTCTTTGCATCTGTAGCATCTAACTGGCGGTCGTTCTCCTCCCCTAGGATTTGTTGTTGGTACTGGTGCTGATGTCTTTCCGTCATTGTTGAATCTCCTCCTTTTAAAATTTCCACTTGACTTACCTCTCCTATTGTCATGCCACGATGACCACCCGAGTGGTTACCGCTTTTGTCCGTATTCTTCCCTCCTCGCTGGTTATCATCGCTCCGATGACTGCTGTCACCGGTATAACCCTGGTTGTGGTCCCTCGGTTGAACATACTCATTATCACGCTCTAATAATTGAGCCCTGTTTAAAACATCTGAATATAAAGAAAATTTATGAGAGATAATGTATTATCGAATCTCGGGTTTTAGACCTCTCAGAAACATCCGCGTCATACGTTTCTCATTTTCTACCAAATGAGGTGCTGGGACACCGTCATGTTGTTCTGTTCCAATCTAATAAACTCTACCTCCTTCATATGACGAATACTTTCAGGAAAGTACTTGTCATTGAACAGATTTTGAAATTTTCCCCAAGACATGTCGAGAGCGTACCGGTCAGTACGCTTACGATTCCCACCAAGAATCACGCCTCATCACGGAACATAAAGGTTGCGAATGGAACCTTCGTTCCTCCGTCGAATTTCAAGACATCGAATATCTTGGTCATTTGCTTAACCCACGCCGCCTTTAATCGGATCGAGCTTTCCCGTAAACTGGTGGTCCCAACTCCTTGAATCGCTTGGTCAGTGATGCATCAATGCAGCGTTGCTATCATTTCCACCGTATTTTGTATACGAGTCTCCCTCGTCTGATTTTGCATGAACTGTAAAAAGCTTTTAAACATCGCATTATTCATCGTTTGCTCGGTAGTGTTGTTTACAGGAGGAATATTGCCTTGGTTGGTAATCAAAGGTTGTTCCACAGTCTCACAGACTCCATTGTTAACGTTCTCAGCTGCCATTCTTAAAACTGCCATAAAACAGGGGTTAATTAAACAAATTAACATATCACATAATATCCCTATATTATGACCGACCAACAAGTAAGCTTAGGTAGGACACACTAGCGAAGGATTTACTCATCTCTCCCCTCCTTGTTCTATTCCCCGATCTCCGCCAGAGACCATATCCCTAAGCTCTGATAACAACTGTGACACCCCCAAAATAGGTATACATCACCCATTCTGAGTCGCCAAATACATGGTACAGAAAAACAACTATAACTTTATTAATACAATTGTCGTGCAAAATACGACAACACATACTGTGAGTTTAAATACAATATTGTCTTCTAGACAATATCCACATCCAAATAAAGTCCTCATTACAATTATTGATGCACTATTTTACAAAATAGTGAGTACTACTAAAACAGCTATCTTGAATCATCACTCCATACCCCTTGCTTAGTCCTCGCTAAATTCTCACCTCCCGAGGAAGAAAATGGAACAAAAAGGAAAAAGGTGAGCTCAACTAGCCCAGTAAAGAACATTATGACTAAGATAATATACAACAAATTATTCTTAGTCTTCAACAAGGAAAAATCTGATAGAATACAATTGACAACAAGTTTTAGATCAACAACTGTAGCGGAAAGAACAATTCATTAGCAGAGTTAAGTAGAGAATGCAATCTACTATCATCTATGAATTTAAAAGTCCATCATCAATATTTTATCCCTGTAACATCAATCAATATACATCTTGCATCAAATATTCATCTTTGCACTACGGGCCAAAGATATTCATTTGTATCACCAGTTGGTCATGTTCATCTCAACACTTGTTCATCTTTGCACTACGGGCCAAAGATATTCATCAGGTAATCATTCATCTTTGCACTACAGGCCAAAGATATTCATCAAGTATCACCATTAAGGACTGAGGATGATGAAAAATATTTAAGAGAGCGAATTCAGTGAGACAGAAGGACAAATATTAGGGACTCATGTTTCGATTTATCCAAATTCAATAATACTCCATAATAACCAAGTGTGAAGTAGAATTCAAAAATAAAGATCAAAACATGGATACAATCAAAGATAGTAACCATAAAAGACATCTGGGACGAAAAAGAGAAAATTTTATTTTTCGGTGAATAGTGCCATATTTGTGAATAAAGTCAGATATCGTGAATAAGAATAACCCCTCGACACAAAAGTTCTAAATTTGATTAAAAAGTTCAAACCAATATTTCAAGATAATGATATTGAAGAAAATAATATCATTTAAGAAGAAAATAACATCCCTTACCTCAAATGACAAAGATTTCCTGAATGAAAGGTCTGGATGTGATCTTTGAATGAAACTTGTCTTGAACAACAACTCTCAAAGTATCTAAATACTCACAAAATACGCCGATAATATAGAGAGAGAAAGAGAAAGCTTATGTTTCACGGTGTGATTTTCAATTCTAACTTAACCATCTATTTATAGAAAATGTTAGCCGTACCAAGCGAGACTTGACCACTGCTACGATGGCTTTACCTGCTACTATTGCCACCCACCACATTTGAAATAAAATTCAGCACATTTCTTCACCAATCACAAGTGGGGCCCACTCAATTCTAGAATTTTCCACCAAAATCAATTCTAATTTCTGAATCAGTCACCTCTTAAAATTCATAACAAATCATACGTTCATTTTTAACGGTTCAAAATTTGTGGACATATACTCAACTTATATATGTATAACATATCCAAAAATCACAACGATCCAACGGTCGGATTAAAAATTATAACTCACACAATATATCTGAAAATACTGATTTGATTTTTAATACCCTCTATTCCGACAGAAATACTGATAAAACACCTCAACATTAATTCCTTCAATTATATCCACATAAAATAAATATTTCATTATCATATAAATCAATAATTAATTATTCACAAATAATATTACGTAATCACAATTATGACAAACCAAAGTAGCTCCTGTGAAAGAGGGGATTTCCAATAAGGATTTCTCCTTATTGGCCGAATTAGGTGATGAAACCTCTCCTTAGATAGAACTTTCTAGACATTGTCAATAATGCTATCTAATAATATTATTCAAATAATATGAATTATTGATCGGATAATGGAAAATACTGTGCAGAGACAACAATAATAATAATAAAAAATCAACGCAACAATTATTGAATCAATAAAATAAAATATTGAACAGTAACTACTGTAACAATTATTGAGTAGTGCCTTCTTACGTACGAATCAATAACTCAACCATATTGTGCAATACTGTGTGCTACTGTGCAACCACGTGTTTTACTGTATTTTAACCACCGGGTATTCCAAAAGTGTTAACAATAACGATTACGCCGTTATTTATATAAACTTAAACTTGTTATTTTCTTCATCCGTCAGTTATTCTGTTATAAGGCCCACGAATGGCTGCGCCGTCGTACGAATATTCCCCGATAACAAGAATATTCCACGACCAAACGAATATTCCCCGACAAAAATAAATATTTTATAACCACTTGCTTATTTTGTAAAATTTGCACATTTCACCCATAACCAAAGTATTATATCAAATTAACTCCTTAATATTTCAAGATAATAAAAAGAGAAAATTTAATTTTATTCATAATAAGTTGGGGTCTCACATTTTTCATCACTTTTATCGCTGGGACTCAGCTTAATAAATAATCCACATCATCCCTGCACTACGGCCAAGGATATTCATAAGTATCACAACCACAAATTATCCATGCACTACGGGCCAAGGATATTCGTGTATTCATCAATGGTCATGATCATACCAACAACTGTCCATCAATGCACTACGGGCCAATGAGGACTTTTACCACATCATCTGTAACATTAAAGTCATGATTACACCGAATAATCCTTCGTCATAATCATACCAAGTCCATCTATGCACTACAGGCCACAGATGATTTTCAACAAAATATAAATATGAGGATGATGACAATGATATAAGAATTCAATAAAACAAGTTCAAGAATTAATTTATTCAGGAACTAATAACGTCCAAATTGTCAACATGATACTTCTTTGTAGAGTAAAATTTAAGAATGCTCAGAAGAATATTTCCACGAAAAGATACTGGATAAAGCGCAAATATCAAGAATATTCCACCAATTTTATGGAGTATAGAAGTCAAAACTTTAACCAACTGAGTATAATAAAGAATGGAATAACAAAAGAAATCACCATGCATGCGGCACTTCAGCATAGATGGTTATTCCAATGTAATAATAAATAACGAAACCAGTGTCAAAGCGTTATACGCGACCGGCGTGATATTCCAATGTAATAATAAAGAATGGAATAACAACGGAAATCACCACGCACGCGGATTGCCATATAGGCGTTATTCCAATAGAATAATAAATAATCGGAATCAGTCCGTAAAGCAACGCACAAACATGATATTCCAATGAATAATAAAGATGAGAACCGTGTCCCACAGAAACGCATTGTATGTGATGTTCCAACATAATAATAAAGAATGAAATAACAACAGAAATCACCAAGTATAGGGTGAATCCATGGCGTATAAAGGTTAGTCCAACATAATAATAAAGAATGGAATAACAGAAGTTCTCTTCATGAATATGAAAAAAAAATACCTCTTACGAGTACAACAAATAATATCACTTACCTTATAAAGAAAGTACTACTGACGGTGAGGCGGGATATACTTGAAGAAACTTGCACTACGCCAAAAGCTTTCTTAAATGCTAAAGAAATACGCCAAGATAGAAGAATAATTCTCTCTACGCTTTCTCTCTAGAGTTTCAAATGAATTAAATAAATAATGAAGGAATAAGCTTCTATTTATGAAGAATGGTGCGAATAAGAACCAATCCATAAACGGTCGGATCGATTTACTTTAAACTAGACGGTCCGTATTGGTTTACAATAAAATATAATATATTCTATTTATAATCTAATAAAACGAATAACTTTTAAAAAAGATTTTACTATGCAAACACTATGCGCAGCTCTATGCAAACACTATGCATAATAAAATATAATATATTCTAATTATTTTCTAATAAAACGAATAACTTTATAAAAGTATTCTACTTTATATAAAAAGATTTTTCTATTAGCCTAATAAAACGAATAACTTTATAAAAGTATTTTCTTTTATATAAAAAGCTTTTCTGTTTTATTACATTAATAATACTAATAAAACAAAACTTCATCATCATTATTATTATTCACACTATTAATCGACCAGGTCGTTCACAGGAAAGAGGGGGATTTCTAATAAGGATTTCTCCCTATTGGCCCGCAATTAGGTAACCAAACTTCTCCTTGGCAGAACTTCTAGACATCTTTAACATTGCAAATAATAATATTAATAACTCTGTTATCTCAATTATTGATTTAATAATATAAAAAAAAATATTGACAATAATTAAATCAAATAACGTGAGTAACTATGCAACAATTACTGAAGCAATAATTGAACAAGACTGAGTGACTTCTCACGTAAGCATCAATAATCAATACCGTATACTACTATGCAACCACGCGTATTCCTTTACTTTTAACACTGGGTGTTTTAACTGTTAACGGTAAAACTACCGCCGTTATTTTTATAAAATATTTTTTTGTCATTTTCTTAATCCGACAATAATTCCGTTGTGGGGTTCACCAATGATTGTGCCGTCGTACGAATATTCCCTGTTAAAACAAATATTTTTCGATCAATCGAATATTATATAACAACTTGCATACTTTGCAAAATTTATAAATATTACCCACAACTATAACATTATATCAAATTCATTCAAAAATGATAATTATAGAAAATTCATCTTTATTCATAAAAGTTAGGGTCTTACAATCTCCCCTTCTTATGAAATTTCGCCCTCGAAATTAGGCTACGTACCTGGTATGTCAAAAAGGTAAGGATACCTTGATTACATTTCAAATTCTAACTCCCAGGTCATTTCCTCAACATCGTGGTTCCTCCATAAAACTTTGACTTGAGGTATAACCTTGGAGTGTAGAATATGTTCCTTCTTATCCAAGATTTGAACAGGAACCTCTTCACATACGTTAAATCTTCCTTTATTTTGTCCGGTTCTAACTCAATAATGTGGTTCGGGTCTTTCACATATTTACGTAACATGGATATATGAAACACGTTATGAACACGAGACATACTTGCGGTAAAAGCAAGTCTATAAAGCTACAGATCCCTACTCGATCGAGGATTAAAAATGGGCCAATGAATCAAGGATTGAGCTTTCCTCTCTTTCCAAATCTCATAACTCCTTTCCATGGAGCAACCCGTAAAAACACATGATCTCCAATATCGAATTCCACGTCCTTTCAATGAAGATCAGCATAACTCTTTTGTTGGTCTTGTGAGGTTTTTATATGTTGTCGGATCGTTTGAATCTTTTTCGTAGTCATACGTACCAACTCCGGTCCCAACAACGTTGCTTCACCCACCTCATCCCAGCATATTGGAGAACGACACTTTCTTCCATACAACGCTTCGAATGGAGCCATGCCAATGCTTACTTGATAACTGTTGTTGTAGGAAAACTCCACCAATGGTAAGAACTTGTCCCAACTTCCCTTGAAGTCAAGGACACAAAGTCTTAATAAATCTTCAAGAGTTTGAATAGTCCTCTCTGATTGTCCGTCCGTTTGAGGATGATATGCTGAACTAAATCGTAAATCCGTGCCCATAGCTTTTTGCAAACTAACACAAAATCGTGAAGTGGATCTTGGGTCTCGATTAGAAACTATGGATACTGGCATACCATGCGATCTTACAACCTCGTTTATGTACATACGAGCAAGACGTTCAAGTGTATAAGTTTCTCGTATAGGTAAGAAATGAGCAGACTTGGTCAATCTATTAACAATGACCCAAATTGCATCTATACCGAGAAAACCTTGGGAAGACCAATGCGAAATCCATGGTAATGTGCTCCCACTTCCATTCTGAAATTTCAAGTGGTTGCAATGGACCTTTTGGTACTTGATGCTCCGCCTTGACTCGTTGACACGTTAGTCACCTTGAGATAAACAGCGCTATCTCTCTCTTCATATTGCCCCACCAAAATGTATGTCAAATATCATGATACATTTTAATACTCCCAGGATGGATTGCAAACGGTGTGTTGTGCGCCTCCATCATGATTTTATACTTTAACTCAAGGCCGTTAGGAACACAAAGTCTGGAGTTGACTCGAAGTATTCCTTCTTCATCGATTCTTGCTTCCGGCATAGCACCTTCTTGTATTTTCTTCCTCATATGCATCAGCTCCAGGCCTGTAGCTTGAGCAGCTTTAACTTTATCGATTAAAGTCGGTTCCACTTGTATATTCGTCATCATCACTTGGGGCCCTGGAGTTTTTATCTCTATCTCCATCCTTTGCAAGTCATACAAAATGGGCCTTTGCATTGACAATATCACACTTGTACTCGTATATGATCTTCTACTCAATGCGTCAGCTACCACGATCGCTTTTCCAGGATGGTATTAGATGGTATGATCATAATCTTTCAACAGTTCAAGCCAACGTTGCTGTCGCATATTTAGTTCCTTTTGAGTGAAGAAATATTTGAGGCTTTTATGATCCGGAAAGATCTCCACTTTCTCCCCATACAAGTAATGCCTCAAAATTTTAAGTGCGAAGACAACAGCTTCCAACTCTAGATCATGAGTAGGATAATTCCTCTCATATTCTTTGAAATTTGAGAGGCATAGGCTATGACTTTCCCATGTTGCATGAGAACACATCCTAACCCTTTGCTCAAGCATCACTTGTAGATGACAAATCCTCCGAGCCGATGGTATTGTCGTAACAGTCTTGAAATGAGCCTCCTCTTGAGTTCTTGAAAACTCTTCTCGCATTCCTCACTCCATCCAAATTTTGTATCTTTCCGAGTCAACTGAGTTAAGGGAGTAGAGATTCGAGAAAACCCTTCTACGAATCTCCGATAATAACCCTCTAAGCCGAGGAAGCTACATACTTCAGTCACTATTTAGGTTGCTCCCAGCTTTGAATAGCTTCAATCTTTGCTGGGTCAACAGATATTCCATGACTTGATACCACGTGCCCAAGGAATGCTACTTCCTCAAGCCAGAACTCGCATTTCTTCAACTTGGCATAAAGTTTATATTCACGAAGCTTTTGAAGTATCAGCCTCAAGTGTTGCTCATGATCTTCACGGCTTTTGGAATAAATAAGGATGTCATCAATAAAGACGACCACAAAGTGATCTAAATATTCCTTGAAAACTCGGTTCATCATATCCATGAAGGTAGCAGGAGCATTAGTCAATCCAAAAGACATGACTAGGAATTCATAATGCCCGTACTGAGTTCTGAAAACCGTCTTTGGAATGTCATCGGTTCTAATCTTCAATTGGTGATATCCGAAACGAAGATCAATCTTTGAAAAGAATTTGGCGCCTTGCAACTGGTCAAACAGGTCATCAATACGTGGCAATGGGTACCTATTTTTGATGGTGACATGATTCAACTCCCGATAATCAATACAAAGTCGCATACTCCCATTTTTCTTCTTCACGAATAGAACAGGAGCACCCCAAGGAGAAGTACTAGGACGAATAAAGCCAATGTCTAACAATTCCTGCAGTTGGGTCTTTAACTCCCGAAGTTCAATAGGAGCCATTCGATATGGGGCTTTGGAAATGGGTTTTGTACCGGGTTCAAGGTCGATACAAAATTTAATTTCACGTTCTGGGGGTAGGCCAGGAAGTTCTTCGAGAATACGTCAGGAAATTCATTAACAATAGAAATATCATTCAAAACTGACGTATTTTTGTTTAGATCCATGACATGAGCAAAGAAAGCTTGACATCCATTTTTCAATAAATGAATAGCTTTATGGCTTGAGATGACAGTGATTGATTTTAATGGTTTGGCTGCTTGAATTCGCATAATATGTTGGTTAGGAATATGAAAGCTAACAACCTTACGAAAATAATCAATTTTTGCATGATGAGTAGTTAACCAATCAATCCTTAGAATTACGTCAAATGTAAGTATTTTCAATGAAATAAGATCGACAGGTAATGTGAGGGTACCGATTTGAACCAAACAAGACTTATAAACAGTGGATGTAATGAAGGTTTCTCCCAACGGAGTTTCAACAGATAAGTCAAAGTCTAATTTCTCCGGAGTTAAATTTAAACGTTGAGCGCAAGTAGGAGAAATAAAATAATGGGTAGAACCGGTATCAAATAAGGTATATACTTCGCTAGAGTTTATGATAAGCTTACTCGTGATGACCTCATTCGGGTTCTTTGCTTTCTGGGAGGTCACGACAAACGCTTTCCCTTGCACTACTGGCTTTGACTTTTCTGGGACGTCCTTTGGTGCCTCCATCATAGTTGAACTTGTCTTCGGTGAATGACAAAATTGGGCTAGGTGACCTTCTCTTCCATAATTATAACATGCTTTGGACGGCATTGCGCAGTTTGGACTGATGTGTCATTCCCCTCCGCATTTGAAGCATATGATAGGTGGTCGTTCTCCTTCCTTAACCACAGATGTTGGTGCCGACGCCTTTCCATCATTGTTGAATCTCCTTTCTTGAAATGTCCATTCTTATTATTTTGGCCATGATTACCACCAAGTGGTTACCATTTCGCATGTTGATTCCTCCACGCTTATTGTCACCGATTTCATGGATCATATCACTTGTATTATCATTTTGTCGGTTACTCTCTTTTTGGTTGGGTTGACTTTCATTATCGCGCTCCAATAATCGAGCCCTATTAACAACATCCGAATACAAACACAGCTTTATGAGAGATAAGATATTGACATATCTCGGGTTTCAACCTCTTAGAAACATTCGCGTCATTCTCTCCTCATTATCAACCAAATGGGACGCAAACCGGACAAATGGAAACTTGGCTTCAGATCGCGACACGGTCATGTTGTTTTGCTCCGTTTAATGAACTCTACCTCTTTCATGTGACGAATACTTTCGGGAAAGTACTTGTCGTTGAACAGTTCTTGAAACTTTTCCTTCAGGCGGCGGGGTTGAGTACGCTTTCTGATTCCCACCATGAATCCGCCTCGCCCAAACATGAAGGTGGCAAAGGGAACCTTTGCTCCTCGTGAGCAACCCAAGACATCAAATATCTTGTTGATCTATTTTATCCACGTCTTCGCCTCAAGTGGTTTTGGCTCTCCAAAAAACTCCGGTGGTCCTTGCTCCTTGAATTGTTTGGCGCTGACCGACCGTGAGTTGCCATTATTTCCACTTATATTTTGAACAGGAGTTTCTCTTTTCTTGCTTCATGAATTGCATAAGCCTCCTCCAACATTCCATCGTTCATCATTTGGTCAGTGTTGTTGTTTGCATGAAGATTGTCGCCTTCCGACGATGCACATTGTCCTCGTTATTGATCTGTGGAGACTCAACGGTCTCCTGTGCTCCATTGATGTTCTCAACATTCTCGGATGCCATATTCAAATACTGCCACAAAACAAGGGTTAATTAACATATCACATATTATCCCTATACTCTCGACCGACCAATTAAATACCAAATAAACTTAGGTAGGTCATACTAGCGAAGGAATTCCCCGCCTCTCCCCCTAGTTCTTGTCTCACATCTTAGCCAGGATCATATCCCTAAGCTTTGATACCAACTGTGACGCCCCCAAAATAGGTATACATCACCTATTCTGAGTCGCCAAATACATGGTATAGAATACAAATATAATCTTTAATATACAACAAGAAAGTCGTGAGTTTTAATAAAATATTATCTTCTGCACAATATCCACTCGTAGAATAAGTCCTCATTATATTTATTGTCACACTATTTAATGTAATAGTGAGGACTACTAATACTATCATCCGGACCGGCCACTCCGCTCCCCGACTAGTCCCGACCACGCTTCTCATTTCCTGAAGAGAACAATGAAAGAAAGGGTGAGTTCAACTTGCCCAGTAAGAAATATTATGACTAAGATAATGAAGAATAAATTATCATTAGTCTTCAACAGTGTTAAACTGATAAAATACAATAGACATCAAGTTTAACTACAATGAAACATCGAATCCATTAAAAGAGTCAAGTAGAGAATAAAATCTACTATCTTTTATGATTTAAAAGGTTTTTCATCACTTTTATCATTGAACTCGACAATAAATAATCCACATCATCCCCACACTACTGACAAGGATATTCATAAGTATCACAACCACAATTTATCCATGCATTACGCAAGCCAGGATATTCGTGTATTCATCAATCGTCATGATCATGCCAACAACTCGCCCATCAATGCACTACGAGCCAACGAGGACTTTTACCACATCATTTATAACATTACTACCATGATTACACCGAATAATCCCCTCGGTCATAATCATACCAAGTCCATCTATACACTACTGAGCCACGGATGACTTTCAACAAAATATAAATATGAGGATGATGACAATGATATAAGAATTCAATAAAACAAGTTCAAGAATTAATTTATTCGTGAACTAATAACGTCCAAATTGTCAACATGATACTTCTTTTGTAGAGTAAAATTTAAGAATGCTCGTAAGAATATTTCCACGAAAAGATACTCGGATAAAGCGCAAATATCGAGATATTCCACCAATTTCATGGAGTATAAGTCAAAACTTTAACCAACCGAGTATAATAAAGAATGGAATAACAAAAGAAATCACCATGCGGTACTTGATGATAAAAGTTATTCCAATGTAATAATAAATAATCGGAACCAGTCAAGGTATGAATACGCACCGACTGTGATATTCAAACAGATAATAAAAAGAATGGAATAACAATGAAATCACCATGCATGCGGTACTTGTGATGTATGTTATGCCAATGTAATAATAAATAACGGAATCAGTCCCACAGAAAACGCAGCAGAGATAGGATATTCCAACCTGAATAATAAAGACGGAACCAGTCCCACGTAAACGCGTCTGATGGATGTTCCAATGTAATAATAAAGAATGGAATAACAATGAAATCACCAAGTATAGGGTAGATCACAGATATCTGAGTTATTCCAATGAATAATAAAAATGGAATAATGTGAGTTCTCTTCATGAATATGAAAAAAATAATACCCTTACGAGTACAACAAATAATATCCCTTACCTTATAAAGAAGAGTACTCCGACGATATTGCGGGGATATACTTGAAGAAACTTGCACTACGCTCAAAGCTTTCTTAAACGCTAAAGAAATAAGCTTAAGATAGAAGAATAATTCTCTCTACGCTTTCTCTAAAGTTTCAAAGTGAATTAAGTAAGAAATAATGAAGGAATGAGCTTCTATTTATAGAAGAATGGACCTAATAAGAATAAATCCATGAACGGTCCGATCGATTTACTTTTAAACGGATGGTCCAGATTGGTTTACAATAAAATATAATATATTCTATTTATAATCTAATAAAACGAATAACTTTTAAAAAGATTTTACTATACAAACACTATGCAGGCACTATGCAAACACTATGTGTGAGACCCCAACTTATTATGAATAAAATTAAATTTTTTCTATTTATTATCTTAAAATATTAAGGAGTTAATTTGATATAATACTTTGGTTATGGGTGAAATGTGCAAATTTTATAAAATAAGCAAGTGGTTATAAAATATTCATTTTTGTTGGGGAATATTCATTTGGTCGTGGAATATTCTTGTTGTGGAAATATTCGTATTTACTAATGTAGAGCCATTCATGGGCCTCATAATGTAATAATAAGCGCTTGGATGAAGAAAAACGACAAGTTTAAGTTTTTTTATAAATAATCTACGTAATCGTTATCAAGTAACACTTTGTTGGAATACCCGTGGTTAAAATACGATAAAACACGTGGTTGCAGACAAAGAAGCACACTCAGATTGCACAGTATGGTTAAATTATTGATTCGTATGTAAGAAGGCACTACTCAATAATTGTTACAGTAGTTACTGTTCAATATTTTATTTTATTGATTCAATAATTATTGCATTGATATTTTATATTCAATAATATGTAAGAAGGCACAGTATTTTCCATTATCTGATCAATAATTTATATTATTTGAATAATATTATTAGATAGCATTATTGACAATGTCTAGAAAGTTCTGTCTAAGGAGAGGTTTGGTCACCTAATTACTCGCTAGTAAGGAGAAATCCTTATTGGAAAGCTCCCTCTTTCCTGGGAACGGCCTGGTTGTCATAATTGTGATTCTGTAATATTATTTGTGAATAATTAATTATTGATATATATGATAATGAAATATTTATTTTATTTGGATATAATTGAAGGAATTAATGTTGATGTATTTTATTAGTATTTCTGTCGGAATAGAGGGTATTAAAAATCAAATCAGTATTTTCAGATATATTGTGTGAGTTATAATTTTTAATCCGACCGTTGGATCGTTGTGATTTTTGGATATGTTATACATATATAAGTTGAGTATATGTCCACAAATTTTGAACCGTTAAAATGAACGTATGATTTGTTATGAATTTTAAGAGGTGGTGATTCTTAAATTAGGGTTATAATTGATTTTGGTGGAAAATTCTAGAATTGAGTGGGCCCCACTTGTGGTTGGTGAAGAAATGTGCTGAATTTTATTTCAAATGTGGTGGGTGGCAATAGTAGCGAGTAAAGCCATCGTGTTGGTCAAGTCTGCTTGGTAATAACATTTTCCTATAAATAGATGGTTAAGTTAGAATTGAAAATCACACCGTAAACATAAGCTTTCTCTCTTTCTCTCTTTATATTATCGAGCGTATTTTGTGAGTATTTAGATACTTTGAGAGTTGTTGTTCAGTACAAGTTTCATTCAGCATCACATTCCGACCTTTCATTCCGAAGTACTGTCATTTGAGGTAAGGGATGTTATTTTCTTCTTAAATGATATTATTTTCTTCAATATCATTATGCCGAAATATTGGTTTGAACTTTTTAATCAAATTTAGAACTTTTGTGTCGGGGTTACTATTCACGTATACGGCACTATTCACAAATATGGCACTATTCACCGAAAAATAAAATTTTCTCTTTTTCGTCCCAGATGTCTTTTATGGTTACTATCTTTGATTGTATCCATGCTTTGATCTTTATTTTTGAATTCTACTTCACACTTGGTTATTATGGAGTATTATTGAATTTGGATAAACCGAAACACGAGTCCCTAATATTTATCCTTCTGTCTCACTGGATTCGTTCTCTTAAATATTTTTCATCATCCTCAGTCCTTAATGGTGATACTTGATGAATATCTTTGGCTCATAGTGCATGTATGAATGATTACCTGATGAATATCTTTGGCCCGTAGTACAAAGATGAATAGGTGTTGAGATGAACATGACCAAATGGTGATACAAATGAATATCTTTGGCCCGTAGTGCAAAGATGAATATTTGATGCAAGATGTATATTGATTGATGTTACAAGGATAAAATATTGATGATGGACTTTTAAATTCATAGATGATAGTAGATTGTATTCTCTACTTAACTCTTCTAATGAATTGTTGTTTCATTAGCAAATTGCTGATCTAAAACTTGTTGTCTATCAGTATTCATCATATTTTCCTTGTTGAAGACTAAGGATAATTTATTGTATATTATCTTAGTCATAATATTCTTTATCGGGCTAGTTGAGCTCACCCTTTCCTTTTTGTTCCATTTTCTTCTCGTGATGTGAGAATTTAGCGAGAACTAAGCCGGGGTATGGAGTGATGATTCAAGATAGTGCTTTTTAGTAGTCCTCACTATTTTGTAAAATAGTGCATCAATAATTATAATGAGGACTTTATTTGGGTGTGGATATTGTCTAGAAGACAATATTGTATTTAAACTCACAGTATGTGTTGTCGTATTTTGCACGACAATTATATTAATAAAGTTGTAGTTATTTTTCTGTACCATATATTTGGCGACTCAGAATAGGTGATGTATACCTATTTTGGGAGCGTCACACTATGCATAATAAAATATAATATATTCTAATTATTGTCTAATAAAACGAATAATTTTATAAAAGTATTCTATTTTATATAAAAAGATTTTACTATTAGCCTAATAAAACGAATAAGTTTATAAAAGTATTCTGTTTTATATAAAAAGTTTTTCTATTTTATTACATTAATAATACTAATAAAATAAAACTTCATCATTATTATTATTCACACTATTAATCAATCAGGTCGTTCCCAAGAAAGATGGGGCTTTCCAATAAGGATTTCTCCCTATTGGCGCGCAATTAGGTGACCAAACCTCTCCTTGGCAGAACTTCTAGACATCATTAATATTGCAAATAATAATATTAATAACTCTGTTATCTCAATTATTGATTTAATAATATAAAAAAAATATTGACAATAATTGAATCAAATAACGTGAGATACTATGCAACAATTACTGAAGCAATAATTGAACAAGACTGAGTGACTTCTCACGTAAGCATCAATAATCAATATCGTGTGCTACTATGTAACCACGCGTATTCCTGTACTTTTAACTCTGGGTGTTTCAACAGTTAACGGTAAAACTTCCGCCATTATTTTCATAAAATATTTTTTTGTCATTTTCTTAATCCGACATTAATTCCGTTGTGAGGTCCACCAATGATTGTGTCGTCGTACGAATATTTTCTGTTAAAATGAATATTTCCTGACCAATAGAATATTATATAACAACTTGCGTACTTTGCAAAATTTATAAATACTACCCACAACTATAACATTATATCAAATTCATTAAAAAATGATAATTATAAAAAATTCATCTTTATTCATAAAGGTTGGGGTCTTACAGGTTGGATGAAGGAAAATGAAAAAGTATGAGTTTTTATAAATAACGGCGTAATTGTTACCAAGTAAAACTGTTGGAATACCCTGTGGTTAAAATACTAATATCGCACGCATGGTTGCACATGACACCATAGTATTCTTTTTTTGAAATTATTGATCCTTACGTGAAGAAGGCACTACTCAATAATTGTTACAATAGTTCTTCGCTCAATATTTTATTTTATTGATTCAAGAATTATTAGTTGATAGTTTATATTATTGTTATTTCAATAATTATCATCGCACGATATTTCCCATTATCGGATCAATAATTCATATTATTTGAATAATATTATTAGATAGCATTATTGGCAATGTCTAGAAAGTTCATCAAGGAGAGGTTTGGTCACCTAATCATTGCAAGAAGATGAGAGAAATCCTTATTGAAAGCCCCTCTTCTGAGAACTACTGGTTGTCATAATTGTGATTCTCGTAATATTATTTGTGAATAATTAATTATTAATTTATATGATAAGGAAATATTTATTTGATGTGAATATAAATGATGGATTTATTTATGTGGTTATAAATGTAGGAATTAATTTTGAGGTGTTTTATCAGTATTTTTGTCGGAAGGGAGATATTAAAAATCAAACCAGTGTTCTTGAGATATATTGCGTGAGTTATAATTTTTAATCCGACCGTTGGATCGTTGTGATTTTTGGATATGTTATACATATATAAGTTGAGTATATGTCCACAAATTTTGAACCGTTAAAAATGAACGTATGATTTGTTATGAATTTTAAGAGGTGACTAGTTCAAAAATTGTTGAAGTTCGGAATTTATCATTTTGGTGGAAAATTCTAGAATTGGTGGGCCCCACTTTTGGTTGGTGAGAAATGTGCTCAAATTGAATTTTAAATGTGGTGGGTGGCAATAGTAGCGGTAGTAAAAGCCATCGTGAGTGGGTCAAGTCTGCTTGATTGTCTTAACATTTTCTTATAAATAGAGGGCTAAGTTAGAATTGAAAATCACACCAGAAACAAGTTTTCTTTCTCTCTATATTATCGAGCGTATTTTGTGAGTATTTTGATACTTTGAGAGTTGCTATTCAGTATAAGTTTCATTCAGCATCATATCCAATATTCTATTCCGAAGTACTGCTCTTTTGAGGTAAAGGATGTTATTTTTTTTTGTAATGATGTTATTCTTTCAATATCATTATACTGAAATATTGGTATGGATTTTATTATGGAATTTCTACCTTTTTGTGTCGGGGTTACTATTCACGTATACGACAATTATTCACGAATACTGACACTTATTCAATAGAAAAATAAAATTTTTCTTTTTATCCAAGATGTCTATTATGGTTACTATCTTTGATCAGATCTATGTTTTGATCTTTTTTTGAATTCTCGCTTCACAATTGGTTATTATGAAGTATTATTGATCTTGGATAAACCGTTATACTAATCCCTAATATTTGTCCTTCATCGCCTCACCGGATTCGCTTTTCTTTAAAATATTTTTCATCATCCTCGGTCCTAAATGGTGATATTACTAAATATCTTTGGCTCAGAAGTGCAAAGATGAATGATTAATCGATGAATATCTTTGGCCAGTAGTGCAAAGATGAACATACGTTTGAGATGAACATGACCAACTGGTGATATGAATCAATATCTTTGGCCGTGTAGTGCAAAGATGTATATTGATTGATGTTACAGGGGATAAAATATTGATGATGGACTTTTAAATTCATAGATGATAGTAGATTTCATTCTCTACTTAACTCTTCTAATGAATTGTTGTTTCACCGCAGTTGTTGATCTAAAACTTGTTATACATTATATTCTATTAGATTTTTCCCACAAGACTAAGGATAATTTGTTGTATATTATCTTAGTTATAATATTCTTTTTTCGGGCTAGTTGAGCTCACTCTTTTCCTTTTTGTTCCATTTTTCTTCTCGAGAAGCGAGAATATAAGCAGGGAACCAGTTAGGGTATAGAGTAATGGTCCTAGATAGTTGTTTTAGCAGTCCTCACTATTTCTATAAAATAGTGTATGAATAATTGTAATGAGGACTTATTTGAGTGTTGATATTGCCTTGAAGACAATATTTGTATTTAAACTCACAAAGATGTTATTGTATTATTTTACTTGCGACAATTGTATTATCGAAGTTGTAGTTTGCTTTCTGTACCATGTATTTGGCAACTCGGAATGGGTGTTGTATACCTATTTTGGGGGCGTCACACTAATTCTTTAAATTAAAGAATCCTAATTGCACTAATATTGTAAATAAATATAAAAGTGTATTAATTATGTAAATATTTTATGAGTGCACTATTGTTGTAATTATTTTTAAAAATATAATAGAATATGTAATTGTCCTAAAAAAAGGGTGACGGGTGTATGTAGATCTGGCAAAATCGGCCCAGGTCTGTAGGAGAGCAAATCCTCTGTCCCCAAATTCTCTTTCCCCCTTGTGTCCCCCCACTTAAATTTTGACATATGTTATTGTATTTAATTTTAAAATTAATTAATGTTAAGTAAGAGATTAGGTGTCAAATTTTAAATGAAGAGACACAAAAAGACAAAAAAATTAGGGACATAAAATTTGCTCTCGGTCTGTAGATCGGGCCCGCACCATCAAAAAATGGATTTTAAGCTTTATTTTTTTAACTCAATAAAATTTGGGTCGTTTTGACCCGACATAACGATGACTTAACCCGTTTATCAGCTCTAGGTTTATGAGCCCTCCCAAAGTAGGCATAGGCGAGGGGACAGAGACTTCAAAGTTTGATACAAAAAATTAGGTCGTATAAAAAATTAAGTCGTATAAGTGTATAGACTCCATCATGATGGTGTATAGGTAGGTGTATAGACTCCAACATAATTTGGCCTTTTATTTGTTTGCTTTTAAGATTACATCCGCTAGAACTAGCAGACAGATGTGTTTTTTAATTATCCAGACTAGTTGATGGGGCTATAACTGTCCATTTAAATTATTTTTTAATAAATGGGAGGCACAGAAGATATGCTATTTGCTAATTTTAAATTCACAACAAATACATAATATGAATCATTGCCTAAATATAAATACATCATAACATACATAACTGGAATAGCAACATTCATCTACCAAAATTCTAGGTAAAAAAGAACTTCATTTGTTGGAATAGATTTATTATGCAAACCAAATATAATGCTCACAACCAACTTTGCATAATTACATCAAAAGTAATATACAAGCTTGCTTGATAAACTGAAAATGGTGTACATGGTAAGTGATGCTTAGATATTAAAGGAAAAAATGGTACATTTAAAAAGCAGATATCAAATGGAAAAGTTGAGAAAGCAAGCCACTGTCATGCTAGCCTTGTTTCCACTTCCTATTCCTCTCCTTTCCCTAGTGTTATAATACTATGATCAAAATTAAAAAAAAAAAAAAAAAATCTTAAAAATATATATGTATAATCAGTATTCATCCAAGTAAGTGTATAGCATGTCATCCTTCTTCAACTTTCGTCTACTGAGCAACGCCTTAAGGAAACGTTTACTTTTGCTGGGGATTTGATCAGTCTCTCTGGGGCATCCTCTATCAGCATGGAGACTCATTGAACCTGATTTTCGAGGCTCTGAATGATACTGGTGCATATGAAATGAAACCTAAGCATTACTCAACACATGGAAAACGAATTCAATGGAGTAAATAAGAGCAACACTAGAAAGATAGATAAGGTTGTTTGCTGACAGATCATGAAGCTAATTGTTCTCTCACATAGTGTGGGAAAAGAAATAAGAATAAACGGACAGAAGGATCTAGTGCATACCCCTTGTCTAGAATTCGGGGTAATAGGCCAACTCAGATTTGGGGTAGTTGATTTCGAATTTGGAGTGGTTGGCCTGCTAGAGAAAGATCCAGAACGTAAAAGTGGAAATCGATGCGGTGAAACTGTTTGTTTCTCTGGTTCATTAAGATTGACATGGAACATACATTAGAAAAGCTAGAAGAATTACAAACAGAGAGAAACAAAGGCATAAAGAGAAGTTATGAATATATCAATGATGCAAATTACTGCACACAAACCTAGATCCTTTTGGGACATATTTCCGGTGAATAAAAAATTCCCAGGTTGCTGGTAAGATAGCAGAGGAGACTGGGACCACCCTTTGCTGTGTATCAGTAATTTAAAAATGGTCAAAATCCAGGTAACTTAGATATATAGCCATATAGAAATACCAATTTGATGAACTATAATATGTAATAAAAGAGCTTACATAAAAGGAATAGATATCAGTATGCTATAGTGGCAGTTACCTGATTGAAGATGGGTGGGTTTCTCGAATTGTAGCTCGAACAGCTTTGGAAAATATTAAGCTTATAAGTACATCACCACAATCTAGCTTAGAGCAATAGAAATCATAACAACGAGATAAAACAAAAAGCACGCTACCATTCTTAAATTCATGACAGTCATCTTGATCATCCAGACTACAACCTTCATATTTTAGTTTCGTTTGGTTTGCACCACGCGTCATCTCCCCAGCTGAACAATAAGTATAAATAACAGAAAAACAATATAATCTCTCTACAAGTCCCACAAAATAGAGACAGGAACTTATCCAAAGAAACAAGAAGAAAGACATATTCGAAAAATGTACATATAAAGTAAAGAAATAAGAAATAGTTGCCTGGCAATATGTAATGTTTATGGTACTTGGGGGTATTTATCACCAGCGACTGCTGGGAGAGGCCCTCACGATCAATATATGTCTGGCATGTCCGTAGTCTCTAATTAATCACATCAAAAGAATATAGAGGGTCAGCATTTCATATAAATTTTTATTCCTTTTACATCATAGAGTACAGTTCCCAATACAGCTTGATTGTAGATTTTATGAATCTTCAATACACCAGTGTCTCATAGTATTACAGTGAAAAGTCTTAATTTTCTCCAAGCTAGTGCAACATGGAACACATAAATGATACAATATATCAAGATCAATCAGGTCTAAAATAACAATGTGTGCCATCAAAAATTTTAATTTTAAAAAATTGTGAAACTTGTCCAAGAATTTGAGTAACTAAAATGACTTTATTCTACATTCCAAGTATGAACTTCTTCATATAGAAATCGATTTAGCACAATAATTGATACCCTTAGATATTCCTCTAATCACTAAAGAAGGCCTAGTGTACCTGTTCAATGCAAGATACGCGTGTCTCCGTTCCAAAAACTTCATCAACTTTCTCATCCAACAGATCATTAACCTTGTAGGACACAGAGCCCAAATGGTCCACAGTATTCACAAGGGCTTTAATGGAATAATCTTTTAACGTATTAATCACTCTGCGTGAAGTTTGAGGAATACAACAAAAGAGAGAGAGAGAGTTAGGATTAAGAATTCCATACTTTAATCTGCAAAGACCAATAGCAGTAATGCTACTCACATCTGTTTTGAGTCATCATTGGTGTAAGATAATTCAAAATATTCAGCGGCTGAGTACAACTGCTTTCTCAGATTCTTCAAATCCTGAAAAAAAAGTTGCAACAAGGTATTTTAGTTAAATTGAAAAGTCTTTTTAGCATCGGGCAGACTAAAGGTATTTTGTATGATGAGCAGCATTAGCTAACAAGCCAAAATGATGCACATGTTACATGATTGGACTGGCAGTTACCAACTGCTAAAGAGTATTGTATCTTACATCCCCAATTAGACTTTGCAATGCAACAGTAAAGTAGTTGGCCTGGATACAACTGAAAATGCAGTTCTTTCATGTATAATACATAAGATAAGCATGTACAAGAGATTACCTTAAGACTATCCGAAAAGAGCAAGCTCTGTTGCATAGAAACCTCATCATAGTTGGCTGGTTCTCGGGGAAGGGGGATTGAACCAGATGAAGCCATTGTTTCCATTATTGAGATACTTGTTACTGACAATCCCTTATCCTGAAAAAATCATTCCCATGGCCGTAAATCCCAAGTTCCCAACCAAAAACTAAATCCAAAAATACCCATATAGAATGGGACGAACTAACAAGGAATCTCATTTCTTGTTGTTAAAGCTGATAGTTATCGACCTAAATACAACACAAAGTACAAATCAATTTGTTATCAATACTAAAGCAGAAAGATTAACCCAGAAGAATGCCTTTAATACTTGTGCAATCATCCCCTAGAGAAACATATCCACAAACTTGCAAACAGAAACTTTAATAATTCTGCCAATATCAAAATCCCTTTAATTTAACATCCTAAATTTAACCATTACACCCTCATTGAAACTGAATCCTTAAAAACATCAAAAGTTGCAATCTTTTAACAAAATAATTCAATTCAATAACAGGGTTAACCATGAATAATGGAAATAAAAACGTTAAGAGTATTGTTTACAAATACAATATCGGCTGTAACTTCTAAAACATCTTCAATTTTAATCTAAAAAAACCACAAGTAAAACTATTAAGGAAATAAAGAGACTGACTGACTGACTGACCAGGGTCTTGTTCAGCTGGAAGAGCTATAAAAGCCAAACCCAATATTAGCCCTTCATCTTCGATTGTGAATTGAAAAGTCCTAAGTGGTGCAGAAGGACAAATGAAACATAAATTAATGGATAGAGGCCAGTGAGTTTGATTGGGTTTGTAAAGATTTTGAGTTAAAACACAAACAAAAAAAAAGGAAAGAGAAGGGTACAACATGCCATGATTTTGCAGTACCCAAAATTTATCCCTCCTCTGTCTATCTCATCATTGCCATTTCCCAGTTTGTGGGTCCTTGGTCACTTCCTGCAAATTTTTCTTATTAGGTAGGGTGTCAATTTTTTCTATATTTTATTTATTTTTATCAATGTATTGTGCTTATTACATTGAGGTTATTTAGTTACTAGCTTCTGATACGTTTAGGATAATATAATAGGGAATTCATTACATGTATTTTGATATTTTATATATTTTTTTTAATATGAGTATATAGTAAATTTTATTTTTATATGAGAAAAAATATATAAAATAAAAATAATCAAAAATACATATAAAATAATGTTTTCCTAATAATATAAGTAGTATTTTGAGATCTAAATGCACCATATTTTAAGTTCAACAATACTATGATTATTAAAGAGAAGAATAAGTATTGTTTATATTGTAATTTTTTTTATAGAATAAAATTTAATAAACGTAAAGGGGCAGATTTATGAAAAAATATAAGAAAAAAAATTTAAACTACTACTACTTTATAAAAACTAAACACACAGTGATTTTTACTCTCTAACTCACTAAGTTTCAGCCCTTCGTTTTAATTTTCAATTCACAAAAATATGTCCCTCCTGGATCCGCCCATGAATCCGTCACTTACGAATGGTTACAAAAAGAGATACTATAAAATAATGTGTATGATTTTGATTGGTTTCAATCACTAGACCTACCGAATTATCCACTAATTATACTTAAACACATTATTTTAAAAATATATTTTTTTTTATAAAAGTTTTTTTGTAAGTGTGAATAAATAAATTTCCAACACATTCAATATAATAGACACTAGATGAAATAGCACAAAATTGGGAAAAAATAAATAAAAAAAAAAGGCATCTGGGGCAAATCTTGGATATAATTATTTTAATGAAGTTTCTTAATTATCATATATGTATTAGCTTTAATAATACTATTTTAAAAAGTTGTTTAGAAACATATCACTATCCTTTTCAACAATTTATTTAACATTAAGAAACAACTGATAATTATTTTTGAAGTGGCATATACTATGTTCGGATTAATATCAATTTTAAAGTTTAATTTATCGACCTCAAAAATAATATTTTAATTTTAATTTTAAAATAAATGGAATAGTATAATTATGCCGGTTGACTGAAATGTGCGCCAACTTTATGTAGTGAGTGAGATTGTTGAGAGGGACATGAATAAATAAATTAAGAAAAAAATTACTACCTTTTTAAAATTCAGTGAGTAATTGAAAGAAAAATAATTTAATATTTAAAATAATATAAAATTAAATTATTTTTAACTTGTCTATAAAAAATAAATTAAAAAAAAAAAAAGAAGGAAGAAATAAGTGGTACTCACTTTACCTTTCATTCCATTTTGCCAACCCTCACTAATGGCCTAACCATATTGACCAATTTCCAAATTGTGTAATTTGATGTGAATGAGGTTCACGCTCTTCTACCAAGGTGGGCTACACCAGATTCTTGAAAACGTGATCTTCGAGACGCTCATATTTTGGTCGTACTATTAAGTAAAGAATAAGTCTTGCAATTTTTAATTTTATTTTTTTACTTGTGACTCTAAAAAAATATATATTGTATTTATTTTAATAAGAATTTTTATAAAATATTTTACCTGTCGAATAAATCGGTCCAATAAATCGGTCTATGTAGCATTACTCTTAAGTAAATAAACCACATTCTCATCTTTTCAATACCAAACTCGCATGTACACATCATCTTTGACATGCAGAGAAAGATCATCTCCTTCGCATTCAGATTTTATAAAATTTGATGTTATGAAATTTATAAGTTTTTGATACATATTCTAACAAATATTATTAATTAAAGAATTGATATTTTTATAAATAAAGTAATAATTATACAATTTTTTACATATATAATAAATAAAAATTATATTTATGTGACAGATATCAAATTTTATTTTTAAAAATATTAATTCCCAATTAGTATTAGCACACAAATACATAGCAACAAACTAGAGTTACAATACAATATTTATTATAATAAATACTTTCTCCGGCCTTTAATATATGTCTTTTAGAGTTATGTATAAGTATTAAAGAAAAATGATTATATAACATTAAATATAATATCAATTGTATATATTGATATTGTATTAAAAAAAGGTGTAATTTATTGGGTAGAAAATATTGAGAAAACTAAAATTATATTTAATACTTGGATAACATTGAAAACAAAACAATTAATTCGTAATTAAAATTCTCACATGATAAAAATAAGAGACAAAAATACTTCTTTAAAATGACATTTAAAAAGAGACAGAAAGGAGTACAACAAAAATTTATAAACTTCATACTCCCTCCGTCCCATAGTTATAGGCTGATTTTCCATTTTGAGATGTCCCAATATATAGGCTACTTACTATTTATAAAATTTAGTTGGTTCATTATTTTACTTTTATGTCCTTATAATAAATATTCAACTATTACTCTTTTTTGAAGAAACAACCTTCAATGTCATTATTTTTATCACCACATTTAATATTGTTGTATTCTCAATAAAAGAATTCAACTTTTTAGACTTTACTAGTTTAACATATTTTGTGTATAAAAGGCAATTGTACCAACAATCAATGAAGTTAAGAGTTTTAATGTGATAAGTAAGGAGTAATTAATTTATTCATTAATTCTATATTAAGGGGTATATGTAGAAAATTTGTGTTAAAAATTAACTTAAACTGATTTTCTTAAACTATGTGCCAAAAGAAATCAGCCTATAACTATAGGACGGAGGGAGTAATAAATATGGGTGTTAAATCTAAATTCTAAAATCAAATCTTATGTTATATATATCTTACCCCAAACTACTATTATGTTATAATATTTTTATCATCAAACACAATAATCTAATATATAAATATATGAATTATCTATTAATATATGGCAAAACTAATGAATTGTCTATTGTAGTTGACACGCTTTATTAATTACACCATTGAACTTTTGATTTTTTAAATTATCCTATTAAATTAATTATTATTTTGAAATTAGGTTATTCCGTTAAAAAAAAATTAATGTACTTTTTTATCGGCAAAACTAATGAATTATCTATCATAGTTGACACGCTTTTATTGGCTACATCATTAAAATTTTAATTTTCAAATTATCCCAATAAACTAATTATTATTTTAAAATTGAATTAAAATAATAATTAATTTACTAAAAAGTTTAAAAATTTTAAAATTAAAAATTTAATAATATAATCAATAAAACGTACTCCTCCTCCATCAACTACCATAGATAATTTATTAATTTTGCCATTAATATATCTATTCACAATAAAAGTCAATAATTTTAACTCCACATCAAGTTCTAAGAAAAGGTTAATTAAGAGGGAGGGAGTTAATGTACTCATTTATTTACTTCGTTAATTGTTCCGCATATATACGTAACCTCCTCCTCCATCATTATCGACAAAATATAATCTTATTGGGATACGCTTGTATTAATTTACATTGATTATCACTACCATTACCATAGATTGTTAGTTTCACACATAATGCATGAATATAGCTACGTAGTATATGCATCATATTCATTGTCACATGCATGCATGCATGCGTGAGTAAATAGTTTACTCTTGTATATCGTGTAAGTAAGCCTATATGAATGAATAATACAATTTAATTTTTAAAATCATACGACCGTATAATAAATTTTAAGTTTAATATGACTCATAAAAATTTTAAATGTTATAAATTTTATAATTAATAATTTTTATTATACATTGGAGTATATAATTATAATAATTGTATTAACAAAAATTTAAATAAATTCATATTCGTTTGATTTTGAATTGTATCTACTATAATTTTGAAAGGAATAAAGTAAAAATTAATTAAGCATTAAGAGATATACATGATCGGTAATTGTTGAATAATTAATTAATTACCATAATTAAATGGATTCTACAGTTTTATTGTAACTCCCACAACCGCGTCCGCGTGTTCATTTAATCTCACTCCCCTCCCTCCTATCCTCATCAATTTATAAATTAACCCTTTTACATAAGCCCCTTCTACTTAATTTCTCTATCTAGATCTTTCTTACTCCCAGAATGAATTCCATAGTGAAGGTGGAAAACCAGGATGATGATTTTATGTGGTTTAATTATAATTACTACTTGCAAGATCAACAAACTCCAGGGTAAGTATAAATGAATGCATGCATGCGTAATATTGAATAATATATTGTACAAGCATGTTTTGGTTTTAAAGACTACAAAAACCTTATAGTATATGCTACTATATAGTTGGATCGATGATGGCCAATTAAGTATACATGTGTGATTTTGATATTAATATATCCTTATAAGAAAATATATATAATTTATTCAATTCTAATTTATTTATTTTCTTTGTATATGTACAGTTTATTGGAAGACTATTTGGCATTTCCAGATAGCTCAAGTACCCTTATTCAATTTGATCCAACCTTCTTTCCTCAGCAAAACAAGCACATTATTAATTCTGATGAATTTAGGTTAGAATTAGGTATGGAAGAAATTAGGGGTGATATATATGGTACATTTGATGCTAGTAGTTTTTCCTTATTTGGTGAGGATGATAATATTGTGATGGATGCTAAGCCAATTTACGCGACTCCTCCTCAACATCAGCATTATTATTACCAGCATTTATACTCTGCAAATCATCATCATCATCATGTTAATAATGTTGGAAATAAATTGAACCAAGTTGTCGAAATTAATCATATTCATCAAGAGTTTATAAGGGAAAATAATGAGGAGGGAATGAACAGGCGGCCAAGTGGAAGGTCAATATTGGAAGTGGGTGAAATTAAAAAGTACTTTGATTTGCCCATAACAAAAGCGGCTAAGGAACTTAAGGTTGGTTTGACTGTGTTGAAGAAAAGATGCAGAGAACTTAACATTACGAGGTGGCCTCACCGGAAGATCAAGAGCTTGAAATCCCTCATTCATAATGTTAAGGTACGCACGTACGTACTTGTAAATAAATAACTCAGTTTCATGCATGCATGCATGTACTTAATTAGTTTGTTATATACTCCCTCCCTCCCTCCCTCCTCCGATGATTTCATTTTTTTTCTAATTATTTGTCGTTTTGTATAATCTAGGAGCTAGCTACAATATTTTCAAAATTAAAATGTTACAGATGAGGGAGAGTGTGAGAGATAATTAAGTATGTAGGTAATTATAAAAATTTAAAAGGTATTATAGATAATTGATATTATATTTAATGTTATTCAATTATTTTTTAATTTTCATGTACAACTCTAAAATGACATGGGTGTAAATTAATTAAAGTGATCATTTATATAGTATGTTCGTTGAGTGCGATAATTAATTCCTCTTAATTAAAAAAAAGTAGCATAATTAAATTTAATTACTACTGCTACTCGCCATGAGATATTCATCTCAAAGTCAATTAGTAAAAGTTATGATTTATAATTTTTAAAATATACTCCTCATTTTGAGTTTTTGATCGAGGCATATCAAGGTTTGCGAACAATACATTAATATATTTTTGGATAATTAATTAATTAATTAAGTGCAAGTGTATTATTTATTTATTTTTTTAATTATATGTATTATTTTCATAGCTACGTCTGTTGACAACCACGTATTTAATTTGTTGTTTATTGTTACTAACAATTAAAGTAACATTGACAAATGGAGCATGCATGTTTGTTTTTAATTTGGACTTTTGTGATTGTTTTATTTATTTATTTAATTTTAACTTGTGTAGTATATTTTAACTTGTGTTTTGTTATATATTGAATTAATTAGGAGTTAGGATTGACAAATGAGATAGAGATGCTGGAAGAGAACAAGAGGATGCTTGAAATACTGCCTGAACTTGAATTGACCGATAGAACCAAGAAACTGAGGCAAGCTTGCTACAAGGCCAATTACAAAAAAAGAAGACTAGTCTTGCCTGCCGCTAATTCTTGACTCTCTTCTTATATATATATATATATAGAGAGAGAGCATGGATCAAAAACATTCTCTTTAAATAACATTCCTCCTTAAATAACTCTCTTTTATTAAAATTACGTCGTTTTGGAGTCTTTTTTAAAAAATAAGTGGGGTCGTGAGTGATATTTTTATAAATAAAAGGAAAGCAAATGGGACCACTCTCTTTTAAAACACTTCAAAATGACGTAGTTTTAATAAATGAGTGCTATTTAATGGGGAATACTATATAAGGAGAATCGCTTCGATCCTCATATATATATATATATATATATATATATATATATATATATATATATATATATATATATATATATACAGAGATCCCGTCCCACTTCCTTACAGTCCTAAAATACTACCATTTTATTTATTTTTTTTTTTTTTTTTTGAAACAACTTAAAAAAAAAATTATTGAATCTGAAATTTTTACATAATAAAGTGTTTTGGGTGTGTTTTGATACTTATACTAAAAATGTATGTACAGTGCTCGCCAGTATGCATGCATATGTTTTGGTATAGGCATCCAAATCACACCCAAAACACTCAGACATGTAAAAATTTCAGTTCCATAATTTTATTTTATTTTTTTTAGTTGTTTCAAAAAAAAAAAATGGTCCGTATTTTATAGAGTCCTGGATCCCGGACTGAATCCTGACTCTTTATATATATATGGACAAATGTATATACACACCAGTGTACACCAGTGTAGTATATAATCGTTTATGACGGACGTTTTTGGCTGACGACGGATGAATAGTCGTTATAGCTCAAAAAACCTTCGCATAACATTTGATACTGAGACAATTTGTATATATACATATAAATCTATATATATATATATATATATATATATATATATATATATATATATATATATGTGGCGTTAGTGATGGAGGTACGTACTTTGGTGGTTTACTCAGTTTTTAAGATGGAGCTTGCTGTTAATTTTCTCTCTTGTGATCAACACAGCAATTCATTAAAGTTGAGATGCACAAATTAATTATCTTTATATTGTTTCGCTTTTTGATCCTTATATATTGGTGCAGTACCTAATTATTACTAGCTCGCTCCTTCCATTTTATAAAATTTGTAAATTTATTTTTATTTCATATATATTTACTCTTGAAAAAATAATAATATGTTATTTAGAAGTGGTAATGGAAAATTTTGATGACAAAATGACATTTTATTTTATTGATATATTTTATTTTATTACTATCAATAAAATAAAATAAATATTAAAGGAGACGCTCAATCTTCAATGGATGCCTAGCTGAGTGCCTCAGACTAACTAAACAACAAAGGTAAATTTTAAAATGTTTAGGGTAAAAATATTTTAGTGTTTTTCTTTATGTGTTTTTCTTTACTTATTGTTGTTACAAGAATATAAAGGTGTGGTATGAAGTGATTAATTAGTTACTACTAGTAAATAATTTGGCAGAGCATGCATATATGCAGCTGGTATAAGTTCAGATCTATAGATCATCATAAGCTCATCTTCCTCATTTTTTCCTGTCTGCGCTTCCATGGGACTGATTGCTTTAAGCTTTCATAAATGCTCGACTGCAACAACCACAAACAAAAAAAGCAAATACAAAAATTAATAGTAGTAAATTTACAAATATTAATAATATTTAAAACTTATACTACGTTGTTAGTTGAGCAGCGAAGAAATTAATTAAAATAATATTTTTGAGGATATTATTTTATTATACATAACAATTTCACTATGTTTTTATAATAATCGAGCAAGTATCAATTTATTTTTAACAAATATTTTGAGAAATTGCAATCATTAGTAATTTACTACTTAATTACTTACCAAAAGGTTAGAAGAAGTTGTAGATGAGAGGCTCAAGAATCTGCTTGATCTCCTCCTTGTCATCCTCACCTTTGAATCACTAATACTTTCAACCCCAAAAGCCCCTACACTAGGTCTAGATGAAAAGTCCATACTACTGCTCTCCTTGTAACTACCCCACCTCCAAGAGGATAAACTAAACCTCTCTTTCCTCCCAATTAATGTCCCTTTAACACTAGTACTGTTATTACTCAAAGTAAAGGATTTGAACTGGCCCGTATAAGGCCCGTCCAACACCGTAGTGGGCGAGGGCATATTGGTAGTTAGCCTCGGAGGTGGTGGTACTAAGCACCTTACGGTCTTGGACTTTAACGGTCTTCCAATATTGGCGGCAACGGCTATGGGCTTTCCAGGCGCCTCCTCCCACTTGAACGGAATGGAGGCTAAGGTTCGCATCGGCGGTGTTAGCATTCCAGGTGGCTCATATTTTTTGGTTGGAAATGAATTATACAAAGAGAGCTTTATTATTGGTGTTGAGCTCCCTTCATACCTATACTCTGCCTCCCCATCAATTATTCCCATTTCTCTCTCTCTAGTTTCTCTCTCTATATATCTAAAGAAGTGGGTATATATATATATATATATATATATATATATATATAGATAGATATAGAGAGAGGTGATGAATTTTGTGGTACGTATATAAGTCCAAAACGCTCAAACAATTAAGGGGCCGGGCGCGGGCGCTTCTTCTTCACGAGAAAAAAAACGATTAAATAACTAACGGGTTTATTCTTTGGTGAATTTTTAATGACAGAACTGTCCTTTGAATTGGTGAACGACAACGACCTGTGTAACGGTCATATATATATATATATGGAGGGGACGATGTTTACTCAACACCTTACTTATTAATACAAAGTTCATTCTACACAACACAATTATTTGGACTGTTGGTGTCCAAAAATTTTAACCTCCCCTTCTTTAATTACGTGAAATTTTATGACTAATTAATTATTTAGCCGGCATTTTGTAATCTTTTAACTAAATTAATTAGACATTATTGAGACAAGTCCAATTTTAAATTGAACTTTTTTTCTTACTATAATAAATTTTTGTTTATATATATATAGGAGTAATTAATATAAATATATATATATAGGGTTTTTTTAGTGATACTATTATCCGGATATTATTCATGAACTGTCATTGATCTCAATAATGTAAGACTGAGATTTGAGCATATTTCCTCCCTGTTGCAACAAAGTCTTAGCGGCAGCAAAATAAGTTTTTGCAGCACAATTAATGTCCAAATTACTCCCTCATTCATGATCTGCTGCCTGCCGATATAGGCTCTTGCGGCTGGGGAAAAAAAATTAAGGACACCTACCGCAACGAGCTCATGCGGCAGGTTAACTAACACCCATCGGCCAGTAAATTTTGCAAGCAATTTACAGTTAAAAGTTACCTATGTGGCATATTTGATATAGATGACGTAATATATTAGTTTTATGAGATTAAGGGGGTCAAGGAATTAGATTATTAGTTGTTAATTAGGAGCACATTTAAAAGTCTAGAATTTTTAGAAAGTTGTAAAACGTATAAAATTTTTGCCACAAAACAAGAAAAATACGTATTTTTTATTTTTTCTTGATACCACAAAATAAGGGGTGGTCATTCCAAACATTTATCACTCCTCTCCTACTATCTAGGTGATATTTTTAGCAGAAAATTTAATATTCTAGTAAGTCCATCTGATCATCCCATATCTCATCAACTCATATGTTGACTTTTAATTAATTTTAGAAGGAATTTTTACAAGATAAATTCTGATTAGATAGTTAAAAGGAAAGATAAATCCTGCCATGAAAGATCAACAGAATAAGAACAATGACAGGAAGTATGGGGTAGAGAAATTATGTGTTTTTTTGCCTAATTTAATTTATATGAATCAGAACCAAAACAAATATCGAATATAAGAACTTCCGTAATACATTCTTTTACGTATTAACTTGATAACAGCAAGTAACGAAATTTCTTTTTGCATGTACATGAATTATGTAATTTTGCTATATATATTTCTCTAAGAAATTAACTACTCAAACCACCAAACGAAAGACCCGTGTGAAGGTTTAGCTTGCTTGGGCTTTCTTTACAAGCTCATAGCTCGCCGCTTTTGATCGCAACAGCTACTTTCTCAGATGAAACATGCCCTCACAAGCCAGGGTCCCCTCAAGATCCCCACTAATTCGAGTTATCCGAACTTCAAGGCCTTTTTGAACTTCCTTGAAGAGAGATCCAAGGCTCTCAGCAAATCTCTGCATGTCAAAGCTGGCAGGCCCGTCTAGCTGTTCTGCAGCGTCCACGATTCCAGAAGCAATCTTGGATTGTATTTCCATCAATTTCTGTCCTGTGGCAACTATGTATCTCTGAAGTTGAAATGTCTCGTCTAGGAAATTCTCCAGTATTTTGGTTTCCACCTTATTTCTTGCAGCACCAGGACCTCCACTAGTGAAATCAATATCATTCTCATGCTGTACATCATGCACAAATATATATAATAAGCGGATACTTATATTAAAGAGCTAATCAACTAAGCTAATATCAACTTGGACATAATTCTTCACTCGTACTGCAGTATAAGAATAAGTATAATATGGATAAAACAAGTTAAACTGATGGAAATCATCAACCTAGACCCGGGGACAAATCTTTCACTCACTGAGAAGTGTAGACTAGAAAGATTCAATGTTGGTAAGAGTTAATCAGAATACATTTTCTTTATACTTTGGTTCAATTCTAAATTAGGCTTACCATTCGCTTGCAAAGATCATCAGTCTTTCCTTGGAGGGAAAAGTATCGGCCAACTTGTTTATGTAGAAAAGACATCAGCATACGGAATCCCTTGATCCCAAAATGTCCGTTATCATTGCCTTTTGCTGTCTTCACAAATTTCTTTCTTTCCTGTCAATCTCTCAAACATGAGTAATTGCTGCTTTAACCTCTTGATTTTGCAAGAAATCCCAAGAGCGTGAAGGTCCATCTTCCATGGGTTATCAATTTTCTTTCTCAAGGATTGGCTACCTGATGGTACCTTGTCATCATTTTTAACCACCTCTGAACAGGCACATTCCTCTTGAATGGAGCCTGGATCCAACGTAACCACTTTTTCTTCTTCAAATTCTTTTTCTGGAGAGTGTACCATCAGAACTATGTCCTTAGACTGGTATTTTGTTTCGGCTGCTTCTGCTTTCTTAGTCTCAACCTCCTGAAAGATTTCATAATAAGAAGTCGTTTCTTGCTCTTTCTTCCCTGGTTTTCTCTTAACAATCTTGACTTTGGACCAAATGGTATCGTGGGTTATAGCTAAATCATGTGATAACGAGTTTAAGTTAGACTTCTGCATATTTGGAGGTTTCAACTTCAATGCTAACCGTTCTTTCAGTGATTGCAAATCTACTTCTCGGACCAATAACAAAGCTTCCAGTTTCAAGTTGTCTTGTCTGAGATGTGAGAGCTCGTGGTTTAGGCATTCAACTTGAGTCTTGAGCCGCTTTAACTCAAGTTCCAAACTCATAGATCGCCAGCGGAAACTTTCTAATTTTTCATCTTTCAGTCTCAGTTGTTCCGTAAAAGCATCAATTTCTATGTGATGCCTCTGCTCGAATGCAGCTGCATATTTTTCTGCTTCAGATTGAACCCAACCCTCCAGCTGTTTAACAGCTGATGTGATAACATAAGAAAGATGGGTAAAGATAAATAAACTAATGCAAAATCATAAACTTAATATTTGGATGGGATGCAGGAAAGAAAATGAGAATTTCTTTTTTATTTCAGTTGGTTATGTTCAAAACTTTGAAGAGAGGTCAAATAAGACAGTATAATCACAGATGGCTACGTCCTAGTTGGGAATCCAACAATTACATGCATATGTATGTAAAAAATCAAAGGGTACATTAAGAATGTGACCATACCTGGTTCTTCAGTTCCACAGGATTTGTATTGTTCACACAAGGGGGAGAAACCCATGGGTTCTTCTCGAGGTTCAGGTTGTTCATACTCAGTTGGGATTGATCTAGTTCTTCCAACATGGGGTTGTGCCATTGCATTAGAATGCATCGCCATTCCACCCAAAGAAGCCTCCGGTTTTGACTTGGCATGTCTAGACAACATATTTCTCAATGAGTGCCTTTCAAGCCTCGACCCAGAAACTGCCCTCCACCTTTCTGTTTCCAGCTCAGCTTGCTTTCTATTGTTTTTTGACAATTTCAGCTCCTTCAACAGCATTTTCTTCTCTTCTGCATCCAATTTTGATTTCCTCAACATGGCTGACAGAATCTTGTCTTTCTGTTCCATGTCCTTGCGCATTTTAATAAGCTCCACAGATAGTTTTTGAATCATCAATTTAGACTGCTCTTTTTGCTCCAAAACTAAATCAACCTCTTGTTTAGCTGCTTCAACTTGCTTGACAGCCCGACCCATCTCTGCTTCAAGCTGGCGCACCGTTGACACAAGCTCAATGAAGGCAGTCTTGTGCTTCCAAAGCTCAGCAGAATGCTCTTGAGCCACACTTTTCGCAGTCTCTCTCAGATCCTCAGCAACAGATTCAGCCCTCTTTATTTTCTCTTCAAGCTCCAAAATTTTCTGCTCTCCCTCCTTCAACAAATTATCCTTAGACTGCAAAAAAAGCTCCTTCTCCTCTAATTTTCATTCAGTTTGGTAATAGCTTCATCCTTTCTTTTCTCAAGAACTCTCAATTCATTGATAAGTGCTCCAATTTCCTGTCGAAGGTTCTTTCTTTCAGTAAACCAGCCCTGCTCGTGAGCCGCAAAAATGCTGACAACTTTCTCATTGGCTTTTGCATCTTCACTTCTCGTCCTCTTTAGCTCCTCAAGTTCTCTCTCAGCATTCTCCAGTTTTCGGAGAAGCTCACACTTTCCGATCTTGTTTTCTTCTCTCTGAACTCCCCAAACAAGCAATCCCAAGAAATAAGCACTTCCTCGGATAATTTTATTTCTTGATTCTAACAGTTCTTCATCATTTATAGCAGTAGGTTCCAACAAGAGCTTGAAAGCTAAGACTGCGCAAGAAGCACCAAAAAGCATAGGACTCAAGCTATCACTTTTGTGTTCAGGTATATGTAAATATGAACTTGAGACTGCCTCTTCACCCATTACATGATAATATGGAACTTCTATTTTGGAAAAAGTCATTTAAAAAAAGAGTTAAAATTTATACATTGAACTGAAAGCAAGAAGTTAGAATTACCTATAAAATTCATATGAAATGTGGCTTCTGCAATTCATGTGAGAACAGATAGAGCTTTCATAAATTAATAATTTAAAACAACACAAGAAGCAGGACCACCATTACAATCAACAGCAAAAGAATAAACAAGGGTAATACAAAATAACACAATAGAATTAACACTAAATCAACAAAAGTTATAGAAACTAAAGGCTAAAGCTAATTCAACTCAAAACCAAAACCAGAACTTTCTGAAAAGAATACCCGATACAATTATTTATACAGAGACCATGATACTGAAATAGGAAACCAAAATTACAGGGATTAACTTGCAAGATTCAAGGGTTTAAGGTTTCATCAACTTGAAATCCATAAAAATGGCTCTTTTTTAAGAGATTGAATTGCAGCTCACAAGCAACAGAGAATCAATGGACCCAATACAATTATTTATTCAGACACCATGATACTGGAATTTGAACCAAAATTACATGGATAACTTAAAATATTCAAGGGTTTAAGGCTTCATCAACTTGAAATCCATAAAAATGGCTCTTTTTTAAGATTGAATTGCAGCTCATAAGCACCAGAGAATCAATGGTGATCCAGAGGCACCGCCACACCCAAATGCAAATGACAAAATGCTGCTTATTGTGGAAATCAATATAAATGATTATTATCTGCTGTGATGGGTTTATACTTTACAGTGTGAGATTGCAAAATCAGTTAAAAAGTGTTGGTACTGTAACCGAATAGAGTAGGGAAAAAATAAGAAACTTGTTCCTGTTTTTCAGTGAAGGCTGACTCATTTAATCCCACTTTTCAACTCCTTTTTCCCTTTTGTTTTCTTCTTCTGTTTTGCTCATGACTGATATAAGGAGCAAAAGCACTCAATCCTGGTGATTTTGTCACCATTACTAAGTATTAAACTAAAAGTAAAAAAAAATATATATAAAAAGGAGAATCACACTGAAAAGGCTTACACACTCAAATTGAAAAAAGGTTACACACTCAAAAAATTTGGAACACAGTTTATTGACACGGATAGTCCTTATCCTTTGAGGTGTTAATTAACCCTTGCCACAAAAGTTTGCTAAAGACTACTAATTATGTGAAGTCTATATATTCACATGATTGCAACTCACTAATAAAACTCTATTTCTGCTACTTTGTAAAGGTTGAAATATATAACTGAGTATAAGAATACGTAGGGAGGAAAAATGGTTGGTTTTCTCACCAATCAAAACTGAATTCTATTGATAATAAAGTATTGAGTTATAGAAATAATTACGCAATCATAAATGAACTAACTTTGGTTGTAGTTTAATCTGGTTCGAGCTTTTCGCTCATCTAAAAAATTCAAAGGCTCCTAAAATATTCCTCTTATATTTATAAAATTCATTATAAAATATTAACTCTAAATTAAAATATTCCTCTTATACTTTAAAACATTAAAAGTTTAACTCCTTACAATGCACCTATATATATATATACCCTCCGGATTTAAATATAATTAAAATACAATATATAATTTCTATTTGAATTATTGTTTTTCTAAATCTTTTTGTAGTAGACTATCAAATGCACTTATAATTTTATTTAAATTAACTAATTATTGGGTCTAAATTAAATTAAACCCAAAATTGATAAATATATATATATATATATATATATATATATATATATATATATATATATATATAACACATTGTGATAGAATATAATAGAATATCACACTCAACCCGGATGAAATAAATACTCCTACATTCCTAAAACATTGTGGTATGTGATAAATCTGCAACGTTCTGCATGTTCACTCACATTAATGTGAGACCCATTTACTGAGGAAGACAAGACAGTGTGAAAATTCCATTCAATTAAAATGTCTCACTCATTACACCTTTAATTTGTACTACTAGTAATAAATCATACTGAGTTTATTGTTCTAAACAGAACCACATACTTAAGCTGAATAATATGGACCACATTAACCCATTCCACAAACAGCGCAAATTATGTAACCCTTTAGGGCAAATTACCCCATACATACAAGAAATAATAGAGAAAGAAATGTACATACGAATATATATATATATATATATATATATATATATATGTTATATATATATATATAAACACACACACACACTTTATTTAATATATAGTAGAAGATGAATGCACCCATCATTTTATTTTAATATATATCGTAGAATAAATCATCTTTTAATGATTTGCGTCAAACCGTTATTGCATAACATATAAAATAGTGATCTTTTTATAAATGACAGATCAAAACCGCCGCCATATCCATATAAAAGTCGTGAGCGGTATATATAAAATAAAGGGATCTACAACGATATGAAATTTTTTTTTGGTAATTGAATCGATTGGTAAAATAAATTAAAAGCCAAGATGCGTCGATATAAAATAATCGAAAAAAGTATAGCTATTCATCATACTAACTACTATATATATATATATATATATATATATATATATATATATGATTAGTACCTGTGAGAGGTGGTCCAAATTGGGAGGGGCAATTGGGCATGTTACTTGTATGAGACCATTTAGCAATGCAGTCAAGAACATAACTTTCAGTTCATCATAATCAATATGATGAACATGATGAGGCCACCCAAGAAACCAGGTCGTCGTGGGTCCAGAGGGAGAGAGCATATGGGTTTGGGTTGTTTGACTCCTTGACACTGACCTGTAAAGCAGGAGCTTGTTCCATAAAAGCTCTATTACATAAAAATGATCCACAAGAAGTTATAAAAAGGTAACTGTTGCTCAAAGTTTCATATAATTCCACTTTTAGTGTTGAAGTATCAATTTTTTTCAATAATAAGTTTTTTTTATATTAAATTATTCTCTTTTATATAGTTGAATACTCGAATACATACTTAATCCATTCTTAATGTATGAATACAACTATATATATATACATATACTAACGTAAATAACAAATGTTTCAGACATGTATGTGACCTATAATTTCAACAATGTGTTAAAAGTGAACAATTTTATAAAAATTTAAACTTAAAAGAACATAATTAAAAAAGTTGATACTATGAGACTAAAATTAAAATTTTATAAAACTTTGGGGAAACCTTTTATAATTAACAATTATAAAATAGGGTAAAATACAAATGTGACCACTGAACTTTAAGGGTTTTTGGGTATTGAGCCATTCTCTTTTTGGTCAACGCATTTTGAGCCCTTTCTATTAAAAAATTTGGACTTCGAGGGTTTTTGGGTATTGAGTCATTTTCTTTTGGTCAACGCATTTAATATTTGGACTTCGAGCCCCTGTTACCAGATATGCGTTGACTTGCTCATGTGGCGCTTACGTGACACACGTGGCATATTTGACGGGGTTTTTTTTATTTTACATGTGGCATATATGACGTGGTTGTTATTAGACTTGAACCAAAAAATTTGTTGCTGCTCAAATTCGATCTCCAGACCTCCAACTTGAAACTTCAACCTAATGACCACCCGAGCACCACGGGTTAGCTGATTTTTTTTCGCAAGGATTATGATTTATAACATCCAGTCCAAATTCCCCCAAATTAAAACAAACCCCATTTAGTTAGATCTGCTGTCTCAGTCTCTATTTCATTTCTTTCGATCTTCATCTGTCGCTTTCTCTAAACCTCTCACACGCACAAAGGAAACATAGGGTTTCTTACTTTCGTCAAATTGGGGGTTTGTACCGGTCATTCTTTAGCTAATTAAAGGGTCTGAAAGTACTCTGTGGTGAGAAAATGGTGTAAGTGTCTTGAAATCTGACTTTATTCCCCTTTTATCTATCGCCTCTTTATGTCCCTTTATCTGTCTATTGTGCACCCTTTATTTACCTTCACATGTCTATTGTCGTTCCCCTTCTCTTGTCTGTTGTCATTATAAATATAAAAAATCAACTTATCTGTTGTCTATTGTGGTTTGTTATTTTGTTATTAACTTGTTGTGGTCCTTATCAAGGGTGCAGTTGTTAAAGAAAACAACCAATTAGGAGAAATTCAGCACGAAGAGAATGGGTACCTCCTGATTTTGGCTGTTTCATTTCCCCAAACACTGGCAACACTTACATTTCAGTAAGTTGATGTTCTATATTGTATTTTTTCAGTATAAATAATAAGTAGTATTGATTTATGGTTTTAGCTGTATAAAATAACTATGTTGTTTTATAGAAGCACATACGTAGGAAATGTTACTTAGCTTGAGTCATCCCCAAAGACTGTACAGTTCCACCTAAGTAGAAATGAGAAGGAAAAAGAAAGGGCAAAACTGACAACCGGTAATCCACGAGGGGAAAGACAATCTTGCACATATGGCAACAAAATTGATGTCTGGAGATATGAGGATGGCAGCTGCACTTGATGGAGAAACTTAAACAGAGGATCGTTTGATGGCTCAAGCCTTATATAACAGCTTCAAGGAGACTAGAGGGGTAGGAAGACCAGAGGGCGAGGGCCAGTCAAGTGGAGTGACAAATAAGTTGAACAAGATTGGTGGAACTCAAGAAAGTGTGAACAAGGATTAGAAAATGAAGATCTAGTAATTTATATCCTCCTTTTGTATTTGACTTTTTATGGTATTTTGGTGTTTGTATTATCGCAAACACAAAATTGCTAAGTTGCGATATTTTGGGTGTTTGTAAACCTGACTAAGAAGGTTTTTTTGGTGTTTGGTATCCTAGGTGTAGTCAAGCAATCTATTTCATCATATCAAGTAATCTATTTCTGTTTTGGTGTAAGCTATCCTAGGTGTAATTGATTTTGTGTGTTGTATAGCCCTGGAACAAAAATGTGAAGCTGGAAGAAAATATAATCATAAATATGATTTTGTGTAATCTGATTTTGTGTGTTGCCTGCTATTTTACACAGGTTTGCAAGTATTTGATTGGTCATTATTGATAGCAGTGTGTGGTGGCAAACAATTTACACCCTTTTTAACTTATCTCAGAATAGTGAGAGGAAATGAATGGCAACTGTGATATTAGAAGCTGCAAATTTCTATTCATAACAAATACCACAATTAAAAATTGTTAATTGGATTGTTTCTTTCAAGTTTTGTATCATAATAATACTAATTTTTTGTTGAATGAATTATTATGTTTTCCCTGCTTTCCATTTACTTAACTTCACTCTGATACATGAATTTACCACACTTCAATTCATCACCATGCTCGGACAGAACATACAACAAACAAACAGAGCTTTATCCATACATCATTAGTCTAAAACAAGTTGAACAGAGCTTTATCCATACATACAGAGCTTTATCCATATCAATTTTTTCAGACATCATAACAAGTTGAACAGAGATTCCTCCAATTACACAAATTACTAAAACAGAGTTTTTAACATGCTCAAACACAAAACAAAAAGCACCCCGATTACAAGTATCAACCACTTCTCCCTAGTTTGTAAATTTCTTATTTCTTCTTTTGAACACTTCAAATCATTCTTCAATTTGATTTTCTTTTTTTCCATTTTCGATACTTTCACTTCCAAGTCACGAGCTTTCTCCTTCATCATCCAGAGGTCAATTTCAACGCTCCTCAAATTTAATAGACCAAGAATTCTCAAAGATCTTCTAACATGTGGATGGAGTCAATCCATTGAAAAAAGCCACAAAATGTTTGCAGATCTGTAAAAATTAAATTAATAATTACCACGATTGTATGTAAAATTCTTCAATTTTATATCGAGTAAATACAAGTACTTACACCATAATTTGAACAACCATAAAACTTCCTCCCTACATTGTTGCCCTTTGACGATGTACAAATTCTTCTTCAGTATCCCATGTACCACAATACCTTGGTGATGAAATCCCACCCGACTTCATGGATATTGAATCTATTCCCAACCTTTTGGTAGCTATTTTCTTTAAGTTGCTTTCCCTTTTCATTACTCACAAATTTCTGAGATGAAAGGTTGCGAAATATGAGAGAGAGCGAGCGAGATAGAGAGAGACAAGGTAATGAAGATCAAAAGAAATGAAATAGAAGGCGAGACAAAGAGATCTAACTAAATGGGTTTTATTTTAATTTGGGGAAATTGAATTTGGATGTTATAAATCATAATCCTTACGAAAAAAATCACCTAACCCGGTGCTCTCAAAGGTGGTCATTGGGTTGAAATTCCAAGTTGAGGTCCAAGATCGAATCGAAGCGTGAACAAATGTCCCGCAACAGGGGCTCAAGTCCAAATTTTTAAATAGAAAAGAGGCTTAAAATCGTTGACCAAAAGAAAAGGGCTCAAACCCCCTAAAGTTCAGTGATCACATTTGCACCACCCTATTTCTTCTTTCCTCCTATGTTGTCAAGATCCGCCCTCGGAATCGGGGTTGAAAATTAGAATATTTGCATTCATTTATTTCTATATAACAATCTAGGCCCTTCCAATTAAAGTTTTAAAATGAGAAAACAATTGAGGCTCGATTCGTATTCGCCAACGATTAAAAGTTCGATTCGATTTCAATTCAAAATATAAATGATTCAAATATGAACAAATTTTAAAATTCAATAAATTACTCGAACCTCATTAAATTATAATTTTCTATTGATACTCGGATCATATTCGTTTGAAAAGTTCAAACTGCTCGATCTCGATTCGAGATCGTGCTCGACTCGGTAACTAAATGAACCTTAACCAAACTTTATTTTATACTCGATAAATTTTATGAACCAAATCTAAATAACTCAATACTCAACTTGATTCATTTACACCCTTATTTCCAGCGGCGATCCATAATGTAGTAGCTATAATCAAATACATCAAACCCTCGTTTCACCTTTTCACTAACCCATAAAAAAGCTGCATATTTAATTAGAAAATTATTTATTTTGTAATTTTATATATTAAATTATTTATTATAATAATATATTATTATTTATTATTTTAAATTATTGTAATAATATATTTCATATAATAAAATAATTTAATAATTTTAATTAAATTTATATATTAATATGCAATATAATCGTAATTCAATAATAATAAATAAAATTCTATTTTAATCCTACCCAATAAAATCTTCTTATTTGACCCTAAGTCGGTTAATCAATAATCAGGCGTTACGTACCAGTTACCACGTACAGTCCACAGAGATTGACTGCGGACCCAATTCACGGTACTCGTACCATTCCATATTACTAGTTATTTCACGCTAGACTTTCTCTATATCTTTGATACTCTTTTTTTTTCTTCTTTAACGTTTGTTGCTTCAGCGCGATCCAATCGGAACCCTAATTTTCCAATATCACGGATGTCTCTGCCTACTCTGTTCGATGAGGCTCGGAAGATTCATCTAATGGCGTCTGAATCTGGAGCTGGAAAGGTTCAATTTTGAACATTATTTCACAATATATTTAGGGATTTTGATTTATTAAAATTGTCATTTTCATTTGATTGGTCTGTTGGCAGGAAATGGTGAGAAAGGGTTGCGAAGCATTGAAGCAGTGCGAGGAAATGATAAGCAAGCTAGGGTTGTTTTCGGCCAACGAGTCCAAAGATGATATTAGCACTACAAATCTCAAGTATCTTCTGGTATTTCTATGCTCTTCTTTGTTTCTTAGTATCAACTTTAAATTTTCAATTTATGGTGTGCTTGCTTAGAAAAATTCCAGAGAAATAGAAATAGAAACGAAAATTAACATTTTCTATTATATTTCCCTCATCACTAATGACCAGGATTGCTAAAACTGGCATATCTCAATTTTAGTAGTTATTGCATACAAATTTCACTATTCTTTGTTTCATGGAACATATTGGCAATAATGGGAAAGTCAAGTTGAATTGCAGCCTTTAGTTGTATTAGGCTTAGCTCAGTGATGTCCTTTTCCTGCCTTGTACCCAACACTGGCAATCTAAAGTGAAAACCAAAACTGATATCCTATGTATTTTCTTAGCATCTAAAAGGAGGAAAAATTGGTTTTTAATGCCAGTTACCATGTCTAACTGTCAAATCTTTAATTTAAAAAAAACATAACAGACATTCAATTTGTTTGACTTCCAGTTTCCTTTTTAGTTATGTCAAGATTTATTTTTGAGAAGAACCATAATCCTGTTTAGAGGTAGTGTGACGGGTTTTATTTTCCCTATACTAGTTTATTACCTATCTGAGAATTTTTAAATCGAGTGAGATTAGTATGAATTATGATTGTGTACTCTCTTCATTTTACATGTCAGGTTTTATCGGCACCATATCAAGCTTCTATTTGTGGTTAAACATCCGTTTGTTGAGTTTATGATTATTTTTGTGTGCCTATAATTTTGACGTTCTGCTTTTTCTTCCTTTTTTTTGTTCTGCTCTCTCAAGCTGCAATGTAATTTTACCATACTGATATCGGATTGAGTTGTTCCGGGTATTTATGAAAATTATTTCCAGACAGTCTGGTTTTATGAAGATTGTAATATATACTGGGATTTACTCATGATTTTTTGGTACAGGTGCCATATTTTCTTGCTGACTTGACTGAGAAAACTGCACAAGATGACAGATTACAAATTCTTAAAGCTTCGATAGCAAAGCTAAAGGTGATATTCATATACAAAAGATAAAATAAAATAAAAATGTCAAAAGATGAATGTTGTTTTGTGCCAGAAGCACATAAAGAAGCAATTGTAATGTAGCATACCAGCCTTTACATTGTTCTTGTGAGTTTTAATAGGGTGGATAAGAAAGGAAGGATTGTTTTACGGAGAGAAAGTGAGGAGAAATTGGTGGAAAATAACTCCAACTTTCTACCCAAAATTTTCCACTCAAAATTGGGAAGATTTGGGTGGAAAGCTATCTTAACTCTTTAAAATAAATTCATTATCCCCCTTCTACCCTTAAAATAACAAACACTAAAATTTTTACTCCTTCCATGTCCACTTTCTCTCAACTCTAAAAAACGACGAAAGTTACTATCTCTCCCCCTCTTTGTCTTCTTTATTTTAACTTTATCCTGTTTTCTTTTCTACCCAAACTCAAAAGCAGAGTGTTAGGCTTAGGAATTTATTAAGTTTTTGTGTTTGCTGACGCATACATTTGATAAAGCTACTTTTGTCTTGTGTAATACTGAATATTATTCATCTGGCCACACTCTCTAGGAATTTATTTCATTTTGTGAGGCAATGGAGCTTGTACCAGAAGAGGAGTTAGAAACATCTTCAATAGGGGGGCCTAATTCTAATGTGGATCGGAGGGCTAAGAAGGTGACTGTAGTATATTTATATAGTGAAACTTCAGGTTGAATGGATTTGGAAGCATGTAACTATAGCTGAGTGCTGATCTGAATTACTTATACAGATTGCTCGGTTTAAGTGACAAAGAGCCGCAGAATCAAAGCTGCTGGAAATAAAGGAGCGAAAAGAGCGACGCAACCGTTCAACTAGAGCGGCTGCCTTATCTACTCCAGTTGAGGCAGGAGAGGAAGATGAACTGGATGATGATGGAGAGGAAGAAAGAGAGGTTAGTTCTGATATTTTTTTTTTCTATTTTTAAGGACCTTATTAGTGCCTACTATATATTGTAAGATCTTTAACACAATCACTTCCTGACTATGAACATGCTTATAGATAGTGCATAACTTTCTTCAAAATTTGTGTTACTGTTAATATTGTATTAGAAATAATTTGCCTAAATGTAATTTTTCTTGAATAATTTTAGTTTCAAGCTTCCATGGTTATCCATAAACTTCTGAAATTGCAATCTTTTTTCCTTCTTCCCCACCCCCTGGATGCAGGCATGGCTTGTTACCATCTCTTTGGATATCTACAAGGTTGATCCTTAATTCTTTTTTACTTCCGCGTGTGTTTGAGTATTCCTTTATGGTTATTATCATATTTTATATATACTTTCCTGCCATGAAATCATATTACAGGCTTTTGATCTTTTGGAAATGCTGAAGAAAGAGGAAGAAATGCTCACTGCTATAAAGGAAAAGCAATTACAGGTACTGATACTCCTTTTTTTCTCTCTTTTTTTTGGTACTGGTGCTAATTTATATGTACTAAATATGTCTATACAGTATAAACATTTTTATGTATGTATAATTTTTTCTTGAAATGCCCCTAGTGTTTTAACTTTTAAGATCTTGTTACTTACCAATAAAATATGTTTATGGATTGTACATAATTGTATTCGTCTCAATTCAGTCAATAAACTGGTAATAATGATTATTAGTCAAAAAATTTGGGAGCCTTCCTGAATCCATCACTTGCTATAATTTGCTCTTTTTGAAAGCAGCCTGCAAAACAAGATTTATTGTTTAGTAGCTATATATCTTCTGTCATGATTTGAAAAAGTAAGCATTAGTTGTGAACAATTTAGCTTCCTGTCATTTCGGTCATATTGTACTCCCTCTGTCCTAATAAAGAATTCTGCTTTCTATGTATTTTAATTTATATGTATATAGTATTTTATTTATAGGATGGCGGAAGTATTATAAGTCCTCTCTCCTTTTTTTTGGGCATTATTGTGGAGAGGGTAAGGGCAGGTAGGGGTTGAAGTATGCTAAAAGAATGACAACTAATCATCATGTTTAATGTATATTATGTATAGATCCTTGTGTAAATATAAGGTTGTGTTTGATAAATCTGGGAATTAAGATCTGAATGATTATGATGTCTTAATAAATTAGATCATCTGAATAGTTATGAGGTTTGAATTTAAAAAATTGTTTGATAACTAAAAAGTAAGTTGTCTCTTAATGACACTATTTTACCATTTTAAAGGGTACAATTTTATTTAATAATTTTAAATATTCAATTTAATAAAAAATGAGTGCATAATATTGTTGAATATATTTATATAAAAAAATTATCAAAAATTTCATTAAGAGGTACCTCTTAATTATTAAGATTTTATTTTTGTCTTATCGATTAAGAGACATTCATAGATAGGTAACAAAAAACATCATGCCTTTAATTTGATCTTTATGTCAATCTATGTAAACAAACAAGACCTTTAGTCTAATTTCTTCTGTTGATTAAGCCATCCCTTACATCTGGGAGTAAATTTGGACAATGTGTTTTATCTCAAAATATCACATTGATAGATATCACAGATCTATCAATGTGTTTTAAATTTGATCTTTATGTCAACTAGAAGTTTTGTCTTACTATATTTAATTGCCCTTTTTCTCTTTTCTCAAGTATGTTTGAATAACACTGAAAGTGCTTTACTGCCTTGTCTCATCTTGGTATTTTTGGCTAACGTACGTATCTAGGAATCACAGATTTATTAATGTGTTCTAAATTTAATCCTTAAGTCAACTAGAAGTTTACATCTTACTATATGCTAATTGCCCTTGAGGCTTTCTTCTTTTCTCAAGTATCTTTGAATAACACTGAAATGTGCTTTGCTGCCTTGTCTCATCTTGGTATTTTTTGCTAAAGTACATATCTAGGAATTCATAATGATTTCCTACTGGCAGGAAGGGGGTGAGGAAATTTCGCAGGCTGTTCTTGATGAGCGAAGCAGGACAGCAGAAGCTTGGCATCGTGGTGCTGCAGCTCGAGCTCAATACACGAAACCAGCAGCACCCATTACATGTGCTACATTTGCCCAAGATGTTTTAGAAGGGAGAGCAAAGATTTCACAGGCACACGAACACGAACACCAGCAACCGTTGATGTTTGGACCAGCAAGTCTTGTGGGTGGAAGAATAACGAGTGAAAGGGAAAGGATGGCCGCACAGGTTTTCCAACCTGGCCACAGGTGAATATTTTAGCATTGATTTATTGATACTTGAATGGCTAAGAAGTCAAATTTGGTACTTGAAAGGCTTACCTAGATTTTATTTTATTGTTTATGGTGGATTATTTAGATTGCCTACAATGAGCATCGAGGAGGCTGGATTAAGAGAGATGGAGATGATGAATAATTGGCAAGAGAGAAATGCTAAGATGATGGAAGAAGCCAATTCTTCATGGTACAATGATGGTCCAAAATTGAGGATGGGAGAAGAGGACGACGATGACGATGACGATGATGCTGCACAAAAGAAAGCAAGGGCATGGGATGACTGGAAAGATGAGAACCCTCGTGGTGCTGGCAATAAGAAGCTCACCCCTTGTGGTTAGGCAGCAGCAGCAGCTATCTATAAGAGTGTTCAGCTGATATGAAATTAATAAACCACTTTTATTAAGAATTCCCCCAACTCCTGTTGATGTTGTTATACCAATTTTGTTATTACTTTTTGTATAGAGTATTGCAGTAATTTTCATTTATTTTTTTGTTGAGCTATGGGGTCGAGTGTTTCCTTGGTGCCTACTTGCATTCTAAATTGTATCCCGACTAAATTCTGGTGATAAAAGAATGTGGGTGATTTTAATTTGCTCTGCCAAATCGTTAACCAAGTCTAAAATCATGGATGATACTAGTTTCATAATGGGAATAAGTTTTGTAGCTGCACTATTATACATCCCAAATACTTCTGGTTAAATTCCGGATTCTAAGTGTTAAATTAATTTTAACAAATATCCATCCATAACATCCACGTACGATCTTCTTGAAACTCAGAAATGTCATCTGAGCCACCATCACTGCTTAAACATCATTTCATTGCGCAGTATCTTCTTTAAGTTATTAAGAAAAAATACATTTGACCCCAAGTTGTGGATCCGGATCCTCTGTGAGGATCCTCACATTGGATGACAGCAAAACCCCCACACCATCCTCAGAGAGTCCTGATTCCCAAGTTGTACCAACTTATGTCAATATGTACTACATGGTTTGATTTTGTGACATAAACGAGCTTAAGAACTCAAAATTTTCACAAGACTGGCAAAGAGCACACAATACTTCTGGATGTATGATTGTTTCTGATCTCATGGAGATGGTGAGTAAATTAAAGAAATTACATATAATACACGCACTCTACAAGCTGGGGAGGAACGAAACTGCTATTGAGGTTGAATTAGTAATACTGAAAAATGCTGCGCAAGGTAGAGAAAATTTAGCAATCGGAAAACAAACTTCCCTGCTGCACATGGCCAAGAGAAAGGTCTACCTCGTGGCTCGTACTACTAATTAACAACTAGTTGAACTCAAAACATGTATGGTGCTGATAATTACCACAGAAGACTTGCAGAAATACTCTGAAGCTTTTCATATATGATTTAGCTCATCATTAAACCTACATAGCATCTAAAGTAACGGATGCAGTATAGTTGAGGAGAATCAACAGCTATAAATAATGGAAAAGAAGAAGGTTAAACTAGTTTGTAAAGATTCAGTTTATACATCAGCATATATGTTGACAACATCCAGAACAGAAAGTGTTGCTTATAATCTTCATCATAATTATTAATTAGTCTGTTTGTCATTTCCAGATACAAGAGCAGAAAAACCGGCAGAACTTTTTTAAGAGAACAAAAAACATTAACAGATCAACTACTTTCATACATGATACTAAGAGCAGAAACCGAAAAAAGGGAAGGAGAAGGATCTTCTTCGTAGTAATCCACGAAGTAATTATTTGTAAAGCAACAACATTTTATATGTTACCTGTTATTTGTAAAGCAAAAACATTTAATATGTCACCAATATGTTGTCAGTGGTTATACACAGACTATAGGCCTCAGCATAAGAACAAGCTATAGCTATATAATTTTGTATTCAGACTAGGACTTGGTTTGTATAGAAAGGAGACCAAAGTGACATTACTAGTCAAAGATGCACAACATTTGAGAACTCATCACATAATAAACAATACCCATCGATCACTTAATGCAATAGAGCCATTCAACCAGCAATGCATTTAAAACCTCGGCAAATCCACAACCAAATCCCGAACAAGATGCAACACACAATCAAGTCCAATGACAACACAATCCATAGTTGTTTCCTCCAAACACGCTTCGCCTTGTCAACAGCAAACAACCCATTCTTATTATGGCTATTGACCAAAGAAAATTCTCTGCTCAAAGTAATCCCATTATCAGAAGACACATCCACCTTGTTTTCCTTTGGTAAATCTTTCTTACCTCCATTTATCTCCCCGAAAAGCCTCTTTTTCTTCTTTGTCAAGTTCTTCCCCGATAACAGGGGCATTGACCCAATTCTCTTCTCAATCACAGAAGCCAAATTTTCACCCTCATTATTCAGAACCATTCTAGCAGCATCCGGACCTTCCAAATCCAAAGGCGAAGCCAACAATTGGCGAAACACAGGATTGAACTCCCCTTGGAAGCAATGAGGGTTCAAAGTAGTCAATCTCTTGAGAGGATTTTGATCAAGAATGAGATTGAACGAGCCCGTTACGCTCTTGAGGAAGGAAACACATGACGATTTCTCAAGATTCGCATCGAAGATTCCAAAGTAAACAAAAGGGCTGTCAATTAAGAACATATAAATCTTGTTTCGAATGGTATGAGAGAATATGGAGTGAAATTGAGGGATTTTCTCGAGACACTTGAGAGCTAGGGCGCCAAGATCCGCATCCTTTGAGTTGAATTCAGCAAGAATGGTGGTACCTTTCGCAATACAGGCGTAGAAGATCAAATTCGGATCCGGATTAGTCATCATTCCACATTCAAAATGCTACGATCAATAATCAATCAAATTGAATCCAAATTCGATCACCTTATTATCAAAGAAAATAAAAATAAAACCAGCGCTTTTGCCTTGTTGCAGTAGTATTCATATATACTTCCAGTCTAAAGCGGGGCGGTTGATTGCATTGAGCTGGATGGCGTTATTCGTTGCGTGTGTGATCGGAAAGAGAGGGAGAAAGCTAGGGTTTGGAATGTCTGTCTAATTGGGGAGGACAGCGATGAAACAGATAGGTTCTCTTTCGCCGGGAGCCATCGGAATTTCTTGCTGAAAAACAGAGAACGAAAAACTGAATAACGTCCTCCGTCCCCAAAACCAAATGGGCACTACCCCAACCCAGCCCTATCCTTTTCCTACCCTATAATTTTGGACAAATCCTATTATCCACACCCTGGCCCTACATTATAGACTTATTGTTTAATTAATAAAACCTGGGTTTAGCCTGACCCGATTGAAATTTACAAAATTGATTGATTATAGGCTTAAATAGGTATTACTACCTTTAACTATGGTAATATTCTACTTGGTGATTCCATTTTCAATTTTATCAATTAGATGATTGAATCTATTAATTTTTTCAATTTTATTCATTTGAGCACGAAATTACTTGGCGTGGTACTAAACAAATTAATCTTTATGTGTAATTAAAAATATTATTTTAATTATCTCTTCTAAACATCAAGGGGTAAATATGTCAATTCATTTTAAATATAACCAAACCTAATCAATATCATTAAACTCGTTCGCCGCCTACACTGATCCCAAATCAATATCATTAAACTGTTATTCCCTTCCTCCTCCCTCTATCCTCGATCTCTCGAAACTTCCGTCCGTTGGTCTCCTCACCCGCTCCACCGCGACATCCTCTCGCACGACCCTCCTCCGCGCCCTCTCACTTTTCCTCTCCGCTGAGGACCGACAGGGTCGCATCGCTCTCCTCAACCTCCGCCTCAGATCCCTCTCTCTTTCTCGACCCGCTAATTCCAAGCTCGACATCCAAGAACTCTGCTAGATCCAATCGCGACCCGACTCGTGGATCCTCGCTGCCTTATCCGGACCTTCCCAGCATGGATTTACTGTAGTGTGCTCATTTTGATGGAAAACTAAGTACTTTTCTAATACAGATTACTAAGAATTGAATTTTTCGTCAATTTATCGACTCCGAGTGTCAGTGTTCATAGTGGTTTTTTAAATAATTGGGTGAAAATTATTCAAGAGAAGATATTCAAGCTTATTGACTAACTATTCATTCAATTCAATCCAAAGACGAATTATCTAATTGATTTCAGATTCAATAAATCATATCTTGCGCAATTTTGGAATTCAATTATAATCTGCAACTTGCAAAGGGATGTTACACTCATGTGGGCGCTTCTAAATCAAGCATCATGTTACTTTTAAGCTATGCCTTGGACATGTAAAGAATGAAGACATATCACGTGAACCTAACCTTTTTAAGTATCAGACTTGGTTGTTGTTTTAAAAAAAAGTCATCAGCCTTGGTTTTTTTTTGTTTAAAAGTCATCGACTTTATTTGTGATGCATATACCGTGGCAACTTGGCATTGTTATTATTTCCTTATGATCACACGCAGCACTCGGTTTAATCACGCGATAATCCGCCATGGCGAATGATTTTATTTTATTTGGATTCTTAATTTTAAATTCTATTGTCTTAAATTGATTTCTATTTCCTTATAGCAATTAGGGTTATAGTTTATAAATTCCTATTAGGATTTGGATTGTTTTGAGTAGTATAAATAAGTTGATGTAAACAATATACATTATCATTATTATTATTCATATACTCTTGTGAGTTTATTACTCTACTTTTGGGTTTACTTATCATACAACAATTCATAGTTGTTGTGTGACGACCTTCAATATAAGTGAGGGTCAAAGAAGTTGAAATTTTACAAAATTGATTGTTTATTTTTTTGTAATCTGATTTTTGGATGTTCTTCTTATAATGTTCTTAGTATTGTTCATTGGTGTTTTGGTCCCAGTTCGGTTTTAAATGTTACGGTGATATGATTTTGGTTGGATCTCCATATTGTCTTCATGTGTTGATCTATTCGAGTATTGGGTTCCCATGGCCTCTTTGTTGTGATTCGCCTTGTCCAGCTATGGTCTTCACAGAATCATTTTTGCGATTCGAGGCGATATCCCCTAACGTTTTTTGAATCCTTTCGTATGATAAAAAAAATTGTTTAAACATTTTTCTTGTATTTTGTTTAATTTATGTTAATTGTAAAATTTTTAGTTTGATTCAAATTGGGTTTTTTTTTGATTAATTAATTTTGTTTAGTTGGACTAAATGGGTGAGAGATTGATTTGGTTTGATTTTATAAAATTATTATTATGTTTTATTACGTTTTGTCCTTTTAAAACATTAAAATCATAAAAATAAATTAAATAAAGAATTTTGAAAACACATCAGCACTAAATATCCCATGTGTCTTAATTACGTCACCAATTTGAACATGTCGAAATTTAATCAAAGTGAAAAAATTATTAATTTGATGATATAAAAAATAAATGTGGATCATGAAAAGTGCTTGATAAATACCACGTACCACCACTACACATAACACAATAGACTTGTTGAATTAATAAAACCTGGTCTAGATCAAAAATAGAAAGAAAATAAGTTACAATAATACAGTGGCAATAAATTAATTACCGGGAAAAAAAATAATAATAATATAGTGATATATAACAATTATTTATGACAGCAATATATAATTAATGTCTTATAATCAACCAAAATGCCGTCTCCAGCCATGACCTTCATCACCCCCACTAGAATCAGGGCTGTAGCCTCCCATCCATTTAGCCTGCCCATGAAATCCGTTACCTTTTGGGCTTGGGCTCTTTGGTACTTGATAAGATATAGTTCCTCCACCAGAACTTGATGAGTCACCATTACCCAGCGCAACAACCGGCCCTCTCTTTGTAGATGGATTCCACTGGTTCACTGATGGGCCTCGCTGCTTGCCTGACCCTGAGCTCTGACTTCTCACCTTGGCTTTTGCTGATTTTGTTGGGGCCATGTAGCTAGGGACACCATCCAAACCAGAATAATGTCGATGCGGCCTAGTTGGATATTGGGCATTGGTTGCATTTTCTGGCATTGCCAAATCCATTTCCACAGTCTTCTCAGACATGTTGTCAACAAGTTGAGTGTAGGAGCTATCACGAGGCACTAAGTTGCGGGTGTGGTAGGGTTGTGATGCCATCCAATGCTCTAGCCAGTTCCATCCCCATTCCGGTTTTTCATGCTCATTGGCATAGTATTCAGCATCCTCACCATTTGGATCCGAATGCAAGAATTCACTTTGTTGTTGCTGTTGCAAAATTATAAAGTTTAAACGTAGCCTACAAAGTACATGTTCTAGGTAATTGACAAGCAGGGGCCTAGCTAATATTTCACTTTTAGGTTTAGGGAATAAAACCTTGAATTTACTTGGAATAACTGACCAAAAAAATTCTTGCCGCATTATAATTTCTTCCCATGAGTGAGCAAGTTTTATTATTCCTTGCCTATTAGGTAGGAGTAATATTTATAAAGAAGACGTTGTCTTTAAATCATGTATTTGGTCTCTAATACCAATGATAAAACGAGCAGAGCATTTAGAGTTGATATGTTTCCAGGTTTCCTAAAACACCCTAGAAGTTGGAGAAAACCTGATAGGCGAAAACGTAAGCAAGAGCCCTCTCCCTTTTCATCTCAGCATCATGTTTTCTCATACTATTTTCCTTGATTTTCTCCATGGTCTGATTCCTACCATCCCAATCTTCTGTCGTCTCATAAGTTTTTCTTGGGGTCCTCCGTTTACGCTGTTCTTCCTCTGTTGCTAATTTTTTTTCTTCTTTCTCAACTCTTTCCTCGAACTTTTCATGTGCTAATTGGAGTCTGCGTGCACGTACTCTTGCCTGCACTCTTACCAGTGCCTGCATGCATCGCATAGTCATTTGTGCTTGCTTGCGAACATTATGGCCCCTTACCAATGCTTGCAGCCTTACTAATCCCTTCAAAGCACGTAAAGCACGTCTAGCCTACAAATTCAATAATACAGCCCAATTAAGCGACTAAAACCATTAACAAATATAGCAATTAAATGCTAAAGCATTCTACTCCAATCTTAACTTATCAGATGTAGACTTTGTATTCTCAACATTGTAATCTTTTACTAAGAAACTAATTTAAGTAAAGCTGCAGATACTCTGGTGTTGTTTGTCAAAGAGGAAAATAAAGAGTACCAGATATCCTCTGTAATATGATTGTATGAGTATTGCAGCTCGTTCTTCCTTATTAGAATGACGTCCATAACCGGCCAAGCGAACAACTTTAGCAGCTGCTTGAGCAGCTGCAACGGCAGCTTCAGCTGCTGCAGCAGTTGCAACTGCAACAGCAATAGCATGATTTCGATCCTCGGTCACCGGAGAGGAGGAATACTCATTACTGTCATCATTTGTGGTATCTGGCGAACTCTCTGCCGGAAAATGTTCAAATGACACAACCTCAGGCACATCATGTTGCCATTTGTTTACATTCTCCTTCTGAAGAAATTAACCATACAATTGCTTAGTGAAATAAGTACTACTGTAATACCGATATGTCCCATATTAATTCCCTAATGTAAAATTAGTGTCACTTCAAGCTAGCACGAATTCTTGGACTGATTGAGATCTAACACAGGGAGCACATGATTATCAATATATGGATGATGTGAAAGCAGAGGTGGCATGAAAGTAAAATATCATGAGCTCTGTCAAGTTTTTAATAGTGGAGGGGGACCATATGCCCAATTTGTCGAGTAAATGTGGATCCACCAACAAGTCCCCCATCAATCACCTAAAAATAAATATGATGAACACACACACATATACATATACATATACATACATAAACATTTATTTAATGGATTAATTGGTGGGTTGGCCTTTCTAACGATTTCAAAATACCTGTTAAAATGGTGAATATATATATATATATATATATATATATATATATATATATATATATATATATAAACATTTATTTAATGGATTAATTGGTGGGTTGAACCATTCATTTGTTCAAAATACTTGTTAAATGGTGATCAACTAAATAATCAATTCCAGATATCATTTTCCTAATTTAATAAAATGGAGTTTGCTTATAGTAGGTCGTTCAGCAAACCATGCATTTGTAAATCATTTAGAAAAACTTCGACCTTCAGATTAAATTTTGGAATTTATTAAGAAATTATATTCCTTATAGATATACAATATATAGATAGATAGATAGATAGATAGATAGATAGATAGATAGATATATAGATACATGTATGTGTATCAGTGTATGCATACACAGAATAGGAAGTTGTTTGAACTGACCTTCTTCTCCGGCAAGTCCTTAGGAGAAGGTTTGAAGACTTTTTTCACAGTCGAAAACCAGCCGTTACCTTTCTTCCCCATTTCCAGCGAAAGAATTAATTGACCTCTCTCTCTATTCAAAACAAAATTCAGAAAACACAATCATATAAATTTCAGCCATTTAATTTATAAATTGAAATCCTAGAGAACTGTCTTGATCCTGAAAAATTAATATAAAATAGTTAAATATAAAAATAACAATTGAATTAAACACATATACCTACCAAAGAAGAAAAGAATTGAAGTAGAAAGAGCAGAACCGAATATAGATGGAAGTAAGTTAATGTTGTATCATCCCTTCCAGTTTCTTTAGAATTTCTACTTCCACCATCATCATACTTGAAATCTACAATAACGTAAAACGGAAAGATGGGGGAAAATTGGTAGAGGATAGAGAAAATATGTAGGTAGTAATTGCATACCCGCGCATTTGCCGTTTGGTATTTATCACTCTCACGGCCACGGGGCTGCTCTCTCTCTCTCTCTCTACATACAGTTGGGTTTCGCCAATGAGATTCTGACACGTACACATTGCCCTCCTTCACACGTATACAGTTGGGTAGTATATGTATTAGTATTATTTAGTTTTAGAATGATTGTGATTGTGGAGTCATATTTTTACTAATTTTTTTGTTTGTTTTGCTTGGAGAACAGTGATCTGAAATTTTACGATATTGTCCGTTTGAATCCAAGACTTAAATGTAATTAGTGGAGTACAATTTTTTTATAAAAACTGATATACTAGTTAAAATTTAAGAGATTGTCAAAAAAAAAATTAAGTGGATCAACGCAAGGGATATGTAGAAATTAAAAATAACCTATCTTAATTTTACTTTATTTTATTGCATAAATTTATATACGTTAATTATAATTTAATTTTATCACATTTATCAACATGTATATAATTTTTTTGAAGTTTTAATAAGTAACCAATTTCTCAACAAAAATATATATATATATATATGTTAATGATTTCTAACTTATTATTATATTGAAATTTATTTAGGACATATTTTATACAGAAATATATCCATATATTAAATATATTATTAAAATTAATAATTAAAATATTATTTTCAATTTTTCTGTGTACGCGTAGAAGAGATCCAAATAGTTAAATAGGTTCCCAATTTGTAAGGGAGGTAGCACAATATTTGTTGCTATTCATTCTCCGTACGTCTTTGGGGTCACGAGGCCTTTTAAACAAATGTTGTCCCTCATTATTTAGCCTGACCAATCAAACACCTAAGAAAAGCCACACACAAAAAAAAAAACCCAGGACTAGGATGGAATTTTGTAAAATGACGACACTGTTAATATATATATATATATATATAGTATAGAGCATATTTAATAGTCTTTTCAACTATTTTGGATACTAATTACATTACAAAAATTATCTCCAACAGTCTCCTCAAATTTAGTCATCAAACTAGATACGAATTCCCGCGTTGCGACGGATTATTCAATTTTTTTAATAATAAATGTGTATGTACAATTAAAAAATTAAAATATAATAAGAACATGGTAGAGGGTAGTGTTGAGATAAAGTAGTGATTTTATTAAATAATAATTAAATTACAAAGGATAATATCAAAACAGTTGATATTATCAAAACATATTAGATTTTTAATGATTTAGGAGATTATAAATCTAAAAAATTAAGAGAATGACATTATGCTATTAACTGTTTAGATTTGTAGTGATTTAGAAGATTATAAATCAAAAAAATTAATTAATAGCATAAAGTAGTGATTTTATTAAATAGTAATTAAATTACAAAGGATAATATCAAAACAGTTTAGATTTGTAGTGATTTAGGGGATTATAAATCTAAAATTTAAGGGAATGAATTATGATTTGTTTTCATACTCATTTATTAGGTTAGTTGGACAATTTTGTTAAGGGTCTTAATGAACATTAATTAGACAAGACATGTGAGACCCCAGATTTTATCAATAAAGATTTAAATTTTGTCGAAATAATTTTTTAATATTATGGTGTGAATTTGAGATAATATTATAGTTGTGGGTAGTATTTATAAATTTTGCAAAAGTATGCAGTGGTTATATTATATTCGATTGGTTTTAATATTAGGTTTAGCGAGGAATATTAAATACAATGGCTACAATCATTGGTGGACCCTACAATGTAATTATTTGTTTGATTGAAAAAACGACAAAAATATTTTATTGAAATAACTACGGAAGTTTTACTGTGGATATCATTGAACTACTTTAGTAAAAAAATACGATGTACGTGTGGTTCGCGTAAGAAGATACACGGTATTGATTATTGATGTTTATGTGAAGTAAGTCACCAATTTGATTCCATTATTATTATTATTAATAATATGAATTATTATAATGATAATGACGTTTTGTTTTATTAGTATTATTAACGTAATAAAATGTAAACATTTTTTTATAAAAGCGAAATCTTTTATTAAAGTTATTCATAAATAGAATATATTATATTTTATTATGCGTAGTGTTGCGTAGTGTTTTGCGTAGTGTTTTGCGTAGTGTTGCGTAGTGTTGCATAGTGTTTGCATAGTAAAATGTTTTTATATAAATAGAATATATGATATTTTATTTAAAAGATTTTGCTTTAAATATGGATAGTCGATTAAAGTAAATAAATCTGGATCGTTCATGGATTAATTACTATGCATTCTATTTTCCTATAAATAGAAGCTCATTCCTTCATTATTTTCTTTACGAATTCAATTGAAACTCTGTAGAGAGAAAATTATAGAGAGAAGTTTATAGAGAAAAATCTATATAGAGAGAAAGAAGAAGAGTATTCGGTACTTCACTACTACTTTGATATCCAAAGGTGTCTTTTTACTTGATGTAAGGGATATTATTTGTTGTGTAAGTAAAGGTGTTATTCTTTCTTATTCATGAAGAGAACTTACATTATTCCATTCATTATTATTCATTGGAATAACTTTGTAAAAGTGGCATACCTATACATAACTTTTGTACGCAGTGGCGTACCTATACTTGGTGAAATCCTTATATTATTCCATTCTTTATTATACCCAAATAAGTTAAAACTTTGACTTATATACTCCATAAAATTAGTAGAATATCTTTGATATTTGCGTTTCATCCAAAGATCTTTTCATGGAAATATTCTTCCGATTATTCTTAAATTTTACTCTACAAAACAATGTCATGTTGACAATTTGGATGTTAATAATTCTGGATTAAATAATTCTTGAACTTGTTTTATTGAATTATTATGTCATTGTCATCATCCTCATGTTATATTATGTTATCTTTGAACTTCGATGCATAGATGAACTTAGTATGATTATGACTGAGGATCATTCTAGTATAATCGTGGCTTGATATAAATGATGTGACAAAAGTCCTCGGTGGCACGTAATGCGATGATGGATAGTTTTGGTATGATTATAACCGGGGGTGATTCGGTATAGTCATGACCATTGATAATTTGATGAAAATCCTTGCGAAGTAGTGCATGGATGATTAGATATTGTGGTTTATTCATTAAACCGAGTCTTAGTGATAAAAATTGATGAAAACCTTTTAAAACCTAAAGATAGTAGACTTTATTTTCTACTTGACTCTTTTAATGGATTGCGTATTCCGCTGCAGATTAAACCGGTTTGTCTATTGTATTTTATCGGTTTAACATCGTTGTTGAAGGCTAATGATAATTTATTCGCATTATCTTAGTCATAATATTTCTTCTTTGGGATAGTTGAGCTCACCCTTTCTTTCACTTTGTTCTCTTGTGAAATGAGAACATAAATTTGAGACGAGTCGGGGAAGCGGAGTAATGGTCTAGAGGATAGCATTAGTAGTCCTCACTATTCTGCGTGAAATAGTGTGATAATAGTTGTAATGAGGACTCCTTTTGAGTTTGTATAATATCTAGTAGACAATATTTGTATTCAAACTCACGCTTTATGTCGTATTGCATACCTACGCTTATGTTAGTAAGTTGTATTTGAATTTATGTACCATATAAGTGGCGACCCAAGATGGGTGACGATACCTAATTTTAGGGGCGTCCACGGTTTGTATCGAGCTTAGGGATATGATCTCCGCTAAGATGCGAGATAAGAACTAGGAGGGAGAGAGGGAATTCCTTCGCTAGTATGATCTACCTAAGTTTATTTGTTATTTAATTGGTCGGTCAGTGTATAAGGATAATATTTGATATATTAATTAACCCTTGTGTTGTGGTAGTGTTTGGAAATGGCAGCTGAAAATATTCACAATGGAGTGAATGTATTTGTTGTGACACCTTTAATCACTAATCGAGGTTAATGCGATTAATTTGAGAACAAATTAGAGATGTCCACGTAGTGAATGAAGAACTAATTGTTGCACCCGAGCTTGTTGCGAGGTAGCGGTGAGAGTGAGGAAGAAGAGGAAGAAGAGGAACTGAGGAGAATTGGTTAGAAGAAGTTTATGATCAAAACTTAGAATTACAAAATCGTGTTCGTGAGCTAGAAGAACGGGTTGAAGAACGGCAAGCGATTAGGTGGAACAAAGGGATACAATAATTCAAAATTGGGTTACCCGATATGTGATGCTCGAACAAAATCACGCTTTGGCGGTGTAAGATATTAAAGTTGGAATCGAGAATTTAAAAATCAAAGATCGGTGAAAGAAGAAACAATCGAATCGAAGGAGAATAAAGCGATGCATGGGTAAAAGGCGCACAACGCGTTGATAGTGTAGAAAAAGACGTCCGATCCAATAAAGCCAAAATAGATGAAATGGACTTTGCTTTTTGGACAAGAATTGGGAGAACCCAACATCGAATTGAATTACCACATGCATGGCGGCCAACCCGAATTCGATATGGATCGAGAATAATGATTCAAATCATGGATCGGAATGTGAAGAAGCACTTAAGGGTGGAATGTACCTATAGTAAAGTCAAACTTCGGTAATTTAAGCGAGAAGCGTTTATTTAGAAACCCGAACGAAGTTATTACGGGTAAATTAATTATAAATTATTACGAAGTCTATACTTTATTCAATACAAGTTCTACCCACTCTTTTATTCTACCTAGTTGTGTTCAATGTTTAAATTTGACTCAGGGAAAATTAGACTTTGATTTATCTATTGAAACTTCGTTGGGAGAAACCTTCGTTACCTCCACTGTTTATTAATCTTGTTGTTTCAAATAAACACTTTCACGATCTTATCTCTTTGAAAATACTTGCCTTTGAGGTAATTTTTTGAAAACGATTGATTAACTACTCATTATTCTTTTTGTAAGGTTGTTAGCTTTCATATTCCTAACCAACTTTGTTATACTAATTCAAAGTAACCAAACCCTAAAGTTAATCATCGTTATATCAAGCCATAAGTAAAGAGCCTGATCCTTTCGTTGTTAACTTCCTTGTGTGGAATGCAAAAAGCGGACTTTACAGAAGCGACGTCGTGGATCAAGATGGCAAGTTGATAGGTATCATTGTGAGGTCTTATCCAGTGTTAAGGATAGAAATCACAGTTGGTATTAATGTGACGTCTTATTCAAGTCTTGGACGAAATGTAATAGCTTTTGAATGATATTTCTATCATTAATAAATTTTTGACGTATTCTTGAAGATTTCTAGCCTACCCTAGAGCGTGAAATCGAATTTTGTATCGACCCAAAGATAAAAACCCATTTCTTAAACCCTCAAATATTTCTTCAACTAAAAGGATCTGCATTTCTGAGGATTATGATGAAAGTCATAATAAAAGCATTGGACTAATGAAAATCATGGGTATATGAAGTATTAGTAAGTGTTATGATGAGTTATGTTGGTTATTATGTGAAAACATGAAAGTTTCTTAGAAATCACAAAGAGTTGAAAAATAGATTTTGGTGAAAAACGTAACATAAAATTCTAATAGACCATATCTCCTATTATATTTTGAATTTTTGAATTTGGTCAAGTCCTAGAGTTAGATCTACGAGTTACCTAACTAATCCAAGTGGAATTACTGGAAAAGGTGTTGTAGATTTTTGTGTGGACTGATTTTAGCAAAGGAGTGCAAAGCTGCAAAAACCGAAAAAGCTGCTGCCATGATTTTAGAGGGGCTGTTTCGGCCACTTAAATTATGAGAAAAATTCTGGCCTTTTGGGACATGAAGGTATATGGTACAAAGTACCTCCTGTCCAAAAATGAGCTCATTCTAACTTAAAATGAGCAAGTTATGACTATTTCAATATTTAGGTTTTTCCGACGAAAAACGCTATAACCGGAGTTCTATAACTCCGATGACCATGAAATTTAAACTGGAAGCTCACGTTAATATGGGTAAGGTCCTGTCAAGATTTGGGAATTTTAGAGTTAAACTTGAGGTAGCTAATTTCTTAAGGAATTAATTAGAAATTGATTTTGAAAAATAGTAAATGAATTTTAAAAATTCCGAGAAAAATATATTTTCATTATGGGACTATATTATGCTAAATCCCAGAAAAGAAATATTTTTGGGACTGATTTGGTATTTTTCATGAAAATAGTTTAGTTACGAACATATGAGTTAAATATGTTATGTGAAGTAACAAAGTTGAAAATAGGATTTTATGGCTAGAGAATCCTATATATAGAGTATATGCATATTTTGTTTTGAGGATTTGATAATTGGTGATGATATCTTATGAGTATGGCATTTTGAATGATTAAATGCATTATATGGTAAAGCGTAAACAATTGAGATAAATTGTTTATAAATTTAAGAAGTGATTAAAATTGTAAGACCCCAACTTATTATTAATGAAATTTAATTTTCTATTTATTATTTTGAAATAGTAAGGGTTGATTTGATTAATGTGGATAGTTAGGGTAAGATACGCAAATATTTCAAAATAAGCAAGTGGTTATAAAATATTCATTGTTGTTTGAGAATATTCGTTTGGTCGTGGAATATTCGTCTGCTTGGGAGAATATTCGCATTTACTGCCAATATGACCATGTGTGGGCCCCATAACGGAAAGCGATTGGATGAAGAAAACGCATAATATAAGTTGTTTAAAAGTAATCTGCAGGCGTAGTTATTCACAGATTATCTTGTTAAAATACCGGTGGTTAAAACACAAGAAGATACCGGTATTGCACCATTATTGATTCTTACGTAAGAAGGCACTACTCAATAATGGTTATAGTAATTCATTATTCGATATTTTATTGAGTTAATAATTGTTGCGTTGATATTTTATATTCTTTGTTGTTTCAATAATTGTCATTACACGATATTTTTCATTATCGAAGCAATAATTCATATTATCTGAATAATATTATTAGATAACATTATTGGCAATGTCTAGAAAGTTACATCTTCAAGGAGAGGTTTGGTCACCTAATTTGCGGCGCCCGAGAAGAAGAAATTCTTATTGAAAGCCCCTCTTTCTGAGGCGCTATGCGGTTGTCAATATTGTGATTCTGTAATATTATTTGTGAATAATTAATTATTGATTCATATGATGAGAAAAATATTGATTTTATGTGGATATAGATGGCGAAAATTTTTATTGTGACAATTGTTAAAAATTGATATTTTATCTTTTTCTGATAAAATAATTCATTTAAATAAATTATTATATGTTAATTGTGATGCCCCCAAAATTAGGTATACGTCACCCATCTTGGGTCGCCACTTACATGGTACATAAATTCAAATACAACTTACTAATATAACGTAGGTATAATACGATATAAATCGTGAGTTTGAATACAAATATTATCTACTAGATATTATACAAACTCAAAAGGAGTCCTCATTACAACTATTATCACACTATTTCACGAATAGTGAGGACTACTAATGCTATCCTCTGGACCATTACTCCGCTCCCCAGACTTCGTCCCAATTTATGTTCTCATTTCACGAAGAGAACAAAGTGAAAGAAAAGGGTGAGTTCAACTAGCCCAATGAAGAAATATTATGACTAAGATAATGCGTAATAAATTATCATTAGCCTTCAACAATGTTAAACCGATAAAATACAATAGATAACCAGGTTTAATCTGCAGCGGAATATCGTAATCCATTAAAAAATCAAGTAGAGAATAAAGTCTACTATCTTTTAGGTTTTAAAAGGTTTTCATCAATTTTTATCGGCGAGACTCGACTTTAATAAATAAACCACCACATCTAATCATCCCCTACCACGATCAAGGATTTTCATCAAATTATCAATGGTCATGACTATACCGAATCACCCCGGTCATAATCATACCAAAAACTATCCATCAACTGCATTACATGTGCCACCGAGGACTTTAGTCACATCATTTATATCAAGTCATGATTATACTTAAATGATCCTCGGTCATAATCATACTAAGTTCATCTATGCACGTAAGCCAAAGATAACATAATATAACATGAGGATGATGACAATGACATAATAATTCAATAAAACAAGTTCAAGAATTATTTAATCCATGAATTATTAACGTCCAAATTGTCAACATGATCTTTGTTTAGTAGAGTAAAATTCAAGAATGATCGGGAAGAATATTTCCATGAAAAGATATCGGATGAAACGCAAATATCAAGGATATTCTACTAATTTCATGGAGTATAGAAGTCAAAGTTTTAACCAACCTGGGTATAATAAAGAATGGAATAACAAAAGAAATCACCATGCATGCGGTATTGCGCATGTATGGTTATTCCAATGTAATAATAATAACGGAACCAGTGTCGTGAAATTCACACCAAGCGGGATGTTCCAACAGAATAATAAAGATGGAACCGGATCCGTTGTAAAACACACGATAGGATATTCCAATGAGAATGATAAAGATTTTAACCAGTCCTGTAAAACACACGATGTGGATGTTCCAATGAATAATAAAAATCGGAACCAGTCCGGTGTAAAACACACGCAGGATGTTCCAACGTAATAATAGAAGAATGTCACCAAGTATAGGTAAATCACAGATATGAGTTATTCCAATGAATAAATATGAATGGAATAACATAAGGATTTCACCAAGTATAGGGTATTGTCTTTTATATACGAGGTTATGTATAGGGTATACCACTTTTACAAAAGTTATTCCAATGAGAATAATAATGAATGGAATAATGAAGTTCTCTTCAAGAAGAAAGAATAACACCCACTACCGTAAAAAGAACCTAATATAGAAGTAGTGAAGTAGCGAATATACTCTTCTTCTTTCTATAATTTTCTCTCTATAGCTTCTCTCTATAATTTCTCTCTCTAGAGTTTCAATGAATTAAGTAAGAAAATAATGAAGGAATGAGCTTCTATTTATAGGAAAATGGAATGCATAAGAATTAATCCATGAACGGTCCAGATTGATTTACTTTAATCGACGGTCCATATTTAAAGAAAAATCTTTTAAATAAAATATAATATATTCTATTTATATAAAAACATTTTACTATGCAAACACTATGCAATACTATGCAAAACACTACGCAAAACACTATGCAATACTATGCGTAATAAAATATAATATATTCTATTTATGAATAACTTTATTAAAGTATTCTATTTTATATAAAAAGATGTTTCGCTTTTATTACGTTAATAATACTGAATAAAACAAAACGTCATTATCGCTATAATAATTCATATTATTAATCGTACAATAATGGAATCAAACCGAGTGACTTCTCACATAAGCATCAATAATCAATACCGCTTATGCTACTACGCAACCAATGCCAGACATCGCATTTTTACTACCGAGTAGTTCAACAAGAACTACTTGTGAAAACTTCCGCCGTTATTTCAATAAAATATTTTTGTCGTTTTCAATCCGATAATAATTACATTATGGGTCCACCAATGATTGAGTAGTTATATTTAATATTCCTCGCTAAACCAAATATTCCCCAATTAATCGAATATAATATAACCACTCTTGCATACTTTGCAAAATTTATAAATACTACCCACAACTATAATATTATCTCAAATTCACACTATAATATTAAAAATTATTTCACTAAATTTAAATCTTTATTGATAAAATATGGGTCTCACATTAATAATATAATAATGGTGATATTTTTACAACGAATGTGGGATATATGAGTATCTACGAGGAGGAAGAGTATTTTTGTTGCAATAAATGTTTAAAACATATTAAACATGTCGGTGGACCCCATTTATTGAATCAAATTTGATTATAAACAAAAATCGCCTGGATTTGTGGATTTCGTTCAATTTCTATTTGGAATTTGGAAAACTTTCTTCTGCAAAGTTGTAGAGAATTGAATTTCCTATAAAAACTTGCGAGATTCGAATTTTTCTGATGAAAGGGCTATTTATTATGAATTATTGAAGTTCAAGTTCAAAATAATTGATTTTTGGAAGTTTAAAATATTTAAAATTAGAAAAACATTTTTTCTTACTTTTCTAGAATGTGGCATGTGTTTGATGGCTGAAATTAGATTCTAGGCATGTGTAGGAAATTTATTATTAATTTATTAAATTTTCTGCTTTGGTGTTCTAAGCAATTTCCTATAAATAGGGTGCTTAGGTTAGAATTGAAAATCACACCAGAAACTGAAGTTTTCTCTCTCTATATTATCGAGCGTATTCTTGTGAGTATTTTGAGTATACTTTGAGTATTGCTATACGGTGCAAGTCCAAGTCATAGCCTATATCCGGTGTTTCAGCTAGAAGTACTGATCTTTCGAGGTAAGGGATGTTATTTTCTTCTCAAATGATATTATTTCTTCAATATCATTATGCTGAAATATTGGTTGGAACTTTTTATCAAATTTGGAACTTTTTCATGTCGGGGTTACTATTCATGAGTTACTATTCACGATTACTATTCATGAGTTCTATTCACGAGTTTCTTATTCACGATAGTTTGTTAACGTAAGCGTGAAGATGTTTTTGTGGAATTTCTATCTTTTGGTGTCGGAGTTACTATTCACGTATACGGCACTATTCACCGAAAAATAAAATTTCTTCTTTTTGTCCAAAATATCTATTCTGGATACTAGCTTTGATTGTATCCATGTTTTGATCATTCTTGAATTTTACACCACTATGATTATTTTTGAGGTATTTTTGAACATGGATAAAACAAAGTACGAATCCTTAATCCTTAATCCTTGTCATTTTGTTTCAATTGGATTCGTCTCTTTAAAAATATTTTTCATCATCCTCGGTCTTAAATGATGATATTATTGAATATCTTTGGCTGTAGCAAGTGCAAAGATGAATGATTTCTGAAGAATATCTTTGGTACAGTAGTGCAAAGATGAACAGTGTTTAGATGAACATGACCAATCGATGAATATCTTTGGCTGTAGTGCAAAGATGAATATTTGATTCCGATGTATATTGATTGATGTTACAGGGATAAAGGATGAGCGATGAACTTTTAAATTCATACATAGAAGATAGTAGTTTGCATTCTCTACTTAACTCTTCTAATGAATTATTATTTCATTGCGCGAATATTGATTTAAAATTTGTTGTCTATTGTATTCTATTAGATTTTTCTCTGTTGAAGACTAACGATAATTTGTTGTATATTATCTTAGTCATAATATTCTTTTATTGAGCTAGTTGAGCTCACCCTTTTCCTTTTTGTTCCATTTTTCTTCTCGGAGGCGAGAATATAGCAAGTACAGTTCGGGTATGGAATGAAGGTTTTAGAAAGAATTGTTTAGTAGTCCTCACCATTTTTGTAAAATAATGTATCAATAAATGTGATGAGGATTTATTTGAGTATAGATATTATCTAGAAGATAATATTTGTATTCAAACTCACAGTTTTATTGTTGTAATAATAAAGTTGTAGTTGTTTCTGTACCATGTATTGATAACTCAGAATAGGTGATGTATACCTATTTTGGGGGCGTCACAAAAATATTGTTATAACATTAATGATATTAGATTATGAGATTATTAAGTGATTGATAACATGGGGATATTCTTGAATCCTGGATAAATTATATTATAAATGTTTAATATTTATCCTTTATCTCATTTGATTGATTCTTTATATCATTATCCTCATGCTTATATTGTGTTGAAAGTCATCTCGTGGCAAGTAGTGCATAGATGGACTTGGTATGATTATGACCGAGGATTGTTGGTATAATCATAACCGTAATTGAAAACACGATTATCTTTGGTAGTAGTGGTATGGATAATTTGTGGTCGTGATACTAATGAATACACGATTATCTTTGGTAGTAGTCATGGATAATTTATTGGTCGTGATACTAATGAATACACGATTATCTTTGGTAGTAATGCATGGATAATTTGTGGTCGTGATACTTAATGAATACACGATTATCTTTGGTAGTAGTGCATGGATAATTTGTGGTCGTGATACTAATGAATACACGATTATCTTTGGTAGTAGTGCATGGATAATTTGTGGTCGTGATACTTAATGAATACACGATTATCTTTGGTAGTAGTCATGGATAATTCGTGGTCGTGATACTTAATGAATATCCTTGGCACGTAGTGCGGGGGATGATTCGATGATATGGATTAATTATTGAAATGAGTCTCGATAATGAAATATTAATTCATGGATGTGGTAAAAGTCATCTTTGGTAGTAGTGCATTGATAGACTTGGTATGATTATGACCAAGGATTATTGGTATAATCATGGCCAGTAATTGAAAACACAAATATCCTTGGCCAGTAGTGCATGGATAATTCGTGGTCGTGATACTATTAAGCTGAGTCTCGGCATTATTGGTTTTACAGTTGTATATCTTTGGCCTGTAGTGCAAAAATGAATTGTTAATGAATATCTTTGGCCGGATTACAAAGATGAATTTAATGTTTTCAACGATAAAGGTATTCAAGGTATCCCCACCTCTTTATCATATCAAGTACGTACCCTAATTTCGAGGGCGAAATTCCATAAGGAGGGGAGATTGTGAGACCCCAGATTTTATCAATAAAGATTTAAATTTTGTCGAAATAATTTTTTAATATTATGGTGTGAATTTGAGATAATATTATAGTTGTGGGTAGTATTTATAAATTTTGCAAAGTATGCAAGTGGTTATATTATATTCGATTGGTCGGGGAATATTCGGTTTAGCGAGGAATATTAAATATAACTACTCAATCATTGGTGGACCCTGACAATGTAATTATTGTCGGATTGAAAAAACGACAAAAATATTTTATTGAAATAACGGCGGAAGTTTTACTGTGGATCTTGTTGAACTACTCGGTAGTAAAAAATGCGATGTACGTGTGGTTGCATAGTAGCAATTACGGTATTGATTATTGATCTTATGTGAGAAGTCACTCGGTTTGATTCCATTATTGTCGATTAATAATATGAATTATTATAGCGATAATGACGTTTTGTTTTATTCAGTATTATTAACGTAATAAAATAGAAACATTTTTTATATAAAATGAATACTTTATTAAAGTTATTCTATAAATAGAATATATTATATTTTATTATGCATAGTGTTGCATAGTGTTTTGCGTAGTGTTGCATAGTGTTGCATAGTGTTTGCATAGTAAAATGTTTTTATATAAATAGAATATATGATATTTTATTTAAAAGATTTTGCTTTAAATATGAATGATCAGATTAAAGTAAATAAATCGGATCGTTCATGGATTAATTACTATGCATTCTATTTTCCTATAAATAGAAGCTCATTCCTTCATTATTTTCTTTTACGAATTCAATTGAAACTCTGAGAGAAATTATAGAGAGAAGCTATAGAGAAAATCTATAGAGAAAGAAGAAGAGTATTACGGTACTTCACTACTTTGATATCCAAAGGTCTTTTACGGTAGGGGATATTATTTGTTGTACCGTAAGTGTGTTATTCTTTCTTATTCATGAAGAGAACTTCATTATTCCATTCATTATTATTACATTGGAATAACTTTGTAAAAGTGGCATACCTATACATAACTTTTGTATCGCGGCGTACCCTATACTTGGTGAAATCCTTATATTATTCCATTCTTTATTATACCCGGTTGGTTAAAACTTTGACTTCTATACTCCGTGAAATTAGTAGAATATCTTTGATATTTGCGTTTCATCGATATCTTTTTCATGGAAATATTCTTCTTGATTATTCTTGAATTTTACTCTAAAAACAAGATGTCGTGTTGACAATTTGGATGTTAATAATTCTGGATTAAATAATTCTTGAACTTGTTTTATTGAATTATTATGTCATTGTCATCATCCTCATGTTATATTATGTTATCTTTTACACGTGCATAGATGAACTTAGTATGATTATGACCGAGGATCATTCTAGATAATCATGGCTTGATATAAATGATGTGACAAAAGTCCTCGGTGGCTGTAATGCGATGATGGATAGTTTTTGGTATGATTATAACCGGGGTGATTCGGTATAGTCATGACCATTGATAATTTGATGAAAATCCTTGATCAGTAGTACATGGATGATTAGATATTGTGGTTTATTCATTAAATTGAGTCTTAGTGATAAAAATTGATGAAAACCTTTTAAAACCTAAAAGATAGTAGACTTTATTTTCTCTTGACTCTTTTAATGGATTGCATATTCATTGCAGATTAAGCGGTTGTCTATTGTATTTTATCGGTTTAACACTTTGAAGAATAATGATAATTTATTACGCATTATCTTAGTCATAATATTTCTTCTTTGGGATAGTTGAGCTCACCTTTTTCTTTCTTTGATTATCTCTTGGAAATGAGAACATAAATTTGGGACAGTCGGGGAGCGGAGTAATGGTCGGAGGATAGCATTAGTAATCCTCACTTGATTACGTGAAATAGTGTGATAATAGTTATAATGAGGACTCTTTTGACTCTTTTTTGAGTTTGTATAATATCTAGTAGACAATATTTGTATTCAAACTCATCACCCATATACCTATTGTACAGCCAGGTGATTATGTTAAAAGTTGTATTTAATTTATGTACCATTATAATAACCGACGGTACAATATGGGTGATAAATAATTTTTGATATCGCTTACTAGATATTATACAAACTCAAACAAAAAGTCCTCATTACAGCTTATTATCACACTATTTTACGTATTAATGAGGACTACTAATGCTATCTTCAGACCATCACTGCTTCCGACTCGTCCCAAATTTATATTATCATTTCCTCAAGAGAATAAATGAAAGAAAGTGGTGAGCTCAACTAGCCCAAAGAAGAAATATTATGACTAAGATAATGCGTAATAAATTATCGATAAGTCTTCAATAATGTTAAACCGATAAAATACAATGACAAATCGCTTAATCAACCTACAATGAATATGCAATCCATTAAAAGAGTCAAGAAAATAAAGTCTACTATCTTTTAGGTTTTAAAAGGTTTTTCATCATCGCTTATAGTCGAGACTCGACTTTTAATAAATATTTCACATCATCGAATCACCCACTCGCACTACTACCAAGGATATTCTTTAAGATCACGACCACAATTATTCATGCACTACGGGCGAAGAATATTTGTGTATTCATTAATGGTCATGATCATGCCAACAATCGTCCATCAATGCACTACTGACCAATCGAGGATTTTTATCACATCATTTGTAACATTACGGTCATGATTACAATCGGTCAGTCTCTGGTCATAATCATACCAAGTCCATCTATGCACTACGTGCCACGAGATGACTTTCAAAAAATATAAACATGAGGATGATGACAATGATATAAGAATTCAATAAAACAAGTTCAAGAATTATTTTATCCAGAATTATTAACGTCCAAATTGTCAACATGATATCGTTTTGTAGAGTAAAATTCAAGAATGATCGAAGAATATTTCCATGAAAAGATATCGGATGAAACGCAAATATCAAGGATATTCTACTAATTTCATGGAGTATAGAAGTCAAAGTTTTAACCAACCGGGTATAATAAAGAATGGAATAAAAAAGAAATCACCATGCATGCGATAGACCACCCACGCATGGAGTTATTCCAACAAAATAATAAATAATGAGAACCGAGTCGTGAAATTCACACCGAGCGGGATGTTCCAACAGAATAATAAAGATGGAACCCGCATCCGGTGTAAAACACAGATAGGATATTCCAACGAGAATAATAAAGATTTTAACCAGTCCGGTGTAAAACACACGCATGCGAGATGTTCCAATGTAATAATAATAAAGAAGCGGAACCAGTCCTGTAAAAAACACTACGTGAGCAGGATGTTCCAATGTAATAATAGAAGAATGTCACCAAGTATAGGGTAAACCACTTATACAAAGTTATTCCAACGAATAATAAGCAATGGAATAACAACAGTTCTCTTCATGAATAAGAAAGAATAACACCCTTTACATTTGGTAGGAGATTGAATCTGCAAAGAAGGTAGTAACAAAATACTCTTCTTCTTTCTCTCTTATTCTCTCTATACTTTCTCTCTCTATAGCTTGAATGAATTAAGTGAAAATAATGAAGCCCTAGGCCTCTATTTATAGAAGATTTCTAGCTTAAAGACCATATGTATGAAAAGCCCAAGTGGCTTGACGATTGGTTTGGACGCTTTGTAATGTGAAACAACAAGTGGTTCGGCCTTTGTAATGTGAAACGACAAGTGGTTCGACGTCTGGTAAAGGTAATTACTATTAACGAAGGTAAATACTATTGACGAAGGTAAATACTATTCACAAGGGTAATTACTATCGACGAAGGTAATTACTATTGATTTAAGGTAAATACTATTCACAAGGGTAATTACTATTGACGAAGAGACTCTTAGATGATGACATATGAGCCCCCATAAAATAATCAAACTTACCACAAATCATTTTTTTTCATCAACACATATTTAATCTTTCAACAATTATTAATCATTTATAACTCATCGTCTCAATTATTGATTTAATACTATAACATATTATACGAGATGATCTTGTGACAATAATTGAATCAATAATATAAGAGATATGATCAAAGAATTCTCGTAGCAATAATTGAAAGCATAAATTTGAGTGACTTCTCACGTAAGCATCAATAATCAATACCGTAGTCTACTATGCAACTACGCCAGACATTCTATTTTTACCACCGGGTAGTTCAACAGTTTTAACGGTAACACCTCCGTAGTTATTTTTATAAAATATTTTTGTCGTTTTCTCGATCCGAATAATAATTCTATTATGGGGTCCACCAATGATTGAGCCATTGTATGCGAATATTCCCTAACAAAAGAATATTCCCACCAAACGAATATTTTATAACAACTTGCATACTTTGCAAAATTTATAAATATTACCTATAACTATAACATTATATCAAATTTATTCCATAATATTCAAAAATAATATTTATAGAAAAATTCATCTTTATTTATAAAAGTTTGGGGTCTTACAACCTCCCTTCTTATGAAATTTAAGCCCTCGAAATTAGGTGTACGATACTGGTATGTCGAAGAGGTAAGGATACCTTGATTTCATTTCGCATTCTAACTCCCAAGTCATTTCCTCAACATCGTGGTTCCTCCACAAAACTTTGACTTGAGGTATAACCTTGGGCGTAGAATATGTTCCTTCTTATCAAAATTTGAACAGAACCTCTTCATACGTCAAATCTTCCGCTATTTCGTCCCGGTTCTAACTCAATAATATGGTTCGGTCTTTCACATATTTACGTAATATAGATATGTGAAAACGTTATGAACACGAGACATATTTGGCGGTAAAAGCGAGTCTATAGGCCACGCGTTCCTACTCGATCGAGGATTAAAATGGACCGATGAATCGAGGTTAAGTTTTCCTCTCTTTCCAAATCTTGTAACTCCTTTCCATGGAGCAACTCTTAACAACACATGATCTCCTATATCGAATTCCACGTCCTTTCGATGAAGATCGGCGATAACTCTTTTATCGATTTTGTGAGGTTTTTATCGTTGTCGGATCGTTTGAATCTTTTCCGTAGTCATACGTACCAACTCCGGTCCCAACAACGTTGCTTCACCCACCTCATCCCAAAGATTTCGGAGAACGACACTTTCTTCCATACAACGCTTGAATGGAGCCATGCCAATACTTGCTTGATAAGCTGTTGTTGTGGAAAACTCCACCAATGGTAAGAACTTGTCCCAACTCCCTTGAAATCAAGGACACAGAGTCTTAATAGATCTTGAAGAGTTTGAATAGTCCTCTCCGATTCCGTCTGTCCGAGAGGATGATATCTTACCGAGCTAAATCGTAAGTCCATGCCCATAGCTTTTTGCAAACTAACCCAAAATCGTGAAGTGAATCTTGGGTCTCGATCGGAAACTATGGATACTGGGCATACCATGCGATCTTACAATCTCGTTTATGTACATACTGAGCAAGACGTTCAAGTGTATAAGTTTCTCGTGTCGGTAAGAAATGAGCGGACTTGGTCAACCTATCAACAATGACCCAAATCGCATCAATGCCTTGAGAAACCTTAGGAAGATCGAGAATCGAAATCCATGGTAATGTGCTCCCACTTCCATTCCGGGAATTTCAAGTGGTTGCAATGGACCTTTTGGTACTTGATGCTTCGCTTTAACTCGTTGACAAGTTAGACACCTTGAGATAAACAAATGCTATCTCTCTCTTTTCATATTGCTCCACCAAAATGTATAGCGAATATCATGATACATTTGGTACTCCCGAGATGGATTGCAAATGGTGTGTTGTGTGCCTCCATCATGATATTATACTTTAAATCGTATTCGTTAGGAACACAAAGTCCGGAGTTGACTTCAAGTATTCCTTCTTCATCGATTCTTGCTTCCCAGATAGCACCTTCTTTGCACTTTCTTCCTCATACGCATCGACCAGTGCAGTAGCTTGAAAGCAACTTTAACTTTATCAATTAAAGTCGGTTCACTTTCAGTATACTCGCTATCATCACATGCGTCCCCAGGTCTTTAATTCTATCTCCATCCTTTGCAAGTCACACAAATGGGCCTTTCGTTGACAATATCGCACTCGTCTTTGCATATGATTTTCTACTCAATGCATCGCCTACCACCGCGTTAAACTTTTCGAGGATGGTATTGGATGGTATGATCATAATCTTTCAACAGATTCAAGCCAACGTCGTTGTCGCATGTTGAGTTCCTTTTGAGTGAAGAAATATTTGAGGCTTTTATGATCCGTAAAGATCTCCACTTTCTCCCCATACAAGTAATGCCTCCAAATTTTAAGTGCAAGATATAATAAATTACCCAACTCTAGATTATGAGTAGGATAATTTCTCTCATATTCTTTGAGTTGTCATGAGGCATAAAGCTATTACTTTTCCATGTTGCATGAGAACACATCCCAACCCTTTGCGGAAGCATCATCATGTAGATGACAAATCCTCCGAGCCGGATGGTATTGTCGAGCAGTCTTTGAAATAAGTCTCCTCTTGAGTTCTTGAAAACTCTTCTCACATTCTTCGCTCCAACCAGAACTTTGTATCTTTCCGAGTCAATTTGAAGTCAATGGAATAGCGATTCGAGAAAATCCTTCCACGAATCTCCGATAATAACCAAATTAAACCGAGAAAGCTACGTCTTCGGTCATTGATTTAGGTTGTTCCCGACTTTGAATAGCTTCAATCTTTCTTTGGGTCAACGGATATTCCATGACTTGATACCACGTGCCCAAGGAATGCTACTTCTTCAACGAACTCGCATTTCTTCAACTTGGCATAAAGCTTATATTCACGAAGCTTTTAGAGTGTCGACCTCAAGTGTTGCTCATGATCTTCACGGCTTTTGGAATAAATAAGAATGTCATCAATAAAGACGACCACAAAGTGATCTAAATATTTCTTGAATACTCGGTTCATCATATCCAAAAAAGGCGGGAGCATTAGTCGATCCAAAGGACATGACTAGGAATTCATAATGCCCGTCTGGGAGTTCGGCCGTCTTTGGAATGTCGGTGTTCTAATCTTCAATTGGTGATATCCTAACGAAGATCAATCTTTGAAAAGAATTTGGCTCCTTTACAATTGGTCAAAACAGGTCATCAATACGTGGCAATGGATACCTATTTTTGATGGTGGCGTGATTCAATTCCCCGATAATCAATACAAAGTCGCATACTCCCATCTTTCTTCTTCACGAATAGAATGAGAGCACCCCAAGGAGAAGTACTAGGGATCGAATAAAGCCAATGTCTAACAATTCCTGCGGTTGGGTCTTTACCTCCACGAAGTTCAATAGGAGCCATTCGATATGGGGCTTTGGAAATAGGTTTTGTCTGGGGTTCAAGATCGATACAAAATTCAATTTCACGCTCACTCGGGGTGAACCGGAAGTTCTTGAGAATACGTCGGAAATTTATTAACAATAGAAATATCGTTCAAAAATCGACGTATTTTGTTTAAATCATGACATGAGCTAAGAAAGCTTGACATCCGTTTTCAATAAACGAATAGCTTTATGGCTTGAGATGGTAGTGATTGATTTTAATGGTTTGGTCGTTTGAATTAGCATAATAGGTTGATTAGGAATATGAAAGCTAACAACCTTACGAAAACAATCAATTTTTGCATGATAAGTAGTTAACCAATCAATCTTGTAATCACGTCAAATGCAAGTATTTTTAATGAAATAAGATCGACCCAATAATGTGTGAGGTACCGATTTGAACCAAACAAGACTTATAAGCAGATGGATGTAATGAAGGTTTCTCCCAATGGAGTTTCCACAGATAAGTCAAAGTCTAATTTCTCTGAGTCAAATTTAATCGATGGCATAAGTAGGAGAAATAAAAGAATGGGTAGAAACCGGTATCAAATAAAGTATAGACTTCATTAGAGTTTATGATAAGCTTACCCGTGATGACCTCATTCGGATTCCTTGCTCTTTGGGAGGTCACAACAAATGCTCTCCTCACACTACTGGGTTTTAAATTTTACGGGATGGCCTTTGGTGCCTCCATCCTAAATTAATTTGTCTTCTGATGGCAACAAAATCGAGCTAAGTGACCTTCTCTTCCACAATTATAACATGCTTTGGACTGGCATGGCGCAGCATTTGGGTGATGTGTCCCTCTCCTCGCATTTGAAGCATATGATAGGTGGTCTTTCTCCTTCCTTAACAATGGGTCTTTGGTCTTGACGTCTTTCCATCATTGTTGAATCTCCTTTTCTTGAAATGTCCATTCTTATTGTTTTTGTTCGATTACCATCAAGTGGTTACCATATCTAACTGTTGATTCCTCCACGCTTGTTGTCACCGCCTCGATGACTATTCTCATTGGTATTATAATTTTGCCGTTTTTTTTTTTTAGTTGCGTTGACTCATTATCGCTCCCACTAATCGAGCCCTATTTACAACATCCTAATACAAACACGGTTTATGAGAAATAAGATGTTGGCGTATCTCCGACTTCAAACCTCTTAAAACATTCGCGCCATTCTCTCTTCATTATCCACCAGTGGGACGAAACTAAGTGATAACTCATAAAATTTTGCCTCGTATTACGACACGGTCATATTGTTTTGTTCCAACTTGATAAACTCCACCTCCTTCATGTGGCGAATACTTTCGAAAGTATTTGTCGTTGAATGACTCTGGAACTTCTCCCAAGATATCTTGATCACAAATGGTTGAGTACGTTTCTGATTCCCACCAATGAATCCGCTCTCTCGCATGACATAAAAGGCGTGAAAGGGAACCTTTTGCTCCTCGGAGCATCCCAAGACATCAAATATCTTGGTAATCACTTTATCCATGCTTACGCGAAGTGGTTTTAGCTCTCCCTTAAACTCCGATTGGTCCCAGCTCCTTAAATTGTTTAGCGGTGACCAGAGAGAGTTTTCAGTATTTCCACCTACGTTTTGGATGCGAGTCGCTCTGCTTTAACATTTGTTGCATAAATTGCATAAAGCCTCTAAACATTTGATCATTCGTCATTTGGTCGGTGTTGTTGTTTGCGTGAGGATTGTCGCCTTCCTCGATGCACATTATCCACGATTATTGATATGTGGTGAATCAACAATCACTGCGCTCCATTCTTATTCTCAACATTCTCGGATGTCATTTTCAGAATCTTGCCACAAAACAAAAAGGTTAATTGACGTGTAACAAATTATCTCTATCTTCCGACCAACAAATAAAATATCACATAAACTTAGGTAGGTCATACTAAACGAAGGTATTTCCGCCTCTCCTCTCTAGTACTATTCTCACATCTTAGCCAGGGATCATATCCTAAGCTCGATACTGTTTGTGACACCCCAAAATTAGGTATATACATCACCCATCTTGGGTGCGACACTTACATGGTGCGAAATTTAAAAACAACTTATTAACATAAGCGTAAGTATACAATACGACATAAATCGTGAGTTTAAATACAAATATAAATCTACTAGATATTATACAAACTCAAACAAAAAGTCCACTATTACTGATTATTATCACACTATTTTACGAATAGTGAGGACTACTAATCTTATCTTCGTGGACCATCACTTTCGTTTCCCCAGACTCGTCCAAATTATATTATCATTTCAAGAGAAAAAGTGAAAGAAAGGGTGAGCTCAACTAGCCCGTAAGAAATATTATGACTAAGATAATGCGAATAAATTATCAATAGTCTTCAATAATGTTAAACCGATAAAATACAATAGACAACCCAGTTTAAGCTGCGGTGAATATCTGAATCCATTAAAAAGTCAGTAGAAAATAAAGTCTACTATCTTTTAGGTTTTAAAGGTTTTCATCATTTGTTTATAGTTGAGACTCGACTTTTAATAAATATTTCACATCATCGAATCACCCCTTTTTCTGACGAGGATATTCTTTAGTATCACGACCCATTTATTCATGCACTACGGGCGAAGAATATTTGTGTATTCATTAATAGTCATGATCATGCCAACAATCATCCATCAATGCACTACTGACCAATCGAGGATTTTTATCACATCATTTGTAACATTACGGTCATGATTACACAGAATAGTCTCTCAGTCATAATCATACCAAGTCCATCTATGCACTACTGAGGCACACGGATGACTTTCAAAAAATATAAACATGAGGATGATGACAATGATATAAGAATTCATAAAACAAGTTCAAGAATTATTTTATCCGTGAATTATTAACGTCCAAATTGTCAACACGATCTTTGTTTTGTAGAGTAAAATTCAAGAATGATCGGAAGAATATTTCCATGAAAAGATCTTTGGATGAAACGCAAATATCAAGGATATTCTACTAATTTCATGGAGTATAAAGTCAAAGTTTTAACCAACCGGGTATAATAAAGAATGGAATAACAAAAGAAATCACCGTAAATGCGATAGGCCATGCAGAAGACGGTTTATTCCAATGTAATAATAAATAACGAGAACCGGTCGGTGAAATTCACAAAGCGGATGTTCCAATGTAATAATAAAGATGGAACCGGATCCTGTGTAAAACACACGTATAGGATATTCCAACGAGAATAATAAAGATTTTAACCAGGTCCTGTAAAACACACAGCATGTGGGATGTTCCAATGAGAATAATAATAAAGATTTTAACGGTCCGGTGTAAAACACATGAGCGTGGATGTTCCAATGTAATAATAGAAGAATGTCACCAAGTATAGGGTAAACCACTTATACGAGTTATTCCAACGAATAATAAGCAATGGAATAACAACAGATTCTCTTCATGAATAAGAAAGAATAACACCCTTACATTTGGTAGGAGATTGAATCTTTGCAAAGATTAGTAAGAACAAAATACTCTTCTTCTTTCTCTCTTATTCTCTATACTTTCTCTCTCTATAAGCTTGAATGAATTCGTGAAAATAATGAAGCCCTAGGCCTCTATTTATAGAAGATTTCTAGCTTAGCACTTTCATAGTATGAAAAGCAAGTGGCTTGACGATTTGGTTTGGCGCTTTGTAATGTGAAACGACAAGTGGTTCGACGCCTGTAATGTGAAACGACAAGTGGTTCGACGTCTGGTAAAGGTAATTACTATTAACGAAGGTAAATACTATTGACGAAGGTAAATACTATTCACAAGGGTAATTATTATTGACGAAGGTAATTACTATTGACGAAGGTAAATACTATTCATAAGGGTAATTACTATTGACGAAGAGACTCTAAGATGATGACATATGAGCCCCCCATAAAATAATCAAACTTACCACAAATCATTTTTTTTCATCAACACATATTTAATCTTTCAACAATTATTAATCATTTATAACTTGTCGTCTCAATTATTGATTTAATCTATAACATATTATACGAGATGATCTTGTGACAATAATTGAATCAATAATATAAGAGATATGATGCATCAATTCTTTGTAGCAATAATTGAGCGTAAATGAGTGACTTCTCACGTAAGCATCAATAATCAATACCAGGTGTCTTCTTATCAACTCACAGCGTATTTCTTGTACTTTTACCACCGGGTAGTTCAACAGTTTTAACGGTAACACCTCCGTAGTTATTTTTATAAAATATTTTTGTCGTTTTCTCGATCCGATGATAATTCTATTAATAGGGGTCCACCAATGATTGAGCCATTATATGAATATTCCTAACAAAAAGAATATTCCCAAATAAAACGAATATTTTATAACAACTGCATATTTCTTTGCAAAATTTATAAATATTACCCACAACTATAACATTATATCAAATTTATTCCATAATATTCAAAAATAATATTTATAGAAAAATTCATCTTTATTTATAAAAGCTGGGGTCTTACAGGCGTCACAAGACACGTGTTGAATTGTGGGAACGACAGGTGTCAAGATATGATATCATGTACTGTGTTTTAGTATATATAATAGATTTGTAATTTTATTCTCTCTCTTTTCAAATCTGCAACCTCATTTTCTCTCTTCAAAACATTTATGAAATGCTAAAAATATTTATTTTGCTTAATAAATTTGATGTACAACTCATTGAATTGAAAAGACTGACAAATCACAAAATATAAAAATAATAAATAATAAATAATATTTTTCAAATTATCATATAGGTTTACAAACTTTAATTTAAAAAAAATTACTACTACTCTTAGACATGCTCCTACCTAATATATATAGGGATATGTTATTGACAAAAGCAAGTTGGTTGTGTTATCAAAATTATGGGACCTCTACGGTGAACGCAAACTTTCACATATTCAATGCTCTATACTACCACGAGAAGATCCTTTGTTCTTAATTTTTCTGTCTTCTTGTGTTTTTTTACTTAAATTTTGACACCTAAACTCTTGCTTAACACTAATTAATTCTAAAATTAAATAAAAAATATGTCAAAATTTAAGTGGAGAACACAAAAAAAAAACAGAAAATTTAAGGACAGAGAATCTGCTCTCGTACTACCACCTATTCCAATTATTAAGTTTATTTTCTCTCATTTTTGGACGTATAAAGCTCTCATTTTTGGACGTATTATAAAAGAAAAGACTAAAAAAAATTAGCACACGGAGTTGAGATTTTTTTTAACCCAAAAGGAAAAATACGTGTCATGTACTAGATAGATTTTTTTTAATCTAGTGGCTAATGATTTTATTAAGTATCATATTAAGACTAATTCATTATATTAAGTTTGAAGCATGGTTATTATTGTAGTCAACCGCCCACCTAAATTGGGAGATCTCAACAACTATTTGCAATCATGAGGCATACACATTCTTTTTACATCATGTGTTAGCTTTTGGGAAGATCATACACCTAATTTTTAATATATATATTTCCATACATAAATGGAGTTAATTTGAGGTTCAAATAGACAAGTAAACCATAAAATAGTGTTTGTTTATTTAATGTATGTGTGAGAAAATAAAGAGAAACAACTGTGGAGTGTTTGATAAAAATTAAATTAATTTAAATTTGAATTTGAATAAGTTGATTTTAAATAATAAAAAATTATTTGATAATTGACATATTTGAAACATCTGAATAATAAATTTTTATTATTTTATCCCTTTGAAAAAAATTCAAAATTATTGTAAATTTATTTAATATTACTTAATATAATAGTTAATATTATAAAAAATAATAATAATTCAACCGTCATTCAACCAAAAAAATTGGACTTAATATAAAAAAAAAATTTCAAAATAAACGCACCGAATGGTTGAATCGGTCAACTATTCAACCATTCAGTGTTAATCAAACAGACGTTATGTATGTAGCCATGTAAGCAAGCCATTGGGCATGAAACCCTGTATTGCATCCAAATTATTTTTAAACAGACTGGATCATTGGCGGGCCGGGCCAAAATGACCTAAATTTTGATGGGCTAAAAAAATGAAACTCAAAGCTCGTGTTTTGATAAGTAGGCTAGATCATCCCGCGGACTTGGTCTAATTTTTATCTGGTCTACGGCCATCCTAGAATGCCTATTAGACTTTAATTTGTAACGTTAAGTTGTCGGTCCGATATCTTGGGCCCTCAATGGTGATTTCTCGTATCTGTTTTTTTGGTAACTTACTTATAATTAAGGGTGTGGCGAAATTGAACCGGAATGTAGCAGAGCCTATTCAATTCAACTCGAAATGATAAATTAAATCTCGATTCTACTTCAATTCAAATTATATTTGAAAAATCATACTCAAATTCGACTCGACTCGAATATTTAGTACTTGAATTCGATCCGACTCGACTCGAATATTTATTCAAACTACTCGCGAGCTTCAAACTAGTTTTGTAATAAATATAATTATAAATTTAATTTTTTATTTTACTTAAAAATGAGAAATTATATTTATTATTACACTTTACAAATATAAAATCACAATTAAAATTAAAAACAAAACAAAATAATAACTAATTATTCTAATTTGATTTAAATTTGTATATATTATAATAGAATGTATCGAACATCTAATCGAATATGTATTAACCGAGTATGTATCGAATCACAATTAAAAATTCGAATAGTTTGAATATTAAACGAATTGAAAGATAACCTCGCTTTATTCTACTCATATTTTTATTCAACTATTTTTAATGCTTTCGATTTGGATCATATTATTAACGAATCCAGAGTGCCATTTCGTATTTTTTTTTTTAGAAATTTCAATCGGAAATTGAATCGAAGCATGTTAGGCTTAGTTTCTTTTATACTTAGAATAAAAAAAACAATGGGACTGGATTATCAATCGCAACCAAAATCTACCCCAACAGAAAATGGAAAATTGGGCCGGTTTAGGATCGCTTCTGATTTTTGTTTATATATAATATTCATATATTATTATCTAAAAAATTCTAATTATAGTTATTTTAAATAATCTGGAATAAATTGTTATTAAACTCAATTAATTGACTACAGTGGACGAATATACAGCTAGTATATTTAAATATAATTTACAAATTATACAGTCAGTAATTAAAAGCTCATTCATCAAAATAAATTAAAATAAGTAATCTCAAATGAATGATGTGAGCTCTTTTAGTTCACATAAGCAAGCTGATTAATTGTAATAAATAGAGTCATGATATATGTTGCGAAAGTTTTTAATCGAATTACAATTATGAAATATATCAACATATAAAATTGAATAAAATTATAAATGACTCAATATTTTACCCTAATACTTATTCACTTAACTTGTAATAAGAAATTAATACATAAATTTGTAATATATATCATTTTTTCATAAACATATATCGGTCAATCAATTATAAGAAATTGAATATGAAGTATTCAATTAAAAAAATAGGATATATTTTTAATATTTTCGCATTATAATCTCACACACGGGTGAAGTGGCCCCCACTTTTATGCGAGATAAAAATCATGTAAAATTATTATATATACTTGTGTAAATATCAATTCTCAAAAAAAGTAAAACTTAAAATATCACACTGTTGTTTGGTTAAATATGTACATTGATAAGTAAGGTATTAAAAACAGTAATAGAGTTAAGGAATTATTATTTCCACAAAGAAATTTCGATATTATAAAACTTAATTACATGAATGTGGTACAGTCTACTATTCGTTTCAGAGAAGTCTTGTAAAATTATTAAGATATCTTATGAAAATATCAAATTTTTAAAATTAAGAATATAATTATTGGAAGGCGATTATGATAAATTAAAGGGTCCTTTACCTAAGTATATAACTATTAGAAAGATATTACAAGAATAGTGTACCAATTAAATAATTATAATAATAGTGCAATAATATATAATAATATCAATAGTAGTGCAATCCACATCACATAAACCAAACCAACTAAAATATAAACACATTGATTCAAGGAGAAAACTAGTCCACTATATATGACAGTTACCAACTAAAAAAAACATTCAAAAATCAAGACAAGAAACGAATGCTCCATAGAAGAACAATTCGAAAGTTTTTACAGATAATAATCATCTTCAAGATCGGACCAATCGAAAAGAAGCAGAAACATTCATACAAAAGAAGCCTAATTCAAAAGCACAGAGAAGCAAAAACAGAGTATCAGAAAATCGACATGCACAAACCGATCACAGGTTTCCGAAACTGAAAGAAAAAATTTAAACAGAAATTGCAAACTGAATCTAGAAAGTGAATACAAAGGTAAGACTCAGTTAATCTATATATTGAAATCATTTTTTGTTACCTATGAATTCAACTGAGAGTGTAATTTTTATGACAATAACAAAAAACAAAACAGAATATAATAATTCCCAGATTTCTATTAATATATATCATATCAGTAATATGAGCGATTGTATGAAATAAATATTAAATTATTCTTTATTGTTCAATACAATTTTGTTACGCATACAAAGTTTTGGGGACATTCATATAAAAATTTGTTTACCTTGTTTTAAGTGTTCAACATTTGGCAAATCACCTTCACGACATCATAATTTGTGTTTTGAATATGGAAGGAATGAAAACAGTACTTTACAGTATCAAGGATACCAATAACGTATATTTTGGTTACTGTATAATGTTAATTTGGTAACCAATTAAATAGCTTTTTTAATTTCAGTAACCAAATAGTATTTGTTACAAATTCATATTTTGGAAGCATTTATATAAAAATTTGGCAACATTCATATAAAGATTTGGATTCCTTGTTTTTAGTGTTTAATATTTAGCATTTCATCTTCAGGACATTATAAATTGTGATGTGTTTATAAACAAACTGAAAGCAGTTTGATGCATAATAATTGATACTAAATACGTCTACTTTGGTTACTGAAAAATGTTGCGTTAGTATCCAAATAATGAATATAAATTATTTCAGTTACAAAATAGTTTTTGATACACATTCGATATTTTGACATAATTCAAATATTTGTTTTGGCAACATGCATATAAAAATGTTTGGTTACCTAGATTTAATAGTTGATATTTTAGTATTTCACCTACAAAACATCTTAATTTTGGATTTACATATTTAATTTTAAATAGGAAAAAAAATGAATGATTAAAAAGTATGTATACTAAAAAAAGCTATTTTGGTCACTGAATAATGTTAATTTGATCACTAATTAAAGAATATACATTATTACAGTTACCAAAGCGTATTTGTTACACAATCATATTTTGTTACGCATACAAAGTTTTGGGAACATTCATATATCTGATTTGGCCACTAATTACATTATTGTGTGAATATTACTTTTTAAAGATTCTTAGGACCGTGGATATGCTTCCAATTGTAGTTTACTTCAACGGGCGTGGATCGACGATGTGAATATCAAAATTTCAAAGTTACCAGCCTACTAGTCCCTTCAAATTGTTTATTCACAGAAATGCACAACTTGATATGTACTGTATTAAGTCTAGACTACAACACAACGGAATTATCAATCAAATTTCAGATTAAAAGCCAAATTCCTCCGATCAAGGTGACAAATGAAGCAACCTTAAGATTCTATATGGAAGTCAGTAGAAGTTCAGATGAACATGGCAAGTTTCCACTAATTATAGATTCTGAATACAACATTGGAGGGACTATAAGCTTACATAACGTGATAAATGAAGAAGAATATATAGTGCAAGCAGAAACGCCAATGAGATTGACACAATGGAATTCTGAATTTGTTTCGTTGGCACCACAAGAAGACCAAATTGGATCACAATATGTTGAGTAGCTGGCAATTGAAGTTATTGACAAAGAAAAAGTCAGAAACCAGAACATAGCAAACACTGGAGAACAATGTGATGAGGTCATTTCAGATCCGAATAAGTTTGAAGTCAAAATACATCAAACTTACAAAGACAATAAAATTCTTTCACAGGCAATAAGGCTACATTCCATAAGGCAAAACAGACAACACAAGGTTGAAAGAACAAGTGGACGAGATTTTGTTCTGGTATGCATAGACAATGAAAATTGCAAATGGAAACTAAGAGTATCAAAGTTTGGAAAAAACAACTATGTTCAAGGTAAGAGAATATAATGATGTACACACTTGTTAATTCCAATATACTTTGCTTGGAGATCACAGACAGGCAAATAGTGAGACGGTTGGTGAGTATGTAAAGCATAAACTAACTAACTTCAAGAAAATTTACACACCAACCGACATTATGGAAGACATGATGACGGAGTATAATGTGTCCATCTCCTACCAAAAGCATGGAGATCAAAGGAAAAGCAATGGAAAAAGTAAGAAGAAATCCACACGACTACACTCGATCCTTCTTGGTTGCACGTATTTGCAAAAAACAAATCCAGTAACAATTGAAACTGCATTTATTAAATGTTTCAAATATTTTGGTTACTCAAATTAAGTAATTTAGTTACCTACAAATACATGTTTGGCTACCACCTATTTTAATGAAATAAAACTAAATCGATTTTTGCAGCAGACAAATATCTACATGAAATGAAACTATTAAATAGCATTTTAGATACCATCTGAACACTATGAAAGACATTAAAATATAAGTAATTAGATAACAAAAGTAATACACAAAGTAATCCTAACTACAAATTTGGACAATATTTATTACATATAATTACATTAACATTACTTTAAAATTTATTTCAGGATCCATCACATCCTTGGAGTTGGAAAAAAATGGTCGCTTTAAATATATCTTCTTCACAATAGGAGCATCCATTGAAGCATGACAACGTTGTTTTCCAATCATTGTAGTTGATGACACATTCATACACTCAACCTACGGGGGTACACTGCTCATAGCAAGCACGCAAGATGCAAACAGGAACATTATACCGATTGCTTTTGTAGTTGTTGATAGTAAAAATGAATTATCATGGAGATGACTTTTCATCAATTTGAGAAATGCTTGTGGTGTTAGAGAAGGAAAATGCATCGTTTCAGACAGACATGAAGCAATTATCAAGGGACTTATGTGACGCCCCCAAAATAGGTATACATCACCCATTTTGAGTCGTCAATAACATGGTATGGAAACAACTACAACTTTATTAATACAACATAAAAACTATGAGTTTAAAAAAACAAATATTGTCTTCTAGACAATATCAATACTCAAATAAGTCCTCATTATAATTATTGATACATGATTTTATAAAAATGGTGAGAACTACTAAAACAACTCTCTAGAACCATCATTCCACACCCCGACAAGAACTCGCTATATTCTCGCCTCCTGAGAATAAAAATGGAACAAAAAGGAAAATGGTGAGCTCAACTAGCCCAATAAAGAATATTATGACTAAGATAATATAGAACAAATTATCGTTAGTCTTCAACAGGAAAAAATCTGATAAAATACAATAGACAACAAGTTTCAGATCAATATTTGCAGTGGAAATAATAATTCATAGATGAGTTACGTAGAGAATGAAATCTACTATAATCTATGAATTTAAAAGTCCATCATCAATATTTTATCCCTATAACATCAATTAATATACATCTTGAATCAAATATTCATCTTTGCACTACAGGCCAAAGATATTCATCAGTTGGTCATGTTCATCTCAACACCTATTCATCTTTGCACTACGGGCCAAAGATATTCATCAAAAATTCATTCATCTTTGCACTACAGGCCAAAGATATTAAGTAATATCATCATTTAGGACTGAGGATGATGAAAAATATTTTAAAGAAAACGAATCCAGTGAAACAAAAGAACAAATATTAAGGATTCGTACTTTAAACAATCCGAGTTCAAAAATACTTCATAAATAATCATAATGGAATAAAATTCAAGAATGATCAAAATATGGATACAATCAAAGCTAGTATCCATAATAGATATTTTGGACAAGAAAATAAAATTTTAATTTTTCTATGAATAGTATCGTATTCGTGAATAGTGCCGTATACGTGAATTGTGACGCCCCCAAAATTAGGTATACATCACCCATCTTGGGTAGTCAGATACATGGTACAGAATTTAAATACAACTTACTAATATAACTGTAGGTATAATACGACATAAAGCGTGAGTTTGAATACAAATATTATCTACTAGATATTATACAAACTCAAAAGGAGTCCTCATTACAATTATTATCACACTTTATTTCACGAGAATAGTGAGGACTACTAATGCTATCCTCTGGACCATTACTCCGTTCCCAGACTCATCCCAAATTATATTCTCATTTCAAGAAGAAACGGTGAAAGAAAGGGTGAGCTCAACTAGCCCAATAGAAATATTATGACTAAGATAATGCGAATAAATTATCATTAGCCTTGAAAGATGTTAAACCGATAAAATATAATAAACATCAAGTTTAATCTGCGGTAACAAGCAATCCATTAAAAGAGTCAAGTAGAAAATAAAATCTACTATCTTTTATGATTTAAAAGGTTTTCATCATTTGTTATAAATGAGACTCGACTTTAATAAATAATCCACATCATCGAATCACCCCATTTACTATGGCGAGGATATTCTTTAGTATCGCGACCACAATTATTCATACTTTCGGGCGAGAATAGTTGTGTATTCATTAATGGTCATGATCATGCCAACAACTGTCCATCAATGCACTACTACCACTTTGAGGATTTTTACCACATCATTTTTAACATTACGGTCATGATTACAATAGAATAGTCTCTCGGTCGTAATCATACCAAGTCCATCTATGCACTACTGAATACGGATGACTTTAAAAAAATATAAACATGAGGATGATGACAATGATATAAGAATTCAATAAAACAAGTTCAAGAATTATTTTATCCGGGAATTATTAACGTCAAATTGTCAATATGATCTTTGTTTTGTAGAGTAAAATTCAAGAATGATCGGAAGAATATTTCCATGAAAGATCTTTGGATGAAACGCAAATATCAAAGATATTCTACTAATTTCATGGAGTATAGAAGTCAAAGTTTTAACCAATTGGGTATAATAAAGAATGGAATAACAAAAGAAATCACCATGCATGCGGTACTTAGCATGTATGCATTATTCCAACGTAATAATAATAATCTAACGGTCGGTGAAATTCACAATCGCAAGCGGGATGTTCCAATGCGAATAATAAAGATGGAACCGGATCCGGTGTAAAACTCACGAGATAGGATATTCCAACGAGAATAATAAAGACGGAACCAGTCCCAGATAAAACACATGAGACAAGATGTTCCAACGAATAATAAAGAAAGCGGAACCGGTCCGGTGTAAAACACACGATACGTGATGTTCCAACAAAATAATAATAAAGATTTTAACCAGTCCTGTAAAACACACACGACAGGATGTTCCAACGAATAATAGAAGAATGTCACCAAGTATAGGGTAAACCATCGTATCGAGTTATTCCAATGAAATAATAAGCGATGGAATAACAACGGTTTTCTTACATGAATAAGAAAGAATAACACCCCTTACTTTTGGTAGGAGATTGAATCTGCAGTAGTGTAGTAACAAAATACTCTTCTTCATTCTCTCTTATTCTCTCTATACTTTCTCTCTCTAAAGCTTGAATGAATTAAATGAAAAATAATGAAGCACTAGGCCTCTATTTATAGAAGATTTCTAGCTTAGCACCTACCACGTGAAAAGGCAAGTGGCTTGACGAATTGGTGATGTGAAAAGAAAAGTGGTTCGACGCTTTGAATGTGAAACGACAAGTGGTTCGGCCTTTGTAATGTGAAACGACAAGTGGTTTGGCCTTTGTAATGTGAAAAGCGGCAAGTGGTTTGGCGTCTGGTAAAGGTAATTACTATTGACGAAGGTAATTATTATTCACAAGGGTAATTATTATTGACGAAGGTAATTACTTATTGATGAAGGTAAATCTTATTGAAGAAGGTAATTACTATTCACAAAAGGTAATTACTATTGACGAAAGAGACTCTTAGATGATGACATATGGGCCCCCATAAAATAATCAAACTTACCACAAACGTCTCATAATGGACTCTTTATATACATTAAGGATTGAATAAATATTACCACAAATTATTTTATTTTTAATCAACACATTTTAATCTTTCAACAATTATTAATCATTTATAACTTGTCGTCTCAATTAATAATATAACATATTATACGGATGATCTTCTTGACAATAATTGAATCAATAATATAAGAAATATGATCGTGATTTCTTAGTGATAATTGAGCATAGTTGAGTGACTTCTCACGTAAGCATCAATAATCAATCTGAGTGTCTTTCTTATACAACTACGCGTATTCTCTGTACTTTTACTACCGGGTAGTTCAACGGTTTTAATGGTAACACCTCCGTAGTTATTTTTATAAAATATTTTTGTCATTTTCTCGATCCGATAATAATTTACATTGTGGGGGTCCACCAATGATTGAGTAGTTATGCGATTATTCCCTAACAAAAGAATATTCCCCACCAAACGAATATTTTATAACAACTTGCATACTTTTGCAAAATTTATAAATATTACCCACAACTATAACATTATATCAAATTTATTCCATAATATTCAAAATAATATTTATAGAAAAATTATCTTTATTTATAATAATTTGAGGTCATACAACCTCCCTTAACTTATGAAATTTAGCCCTCGAAATTAGGGTGCGATACACGTATGTCGAAGAGGTAAGGATACCTTGATTTCATTTCGATTCTAACTCCCAAGTCATTTCCTCAACATCGTGGTTCCTCCACAAAACTTTGACTTGAGGTATAACCTTGGGCGTAGAATATGTTCCTTCTTATCAAAATTTGAACAGGAACCTCTTAATACGTCAAATCTTCCGCTATTTAAATCGGGTTCTAACTTTCAATAATATGGTTCGGTCTTTCACATATTTACGTAACATGGATATGTGAAAAACGTTATGAACACGAGACATATTTGGCGGTAAAGCGAGTCTATAGGCCACAGTTCCTACTCGATCGAGGATTAAAAATTGACCGATGAATCGAGGATTAAGTTTTCCTCTCTTTCCAAATCTTGTAACTCCTTTCCATGGAGCAACTCTTAACAACACATGATCTCCTATATCGAATTCCACGTCCTTTCGATGAAGATCAGCATAACTCTTTTATCGATTTTGTGAGGTTTTTATACGTTGTCGGATCGTTTGAATCTTTTCCGTAGTCATACGTACCAACTCCGGTCCCAACAACGTTGTTTCACCCACCTCATCCCAGCATACTGGAGAACGACACTTTCTTCCATACAACGCTTCGAATGGAGCCATGCCAATACTTGCTTGATAACTGTTGTTGTAGGAAAACTCCACCAATGGTAAGAACTTGTCCCAACTCCCTTGAAATCAAGGACACAGAGTCTTAATAGATCTTCAAGAGTTTGAATAGTCCTCTCCGTCTTGTCCGTCCCGTCCCGAGGATGATATCTCCGAGCTAAATCGTAAATTTGTACCCATAGCTTTTTGCAAACTAACCCAAAATCGTGAAGTGAATCTTGGGTCTCGATCGAAACTATGGATACTGGCATACCATGCGATCTTACAATCTCGTTTATGTACATCTGACGCAAGGCGTTCAAGTGTATAAGTTTCTCGTGTCGGTGAAATGAAGCGGACTTGGTCAATCTATCAACAATGACCCAAATCGCATCAATGCCTTGAGAAACCTTAGGAAGGCCGATAACTTGAAATCCATGGTAATGTGCTCCCACTTCCATTCGGAATTTCAAGTGGTTGCAATGGACCTTTTGGTACTTGATGCTCCGCTTTAACTCGTTGACAAGTTAGACACCTTGAGATAAACAAATACTATCTCTCTCTCTCATATTGCTCCACCAAAATGTATGACGAAGATCATGATACATTTTGGTACTCCCGAGATGGATTGCAAATGGTGTGTTGTGCGCCTCCATCATGATATTATACTTTAAATCGTGGTCGTTAGGAACACAAAGTCCGGAGTTGACTCAAGTATTCCTTCTTCATCGATTCTTGCTTCCGTACATAGCACCTTCTTGCACTTTCTTCCTCATACGCGCATCGACTCCGAATGCGTAGCTTGAGCGACTTTAACTTTATCGATTAAAGTCGGTTCTACTCGTATACTTCTTATCATCACATGCGTCCCTCGAGGTCTTTAACTCTATCTCCATCCTTTGCAAGTCACACAAAATGGGCCTTTGCGTTGACAATATCGCACTCGTGCTTGCGTATGATTTTCTACTCAATCGTCACTTACCACATTCGCTTTTCAAGATGGTATTGGATGGTATGATCATAATCTTTCAACAGTTCTAGCCAACGTCGTTGTCGCGTGTTGAGTTCCTTTTGAGTGAAGAAATATTTGAGGCTTTTATGATCCGTAAAAGATCTCCACTTTCTCCCATACAAGTAATGCCTCCAAATTTTAAGTCAAAGAAACAACGGTTGCCAACTCTAGATCATGAGTAGGATAATTCCTCTCATATTCTTTGAGTTGTCATGAGGCATAAACTATAACTTTTCCATGTTGCATGAGAACACATCCCAACCCTTTGCCATCATCACTTGTAGATGACAAATCCTCCGAGCCGGATGGTATTGTCGAGCAGTCTTTGAAATAAGTCTCCTCTTGAGTTCTTGAAAACTCCTCTCATTCTTCTTCGCTCCAACCGAACTTTGTATCTTTCCGAGTCAATGAGTCGATGGAGTAGCGATTAGAAAAATCCTTCCACGAATCTCCGATAATAACCAATTAAACCGAGAAAGCTACGTATTTGATGGCGATTTAGGTTGTTCCCGACTTTGAATAGCTTGATCTTTCTTTGGGTCAGCGGATATTCCATGACTTGATACCACGTGCCCAAGGAATGCTACTTCTTCAAGCCGAACTCACATTTCTTCAACTTGGCATAAAGCTTATATTCACGAAGCATTTGGAGTGTCGACCTCAAGTGTTGCTCATGATCTTCACGGCTTTTGGAATAAATAAGGATGTCATCAATAAAGACAACCACAAAGTGATCTAAATATTCCTTGAATACTTTCGGTTCATCATATCCATGAAGGCAACAGGGCATTAGTCAATCCAAAGGACATGACTAGAATTCATAATGCCCGTCTGCAGGAGTTACGAAAGCCGTCTTTGGAATGTCACGTGATTCTAATCTTCAATTGGTGATATCCTAACGAAGATCAATCTTTGAAAAGAATTTGGCTCCTTACAATTGGTCAAACAGGTCATCAATACGTGGCAATGGATACCTATTTTGATGGTGACATGATTCAACTCTCGATAATCAATACAAAATCGCATACTCCCATCTTTCTTCTTCACGAATAAGCAGAGAGCACCCCGAGGAGAAGTACTAGGGCCGAATAAAGCCAATGTCTAACAATTCCTGCGGTTGGGTCTTTAACTCCACGAAGTTCAATAGGAGCCATTCGATATGGGGCTTTGGAAATAGGTTTTGTCTGGGGGTTCAAGGTCGATACAAAATTCAATTTCACGCTCTGGGGTAGACGGGGAAGTTCTTGAGAAATACGTCGGAAATTTATTAACAATAGAAATATCGTTCAAAAAGCGCGGCGTATTTTGTTTAAATCATGACATGAGCTAAGAAAGCTTGACATCCGTTTTTCAATAAGCGAATAGCTTTATGGCTTGAGATGGCCCGTGATTGATTTTAATGGTTTGGTCGTTTGAATTAAGCATAATAGGTTGATTAGGAATATGAAAGCTAACAACCTTACGAAAACAATCAATTTTTGCATGATAAGTAGTTAACCAATCAATCCTAGAATCACGTCAAATGCAAGTATTTTTAATGAAATAAGATCGACGGTAATGTGAGGTGCCGATTTGAACCAAACAAGACTTATAAGCGAGTGGATGTAATGAAGGTTTCTCCCAACGGAGTTTCCACAGATAAGTCAAAGTCTAATTTTTCCTGAGTCAAATTTAATCGATGAGCGCAAGTAGGAGAAATAAAAGAATGGGTAGAACCGGTATCAAATAAAGTATAGACTTCATTAGAGTTTATGATAAGCTTACAGTGATGACCTCATTCGGATTCCTTGCTCTTTGGGAGGTCACAACAAACGCTCTCCCTTGCACTCTAGGGTTTGACTTTTCGGGATGACTATGGTGCCTCCATCCTAGTTGATTTTGTCTTGATGAACAACAAAATCGAACTAAGTGACCTTCTCTTTCACAATTATAACATGCTTTGACTGGCATGGCGCGATTTGGTGATGTGTCCCTCTCCTCGCATTTGAAGCATATGATAGGTGGTCTTTCTCCTTCCTTAACAACGGGTCTTTGGTCTTGACGTCTTTCCATCATTGTTGAATCTCCATTTTTTGAAATGTCCATTCTTATTGTTTTGTACGATTACCACGCAAAAGTGGTTACCATATCCGCTTTATTGATTCCCTCCACGCTTGTTGTCACCGCTCGATGACTACTCTCTCTGTTGGTATTATAATTTTCTTACGTTTGCTCTCTTTTTTAGTTGCGTTGACTCATTATCACGCTCCACTAATCGAGCCCCATTTACAACATCTCGAATACAAACACGGTTTATGAGAAATAAGATGTTGGCGTATCTCGACTTCAAACCTCTTAAAACATTCGCGCCATTCTCTTTTATTATCCACCAAGTGGGGCCTAAAAGTGATAACTCATAAATTTTGCCTCGTATTGCGACACGGTCATATTGTTTTGTTCCAACTTAATAAACTCCACCTCCTTCATGTGGCGAATACTTTCGGAAAGTATTTGTCGTTGAAACGACTCTGGATCTTCTCCCAAGATATCTTGATCTGCAATGAGTTGAGTACGTTTCTGATTTCCACCGATGTCTCCTCTCATATGACGTAAAAGCGCGAAAGGGAACCTTTTGCTCCTCGGAGCATCCCAAGACATCAAATATCTTGGTAATCTGCTTTATCCATGCTTCCGGAAGAAGTGGTTTTGGCTCTCCCTTAAACTCCGGTGGTCCCAGCTCCTTGAATTGTTTAGCGGTGACCGCCGAGAGTTTTCCGTGTTTCCCCTTCGTTTTGGGCGAGAGTTTCTCTACTTTCTTTGTTGCATAAATTATATAAAGCCTCTAAACATTTGATCATTCATCATTTGGTCGGTGTTGTTGTTTGCATGAGGATTATCGCCTTCACGATGCACATTATCCTCGATTATTGATATGTGGTGAATCAACGATCGCTGCAAGGCTCCATTCTTTATTCTCAACATTCTCGGATGTCATTTTGAGATCATCGCCACAAAACAAAAGGTTAATTGACATGTAACAAATTATCCCTATCTTCGACCAACCAATAAAATAGCATATAAACTTAGGTAGGTCATACTAGCGAAGGTATTCCCGTCTCTCCCCTCCTAGTACTATTCTCACATCTTAGCGGGGATCATATCCTAGCTCGATACCAACTGTGGCGCCCCAAAAATTAGGTATACATCACCCATCTTGGGTAATCGGATACGTGGTACGTAATTTAAATACAACTTACTAATATAAGCGTAGTATACTGTCTGACATAAAATCGTGAGTTTGAATACAAATATTATCTACTAGATATTATACAAACTCAAAAGGAGTCCTCATTACAATTATTATCACACTATTTCACGAAATAGTGAGGACTACTAATGCTATCCTCTACGACCATTACTCTAGTTCCCAGGCTCGTCCAACTATATTCTCATTTCACGAAGAGAACGGTGAAAAAAAGGGTGAGCTCAACTAGCCCGATAAAAATATTATGACTAAGATAATGCGAGAATAAATTATCATTAGCCTTCAACGATGTTAAACCGATAAAATATAATAAACATCAAGTTTAATCACGCAGTGAACAAGCGATCCATTAAAAGAGTCAAGTAGAAAATAAAATCTACTATCTTTTATGATTTAAAAGGTTTTCATCAACTTGTTATAAATGAGACTCGACTTTAATAAATAATCCACATCATCGAATCACCCACACTTGGCTATGGCGAGGATATTCTTTAGTATCACGACCACAATTATTCATGCACTACGGGCCAAGAATAGTTGTGTATTCATTAATGGTCATGATCATGCCAACAATCATCCATCAATGCACTACTACCACCGATGATTTTTACCACATCATTTTTAACATTACGGTCGTGATTACACTTTGAATAGTCTCTCGGTCATAATCATACCAAGTCCATCTATGCACTACTGAGCCACGAGATGACTTTAAAGAAAATATAAACATGAGGATGATGACAATGATATAAGAATTCAATAAAACAAGTTCAAGAATTATTTTATCCGAGAATTATTAACGTCCAAATTGTCAATATGATCTTTGTTTTGTAGAGTAAAATTCAAGAATGATCGAATAATATTTTCATGAAAAGATCTTGGATGAAACACAAATATCAAGGATATTCTACTAATTTCATGGAGTATAGAAGTCAAAGTTTTAACCAATTGGGTATAATAAAGAATGGAATAACAAAAGAAATCACCATAAATGCGATAGACCGCTTGCAGACGAGTTATTCCAACGAAATAATAAATAATAGAACGAAGTCGGTGAAATTCACACACCGAAGCGGGATGTTCCAACAGAATAATAAAGATGGAACCGGATCCGGTGTAAAACACACGAGATAGGATATTCCAATGAGAATAATAAAAGGCGGAACCGGTCCGGTGTAAAACACACATGAATAGGATATTCCAACGAGAATAATAAAGAGCGGAACCAGTCCGATGTAAAACACACGAGCGAGGATGTTCCAACAGAATAATAAAAAGATTTTAACCCGAGTCCTGTGTAAAACACACATACGATGTTCCAACAAAATAATAATAAAAAGACGAAACCAGTCCTGTAAAACACACACGACGTAATGTTCCAACAGAATAATAGAAGAATGTCACCAAGTATAGGGTAAACCACGTATACAAACGAGGTTATTCCAATGAATAATAAGCGATGGAATAACAACAGTTCTCTTTATGAATAAGAAAGAATAACACCCTTACTTTTGGTAGGAGATTGAATCTGCGGTAGTGTAGTAACAAAATACTCTTCTTCTTTCTCTCTCTTATCCTCTCTATACTTTCTCTCTAAAGCTTGAATGAATTAAGTGAAAAATAATGAAATACTAGGCCTCTATTTATAGAAGATTTCTAGCTTAGCACCTACCATGTGAAAAGGCAAGTGGCTTGATTTGGTGATGTGAAAAGAAAAAGTGGTTCGGCCTTTGTAATGTGAAGCGACAAGTGGTTCGGCCTTTTATAATGTGAAACGACAAGTGGTTTGGCGCTTTGTAATGTGAAACGGCAAGTGGTTTGACGTCTGGTAAAGGTAATTACTATTGGCGAAGGTAATTACTATTCACAAGGTAATAATTACTATTGACGAAGGTAATTACTATTGACGAAGGTAAATACTATTGATGAAGGTAATTACTATTCACAAAGGTAATTACTATTGAAGAAGACTCTTAGATGATGATGACATATGGGCCCCCATAAAATAATCAAACTTACCACAAACGTCTCATAATGGACTCTTTATATACATTAAGGATTGAATAAATATTACCACAAATCATTTTATTTTTAAACAACACATTTTAATCTTTCAACAATTATTAATCATTTATAACTTTTCGTCTCAATTAATAATATAACATATTATACGAGATGATCTTGTGACAATAATTGAATCAATAATATAAGAAATATGATCACGAATTCTCAGTGGCAATAATTGAGCATAGTGAGTGACTTCTCACGTAAGCATCAATAATCAATCTGAGTGTAATGTACTACTATACAACTACGGCATTATTCTTGTGCTTTTTACTACCGGGTAGTTCAATAGTTTTAACGGTAACACCTCCACCGTTATTTTTTATATAAAATATTTTTGTCGTTTTCTCGATCAAACAATAATTACATTATGGGGTCCACCAATGATTGAGCCGTTATGCGAATATTCCCTAACAAAAGAATATTCCCAGACCAAACGAATATTTTATAACAACTTGCATACTTTGCAAAATTTATAAATATTACCTACAACTATAACATTATATCAAATTTATTCCATAATATTCAAAAATAATATTTATAGAAAAATCATCTTTATTTATAATAATACGGGGTCTTACAACCTCCCTTTCTTATGAAATTTAAGCCCTCGAAATTAGGGTATGCGATACTGGTATGTCGAAAGAGGTAAGGATACCTTGATTTCATTTCAGATTCTAACTCCCAAGTCATTTCCTCAACATCGTGGTTCCTCCACAAAACTTTGACTTGAGGTATAACCTTTGGGCGTAGAATATGTTCCTTCTTATCAAAATTTGAACAGGAACCTCTTCATACGTCAAATCTTCCGCTATTTCGTCCGGTTCTAACTCGATAATATGGTTCGGGTCTTTCCCATATTTATGTAACATGGATATGTGAAAAACGTTATGAACACGAGACATATTTGGCGGTATATAATGAGTCTATAGCCCCACAGATTCCTACTCGATTGAGGATTAAATATGGACCGATGAATCGAGGATTAAGTTTTCCTCTCTTTCCAAATCTTGTAACTCCTTTCCATGGAGCAACTCTTAACAACACATGATCTCTTATATCAATTCCACGTCCTTTCGATGAAGATCGGTATAACTCTTTTATCGATTTTGTGAGGTTTTTATACGTTGTCGGATCGTTTGAATCTTTTCCGTAGTCATACGTACCAACTCCGGTCCCAACAACGTTGCTTCACCCACCTCATCCCAAAGATATCTTGGAGAACGACACTTTCTTTCATACAACGCTCTTGAATGGAGCCATGCCAATACTTGCTTGATAAGCTGTTGTTGTAGGAAAACTCCACCAATGGTAAGAACTTGTCCCAACTCCCTTGAAATCAAGGACACGAGTCTTAATAGATCTTCAAGAGTTTGAATAGTCCTCTCCATTGTCCAGTCTGTCTTCGAGGATGATATGCCGAAACTAAATCGTAAATCTGTACCCATAGCTTTTTGCAAACTAACCCAAAATCATGAAGTGAATCTTGGGTCTCGATCGAAAACTATGGATACCGGCGTACCATGCAGATCTTACAATCTCGTTTATGTACATCTGAGCAAGAAGGCGTTCAAGTGTATAAGTTTCTCGTATCGGTAAGAAATGAGCGGACTTGGTCAATCTATCAACAATGACCCAAATCGCATCAATGCCTTGAGAAACCTTAGGAAGACCGATAACGAAATCCATGGTAATGTGCTCCCACTTCCATTCTGGAATTTCAAGTGGTTGCAATGGACCTTTTGGTACTTGATGCTCCGCTTTAACTCGTTGACAAGTTAGACACCTTGAGATAAATAAATATTCTCTCTCTCTTCATATTGCTCCACTAAAATGTATGACGAATATCATGATACATTTTGGTACTCCCAGGATGGATTGCAAATGGTGTGTTGTGCGCCTCCATCATGATATTACTCATATATATCCCACATTCATTGTAAAAATATCACCATTATTATATTATTAAAATATAATAATATATTTAAATAAATTATTTTATCGAAAAAGATAAAATATCAATTTTCAACAATTGTCACATTAAAAAATTTCTCCATCTATATCCACATAAAATGAATATTTTCTTATCATATAAATCAATAATTAATTATTCATAAATAATATTACAGAATCACAATACTGGCAACCAGGCTGTTCCCAGGAAAAAGGGAGATTTCCAATAAGGATTTCTCCTTACTAGCGCGCAATTAAGTGACCAAACCTCTCCTTAGACAGAACTTTCTAGACATTGCCATTAATGTTATCTAATAATATTATTCAAATAATATGAATTATTGATCCGATAATGGAAAATACTGTGTAATGACAATTATTAAACAATAATAATATAAAATATCAACATAGCAATTATTGAATCAATACAATAAAATATTGAGCAGTAATTATTGTAACAATTATTGAGTAGTGTCTTCTTACGTAAAAATTAATAATTGGTGCAATACCACGTATCTTCTTGTGTTTTAACCAATTTGGGTATTCAAACAAGATTAATTGGTAATAACTACTGCCAGTTATTTATAAACAACTTATATTTATCGTTTTCTTCATCCAATCGCTTTCAAGTTATGGGCCCACCCAAAGTCAAGACCGTATCGTACGAATATTCCTGCAGCGGTAAGAATATTCCACGACCAAACTAATATTCCCCGACAACAATGAATATTTTATAACCACTTGCTTATTTGAAATATTTGCGCATTTTACCCATAACTAACCACATTAATCAAATCAACCCTTTCTATTTCAAAATAATAAATAAAGAAAATTTAATTTCATTAATAATAAGTTGGGGTCTTACAATCTCCCCTCCTTATGAAATTTCGTCCTCAAAATTGACGTACGTACCTGGTGTTTCGAAAAGGTGAGGATACCTCGCTTTCATTTTCGTTTCCAACTCCCAGTCATTTCTCTATAGCATGGTTCCTCCACAAAACTTTGACTTGTGGTATGACCTTTGTCGTGGGACATGCTCCTTCCTATCCAAGATCTTGGCAGTACCTCTTCGTGCGTTAAGTCTTGACTATCTCGTCCGGTTCTAACTTCAATAACGTGGTTCGGTCTTTCACATATTTACGTGTAGACGATATATATGAAAATATTATGAACACGAGACATACTTGGAGGTAACGCGAGTCTATAGGCTATATTTCTTACTCGGTCAAGAATCTGAAATGGACCAATAAATTGTGGATTGAGCTTTCCCCTCTTCCCAAATCTTGTAACTCCCTTCCATGGAGCAACACACAACAATACATGATCCCCAATACTAAATTCCATGTCCTTTCGATGAAGATCCGCATAACTCTTTTGTCGATCCTGTGCCGTTTGTATATGTTGTCGAATCATTTGGATCTTTTCCGTAGTCATACGTACCAACTCGGGTCCCAAAAATATTGCTTCACCCACCTCATCCCAACATATTGGAGAGCGACACTTTCGTTCATATAATGCTTCGAATGGAGCCACACCTATACTTGCATGATAACTGTTGTTGTAGGAGAATTCCACCAATGGTAAATACTTATCCCAACTCCTTTTGAAATTTAGGACACAGAGTCTACATAGATCTTCAAGAGTTTGAATAGTCCTCTCTGATTGTCCGTCCATTTGAGGATGGTATGCCAAACTGAATCGTAAATCCGTGCCCATAGCTTTTTGCAAACTAACCCAAAATCGTGAAGTGAATCTTGGGTCACGATCCGAAACTATGGATACTGGCATGCCATGCAATCTCATAATCTCATTCACGTACATACGAGCAAGACGTTCAAGGGAATAAGTCTCCCATATCGACAAGAAATGAGCAGACTTAGTTAATCTATCAACAATAACCCAAATCGCATCTATGCCTTGAGAAACCGTGGGAAGACCCATAACGAAATCCATGGTAATGTGTTCCCACTTCTATTTCGGAATCCCAAGTGGTTGCAACGGACCCTTAGGTACTTGATGCTCCGCCTTTACACGTTGACAAGTTAAACACCTCGAGATAAACTTTGCAATCTCTCTCTTCATATTGTTCCACCAAAATGTATGTCGAAGATCACGATACATTTTGACACTTCCAGGATGGATTGCAAATGGTGTATTATGTGCCTCAGTCATGATCTTGTATTTCAAATCAGAGTCATTAGGAACACAAAGTCTGGAGTGGACTCGAAGTATTCCTTCTTCATCGATTCTCGTTTCCGGAATAACACCTTCTTGTACTTTCTTCTTCATACGCATCAGCTCCGTGTCAGTGGCTTGAGCAACTTTAACTTTATCGATTAAAGTTGGTTCTATGCGTATACTTGACATCATCGCACTCGTTCTTGCGTATGATCTTCTACTCAACGCGTCAGCTACCACGTTTGCTTTTCCAGGATGGTATTGAATGGCGTGGTCATAATCTTTTAACAGCTCGAGCCAACGTCGTTGTCGCATGTTGAGTTCCTTTTGGGTGAAGAAATATTTGAGGCTTTTATGGTCTGAATGTATCTCCACTTTCTCCCCATATAGATAGTGCCTCCAGATCTTTAAGCGAAAACGATTGCTTTGCTAACTCTAGATCATGAGTAGGATAATTCCTCTCATATTCTTTAAGTTGTCGCGAGGCACAGGCTATGACTTTCCCATGTTGCATTAGAACACACCCTAACCCTTTGCCCGAAGCATCGCTGTAGATAACAAATTCATCCGAACCAGATGGTATTGTCAGAATAGGTGCCGAAATGAGTCTCCTCATAAGCTCTTGGAAACTCTTCTCGCATTCCTCGCTCTATACGAATTTTGTATCTTTCTGAGTCAGCTGAGTTAATGGAGTAGCGATTCGAGAAAATCCTTCCACGAATCTCCAATAATAACCAGCTAAGCCCAGAAAGCTACGTACTTCGGTCACCATTTTCGGTTGCTCCCAACTTTGTATTGCTTCAATCTTTCTTGGGTCAACATATACTCCATGTTTTGACACCATGTGCCCAAGGAATACTACTTCCTTAAGCCAGAACTCACATTTCTTCAACTTGGCATATAGCTTGTTTTCACAAAGACTTTGGAGTACCAACTTCAAATGGTGCTCATGATCTTCACGGCTTTTGGAATATATGAGGATGTCATCAATAAAGACAACAACAAACTGATCTAAATAATCCTTGAATACTCAGTTCATCATATCCATGAAAGCTGCAAGAGCATTAGTCAATCCAAAAGACATGACTAAGAATTCATAATGCCCGTCACTAGAGTTACGAAGGCAATCTTTGGAATATCCTCGCCTTCTAATCTTCACCGATGATATCCGAGCGAAGATCGATCTTTGAAAAGAATTGTGCTCCTTTTTAACCGGGTCAAACAGGTCATCAATCTGAGATAGAGGATACCTATTCTTGATGGTGACATGGTTCAATTCTCGATAGTCAATACAAAGTTGCATACTTTCGTCTTTCTTCTTTACAAATAAAACAGGAGCACCCCAAGGAGATGTACTAGGATGAATGAAATCGATGTCCAACAACTCCTATAGTTGGACTTTTAACTCCACGAAGTTCAATAGAGCCATTCGATATGGGGTTTTAGAAATGGGCTTTATGCAGGTTCAAGATCAATAAAGAATTCAACTTCATGATGCGGGGTAGAATCAAAAGTTCTTGAGAAATACGTCGGAAATTTACTAACAACAGGAATATTATTCAAATCGACGTGTCTTTATTCAAATCCATAACATGGGCTAAGAAAGCGACATCCGTTTTTCAATAAGCGAATAGCTTTATGACTTGATATGACAATGATTGATTTTAATGGTTTAGTTGCTTGAATTAAATACAACGTTGGTTAGGAATATGAAAATTAACAACCTTACAAAAATAATCAATTTTGGCATGATGAGTAGTTAACCAATCAATCCCTAAAATCACATCAAAAGCAAATATCTTTAAAGAGATAAAATCAACGGGTAATGTGATGGTGCCAACTTGGATCAAACAAGATTTATAAGCGATGGATGTGATGAAAGTTTATCCTAATCTGAGTCTCCACGAGATAAATCAAAGTCTAATTTCTCCGGAGTTAAGTTTAAACGTTGAGCACAAGTAGGAGAGATAAATGAATGGGTAGCACCGGTATCTAGTAAGGTATAAACTTCGCAAGAATTTATGATTAGCTTACCCATGATCACCTCGTTTGGGTTCCTCGCATTTTGACCAAATCCACGACAAACGCTTCTTCCGAGAACCGTTGACTTTGACTTTTAGGGACAACCTTTTAGTCACTATCCCTTTGGAATTGGTTTATTTCTTCGTCTAATCTCGAGCGATATGTCCTTCCTTTCTACAATTATAACATACATTGAACTGTTGTGGGCAGTTTGGGCTGATATGTCCCTCTTTCCGCATTTATAGCATACTACTGGGTGGTCGTTCTTCTCCTTTAAAAGCGATTCTTCTTTGGTCTTTGCGTCTTTGCATTGTCATTGTTGAATCTCCTCTTTTAAAATCCCCCGAATCGCTTCTTCTATTTTCATGGCCTTGATTACCACCAGAGTGGTTACCATTTTTGTCCGTATTTTCTTTCTCCATTGGTTATAGTTATTACGATGATTCTTTTGTCACCAGATATGATCCTGGTCAGGGTCCTCAAGTTGAATGTACTTTCGGTATCTCGCTCTAATAATTGAGCCCTGTTGACAACATCTGAATAGAGAGAAAATTTATGAGAAATGAGATATTGACGTATACCGGGTTTCAAACCTCTTATAAACATCCGCGTCATACGCTCCTCATTCTCCACCAAATGAGGTGCGAACACGATAACTCTGCAAAACTTCGCCTCGTCTTTGGGACACCATCATGTTATTTTGATCCAATCTAATAAAATCCACTTCTTCATATGACAAATACTTTCGAGAAAGTACTTGTCATTGAAACGATTCAAAAGCTCTCCCAAGACATGTTGAAAGCGGTTTGGATGGTATATGCTTCATGATTCCCACCGATGTCTGCTCATTACGGAACATAAAGGTGGCGAATGGAACCTTTTGTTCCTCGATCATCCCAAGACATCGAATATCTTGGTAATTTGTATGACCCACGTTTACGCTTAATCGGATCCGCTTTCCCCAAAAATTCGGTGGTCCCAACTCTTTGAATGTTTGGTTTGTGACAAACCGTAAGTGCGTTATTATCATTTCCACTTTGTATTTTGTGCACGAGTCTCTCCTCGCCTAATTTTGCATGAACTGTAAAAAGCTTCTAAACATTCCGTCGTTCATCATCTGCTCAATGGTGTTGTTCACAAGAGAACATTGCCCGACTGTTGCCGCTTCTCCTCGTTGGTGAGTAAAGGAGTCTCCACGGTATCATTTACTCCATCGTTAACATTCTCGATCGACATTCTCAAATCTTGCCATAAAACAAGGGTTAATTAAAGAAATCAACATATCACATAATATCCCTATATCTTGACCAACCAACAAATAAGCTTAGGTAGGACACACTAGTGAAGGATTTACTTGTCTCTCCTCTCCTAGTTCTATTCCCCGATCTCCGCCAGAGATCATTTCCCTAAGCTCTGATACCAACTGTGACGCACCCAAAATAGGTATACATCACCCATTTTGAGTCGTCAATAACATAGTACGGAAACAACGACAACTTTATTAATACAACATAAAAACTGTGAGTTTAAAAAAAGTAAATATTGTCTTCTAGACAATATCAACACTCAAATAAGTTCTCATTACAATTATTGATGCATTATTTTACAAAAATGGTGAGGACTACTAAAACAACTCTCTAGAACCATCATTCCACACCCCGACTAGAACTCACTACATTCTCGCCTCCTGAGAAGAAAAATGGAACAAAAAGGAAAAGGGTGAGCTCAACTAGCCTAATAAAGAATATTATGACTAAGATAATATAAAACAAATTATCGTTAGTCTTCAACAGGGGAAGATCTGATAAAATACAATAGACAACAAGTTTCTGATCAATATTTGCAGCGGAAATAATAATTCATAGATGAATTACGTAGAGAATGAAATCTACTATAATCTATGAATTTAAAAGTCCATCATCAATATTTTATCCTCAGTAACATCAATCAATATACATCTTGAATCAAATATTCATCTTTTTACATCACTGAGCCAAAGATATTCATCGATTAGTCATGTTTAATCTCAACACCTATTCATCTTTGCACTACTGGGCCAAAGATATTCATCAAAAATTCATTCATCTTTTGCTACTGTGCCAAAGATATTCAAAGAATATCATCATTTAGGATTGGGGATGATGAAAAATATTTTTAAAAAATGAATCCAATTGAAACAAAAGAACAAATATTAAAGATTCGTACTTTAAACAATCCGAGGTTCAAAAATACTTCATAAATAATCATAATGGAGTAAAATTCAAGAATGATCAAAATATGGATACAATCGAGCTAGTATCCATAATAGATATTTTGACAAAAAATAAAATTTAATTTTTCTATGAATAGTCAAGTATTAAGTGAATAGTCTCAGTATCGTGAATAATTATAATAATCGTGAATAAGAACCCCTACACTAAAAGACAAGAATTTCACAAGAAAAATCTTACCAATATTCCTAATTATAATGATATTAGAAAAATAATATCATTTAAAAAAAAATAACATCCTTACCTCGAAAAGAATAAGATTTCGACTTGAATATCAAATATATTATTTGAAAGAACTTGTACCGTATAGTAACACTCAAAGTAGCAAAATACTCACAAGAATACGCTCGATAATATAGAGAGAGAAAACTTTAGTTTCTGGTGTGATTTTCAAGTTTAACCTAAGCACCCTATTTATTGGAAAATGCTTAGAACACCAAAACAGAAAATTTAATAAAATATTAATATTTTTAATAAATCTTCACGCCCACCTCTTGAATCTAAATTCATCATGTTTTCAATACTAGTGGGGCCCACCAACAATAACAAAAACATTTTTTTTTAAAAAAATAATTAAAACTTCCAAAAATCAATTATTTCGAAACTTCGGAACTTCAATAATTCATAATAAATAGCCATTTTGTCAGAAAAATTCAAACCTTATGTCTTTTCCATAGGAAATTCCATTATCTACAACTTTACAGAAGAAAGTTTTTCCAAATTTTAAACAAAAATTGACCGAAATCCACAAACGGGCGATTTTACAGGCTATAATCAAATTTCAGTCAAGAAATGGGGTCCACAAACATGAAAACATGTTTTAAATATTTATTGCAACAAAAATACTCTTCCTCCTCATTATTCATATATCCCATATTCATTGAAAAAATATCACCATTATTATATTATTAAAATATAATAATATATTTAAATGAATTATTTTATCGAAAAAGATAAAATATCAATTTTCAACAATTGTCACATTAAAATTTTTTTCCATCTATATCCACATAAAATAAATATTTTTCTTATCATATAAATTAATAATTAATTATTCACAAATAATATTACAGAATCACAATACTGGCAACTAGGCTGTTCCCAAGAAAGAGGGGGCTTTCCAATATGGATTTCTCCTTACTGGCGCGCAATTAGGTGACCAAACCTCTCCTTAGACAGAACTTTCTAGACATTGCACAATTTTATTGGAAATCACATTATGCATTTTTGGTTACCAATATAAACTATAAAAGTTACCAACAGTACATATGACTTTAATTATTCCATCTATTCAAAAAATAATAATTATTATACATACTAACTACACTATTAAATTATGTTGTAGGTTGAGACATTGAATCTAGTGATTTTTACTATTTACGATGTCACCAAACAATTTATCGTGGACATGGAACAAAAGACATGCACATGCCGTAAATTTCAATACCATGAGATGTCTTGCTCACACGCTGTTGCTGTTATTAGCAAAAGGAATATGAGCTATTATGAGTTTTGCTCAAAATACTATTCAAAAAAAACTTTAGTAGACATATATTCAACTTCCATCATGTCGTTAGATGACAAAGAGAATTGGGATGTTCTAGACGAGATTAAAAACATATGTGTCAAACCACCAAATACAAGAAGAGCGGCCGGACGACCAAAGATTGGAAGGTACAAGCATTTGTCTGAAAATACAGTTCAGAATAAATGTAGACGATGCTAAGAAAAATGACACAACAAGAAAACATGCAATAATCCGCCAATTTTGAGGCCAAAAACGTTCTAATATACTTCAACATCAATAAAATTGTAACAGACTCCTTGATGTTTACTGAGGTTGCTCAATATCCATACATATTGTAATCATTTTATTGATTAAATAAAATAAAATATATATTACACAATATTGAAATATGTTTATTTTCATTAATTTCCTTTTAACAACAAGTAATTCTAACTTCAAATAACATAATATATAACAGACATATTTATATATATTTGGTTACTACCTAAAACTAAAATAGTTACCTGTAAATAAAATTTTGACTACCTATTGTACCATGTAAAAAACAAATGCTGATTTCCTATTTTGAAATATGTTTATTTTCATTAATTTCCTTTTAACAACAAGCGTTAGCAAGTGAAGCCCGTCAATTTAATAAATTCAATTATTTAATCGAAAAAATTTTTGTTTTATAATGTAAGGTTAATTTTAAAATTTTAAAATAATATATATAAATTGACCCCACTAAAATTTTATAAATTTTCTATTATACGGGGTCAAATTGAAAATTTATAACTTTGTCAATCAAATTTTAATCATATATGACTCATATCCTTTCAATTTTTCTATCTCTCTATAATATTTTAAACTAAATAATAATCTAATTTATATTATTTTTAAAAATAAATAATAAATTACTTACTTATGAACAGTTGTGATTAAAAAAATTTATTATGAGTCAATATAATGTATATATACCATATATTATTATTCATTATATTTTCATTGTAATATAATATATATATATATATATATATACACACCCGAAAGTATAAAGTATTAAAAAAATTATCTGGTATTTTCCCAACCCCACCAATTTTTTTTATAATTTAGTAATAATGTTGATTCCAAAGTTAAAAACTTACGGCTTATATTAACGACAACAAGTAATTCTAACTTCAAATAACATAATATATAACAAACATATTTATGTATATTTTGGTTACTACCTAAAACTAATATAGTTAACTCTAAATGAAATTTTGACTACTAACTGTACCATGTAAAAAACATATGTGACGCCCCCAAAATAGGTATACACAACACCCATTCTGAGTCGCCAAATACATGGTACAGAAACAACTACATCTTTACTATTACAATCAGTAAAAGCGTGAGTTTGAATACAAATATTATCTTCAGACAATATCTATACTCAAATAAATCCCCATCATAATTATTGATACATTATTTTACAAAATGGTGAGGACTACTAAACAACTCTCTCTAGAACCTTCATTCCATACCCTACCGACTAGTACTTCGCTACATTCTCGCCTCCCGAGAAGAAAAATGGAACAACAAGGAAAAGGTGAGCTCAACTAGCCCAATAAAAGAATACTATGACTAAGATAATATATATACAACAAATTATCGTTAGTCTCCAACAGGAAAAATCTAATAGAATACAATAGACAACAAGTTTTAGATCAATATTAGCGCATGAAATAATAATAATTCATAGAAGAGTTACGTAGAGAAATGAAATCTACTATAATCTATGAATTTAACAATCCATCATCAATATTTTATCCTCAGAACATCAATCAATATTCATCTCAAATCAAATATTCATCTTTGCACTACTGAGCCAAAGATATTCATCAATCGGTCATGTTCATCTCAACACTGCTCATCTTTGTACTAAAGGCCAAAGATATTCATCGATCGGTCGTGTTCATTTAAACACTGCTCATCTTTGCACTACGAGCCAAAGATATTCTTCTTAAATCATTCATCTTTGCACTACAGCCAAAGATATTCAATAATATCATCATTTAAGGCCGAGGATGATGAAAATATTTTTAAAGAACGAATCCAAGAAACAAAATGACAAGGATTAAGGATTAGTACTTTGTTTTATCCATGTCCAACAATACCTCAAAAATAATCATAGTGGTGTAAAATTCAAGAATGATCAAAACATGGATACAATCAAAGCTAGTATCCGAAATAGATATTTTGACTGAAAAGAAGAAATTTTATTTTTCTATTGAATAGTACCGTGATATCGTGAATAGTCTCAGATATCGTGAATAGTCTTGATATCGTGAATAAGAATCTCAGACACAAAAGATAGAAATTCCACAAAAACATCTTCATGCTTCATGAATAGTACTCGTGAATAGTAACTCGTGAATAGTAACTCATGAATAGTAATTAAGTGAATAGTAACTCATGAATAGTAACCCCAGACATGAAAAAGTTCCAAATTTGATAAAAAGTTCCAACCAATATTTCAAAGATAATGATATTGAAGAAATAATATCATTCTGAAAAAATAATATCCCTTACCTCGAAGAATCAAGATTTCTTGGGAAGGAAAGGTCGGAAGTGATCTTTGAATGAAACTTGTCTTGAATAAAGAACTCTCAAAGTATCTAAATACTCACAAAATACGCTCAATAATATAGAGAGAAAGAGAAAAACTTTGTTTACGGTGTGATTTTCAATTCTAACTTAGCCTCTATTTATAGGAAAATGTTAAGACGCCAAGCAGCGGACTTAACTCCGCAACGATGGCTTTACTCGCTACTATTCCCACCCACCACATTTGAAAATTCAATTGAGCACATTTCTCACCAACCAAAAGTGGGGCCCACCAATTCTAGAATTTTCCATCAAAATCATTTATAACCTAATTTCTTAATCAGTCACCTCTTAAAATTCATAATAAATTATACGCTCATCTTTAACGGTTCAAAATTTGTGGACATATACTCAACTTATATATGTATAACATATCCAAAAATTACAACGATCCAACGGTCGGATTAAATATTATAACTCACACAATAAAAAGTTGTAATAACACCGATTTGATCTTTTAATACCTCCAATCCGACAAAATACAAATAAAACATCTCAAAGATTAATTCCTTCATTAATAACCACATAAATAAATCCATCATTTATATTCATATAAAATAAATATTTCTTATCATATGAATCAATAATTAATTATTCACAAATAATATTACGTAATCACATTTATGATGACCAAATGTCGTTCCCAGAAAGAGGGGCTTTCCAATAAGGATCTCTCCTTCTCAAGCGCCGCAATTAGGTGACCAAACCTCTCCTTAGATGCGAACTTTCTAGACATTGCCAATAATGTTATCTAATAATATTATTCAAATAATATGAATTATTGATCCGATAATGGAAAATCTTCATGCGATGACAATTATTGAAACAATGAATAATATAAAATACCAACGCAGACAATTATTGAATCAATAAAATAAAATCTTTGAATAAGAATTCTCGTAACAATTATTGAGTAGTGCCTTCTTACGTAAGGATCAATAATTGGTGCAATACCGTGTGCTACTGTTCAACAACGCGTATTAGTGTGTTTTAACCACCGGGTATTCCAACAAGATAATAGCTGTAATAACTACGCCAATTATTTTTAAACAACTTATATTTGTCGTTTTCCTCATCCAATCGCTTTCAAGTTATGGGGCCCACACATTTCATTGCTAATCGCATTTAATATTCCGAAGCAGATGAATATTCCACGACCAAACGAATATTCCCAAACAAAAAATGAATATTTTATAACCACTTGTTTATTTTGAAATATTTGCGTATTTAACCCTTAACTATCCACATTAATCAAATCAACCCTTACTATTTCAAAATAATAAATAAAGGAAATTCCTTTTATTTAAAAAATTTGGGTCTTACAACCTCCCCTTCTTATGAAATTTCGTCCTCGAAATTGACGTACGTACCTGGTGTTTCAAAAAGATGAGGATACCTCGCTTTCATTTCCGTTCCAATTCCCAGGTCATTTCCTCTATAGCATGATTCCTCCATAAAACTTTAACTTGTGGTATGACCTTTGCGCGTAGGACATGCTCCTTCCTATCCAAAATCTTGACAGGTACCTCCTCATATGTTAAGTCTTCTATTATCTCGTCTCGGTTCTAACTCTATAACGTGGTTCGGTCTTTCACATATTTACGAAGTACCGAGATATGTGAAACACATTATGAACACGAGACATACTCGAGGCAACGCAAGTCTATAGGCTACATTTCCTACTCGGTCAAGAATTTGAAATGGACCAATAAATCGTGGATTGAGCTTTCCTCTCTTCCCAAATCTTGTAACTCCTTCCATGGAGCAACTCGCAATAATACATGATCCCCACACTAAATTCCACGTCCTTTCGATGAAGATCCGCATAACTCTTTTGTCGATCTTGTGCCGCTTTGTATCGTTGTCGAATCATTTGGATCTTTTCGGTAGTCATATACGTATTAACTCGGGTCCCAACAATGTTGCTTCACCCACCTCATCCCAACATTTTGGAGAACGACATTTTCGTCCCATATAATGCTTCAAATGGAGCTACACCTATACTTGCACGATAAACTGCTGTTGTAGGAGAATTCTACCAATGGTAAATACTTATCCTAACCGCGCCTTGAAGTCTAGGACACACGAGTCTTAATATATCTTCAAGAGTTTGAATAGTCCTCTCGATTGTCCGTCCGGTTTGGGGATGGTATGCCAACTAAATCGCAAATCCGTGCTCATAGCTTTTTGCAAGCTAACCCAAAATCTTGAAGTGAATCTTGGGTCACGATCCAAAACTATGGATACAGTATGCCATGCAACCTCACAATCTCATTTACGTATATACTAGCAAGAAGACGCTCAAGGAATAAGTCTCCGTGATCGGCAAGAAATGAGCGATTTGGTTAATCTATCAACAATAACCCAAATAAGATTGATGCCTTGAGAAACCGTAGGAAGACCCGTAACGAAATCCATGGTAATGTGTTCCCACTTCCATTCCTAATCTCTAGTGGTTGCAACGGACCCTTAGGTACTAGATGCTCCGCCTTTACACGTTAGTAAGTTAAACACATCGAGATAAACTTTGCAATCTCTCTCTTCATATTATTCCACCAAAATGTATGTCAAGATCACGATACATTTCAAGTACTTCGAGGATGGATTGCAAATGGTGTATTGTGTGCCTACTTCAAATCGTAGTCGTTAGGAACACAAAGTCTAGAGTGGACTCAAGTATTCCTTCTTCATCAATTCTCGCCCTAAATAGCTCCTTCTTATACTTTCTTCTTCATACGCGCATCATTCAAAGGCCGGTGGCTTGAATGACTTTAACTTTATCGATTAAAGTAGATTATACTCGTATATCATCACGTGGGTACCTAGAGTTTTCATCTCCATCTCTATTATTTGTAAATTATACTGAAATTAGTCTTTGACAATATCGTACTTTCGTACTTGTATCTGATCTTCTACTCAACACGTCGCCTACCACGTTCGCTTTTCCGTGGATGGCATGGTCCGAACACGTCTTTGAAATGAGTCTCCTCTTGAGTTCTTCAAAGCTCTTCCCACATTCCTTGCTCCATTCGAATTTTGTATCTCTACGAGTCACCATGATAATGGAATAGCGATTCGAGAATATCCTTCAACGAATCTCCGATAATAACCAACTAAGCCTGAAAGCTACGTATTTCGATTCTTGACTTAGGTTGCTCTCAATCTGTGACTCATATCCCAATCTTGGATAAGACGTCACAATGACACCTATCGATTTACTATCGCATCGAATATGACGTCCCCATAGAGAGTTCTGCTTTAGGTGAATTCCATAAAGGAAGTCACAAGATAAAGGCTCAGTACCAAATTCTATAGTTGAATTTTAACTCCACGAAGTTCAATAGGAGCCATTCGATATGAGATTTTAGAAATGAGTTTTGTCTGGGTTCAAAGTCGATACAAAATTTAATATCGTGTTTTGGGAGTAAGCGAGAAATTCTTCAGAAATACGTCGGAAAAATCAATAACAACAGAAATATTATTCAAATCGGCGTGTCTTTATTCAAATCCATAACATGGACTAAGAAAATTTGACATCCGTAATAAACGAATGACTTCATGGCTTGATATGAAAATGTTTAACTACAATGGTTTGATTGCTTGAATTGAATAACGAGTTGCTTAGGAATATGAAAACTAACAACCTTACGAAAATAATCAATTTGGCGTGATGAGTAGTTAACCTTAAAATCACATCAAAAACAAATATCTCTATAGAAATAAGGTTAACGGTAATGTGATAGTGCCAACCTGAATCAAGAAAGATTTCTAAACAACGGATGTAATGAAAGTTTCTCTAACGAGTCTCCATAAATAGGTCAAAGTCTAATTTCTCCGTAGTCAAGTTCAAACGTTGAGCCTTAAGCAAAAGAGATAAAAGAATGGGTAGAACCCAGATATCTAGTAAGGTATAAACTTCGCAAGAATTTATAATTAACTAACCTGTCTTAACTTCGTTCGGGTTCCTCGCATTTTAATGAAGTCGGCCACGACAAAACGCTCTTCCAAGAACCGCGCTTGACTTTGACTTTTCGGGACATCCTTTTGAGTCACCATTCTCGCTTGAACTGGGTTTCGATATCGTATAATCTCGAGCGATATGTCCTTCTTTTCCACAATTATAGCATACCTTAAACTATTGTGGGCGGTTTAAATGATATGTCCCTTTTCCAAGATTTGTAACATACGATCGATGGTCTTTCTCCTCCTTTGGAACCCGATTCTTCTCTTGGCGGCGACGTCTTCACATGGTCGTTGTTGAATCTCCTCTTTTAAATCTCCTCCCCTACTCGCTTCTATTTTCATGGCCACGATTACCACGAGTGGTTCACCGCTTTGTTCAGTATTCTTCTTTCTCCATTGGTTATCGTTATTTTGTTGACTACTATCTTGGTATGATCCTAGTTATGGTCCCTCAAATGAACGTACTCGTTATCTCGCTTCTAACAACCGAGCCCTGGCTGACAACATCCGAATAGAGAAAATTTATGAGAAATGAGATCTTGGCGTATCGCCGTTTCAAACCTCTCCCGGAAACATCCGCGTCATCGTTCCTCATTCTCCACCAAATGAGGTGCAACCTGGATAACTCCGTGAACTTCGCCTCGTCTTTGGGACAATCGGCATGTTATTCTCGCTTCTAGTCTAATAAACTCCACTTCCTTCATATAGCCCAGAATACTTTCGGGGAAGTACTTGTCATTGAATCTGCTTCTGAAACGTCTCCCATGACATCTTTGAGTGCGGTGATTTGGATAGTACGCCTTCACGATTCCCACCATGAATCGCCTCGTTACGGAACATAAAAGTAGCGAATGGAACTTTCTGTTCCTCCGTATATCCCAAGACATCGAATATCTTGGTAATTTGCTTGACCCACGCCTCCGCCATGATCGGATCTCGCTTTCCTTAAATTCTCGTGGTCCCAACTCTTTGAATCTGTCATTGTGACCACCACGAGTGAATTGCTATCATTTCCTCCTCATATTTGGAACACGAGTCTCCTCGTGCGATTTTGCATGAACTGCAAAAACTTCTAAACATTCCCTCGTTCATCATCTCGCTTTCAATGGTGTTGTTCACGGGAGGAACATTGCCACGACTGTTGCGCGTTCTCCTCGTTGGTAAAGTACAGCATCTCCACGGTCTCATTTACTCCATTTATTAATATTCTCGATTCGACATTCTCAAATCACCGCGTAAAACAAGGGTTAATTAAGGAAATCAATATATCACATAATATCCTATATTATGACCAACCAACAAATAAGCTTAGGTAGGACACACTTAGCGAAGGATTTACTCGTCTCTCCCTCCTAGTTCTATTCCCCGATCTCCGCCAGAGATCATATCCCTAAGCTCGATATTAACTGTGGCGCCCCCAAAATAGGTATACACACACCCATTCTCGAGTCGCCAAATACATGGTACGAAACAACTACATCTTTACTATTACACAATCAGAAAACTGTGAGTTTGAATACAAATATTATCTTCTGAACAATATCTATACTCAAATAAGTCCCCATCATAATTATTGATACATTATTTTACAAAATGGTGAGGACTACTAAACAACTCTCTCTAGAACCTTCATTCCATACCCCAGAAAGCTAGTACTGCTACATTCTCGCCTCCCCGAGAAGAAAAATGGAACAACAAGGAAAAGGGTGAGCTCAACTAGCCCAAGAAAGAATACTATGACTAAGATAATATACAACAAATTATCGTTAGTCTCCAACAGGAAAAATCTAATAGAATACAATAGACAACAAGTTTCGAGATCAATATTCGCAAAAAAATAATAATTCATAGAAGAGTTACGTAGAGAATGAAATCTACTATAATCTATGAATTTAATAAATTCATCATCAATATTTTATCCTCGTAACATCAATCAATATTCATCTCAAATCAAATATTCATCTTTGCACTACGTGCCAAAGATATTCATCAATCCATTATGTTCATCTCAACACTGCTCATCTTTGTACTAAAGGCCAAAGATATTCATCGATCATCGTGTTCATTTAAACACTGCTCATCTTTTGCACTACGTGCCAAAGATATTCTTCAAAATCATTCATCTTTGCACTACGGCCAAAGATATTCAATAATATCATCATTTAAGACCGAGGATGATGAAAATATTTTTAAAGAACGAATCCAAAGAAACAAAATGACAAGGATTAAGGATTCGATTGCTTTTGTTTTATCCATGTCCAACAATACCTCAAAAATAATCATAGTGGTGTAAAATTCAAGAATGATCAAAACATGGATACAATCAAAGCTAGTATCCGTATAGATATTTTGAACTAAAAAGAAGAAATTTTATTTTTCTATGAATAAGACTGTAGTATCGTGAATAGTCTTGATATCGTGAATAGTCAAGATAATCGTGAATAAGAACTCTAACACCAAAAGATAGAAATTCCACAAAAAACATCTTCACGCTTCATTAATAGTACTCGTGAATAAGAACTCGTGAATAGTAACTCATGAATAGTAATTCGTGAATAGTAACTCATGAATAAGTAACCCGATATGAAAAAGTTCCAAATTTGATAAAAGTTCCAACTAATATTTCAAAGATAATGATATTGAAGAAATAATATCATTACTGAAAAAAAATAATATCCCTTACCTCAAAGAATCAAGATTTCTAAGGAAAGGCTCAAGTGATCTTTGAATGAAACTTGTCTTGAATCAACAAAGAACTCTCAAAGTATCTAAATACTCACAAAATACGCTCAATAATATAGAGAGAAAGAGAGAAAACTTTGTTTCGGTGTGATTTTCAATTCTAACTTAGCCCTCTATTTATAGAAAATGTTAGCAGCATCAAGGCAGACTTAACTCGCAACCCGATGGCTTTACTCGCTACTATTCCCACCCACCACATTTGAAAATTCAATGGAGCACATTTCTCACCAACCAAAAGTGGGGCCCACCAATTCTAGAATTTTCCATCAAAATCATTTATAACCAAATTTACAAATCACCACCTCTTAAAATTCATAATAAATTATCGCTCATCTTTAACGGTTCAAAATTTGTGGACATATACTCAACTTATATATGTATAACATATCCAAAAATTACAACGATCCAACTATTCGGATTAAATATTATAACTCACACAATAAAGTCATAATAACACCGATTTGATCTTTTAATACCTCCAATCCGACAAAATACAAATAAAACATCTCAAAGATTAATTCCTTCATTAATAACCACATAAATAAATCCATCATTTATATTCATATAAAATAAATATTTCCTTATCATATGAATCAATAATTAATTATTCACAAATAATATTACGTAATCACATTTATGATGACCAGTCATTTCCCGAGGAAAGAGGGGCTTTCCAATAAGGATCTCTCTCATCTTGGCGCCGCAATTAGGTGACCAAACCTCTCCTTAGATGTAACTTTCTAGACATTGCCAATAATGTTATCTAATAATATTATTCAAATAATATGAATTATTGATCCGATAATGGAAATCTTGTGCGATGACAATTATTGAAACAACAATAATATAAAATACCAACGCAGCAATTATTGAATCAATAAAATAAAATATCGAATAAGAATTATCGTAACAATTATTGAGTAGTGCCTTCTTTACGTAAGGATCAATAATTGGTGCAATACCGTGTCTTCTTCGTTCAACAACGCGATTAGTGTGTTTTAACCACCGGGTATTCCAACAAAAGATTAATTCGTGAATAACCACGCCTGTTATTTTTTTAAACAACTTATATTTGTCGCTTTTCCTCATCCAATCGCTTTCAGTTATGGGGCCCACACACATGTCATTTGCTGTCGTCATTTAATATTCCCAAGAAGCGATTTAATATTCCACGACCAAACGAATATTCCCCGACAAAAATGAATATTTTATAACCACTTGCTTATTTTGAAATATTTATATTTAACCCTTAACTATCCACATTAATCAAATCAACCCTTACTATTTCAAAATAATAAATAAAGGAAATTCCTTTTATTTAAAAAATTTGGGGTCTTACAACCTCCCTTCTTATGAAATTTCGTCCTCGAAATTGACGTGACGTACTCGGTGTTTCAAAAGATGAGGATACCTCGCTTTCATTTCCGCTCCAATTCCTGTGTCATTTCCTCTATAGCATGATTCCTCCATAAAACTTTAACTTGTGGTATGACCTTTCAAGGCGTGGGACATGCTCCTTCCTATCCAAAATCTTGACAGTACCTCCTCATATGTTAAGTCTTCTATTATCTCGTCCGGTTCTAACTCTATAACGTGGTTCGGGTCTTTCACATATTTACTGAAGCACCGATATGTGAAACACATTATGAACACGAGACATACTTTTGAGGCAACGCAAGTCTATAGGCTACATTTCCTACTCGGTCAAGAATTTGAAATGGACCAATAAATCGTGGATCGAGCTTCCTCTCTTCCCAAATCTTGTAACTCCCTTCCACGGAGCAACTCGCAATAATACATGATCCCCTACACTAAATTCCACGTCCTTTCGATGAAGATCCGCATAACTCTTTTGTCGATCTTGTGCTGCTTTATACGTTGTCGAATCATTTGGATCTTTTCTAGTGAGTCATATCGTATTAACTTTCGGGTCCCAACAATGTTGCTTCACCCACCTCATCCCAACATTTTGAGAACGACATTTTCGTCCATATAATGCTTCAAATGGAGCTACACCTATACTTGCTGATCGATAACTCATGTTGTAGGAGAATTCTACCAATGGTAAATACTTATCCTAACCGCCTCTTGAAGTCTAGGACACACGAGTCTTAATATATCTTCAAGAGTTTGAATAGTCCTCTCGATTGTCCGTCTGCTTTGGGGATGGTATGCCAAACTAAATCGCAAAACTGCGTTTCATAGCTTTTTGCAAGCTAACCCAAAATCTTGAAGTGAATCTTGGGTCACGATCCAAAACTATGGATACAGCATGCCATGCAACCTCACAATCTCATTTACGTTACATACTAGCAAGACGCTCAAAGGAATAAGTCTCCAGATTTAAGAAGAAATGAGCGATTTGGTTAATCTATCAACAATAACCCAAATAAGATTGATGCCTTGAGAAACCGTAGGAAGACCCGTGAATGAAATCCATGGTAATGTGTTCCCACTTCCATTCCTAATCTCAAGTGGTTGCAACGGACCCTTAGGTACTAGATGCTCCGCCTTTACACGCTAGCAAGTTAAACACATCGAGATAAACTTTGCAATCTCTCTTTCATATTATTCCACCAAAATGTATGTCAAGATCACGATACATTTCAAGATTTCCGTGATGGATTGCAAATGGTGTATTGTGTGCCTACTTCAAATCGTGAGTCGTTAGGAACACAAAGTCTAGAGTGGACTCAAGTATTCCTTCTTCATCAATTCTCGCCCCTAATAGCTCCTTCTTATACTTTCTTCTTCATACGCATCACCCGGCCTGGTGGCTTGAATGTTTTAACTTTATCGATTAAAGTAGATTATACTCAGATATCATCATCGCGTGGGTACCTAGAGTTTTCATCTCCATCTCTATTATTTGTAAATTATACTGAAATTAGTCTTTGACAATATCGTACTCGTATCTTATATCACGATCTTCTACTCAACACGCCGCCTACCACGCTACGTTAAACTTTTCCAGGATGGCATGGTCGTAACATGTCTTTAAATGAGTCTCCTCTTGAGTTCTTCAAAGCTCTTCCCACATTCCTTGCTCCATTCGAATTTTGTATCTCTACGAGTCACCATGATAATGGAATAGCGATTCGAGAATATCCTTCAACGAATCTCCGATAATAACCAACTAAGCCTGAAAGCTACGTATTTCGATTCGACTTAGGTTGCTCTCAATCGCGACTCATATCCCAATCTTGGATAAGACGTCACAATGACACCTATCGCTTTACTATCGCATCTAATACGACGTCCCTATAGAGAGTCTCGCTTAGTGAATTCCATAAAGGAAGTCACAAGATAAAGGCTCGTGTACCAAATTCTATAGTTGAATTTTTAACTCCTCAAGTTCAATAGAGCCATTCGATATGAGATTTTAGAAATGAGTTTTGTACCGGGGTTCAAAGTCGATACAAAATTTAATATCGTGTTTTGGGAGTAAGCCAAGAAATTCTTCAGAAATACGTCGAAAAAATCAATAACAACAGAATATTATTCAAATCGACGTGTCTTTATTCAAATCCATAACATGGACTAAGAAAATTTGACATCCGTAATAAACGAATGACTTCATGGCTTGATATGAAAATGTTTAACTACAATGGTTTGATTGCTTGAATTGAATAACAGTTGCTTAGGAATATGAAAACTAACAACCTTACGAAAATAATCAATTTCGGCGTGATGAGTAGTTAACCTTAAAATCACATCAAAAACAAATATCTCTATAGAAATAAGGTTAACAGTGTAATGTGATAGTGCCAACTCGAATCAAGAAAGATTTCTAAACAACGGATGTAATGAAAGTTTCTCCTAACTGAGTCTCCATAAATAAAGTCAAAGTCTAATTTCTCCGTGAGTCAAGTTCAAACGCTGAGTGCAAGCAAAAGAGATAAAAGAATGGGTAGAATCCCAGATTCAGTAAGGTATAAACTTCGCAAGAATTTATAATTAACTAACCTGTGCTAACTTCGTTCGGGTTCCTCGATTTTGACCGGCCACGACAAAACGCTTCTTCCAAGAACCGCTGACTTTGACTTTTCTCGACATCCTTTTGAGTCACCATTCTCATTGAACTGGGTTTCGATATCGCATAATCTCGAGCAATATGTCCTTCTTTTCCACAATTATAGCATACCTTAAACTATTGTGGGCGCTTTGATGATATGTCCCTCTTTCCGTGATTTGTAACATACGATCGATGGTCTTTCTCCTCCTTTGGAACCAGGTTACTCTTCAAGCCGACGCCTCACATATGGTCGTTGTTGAATCTCCTCTTTTTAAAATCTCCTCCCGACTCGCTTCTTCTATTTTCATGGCCACGATTACCACCAGTAGTGGTTACCGCTTTGTTCGTATTCTTCTTTCTCCGCCGGTTATCGTTATTTTGTTGACTACTATCTTCTAGTATGATCCTAGTTATGGTCCCTCACCGAACGTATTTCGTTATCTCGCTTCTAACAACCGAGCCCTGCTGACAACATCCTGAATAGAGAGAAATTTATGAGAAATGAGATATCGACGATGCTTGGGTTTCAAACCTCTCGTAAACATCCGCATATACGCTCCTCATTCTCCACCAAATGAGGTGCAAACTCGATAACTCCGTGAACTTCCCGTCTTCGGGACAATCACATGTTATTCTCGCTTCTAGTCTAATAAACTCCACTTCCTTCATATGACGAATACTTTCGTGAAAGTACTTGTCATTGAACTGCTTCAAACGCTCTCCCACGACATGCTTTGAAAAGTACCGGATAGATACGCTTCACGATTCCCACCAAGAATCCGCTTCGCTACGAACATAAAAGTAGCGAATGGAACTTTCTGTTCCTCCGTATATCCCAAGACATCGAATATCTTGGTAATTTGCTTGACCCACGCCTCCGCCGGCATGATCGGATCTCGCTTTCCCTTAATTCGTGGTCCCAACTTTCGAACTCGCTTTGTCGTGACCACCCGCGTGAATTGCTATCATTTCCTCCTCAGATTTGGAACACGAAGTCTCCTCGTCTCGATTTTGCATGAATCGCAAAAACTTCTAAACATTCCCTCGCTCATCATCTCGCTTCAATGGTGTTGTTCACAGGAGGAACATTGCCACTGTTGCACGCTTCTCCTCGTTGGTAAAGACAGCATCTCCACTACCTCATTTACTCCATCGTTAATATTCTCGACGACATTCTCAAATACCGCCATAAAACAAGGGTTAATTAAGGAAATCAATATATCACATAATATCCCTATATTATGACTCAACCAACAAATAAGCTTAGTAGGACACACTTAGCGAAGGATTTACTCGCTCTCCCTCCTAGTTCTATTCCCCGATCTCCGCCAGAGATCATATCCCTAAGCTCGATATTAACCGTGACGCCCCCAAAATAGGTATACACACACCCATTCTCGAGTCGCCAAATACATGGTATGTAAACAACTACATCTTTACTTATTACAACATCAGAAATCGTGAGTTTGAATACAAATATTATCTTCTGCACAATATCTATACTCAAATAAGTCCCCATCATAATTATTGATACATTATTTTACAAAAATGGTGAGGACTACTAAACAACTCTCTCTAGAACCTTCATTCCATACCCCGACTAAGTACTCGCTACATTCTCGCCTCCCGAGAAGAAAAATGGAACAACAAGGAAAAGGGTGAGCTCAACTAGCCCAAAGAAGAATACTATGACTAAGATAATATACAACAAATTATCGTTAGTCTCCAACAGGAAAAATCTAATAGAATACAATGACAACAACAAGTTTCGTATCAATATTCGCAATGAAATAATAATAATTCATAGAAGAGTTACGTAGAGAATGAAATCTACTATAATCTATGAATTTAACGGTCCATCATCAATATTTTATCCTCCAGAACATCAATCAATATTCATCTCAAATCAAATATTCATCTTTGCACTACAGCCAAAGATATTCATCAATCGGTCATGTTCATCTCAACACTGCTCATCTTTGTACTAAAGGCCAAAGATATTCATCGATCATTGGCATGTTCATTTAAACACTGCTCATCTTTGCACTACAAAAGCCAAAGATATTCTTCAGAAATCATTCATCTTTGCACTACAAAACCAAAGATATTCAATAATATCATCATTTAAGACCGAGGATGATGAAAATATTTTTAAAGAACTAATCCAAAGAAACAAAATGACAAGGATTAAGGATTAAGGATTCGTACTTTGTTTTATCCATGTCCAACAATACCTCAAAAATAATCATAGTGGTGTAAAATTCAAGAATGATCAAAACACGGATACAATCAAAGCTAGTATCCGAATAGATATTTTGACGAAAAGAAGAAATTTTATTTTTGGTGAATAAAGACCAGATACGTGAATAGTCAGATATCGTGAATAAAGTCCGATACGTGAATAAGAACTCTCGACACCAAAAGATAGAAATTCCACAAAAACATCTTCACGCTTTCAATTAATAGTACTTCGTGAATAAGAACTCGTGAATAAGAACTCATGAATAGTAACTCATGAATAAGAACTCATGAATAGTAACCCCATATGGAAAAGTTCTAAATTTGATAAAAGTTTCAACCAATATTTCAAAGATAATGATATCAAGAAATAATATCATTACGAAAAAAAATAATATCCCTTACCTCAAAGAATCAAGATTTCTAAGGAAAGGCTTGGAAGTGATGTTTGAATGAAACTTGTATCTTTGAATAAAGAACTCTCAAAGTATCTAAATACTCATAAAATACGCTCAATAATATAGAGAGAAAGAGAGAAAACTTTGTTTCGGTGTGATTTTCAATTCTAACTTAGCCTTCTATTTATAGGAAAATGTTAGCACGCCAAGCGCATTTAACTCAAACCCGATGGCTTTACTCGCTACTATTTCCACCCACCACATTTGAAAATTCAATTGAGCACATTTCTCACCAACCAAAAGTGGGGCCCACCAATTCTAGAATTTTCCATCAAAATCATTTATAACCTAATTTCTAATCAATCCACCTCTTAAAATTCATAATAAATTATACGCTCATCTTTAATGGTTCAAAATTTGTGGACATATACTCAACTTATATATGTATAACATATCTAAAAATTACAACGATCCAACTATTTGGATTAAATATTATAACTCACACAATAAAGCTATAATAACAATCGATTTGATCTTTTAATACCTCCAATCCGGCAAAATACAAATAAAACATCTCAAAGATTAATTCCTTCATTAATAACCACATAAATAAATCCATCATTTATATTCATATAAAATAAATATTTCCTTATCATATGAATCAATAATTAATTATTCACAAATAATATTACGTAATCACATTTATGACAACCAGTCGCTCCTCAGAAAGAGGGGCTTTCCAATAAGGATCTCTCCTTCATCGCCAAGCAATTAGGTGACCAAACCTCTCCTTAGATGTAACTTTCTAGACATTGCCAATAATGTTATCTAATAATATTTTTCAAATAATATGAATTATTGATCCGATAATGGGAAATATCAGATGATGACAATTATCAAACAAAGAATAATATAAAATACCAACGCAAAGAATTATTGAATCAATAAAATAAAATATCGAATAATAATTCATCGTAATAATTATTGAGTAGTGCCTTCACGTAAGGATCAATAATTGGTGCAATACTGCAAATGCATCTTGCTCAACAACGCCAGTATTAGTGTGTTTTAACCAACGGATATTCCAACAAGATTAATTGTGAATAACTACGCCGTTATTTTTAAACAACTTATATTTGTCGCTTTCCTCATCCAATCGCTTTCCGTTATGGGGCCACACATATCGCGCTACCGGTCAATGCGAATATTCCCACAAACGATTTAATATTCCACGACCAAAACGAATATTCCCCACAAAATGAATATTTTATAATCACTTCTTATTTTGAAATATTTGCGTGATTTAACCCTTAACTATCCACATTAATCAAATCAACCCTTACTATTTCAAAATAATAAATAAAGGAAATTCCTTTTATTTAAAAAATTTCTGGTCTTACAACATATGCTATTACAAAACATTAATAGAGTAATTTTAAATTAATATAACTATTTGGTATACCACAAATACTTGCTTAGTATAAACAATATATGTTCTTTGTGAACCAACTAAACCATAACAAAATAAAACATAATATAAAGTGTAAACTCGTGATATAATTTCCTCGTTATAAATGATTTCCTATTTTGAAATATGTTTATTTTCATTAATTTCCTTTTAACAACAAGTAATTCTAACTTCAAATAACATAATATATAATGTATATATTTATGTATATTTTGGTTACTACCTAAAACTAAAATAGTTACCTGTAAATGAAATTTTGACTACCTACTGTACCATGTAAAAAACATATGTTATTACAAACATTAATAGAATAATTTTAAATTAATATAACTATTTGGTAAACCACAAATACTGTTTATTATAAACAATATATGTTGTTTGTGAACCAACTAAACCATAACAAAACAAAACATAATATAAGGTGTAAACTATGATATAATTTCCTGTTATAGCTGATTGGTTACTAATGTGATGCCCCCAAAACAGGTATACATCACCCATCTTGAGTCGCCAGATACATGGTACATAAATCAACTACAAACTTAATTATACAACTGTCGTGCCAAATACGACAAAACATAGCTGTGAGTTTACATGAATATTGCCTCATAGACAGTATACAAACTCAAATTCAGTCTTCATTACACTTTATCACACTAAGTAGTGACTGCTATAGCCATTATATCGGACCATCACTCCGTTCCTCGACTCGTCCCAGCTATATTCTCATTTCCTGAAGAGAACAGTGAAAGAAAAGGGTGAGCTCAACTAGCCCAGTAAGAAATATTATGACTAAGATAATGCAGAATAAATTAACCTTAGCCTTCAACAGTGTTAAACTGATAAAATACAATAAACATCAAGTTTAACTGCAGCGGAATAAGCAATCCATTAGAAGAGTCAAGTAGAGCATGATATCTACTATCTTCAATGATTTAAAAGTTTATCATCAATTTTATCCCTGTAATACTCATCAATAGTTCTTTATTATACCCAAGACAAATAGAACTTTCATCACATCTTTCACCGAACCACCAAAGATGTTAGTTAAATTCACAATTCATGTTTATAATAATGTGAATCAACAATTTCTCCTCGCCACAAAGGCTTAATAGAACATTTACTCAATATCCTTACCCCAAAGGCTAAAGATATTCAAATGTAATAACAATGATCATACTAATCGGGTTGTCTATCTTCGCATTCTCGCCAAAGATATTCAACTATAAAACCAATGGTCATGATTATACCAATCAATCAATTGCACAATAGGCACTACGACCAAAGACATTCAATCGTTAACTAATGGTCATGATCCCGCCAATCACATCATCGAATTATCCCTACACTACGACCAAGGATATTCATTAGTATCACAAGTGGTCATGATCATGTTATACACCGTCCATCTTTGCACTACGGGCCAAAGCTATCAATTATCAGCTTCATCTTTGCACTACGACCAAAGATATCAATCAACAGCCATCTTAAAGACGTAAGCCAAAGATATACTATCAGAAAACCAATAATCAACAAATCCATCTTTACACGTAAGACAAAGATATACAACCTCAGAAAACCAATAATTAATGATCCATCTTTGCACGTAAGCAAAGATATACAACTATAAAACTAATAATCAACAATTGTCTTTCGCACATAAGCCAAAGATATATAATCAGTAAAACTAATAATCAACAGTCCATCAATGCACGTAAGCCAAAGGTGACTTTCATCACAATATAAGCATAAGGATGATGACAATGATATAAGCATTAATCAACGAAATCAAGGATAAATATTAAAGACTTTAAATTTATCCAGAGTTTAAAATATCCAAATTGTCAACACGACATCTTCTGCAGTGGAGTAAAATTCAAGAATAATATTCATGTACCAAAAATAATTTGGATGTAAAAGAAATATATTTTTCTATTAAATAGTACCACTAATAAGAATCGTGAATAGTAACTCATGAATAAGTAACTCAGAATAAATAGTACTTTGTATTCGTACATAATCACAAGTATACATAAATAATGTCATATACGTAAATAAAGGCCATATACATGAATAGTGTCGATAAAGGTAGTGTATACGTGAATAAGAACTCCCTACATATAAAGATAAAATTTCACAATAAAATTCATATTAATATTTATAACACCTTAATCCAAATGTTATAAATCACTTAATAATTTCATAATCTAATATTATTAATATTACCATAATATTTTAATCATTTCTTAAACTTATAAACAATTTATTTTAATTGTTTACACTTTACTAATTAATGCATTTAATCATCCTAAAATGCCAAACTCATAATATTTCATCACCAATAACCAAAACTCTCATAAAAAATCTGCATATACCTTATATAGGATTTTCAAGCCATAAAATCCTATTTTTTAATTTTCTTACTTCACATAACATATTTAATTCATTTACTCATAACTAGTCCATTTTTATGAAAAATACCAAATCAGTACAAACAAATTTTCTTTTCTGAGATTTAGCAGAATATACTCCCATCTTGAACATATATTTTTTTTAGAATTTTTAAAATTTATTTACTATTTTTAATATGACTAAAACTGCCGAATATTTAGACATTTATCAAAAATTGTACTTTTGTCCAAAAATTTTGAAATTTACAGGGTATACTGTTGTTATATAGATGTACTCCCAATAAAAATTTCACCAATTTTGGAGTTAACCACAAGGAGTTATAAGGGTTTACTTTTAAAATAGTCTTTTCCCATAAAATTCATAACTCCTAATCTATACATCCAAAAATCACCATTTTTGGACACAATCTAGAAAACCATCAAGTTATCATTTCAAATTTTTCCAGAATTTTTGAGATTCGTAAAAATTACTTAAACCGCCTCGCGTAAACCCCTTACTTACAATCTAAGAAACGAAAATAATATTCCTTACGAATATTGAACGGAAATAATATTCCTTACGAATATTAAACGAATATAATGAATATTGAATGATAATAATATTCATATGAATACGAAAAATAATATCTCTTCAGAATATAAAAAAATAATAACTCTTACCTCGTAAGAAGATCGACATCGGAGTAGTGAAGTAGCAGACTTCACTTCTTCTTTCTCTCTATAGCTTCTATCTCTATAATTACTCTTGTGAGACTTAGTGAATTGGTGAGAAATGAAGGAATAATGAGCTTCTATTTATAAGAAAATATAGTTTCAATAATTGCACATTTTGGGGATTGAAATATTACAGTATAATACCTTCCTCTTTTTCTTCATTTTTAATTTAGTCCTGCAAGTATTATCAAACTTACACCACCTTCCCTAATAGTAAATCATGTGAATCAATAGTAAATCATGTGACTCAATAGTTCTAAACATGTGAAAAATTAATTATAGTATAGTACCTTCAACTATACCTCCATTTTTAATTTAGTCATGCAAATATTATCAATCTTGCACCAACTCCCCTAATAGTAAATCATGTGAATCAATAGTACACACATGTGAACACATAGTTATAAGCATGTCAATTAATAGCAATTAATTGCTAATTTATCCGATTAATTATCCGATTGGTCAATATAACCTCTAGACATCAATTATTATCGAAATAGATGTCAATTTCCACTAACACTAATAATCTCAACATAATGGAACTATCAAATTCATCTTTAATCAACACAAATTTATTCATCGTTAATATTATAACTCACAATATTTAACAACCAGATCGTTCCTGTGAAAGAGGGGATTTCCGATAAGGATTTCTCTTTATCAAGGGCAATTAGTGACCAAACCTCTCCTCGATGTAACTTCTACATATCATTAATATTGCAAATAATAATATGAATAACTTTGTCGCCTCGCTTATTGATTTAATAATACAAATATTGTGACAATAATTGAATAAAACCGAGTGACTTCTCACGTAGCATCAATAATCAATACAAGGTGCTACTACTGCAACCAACGCCAGACATCGTATTTTTATCACCGATTATTTTATGACAACTTGCTTACTTTGAAAAAAATTCAAATATTACCCTTAACTTTAACCTTTTATCAATTTAACCATTTACTAAATAGAATAATTATAAGAAAATTGAATACTTTCATTTCATAAAATTCGGGTCTCACAATCTCCCTCCTTATGAAATTTCGCCTCAAAATTTACGTATTGGTAGTTCAAGAGATGAAAATACCTTGCTTTTTTTCTGATTGTACCTTCCTGCTATTTTCTCTATCATGATTTTCCCATTTCATCTCCTCGTATTTTAGATCATCATTCTAGAATATAGTTTCAAAATAAGGGTTAATTAACATGCCAAATATTATCTTTATACTCTGATCGATCAATTAAATACCAAATAACTTAGGTAGGTCATACTAGCGAAGGAATTACCAGTCTCTCCCCTCCTAGTTCTAGTCTCACATCTCAGCCAGGGATCATATCCCTAAACTTTGATACCAACTATGACGCCCCCAAAACAGGTATACATCACCCATCTTGAGTCGCCAGATACATGGTACAGAAATCAACTACAAACTTAATTATACAACTGTCGTGCCAAATACGACAAAACATAGCAGAGAGTTTACATGAATATTGCCTCATAGACAGTATACAAACTCAAATTCAGTCCTCATTACACTTATTATCACACTAAGTAATGATTGCTATAGCCATTATATCGGACCATCACTCCGTTCCCTGACTCGTCCCAGCTATATTCTCATTTCCTGAAGAGAACAGCGAAAGAAAAGGGAGAGCTCAACTAGCCCAGTAAGAAATACTATGACTAAGATAATGCAAAATAAATTATCCTTAGCCTTCAACAGTGTTAAACTGATAAAATACAATAAACATCAAGTTTAACTGCAGTGGAATAAGCAATCCATTAGAAGAGTCAAATAGAGCATGATATCTACTATCTTCTAGGATTTAAAAATTTATCATCAATTTTATCCCTGTAATACTCATCAATAGTTCTTTATTATACCCAAGATAAATAGAACTTTCATCACCTGTCTTCACCTGAACCACCAAAGATGTTAGTTAAATTCACAATTCATGTTTATAATAATGTGAATCAACAATTTCTCCTTGCCACAAAGGCTTAATAGAACATTTACTCAATATCCTTACCCCAAAGGCAAAAGATATTCAAATGTAATAACAATGATCATACCAATCAGGTGTCTATCTTTGCACTACTGGCCAAAGATATTCAACTATAAAACCAATGGTCATGATCATACCAATCAATTGCATGTCAGTGCACTACGGCCAAAGACATTCAACTGTTAACTAATGGTCATGATCCTGCCAATCACATCATCGAATTATCCCTGTACTACGACCAAGGATATTCATTAGTATCACAAGTGGTCATGATCATGTCATACATGTAAGACCCCAACTTATTATTAATGAAATTGAATTTCCTCTATTTATTATTTTAAAATAGGAAGGGTTGATTTGATTAATGTGGTTAGTTATGGGTAAAATGCGCAAATATTTCAAATAAGCAAGTGGTTATAAAATATTCATTGTTGTCGGGGAATATTACTTTGGTCGTGGAATATTCTTACTGTCGGGGAATATTCGTACGACGGCGCAGCTTTGGGTGGGCCCCATAACGGAAAGCGATTGGATGAAGAAAAAGACAAATATAAGTTGTTTATAAATAACGACGTAGTTGTTACTGCTATTACCGCTGGGAATACCCTTGGTTAAAACACAAGAAGACACTCAGATTTGCACCAATTATTGATTCTTACGTAAGAGGCGCACTACTCAATAATTGTTACAGTAATTACTGTTCAATATTTTATTTTATTGATTCAATAATTGCTATATTGATATTTTCTATTATTGTTGTTTCAATAATTGTCATTACACAGTAGTTTCCATTATCAGATCAATAATTCATATTATTTGAATAATATTATTAGATAACATTATTGGCAATGTCTAGAAAGTTCTTTCCAAGGAGAGGTTTGGTCACCTAATTGCGCGCCAGTAAGGAGAAATCCATATTGAAAAGCCTCATCTTTCTTGGGAACAGCCTGGTTGCCAGTATTGTGATTCTGTAATATTATTTATGAATAATTAATTATTAATTTATATGATAAGGAAAATATTCATTTTATATGGATATAGATGGAGAAAATTTTTAATGTGACAATTGTTGAAAATTGATATTTTATCTTTTTCGATAAAATAATTCATTTAAATATATTATTATATTTTAATAATAGAATAATGGTGATATTTTTACAATGAATGTGAGATATATGAATAATGAGGAGGAAGAGTATTTTTGTTGCAATAAATATTTAAAACATGTTTTTCATGTTTGTGGACCTCATTTCTTGACTGAAATTTGATTATAGCTTGTAAAATCACCCGTTTGTGGATTTCGGTCAATTTTTGTTTGGAATTTGGAAAACCTTTCTTCTGCAAAGTTGTAGATAATGGAATTTCCTATGGGTAATACATAAGGTTCAAATTTTTCTGACAAAAGAGCTATTTATTATGAATTATTGAAGTTCCGAAGTTCCGAAATAATTGATTTTTGGAAGTTTTAATTATTTTTTTTTAAAAAAAAACATTTTTTTTATTGTTGGTGGGCCTCACTAGTATTGAAAACATGATGAATTCAGATTCAAGAGGTGGGCGTGAAAATTTATTAAAAATATTAATATTTTATTAAATTTTCTGTTTTGGTGTTCTAAGCATTTTCCTATAAATAGGGTGCTTAGTTTAAAATTGAAAATCACACCAGAAACTGAAGTTTTCTCTCTCTATATTATCGAGCGTATTCTTCTGAGTATTTTGATACTTTGAGTGTTGCTATACTGATATTCCAGCCAGAAGTACTATTCTTTTCGAGGTAAGGGATGTTATTTTTTTTAAAATGATATTATTTCTTCTAATATCATAATGCTGGAATATTGGTAAGATTTTTCTTGTGAAATTCTTATCTTTTAGTGTCGGGGTTACTATTCACGTATACGGCATTATTCACGTATACGGCATTATTCACGAATACGGCACTATTCACAAAAAAAATTAAATTTTTGCTTTTTTGTCCAAAATATGTATTATGGATACTAGCTTTGATTGCATTCATGTTTTAATCATTCTTGAATTTTACTCCATTATGATTATTTATGAAGTATTTTTGAACTCAGATTGTTTAAAATACGAATCTTTAATATTTGTTCTTTTGTTTCACTGGATTCGTTTTTTTTTTTTAAATATTTTTCATTATCCTCAGTCCTAAATGATGATATTACAGAATATCTTTGGCCTGTAGTGCAAAGATGAATGAATTTTTGATGAATATCTTTGGCCGTAGTGCAAAGATGAACAAAAGTTGAGATGAACACGACTTAATCGATGAATATCTTTGGCCTCAGTAGTGCAGATGAATATTTGATTCAAGATGTATATTGATTGATGTTACATGGATAAAATATTGATGATGGACTTTTAAATTCATATATTATAGTAGATTTCATTCTCTACGTAACTCATCTATAAATTATTATTTCCGCTGTAAATATTGATCTGAAACCTGTTGTCTATTGTATTTTATCAGATTTTTCCCTGTTGAAGACTAATGATAATTTGTTCTATATTATCTTAGTCATAATATTCTTTATTAGGCTAGTTGAGCTCACCCTTTTCCTTTTAGTTCTATTTTTCTTCTCAGGAGGCGAGAATGTAGTGAGTTGTAGTCGGGGTGTGGAATGATGGTTCTAGAGAGTTGTTTTAGTAGTCCTCACCATTTTTGTAAAATAATTTATCAATAATTGTAATGAGGACTTATTTGAGTGTTGATATTTTCTAGAACACAATATTTATTTTTTTTAAACTCACAGTTTTTATGTTGTATTAATAAAGTTGTAGTTGTTTCTGTACCATGTTATTGACGACTCAAAATGGGTGATGTATACCTATTTTGGGGGCGCCACAACAATATCGTAGCTTAGGATATGATCTCTGGCGGAGATCGGGGAATAGAACTAGAAGGGGAGAGACGAGTAAATCCTTCACTAGTGTGTCCTACCTAAGCTTATTTGTTGGTTGGTCAGTATATAGGGATATTACGTGATATGTTGATTTCTTTAATTAACCCTTGTTTTATGGTAGTATTTGAGAATGTCGACTGAGAATGTTAATAGTGGAGTAAATGAGACCGTGGAGACTCCTTTACTCACCAACGAGGAGAACGTGTAATAGGCTGGCAATGTTCCTCATGTGAACAATACCACTAAGCAGATGATGAACGATGAAATATTTAGAAGCTTTTTACAGTTAATGCAAAATCAAACGAGGGAGACTCGTGCACAAAATACAGGTGGAAATGATAACAACGCACGGTTTGTCACAGCCAAGCAGTTCAAAGAGTTGGGACCACCAAAATTCCGGGGAAAGCCGGATTCGATTAAGGCAGAAACGTGGGTCAAACAAATTACCAAGATATTCTATGTCTTGGAATGCACTGAAGAACAGAAGGTTCCATTCGCCACCTTTATGTTCCGTAATGAGGCAGATTACTGGTGGGAATCTGTGAAGCATACCCATCTAGTCGCACTCAGCATGTCTTGGGAGACGTTTTAGAAACTGTTCAATGATAAGTACTTTCCTGAAAGTATTCGTCATATAGATTGGAACAAAACAACATGACGGTGTCCCAGTACGAGGTGAAGTTTGCAGAGTTATCCACGTTTGCACCTCATTTGGTGGAGAATGAGGAACGTATGACGCGGATGTTTCGAGAGGTTTGAAACCCAGATACGCCAATATCTCATTTCTCATAAATTTTCTCTATTCAGACATGTTGTCAATGTGGCTCAATAATTAGAAGCGAGATAACGAGTATACGCTCAACCGAGGGACCACAACCAGATCATACCCCAAGGATGTGAATCATCGAAACAACGATAATCAGTGGAGAAAGAAAAATACGGACAAAAATAGTAACCACTCTGGTGGTAATCATGGCCATGAAACTAGAAAAAGCGAGTCAGGGGGAGATTTTAAAAAGAGGAGATTCAACAATGACAATGCAAAGACGTCAAAGACCAAAGAAGAATCGCTTTCTAAGGGAGGAGAACGACCACCGGTAGTATCCCAAACTGCCCACAACAGTTCAAGGTATGTTATAATTGTGGAAAAGAAGGACATATCGCTCGAGATTGTACAGTAGCGATGTGACGCCCCCAAAATAGGTATACATCACCTATTCTGAGTTGTCAATACATGGTACAGAAACAACTACAACTTTATTATTACAACAGTAAAACTGTGAGTTTGAATACAAATATTATCTTCTGATAATATCTATACTCAAATAAATCCTCATCACATTTATTGATACATTATTTTACAAAATGGTGAGGACTACTAAACAATCCTTTCTAAAACCTTCATTCCATACCCCGACTCAGATTTCGCTTATATTCTCGCCTCCTCGGAAGATTAGTATTTAACCGGAATAATGTATATAGTCAAGGAACTTGACCGCCTAACAATACTCAAAGTATACTCAAAATACTCACAAGAATACGCTACGATAATATAGAGAGAAAACTTCAGCTTCGTGTGATTTTCAATTCTAACCTAAGACCCTATTTATAGAAAAATCGCTAGAATACCAAAGCGTAAAATTTAATAAAATATTAATATATATTATAAATTTCCTTAGCCCATCTTTGAAGATCTGATTTCAGCAATTAATATCACATGTTAGCCCACTTAAATGCAAAAAAACGTTTTTCTTTAAAATAATAATTAAAACTTCCAAAAATCAATTATTTCGGAGCTTTGGAACTTCAATAATTCACAATAAATAGCCCCTTTATCAGAAAATTCGAATCTCAAGAGTTTTTATAGGAAATTCAATTCTCTACAACTTTGCAGAAGAAAGTTTTTCCGAATTCCAAACAGAAATTGACCGAAATCCACAAACGGACAATTTTACAAGCTATAATCAAATTTCAGTCAATAAATGGGGTCCACCGACATGTTTAACATGTTTTAAACATTTATTGCAACAAAAATACTCTTCCTCCTCGTATACTCATATATCCCACATTCGTTGTAAAAATATCACCATTATTATATTATTAAAATATAATAATATATTTAAATGAATTATTTTATCGTAAAAGATAAAATTTCAATTTTCAACAATTGTCACATTAAAATTTTTCTCCATCTATATCCATTATAAAATTAATATTTTCATCATCATATGAATCAATAATTAATTATTCACAAATAATATTACAAATCACAATATCGACAACCGTGCAGCCCCCAAGAAAGAGGGGCTTTCCAATAAGAATTTCTCCTTACTCATGCGCGTAATTAGGTGACCAAACCTCTCCTTAGATGTAACTTTCTAGACATTGCCAATAATGTTATCTAATAATATTATTCAGATAATATGAATTATTGCTTCGATAATGAAAAATATTGTAATAATGACAATTATCAAACAATGTTAATATAAAATATCAACGCAAAGAATTATTAACTCAATAAAATAATCTTTGAACAAGAATTACCGTAACCATTATTGAGTAGTGCCTTCTTACGTAAGAATCAATAATTGGTGCAATACCGGTAGCTATTGTGTTTTAACCAATTTAGTATTTTAACAAAGATTAATCGTGAATAACTACAACGTTATTTTTAACCAACTTATATTTGTCGTTTTCTTCATCCAATCGCTTTTTCACATGGGGCCCACACACACATGGTCGCAACAGGTGCATTTAATATTCCCCGACAAAGACGAATATTCCACGACCAAACGAATATTCCCCGACAACAATGAATATTTTATAACCACTGCTTATTTGGAAATATTTGCGTATTTTACCCCTAACTATCCACATTAATCACATCAACCCTTACTATTTCAAAATAATAAATAGAAAATTAAATTTCATTAATAATAAGTTGGGGTCTTACAACCTCCCTCCTTATGAAATTTAGTCCCTCGAAATTGACGTGACGTATTTAGTGTTTCAAAAGGTGAGGATACCTCGCTTTCATTTCCGCTTTCCAATTCCCGTGTCATTTCCTCTATAGCATGATTCCTCCACAAAACTTTAACTTGTGGTATGACCTTTGCGTGTAGGTCATGCTCCTTCCTATCCAAGATCTTGATGGTACCTCTCATCGTTAAGTCTTCTGGCTATTTCGTCTGTTTCTAATTCTATAACGTGGTTCGGTCTTTCACATATTTACGAAGTATGATATGTGAACATATTATGAACACGAGACATACTTGGAGGTAACGCAAGTCTATAGGCTACATTTCCTACTCGGTCAAGAATTTGAAATGGACCAATAAATCGTGGATTGAGCTTTCTCTCTTCCCAAATCTTGTAACTCCTTCCATGGAGCAACTCGCAACAATACACATGATCCCCTACACTAAATTCCACGTCCTTTCGATGAAGATCCACATAACTCTTTTGTCGATCTTGTGCTGCTTGTATACGTTGTCGAATCATTTGAATCTTTTCGGTGATCATACGTATTAACTCGGGTCCCAACAATGTTGCTTCACCCACCTCATCCCAACATATTGGAGAACGACATTTTGTCCATATAATGCTTGAATGGAGCCACACCTATACTTGCTTCGATAACTCTGTTGTTGTTGGAGAATTCCACCAATGGTAAATACTTATCCCAACCGCCTTTTGAAGTCTAGGACACGTAGTCTTAATAGATCTTCAAGAGTTTAAATAGTCCTCTCGATTGTCAGTCTGCTTTGGGGATGGTATCTTAGAACTAAATCGCAAATCCGTGCCCATAGCTTTTTTGCAAGCTAACCCAAAATCTTAAAGTGAATCTTGGGTCACGATCCAAACTATGGATACTGGCATGCCATGCAACCTCACAATCTCATTCACGCATATACTAGCAAGACGCTCAAGGAATAAGTCTCCGTGATCGGCAAGAAATGAGCGAGACTTGGTTAATCTATCAACAATAACCCAAATAGCATTGATGCCTTGAGAAACCGTAGGAAGACCCGTAACAAAATCCATGGTAATGTGTTCCCACTTCCATTTCTAATCTCAAGTGGTTGCAACGGACCCTTAGGTACCAGATGTCTCGCTTTTACACGCTGACAAGTTAAACACATTGAGATAAACTTTGCAATCTCTCTCTTCATATTGTTCCACCAAAATGTATGTCAAGATCACGATACATTTTAGTACTTCCGAGATGGATTGCAAATGGTGTATTGTGTGCCTCCATCATAATCTTGTACTTCAAATCGTAGTCGTTAGGAACACAAAGTCTAGAGTGGACTCAAGTATTCCTTCTTCATCAATTCTCGCCCTAATAGCTCCTTCTTGTACTTTCTTCTTCATACGCATCATTTCAAGAATTGGGTGGCTTGAGCAACCTTAACTTTTTCTATTAAAGTTGGCTCTGTGCGATACTTGACATCATCGCACTTTTCGCTCCTCAAGATATGATCTTCTACTCAACGCATCACTACCACGTTCGCCATTCCGGATGATATTGAATAGTGTGGTCGTAGTCTTTCAATAGCTCGAGCCAACGTCATTCAGCCGCGTGTTGAGTTCTTTTTGAGTGAAGAAATATTTAAGGCTTTTATGGTCCGAATATATCTCCACTTTCTCCCCATATAGATAAGGCCTCCATATTTTTAGCGCGGAACGATCGGCCGCCAACTCTAGATCATGAATAGGATAATTCTCTCATACTCTTTAAGTTGTCATGAGGCATAGGCTATGACTTTCCCACGTTGCATGAGAACACATCCTAACCCTTTGCAAAGCATCATCAGAGATAACAAATCCATCCGAACCAGATGGTATTGTTAGAATACAGTCTTAGAAATAAGTCTCCTCTTAAGCTCTTGGAAACTCTTCTCGCATTCTTCACTCCAAACGAATTTTGTATCCTTCCGAAGTTAATGAAGTTAATGGAGTAGCGATTCGAGAAAACCCTTCCACGAATCTCCGATAATAACCAAACTAAGCCCAAAAGCTACGTCTTGATCACCACCGACTTGGTTGCTTCCCTAACTTTGTATTGCTTCAATCTTCACGGATAAACAGATACTCCATGTTTCGACACCACGTGCCCAAGGAATGCTACTTCCTCGCTTTAACTCGCATTTCTTCAATTTGGCATATAGTTTGTTTTCACGAAGCCTTTGAGTACCAAATTTCAAATGGTGCTCATGATCTTCACGACTTTTGGAATATATAAGGATGTCATCAATAAAGACAACAACGAATCGATCCAAATATTCCTTGAATACTCGGTTCATCATATCCATGAAAGCCGCAGGAGCATTAGTTAGTCCGAAAGACATGACTAAGAATTCATAATTCCCATACCGAGTTCTTAAGGCGCGTCTTTGAATATCCTCGATTCTAATCTTCAAATTGATGATATCTAGAATCGAAGATCGATTTTTGAAAAGAATTGTGCCCTTGCAGTATCGGTCAAACAAGTCATCAATACGAGGTAGAGGATACCTATTCTTGATGGTGACATGGTTCAATTCCGATAGTCAATACAAAGTCGCATACTCCCGCTTTCTTCTTTACAAATAAAACAGAGAACACCCCAAGGAGATGTACTAGATTTAATGAAACCGATGTCCAACAATTCTCGTAGTTGGACCTTTAACTCTGAAGTTCAATAGAGCCATTCGATATGGGGTTTTAGAAATGGGCTTTATGCAGTTCAAGATCAATAAAGAATTCAACTTCACGCTCGGGGTTGACCGGGAAGTTCTTCGAAATACGTCGAGAAAGTCAATAACAACAGAATATTATTCAAATTTGACGTGTCTTTATTCAAATCCATAACATGGGCTAAGAAATCTTGACATCCGTTTTCAATAAACGAATAGCTTTATGATTAGATATGACGTTGATTGATTTTAATGGTTTAGTTGCTTGAATTCATAAACAGTCAAGTTAGAATATGAAAACTAACAACCTTACGAAAATAATCAATTTTGGCATGATGAGTAGTTAACCAATCAATCCCTAAAATCACATCAAAAGCAAGTATCTTTAAAGAGATAAGGTCAATGAGTAAGGTAATGGTGCCAACTTGAATCAAACAAGATTTATAAACAAATGGATGTGATGAAAGTTTCTCCTAACGAAGTTTCCACGAGATAGGTCAAAGTCTAATTTCTCCTGAGTCAAGTTTAAACGTTGAGCACAAGCGAGAGAGATAAAATGAATGGGTAAAGACCAAAGATTGGCAGTAAGGTATAAACTTCGCAAGAATTTATAAATAGTTTACCCGTGATCACCTCGTTTGGGTTCCTCGATTTTGACCACCACAACAAACGCTTCTTCCCGAAATCGTTAACTTTGACTTTTCTCGATGATCTTTTTGAGTCACCGTCCCCACCGAACTAGGTTTCGCTACTCAGTATAATCTCGAGCGATATGTCCTTCCTTTCCACAATTATAGCATACCTTGAATCGTGTTGTGGATGTTTGACTGAGATATGTCCCTCTTTCCGCATTTATAAAGATATATGACCGGTGGTCGTTTCTCCTCCCTTAGAACTAGTTCTTTGCAAGCAGACCGCTGCCTTCATATAGTCGTTGTTAAATCTCCTCTTTAAAATCTCCTCCGACTCGCTTCTTCTGCTTTTTATGGCCATGATTACCACCAGAGTGGTTACCATTTTTGTCCGTCTGCTTTTCTCCACCGGTTATCATTATTCTGCTGATCGCTATCTCTCAGTACGATCCTCGTCAGGGTCCTCAAATTGACTGTACTTCGTTATCTCGCCTAATAATTGAGCCTGCTTTAAACATCCTAATAGAGAGAAGTTTATGAGAAATGAGATATCGACGTACGCCGGGGTTTCAAACCTCTAAGAAACATCCGCGCGTCATACGCTCCTCATTCTCCACCAAATGAGGTGCAAACTCGATAACTCAGTAAACTTTGCCTCGTCTCGAGACACCGATACGTTTGTTTTGCTCTAATCGATGAACTCCACTTCCTTCATATGATGAACACTTTCGTGAAATTATTTGTCATTAAATAGTTTCAAATGTTTCCCAAGACATCTTGAAAAGCGGTGGATGGGTACGCTTCACGACTCCACACCAGAAGTCTCGCCTCGCCACGGAATATAAAGGTGGCGAATGGAACCTTCGTTCTCCGCATCCCAAGACATCGAATATCTTGGTAATTTGTTTGACCCATGTTTCCATGCCATGATCGGATCTCGCTTTCCTTAAATTTCGTGGTCCCAACTCTTTGAATCGCTTGGTTTGTGACAACCCGTGAATTGCTATCATTTCTCCTCAGATTTTGAACACGAGTCTCCTCGTCTGATTTTGCATGAATCGCAAAAAAACATCTAAACATCCCCTCGCTTCATCATCTCGCTTCGAGTGGTGTTGTTCACAGGGAGGAACATTGTCACCACAGTATCGCTTCTCCTCGTTGGTGAGTACAAAGGCGTCTCCACGGCCTCATTTCCATTGTTAATATTCTCACGACATTCTCAAATACCGCCATAAAAACAAGGGTTAATTAAGGAAATCAATATATCACATAATATCCCTATATACTTGACTAAACTAAAAATAAGCTTTAGGTAGGACACTAGCGAAGGATTTACTCGCCTCTCCCTCCTAGTTCTATTCCCGATCTCCGCCAGAGATCATATCCTAAGCTCGATACTAACCGTGACGCCCCAAAATAGGTATACATCACCTATTCGAAGTTGTCAATACACGGCATGTAAACAACTACAACTTTATTATTACAACAAGAAAAAGCGTGAGTTTGAATACAAATATTATCTTCTGATAATATCTATACTCAAATAAATCCTCATCACATTTATTGATACATTATTTTACAAAAATGGTGAGGACTACTAAACAATCCTTTCTAAAACCTTCATTCCATACCCCACTCAGATTTTCTTATATTCTCGCCTCCTCGAAAGATTAGTACTTAACCGGAATAACGTATATAAGGTCAAGGAACTCAGACCGCCTAACAATACTCAAAGTATACTCAAAATACTCACAAGAATACGCTCGATAATATAGAGAGAAACTTCATTTACGATGTGATTTTCAATTCTAACCCAAGCACCCTATTTATAGGAAAATGCTTAGAACACCAAAGCGAAAAAATTTAATAAAATATTAATATATATATTAAGATTTCTACGCCAACCTTCCTAGATCTGATCTCACTCATTATGCATATGTTGTAGCCTACAAAACAAACAAACGGGATTTTAAGTATATAATCAAATTTCAAATCGATAAATGGGGTCCACCGACATGTTTAACATGTTTTAAACATTTATTGCAACAAAAATACTCTTCCTCCTCAGATATACTCATATATCCCACATTCGTTGTAAAATATCACCATTATTATATTATTAAAATATAATAATATATTTAAATGAATTATTTTATCGTAAAAAAGATAAAATTTCAATTTTCAACAATTGTCACATTAAAAATTTTCTCCATCTATATCCACATAAAATTAATATTTTCATCATCATATGAATCAATAATTAATTATTCACAAATAATATTACGTAATCACAATATTGACAACCGTGCGCTTCCTGTGAAAGAGGGGCTTTCCAATAAGAATTTCTCCTCATCTTGCGCAAATTAGGTGACCAAACCTCTCCTTGATGTAACTTTCTAGACATTGCCAATAATGTTATCTAATAATATTATTCGGATAATATGAATTATTGCTTTATATAATGAAAAATATTGTGTAATGACAATTATTCAAACAACAAAGAATATAAAATATCAACGCAAAGAATTATTAACTCAATAAAATATCGAATAATAATTATCGTAAACCATTATTGAGTAGTGCCTTCTTACGTAAGAATCAATAATTAATCGTGCAATACCGGTGCTCTTCTTGTGTTTTAACCATCGGGTATTCCAACAAGATTAATTTGAATAACTACGCCGTTATTTTTAAACAACTTATATTTGTGCTTTCCTCATCCAATCGCTTTCCGCATGGGCCCCACACATGGTCAAGGCCGTCGCATTTAATATTCCCCGACAAAGCATTTAATATTCCACGACCAAACGAATATTCCCCGACAACAATGATGAATATTTTATAACCACTTGCTTATTTTTGAAATATTTGCATATTTTACCCCTAACTATCCACATTAATCACATCAACCCTTACTATTTCAAAATAATAAATAGAGAAATTAAATTTCATTAATAATAAGTTGGGGTCTTATGTGAAACCAAGTCCATCTGGAGATAGTGACTCAAAAGGTCATCCCTGAAAAAGTCAAAGTCAATCTGCCCGAGAAGAGCGTTTATCGTGACCGGTCAAAATGCGAGGAACCCAAACTAGGTGATCACGGTAAGCTAATCATAAATTCTTGCGAAGTTTATACCTTACTGATACCTAAGGTGCTACCCATTCATTTATCTCTCCTGCTTGTGCTCAACGCTTAAACTTAACTCCTGGAGAAATTAGACTTTGATTTATCTGTGGAGACTCAGCTTAGAGAAACTTTCATCACATCCACTCGCTTTATAAATCTTGTTTGATCCAAGTTGCACCATCACATTACCCGTTGACCTTATCTTTTAAAAATACTTGTTTTTGATGTGATTTTAGGGATTGATTGGTTAACTACTCATCATGCCAAAATTGATTGTTTTCGTAAGGTTGTTAGTTTTCATATTCCTAACCAACCCGTTGTATGCGAATTCAAGCAACTAAACCATTAAAATCAATCATCGTCTATCAAGTCATAAAGCTATTCGCTTATTGAAAAACTGATGTCAAGCTTTCTTAGCCCATGTTATGGATTTGAATAAAGACACGTCGATTTGAATAATATTCTGTTTGTTAATAAATTTCCCGACGATTTCCTAAAGAACTTCCTTCCACCCCCGTAACGTGAAGTTGAATTCTTTATTGGTTTTGAACTCCGTATAAAGCCCATTTCTAAAACCCTATATCGAATGGCTCTATTGAACTTCGTGAGTTAAAGGTCCAACTCACTGAGAGTTGTTGGACATTGGTTTCATTCGGCCCTAAGTACATCTCCTCGGGGTGCTCCTGCTTTTATTTGTAAAGAAGAAAAGACGGAGTATGCGACTTTGTATTGACTATCGAGAATTGAACCATGTCACCATCAAGAATAGGTATCCTCTATCTCGTATTGATGACCTATTTGACCAAATATCAAGGAGCACAATTCTTTTCAAAGATCGATCTTCGCTTACGATATCATTAACAAGATTAATCGAGGATATTCCAAAGATTGCCTTCGAACTCCCTAAGACGGGCATTATGAATTCTTAGTCATGTCTTTTGGATCGACTAATGCTCTTGCAGCTTTCATGGATATGATGAACTGAGTATTCAAGGATTATTTGGATCAGTTCGTTGTTGTCTTTATTGATGACATCCTCATATATTCCAAAAGCCGTGAAGATCATGAGCACCATTTGAAGCTGGTACTCCAAAGTCTTCGTGAAAACAAGCTATATGCCAAGTTGAAGAAATGTGAGTTCTGGCTTGAGGAAGTAGTATTCCTTGGGCACGTGGTGTCAAAACATGGAGTATCTGTTGACCTAGGAAAGATTGAAGCAATACAAAGTTGGGAGCAACCGAAAAAGGTGACCGAAGTACGTAGCTTTTTGGGCTTAGCTGGTTATTATTGGAGATTCGTGGAAGGATTTTCTCGAATCGCTACTCCATTAACTCAGCTGACTTAGAAAGATACAAAATTTGTATAGAGCGAGGAATGCGAGAAGGGTTTCCAAGAGCTTATGAGGAGACTCATTTCGGCACCTGTTCTGACAATACCATCTGGTTCGGATGAATTTGTTATCTGAAGAATGCTTCGCAAAAGGGTTAGGGTGTGTTCTAATGCAACATGGGAAAGTCATAGCCTGTGCCTCGCGATAACTTAAATAATATGAGAGGAATTATCCTACTCATGATCTAGAGTTAGCGTGATCGTTTTCGCTAAAGATCCGGAGGCACTATCTATATGGGGAGAAAGTGGAGATACATTCGCACCATAAAAGCCTCAAATATTTCTTCACCCAAAAGGAATTCAACATGCGACAACGACGTTGGCTCGAGCTGTTAAAAGATTATGACCACGCCATTCAATACCATCTTGGAAAAGCAAACGTGGTAGCTGACGCGTTGAGTAGAAGATCGTATGCAAGAAAGAAAAGGATGATGTCAAGTATGCGTAAAACCAACTTTAATCGATAAAGTTAAAGTTGCTCAAGCCACCGACCCGGAGCTGATGCGTATGAAGAAGAAAGTACAAGAAGGTGTTATTCCGGAAACGAGAATCGATGAAGAATGAATACTTCGAGTCCACTATAGACTTTGTGTTCCTAACGACTCTGATTTGAAATACAAGATCATGACGGAGGCACATAATACACCGTTTGCAATCCATCTTGGAAGTACCAAAATATATCGTGATCTTCAACATACTTTTTTGTGGAACAATATGAAGAGAGATATTGCAAAGTTTATCTCGAGGTGTTTAACTTGTCAACGTGTAAAGGCGGAGCATCAAGTACCTAAGGGTCCGTTGCAACCACTTGAGATTCCGAAATGGAAGTGGTAACACATTACCATGGATTTTATTACGGGTCTTCCCACGGTTTCTCAGGGCATAGATGCGATTTGGGTTATTGTTGATAGATTAACTAAGTCTGCTCATTTTTTGCCGATACGGGAGACTTATTCCCTTGAACACCTTGCTCGTATGTACGTGAATGAGATTATGAGATTGCATGGCATGCCAGTATCCATAGTTTCGGATCGTGACCCAAGATTCACTTCACGATTTTGGGTTAGTTTACAAAAAGCTATGGGCACGGATTTACGATTCAGTTCGGCATACCATCCTCAAACGGACGGACAATCAGAGAGAACTATTCAAACTCTTGAAGATCTATTAAGACTCTGTGTCCTAGATTTAAAAGGGAGTTGGGATAAGTATTTACCATTGGTGGAATTCTCCTACAACAACAGTTATCATGCAAGTATAGGTGTGGCTCCATTCGAAGCATTATATGAACGAAAATGTCGCTCTCTAATATGTTGGGATGAGGTGGGTGAAGCAATATTTTTGGGACCCGAGTTGGTACGTATGACTACGAAAAAGATCCAAATGATTCGACAACATATACAAACGGCACAGGATCGACAAAAGAGTTATGTGGATCTTTATCGAAAGGACGTGGAATTTAGTATTGGGGATCATGTATTGTTGCGTGTTGCTCCATGGAAGGGAGTTACAAGATTTGGGAAGAGGGGAAAGCTCAATCCACGATTTATTGGTCCATTTCAGATTCTTGACCGAGTAGGAAATATAGCCTATAGACTCGCGTTACCTCCAAGTATGTCTCGTGTTCATAATATTTTTCATATATCTCGTATTTACGTAAATATGTGAAAGACCAACCACGTTATTGAGTTAGAACCGACGAGATAGAAGAAGACTTAACGCGACTGAAGAGTACTATCAAGATCTTGGATAGGAAGGAGCATGTCCAACGACAAAGGTCATACCACAAGTCAAAGTTTTGTGGAGGAACCATGCTATAGAGGAAATGACCGGAGTTGAAACGAAAATGAAAGCGAGGTATCCTCACCTTTTCAAAACACCAGTGCGTCGACGTCAATTTCGAGGACAAAATTTCATAAGGAGGGAGGTTTGTAAGACCCAACTTATTATTAATGAAATTGAATTTCCTCTATTTATTATTTTGAAATAAGTAGGATTGATTTGATTAATGTGGTTAGTTATGGGTAAAATGCACAAATATTTCAAATAAGCAAGTGGTTATAAAATATTCATTGTTGTCGGAGAATATTAGTTTGGTCGTGGAATATTCTTACTGTCGGGGAATATTCGTACGACGGCGCAGCTTTGGGTGGGCCCATAACGGAAAGCGATTGGATGAAGAAAACGACAAAATTGGGCTAAATGACCTTCTCTTCTTGCAATTTCCACTTCTATTATCTTTGCCATGATTACCACCGAAGTGGTTACCATTATTGGCATGATAATTTCCCCAATGGTTATCATTATTACGATAAATTGGTTGCCAAGATATGATTATTATCGTGTTGTTGGTCGTTACCTTTTGTTTGAGCTGAATCAACACTCTCATGTGCTTCATTGCTTATCTCAAAGATTTTCGGATGCCATTCTCAAACACCGCCACAAAACAAGGGTTAATTAACATATCACATATTATCCCTATACTACGGACCGAGCCAATTAAATACCAAATAAATTTAGGTAGGTCATACTAACGAAGGAATTCCCCCTCTCTCCCTCCTAGTTCTTATCTCACATCTCACCGGGGATCATATCCCTAAGCTCGATACCAACCGTGGCGCCCCAAAATTAGGTATACGCCACCCATCTTGGGTCGCCACTTACATGGTACATAAATTCAAATACAACTTACTAACCCAACTGTCGTGTACAATACAACATAAACCGTGAGTTTGAATACAAATATTGTCTACTAGATATTATACAAACTCAAAAGGAGTCCTCATTACAACTATTATCACACTATTTCACGAGAATAGTGAGGACTACTAATGCTATCCTCTCGGACCATTACTTCGCTCCCCGACTCGTCTCAAATATATTCTCATTTCACGAAGAGAACAATGAAAGAAAGGGTGAGCTCAACTAGCCCAAGAAGAAATATTATGACTAAGATAATGCGTAATAAATTATCATTAGCCTTCAACAAAGTTTAAACCGATAAAATACAATAGATAACCGGTTTAATCTGCGGTGAATTAGCAATCCATTAAAAGAGTCAAGTAGAGAATAAAGTCTACTATCTTTTAGGTTTTAAAAGGTTTTTCATCAATTTTATCATTTGAGACTCGACAATAAATAAACCACCACATCTAATCATCCTCGTATTACGGCCAAGGATTTTCATCAAATTATCAATGGTCACGACTATACCGAATCACCCCCGGTCATAATCATACCAAAAACTATCCATCAACGCATTACAGTGCCACCGAGGACTTTTGTCACATCATTTATATCAAGTCATGATTATACCAATGATCCCCTCGGTCATAATCATACTAAGTTCATCTATGCACGTAAGCCAAAGATAACATAATATAACATGAGGATGATGACAATGACATAATAATTCAATAAAACAAGTTCAAGAATTATTTAATCCATGAATTATTAACGTCCCAAATTGTCAACATGATCATTGTTTCAGTGAGTAAAATTCAAGAATGATCGGAAGAATATTTCCATGAAAAGATATCGGATGAAACGCAAATATCAAGGATATTCTACTAATTTCATGGAGTATAGAAGTCAAAGTTTTAACCAACCGGGTATAATAAAGAATGGAATAACAAAAGAAATCACCATGCATGCGATTGCTTGCATGTACAAAGTTATTCCAATGTAATAATAATAACGGAACCAAGTCGTGAAATTCACACCGAGCGTGATGTTCCAATAGAATAATAAAGATGGAACCGGATCCGTAAAAAAACATGATAGATATTCCAATGTAATGATAAAGATTTTACCCAGTCCTGTAAATCACATGCATGTGATGTTCCAATGTATAATAAAAACGGAACCGCATCCGTGTAAAACACACGCATGTGATGTTCCAACGTAATAATAGAAGAATGTCACCAAGTATAGGGTAAATCACAGATAAAAGTTATTCCAATGTAATAATAAGCAATGGAATAACATAAGGATTTCACCAAGTATATAGTATGCCACAGATACAAAGTTATGTATAGGGTATGCCACTTTTACAAAAGTTATTCCAATGTAATAATAATGAATGGAATAATGTAAGTTCTCTTCAAGAAGAAAGAATAACACCCTCACCGTAGTAAAAGAACCTAATATAGAAGTAGTGAAGTAGCGAGAATACTCTTCTTCTTTCTATAATTTTCTCTATAAACTTCTCTCTATAATTTCTCTATCTAGAGTTTCAATGAATTCATAAGAAAAAATGAAGGAATGAGCTTCATTTATAGGAAAATGGAATGCATAAGAATTAATCCATGAACGGTCCAGATTGATTTACTTTAATCGACGGTCCATATTTAAAGAAAATCTTTTAAATAAAATATAATATATTCTATTTATATAAAAACATTTTACTATGCAAACACTATGCAATACTATGCAAAACACTATATGCAACACTATGCATAATAAAATATAATATATTTTATTTATGTAATAACTTTAATAAAGTATTCTATTTTATATAAAAAGATGTTTCGCTTTTATTACGTTAATAATACTGAATAAAACAAAACGTCATTATCGCTTATAATAATTCATATTATTAATCGAATAATAATGGAATCAAACCGAGTGACTTCTCACAAAGCATCAATAATCAATACCGTGCTGCTACTACGCAACCACACTTATTATCATGTATTTTACTACCGAAAGTAGTTCAACAAGAAACTACTTGTAAAACTTCCGCCAGTTATTTCAATAAAATATTTTTGTCGTTTTCTCAATCCGATAATAATTACATTAAGGGTCCACCAATGATTGAGCCATTGTATTTAATATTCCTCGCTAAACCGAATATTCCCCACCAATCGAATATAATATAACCACTTGCATACTTTTGCAAAATTTATAAATTCTACCCACAACTATAATATTATCTAAAATTCACACCATAATATTAAAAATTATTTTGACAAAATTTAAATCTTTATTGATAAAATCTGGGGTCTCACAATCTCCCTCCTTATGAAATTCTCCCTCGAAATTAGGGTGCGTTACTGATATGATAAAGAGGTGAGGATACCTTGAATACCTTTATCGTTGAAAATATTAAGTTCATCTTTGCAATCCTACCAAAGATATCAATTCATCTTTGCACTACAGCCAAAGATATTTATTAACAATTCATCTTTGCACCACACGGCCAAAGATATATAACGTAAAACCAATAATCTTGAGACGCAGCGAATAATAGTATCACGACCACGAATTATCTATGCATCAACGGCCAAGAATATTCGTGTTTTCAATTACTGATCATGATTATCTCGAATAATCTTGGTCATAATCATACCAAGTCTATCAATGTACTACTACCAAAGATGACTTTTACCACATCCATGAATTAATATTTCATTGTTGAGACTCATTTCAATAATTAATCCATATCATCCAATCATCCCCGCACTACAGCCAAGGATATTCATTAAGATCACGACCACAAATTATCCATACCACTACTACCAAAGATAATCGTGTATTCATTAGTATCACGACCACAAATTATCCATGCACTACTGACGAAAGATAATTGTGTATTCATTAAGATCACGACCACAAATTATCCATGCACTACTACCAAAGATAATTGTGTATTCATTAAGATCACGACCACAAATTATCCATGCACTACTACCAAAGATAATTGTGTATTCATTAAGATATACCGACCACAAATTATCCATGCACTACTACCAAAGATAATTGTGTATTCATTAAGTATCACGACCACAAATTATCCATGCACTACTACCAAAGATAATTGTGTATTCATTAGTATCACGACCACAAATTATCCACCACTACTACCAAAGATAATTGTGTATTCATTAAGATCACGACCACAATTATCCATACACTACTACCAAAGATAATTGTGTATTCATTAAGATCACGACCACAATTATCCATGCACCTACTACCAAAGATAATTGTGTTTTCAATTACTGGTTATGATTATACCCAAGACAATCCTCATTCATAATCATACCAAGTCCATCTATGCTACTACAGCCACGTATGACTTTCAACATAATATAAACATGAGGATAATGAAATAAAGAAGAATCAAATGAGATAAAGGATAAATATTAAACATTTATAATATAATTTATCCAGATTCAAGAATATCCCCATGTTATCAATCACTTAATAATCTCATAATCTAATATCATTAGTATTATAACAATATTTTAATCACTTCTAAATTTATAAACAATTTATCTTAATTGTTTACGCTTTTACCATATAATGCATTTAATCATTCAAAATGCCATACTCACAAGATATCATCACCAATTATCAAATCTCTCAAAAATATGCATATACTCTATATAGGATTCTCTAGCCATAAAATCTTATTTTCAACTTTGTTACTTCACATAACATATTTAACTCATATGTTCAGTAATTAAACTATTTTCATGAAAAATACCAAATCAGTCCCAAAAATATTTCTTTTCTGGGATTTAGCATAATATAGTCCCATAATGAAAATATATTTTTCTCGAATTTTAAAATTCATTTACTATTTTTCAAAAATCAATTTCTAATTAATTCCTTAAGAAATTAGATACCTCAAGTTTAACTCCAAAATTCCCAAATCTTGACAGGACCTTACACATGTTAACTTGAGCTTCCAGTTTAAATTTCATGGTCATCGGAGTTAGAGAACTTTCCGGTTATAGCGTTTTTCATTTAAAAAACCTAAATATTGAAATAGTCATAACTTGCTCATTTTAAGTTAGAATGAACTCATTTTTGAAAGGAGGTACTTTATACCATATACCTTCATGTCCCAAAAGGCCAGAATTTTTCTCATAATTTAAGTGGTCAAAACAACCCCTCTAAAATCATGGCAAATAGCTTTTTTAGTTTTTTGCAGCTTTGCACTCCTTTGCTAAAATCAGTCCACACAAAATCTACACAACACCTTTTCCAGTAATTACACTTGGATTAGTTAGGTAACTCATAGATCTATCTCTAGAACTTGACCACATTCAAAAATTCAAAATATAATAGAGATATGGTCAATTGAATTTCATGTTACGCTTTTCACCAAAATCGATTTTCAACTCTTTGTGATTTCTAAGAAACTTTCATGTTTTCACATAATAACCAACATAACTCATCATAACACTTACTAATACTTCATATACCCATGATTTTCATTAGTCCAATGCTTTTATTATGACTTTCATCATAATCCTCGTAAATGCATCCTTTTAATTGAAGAAATATTTGAGGGTTTAAGAAATGGGTTTTTATCTTTGGGTCAATACAAAATTCGATTTCACGCTCTAGGTAGGCTAGAAATCTTCAAGAATAAGTCAAGAAATTTATTAATGATAGAAATATCATTCAAAATCATATTCTCGCCCAAGACTTGAATAAGACGTCACATTAATACCAACTGCGACTTCTATCCCTTAACCTAGATAAAGACCTCACAATGATACCTATCAACTTGCCATCTTCATCCACGACGTCACCACTGAAAGTCCGGCTTTTGCATTCATTCCACACAAGAAGTTAACAACGAAAGGATCGGGGCTCTTTACTTATGGCTTGATATAACAAAGATTAACTTTAGGGTTTGGTTACTTTGAATTAGTATAACGAGTTGGTTATGAATATAAAAGCTAACAACCTTACGAAAAAAGCATGATGAGTAGTTAACCAATTGATTCCTAAAATCACATCAAACGCAAGTATTTTCAAAAGATAAGATCGACGGTGCAACGTGAAAGTGTTTATTTGAATCAAACAAAATTTAAAAATAGTATGCGGTAACGAAGGCTCTTACTAACGAAGTTTCAACCAATAAGTCAAAGTCTAACTTCTCCTGAGAGTCAAATTTAAACGTTGAACGCAAAGCAAGAGAGATAAAATAATGGGTAGAACCCCATATCTTATAAGGTATAGACTTCGTAATTTATAATTAACTAACCCGTGCTAACTTCGTTCGGTTTACTCGCTTTTTGAGAAGTCATGAAAATGCACTTCCTAAAACCAACGACTTTGTTTTGTCCATATCCACCTTTGGTGCCACCGTCCCGACTAGACTTGACTTTGGTGCACAACAAAATTGGGCTAAATGACCTTCTCTTCTTGCAATTTCCACTTCTATTATCTTTGCCATGATTACCACCGGTTGGTTACCATTATTAGCATGATAATTTCCCCACAATTATCATTATTCGATAGCCGCTTGCCACCAAGATGATGATTATTATCGTGTTGTTGGTCGTTACCTTTTGTTTGAAATTTGAATCAACACTCTCTATGTGCTTCATTGCTTATCTCAAATTTTTTCGGATGCCATTCTCAAACACCGCCACAAAACAAGGGTTAATTAACATATCACATATTATCCCTATACTCGATCAGACCAATTAAATACCAAATAAATTTAGGTAGGTCATACTAACAAGAAATTCCCCGTCTCTCCCTCCTAGTTCTTATCTCACATCTCACCAGGATCATATCCTAAGCTCGATACTAACCGTGACGCCCCCAAAATTAGGTATACGTCACCCATCTTGGGTCGCCACTTACATGGTACATAAATTCAAATACAACTTACTAACCCAACTGTCGGTATACAATACAACATAAACCGTGAGTTTGAATACAAATATTGTCTACTAGATATTATACAAACTCAAAAGGAGTCCTCATTACAACTATTATCACACTATTTCACGTAATAGTGAGGACTACTAATGCTATCCTCTCGACCATTACTTCGTTCCCGACTTCGTCTCAAATTTATGTTCTCATTTCAAAGAGAACAATGAAAGTAAGGTGAGCTCAACTAGCCCAATAAGAAATATTATGACTAAGATAATGCGTAATAAATTATCATTAGCCTTCAACAAATGTTAAACCGATAAAATACAATAGACAACCAGCTTTAATGCGGTGAATTAGCAATCCATTAAAAGAGTCAAGTAGAGAATAAAGTCTACTATCTTTTAGGTTTTAAAAAGGTTTTCATCAATTTTTATCACGAGACTCACTTTTAATAAATAAACCACCACATCTAATCATCCCTCGTACATCACTACGGTCGAAGGATTTTCATCAAATTATCAATGGTCACGACTATACCGAATCACCCCCGGTCATAATCATACCAAAATCTATCCATCAATGCATTACAGTGCCACCGAGGACTTTTGTCACATCATTTATATCAAGTCATGATTATACCGAATGATCCTCGGTCATAATCATACTAAGTTCATCTATGGACGTAAGCCAAAGATAACATAATATAACATGAGGATGATGACAATGACATAATAATTCAATAAAACAAGTTCAAGAATTATTTAATCCATGAATTATTAACGTCCAAATTGTCAACATGATATCGCTTTAGTAGAGTAAAATTCAAGAATGATCGTAAGAATATTTCCATGAAAAATCTATCGGATGAAACGCAAATATCAAGGATATTCTATTAATTTCATGGAGTATAGAAGTCAAAGTTTTAACCAACCGGGTATAATAAAGAATGGAATAACAAAAGAAATCACCATGCATGCGGTAGATTGCCGCATGAGGCATGTTATTCCAATGTAATAATAATAATCTAACCAAGTCGTGTGAAATTCACAATCGGCAGGGATGTTCCAATAGAATAATAAAGATGGAACTGCATCCTGTAAAACACACGAGATAGGATATTCCAACGTAATGATAAAGATTTTAACCAGTCCTGTAAATCACATGTGATGTGATGTTCCAATGTAATAATAAAATCTTAACCAGATCCGGTAAAAACACACGCATGTGATGTTCCAATGTAATAATAGAAGAATGTCACCAAGTATAGGGTAAATCATGTGATACAAGGTTATTCCAATGTAATAATAAGCGATGGAATAACATAAGGATTTCACCAAGTATAGGGTATGCCATGATACAGGTTATGTATAGGGTATGCCACTTTTACAAAAGTTATTCCAATGTAATAATAATGAATGGAATAATGTAAGTTCTCTTCAAGAAGAAAGAATAACACCCTTACCGTAAAAGAACCTAATATAGAAGTAGTGAAGTAAGAAATACTCTTCTTCTTTTCTATAATTTTCTCTATAGCTTCTCTCTATAATTTCTCTCTCTGTAGTTTCAATGAATTCGTAAGAAAATAATGAAGGAATGAGCTTTCTATTTATAGGAAAATGGAATGTATAAGAATTAATCCATGAATTCGGTCCAGTTCGATTTACTTTAATCTGACGGTCCATATTTAAAGAAAAATCTTTTAAATAAAATATAATATATTCTATTTATATAAAAATATTTTACTATGCAAACACTATGCAATACTATGCAAAACACTATGCAACACTATGCATAATAAAATATAATATATTTTATTTATGTAATAACTTTAATAAAGTATTCTATTTTATATAAAGATGTTTCGCTTTTATTACGTTAATAATACGAATAAAAAGCAAAACGTCATTATCGCTATAATAATTCATATTATTAATCGACAATAATGGAATCAAATCGAGTGACTTCTCACATAAGCATCAATAATCAATACCGCAAGTGCTACTACGCAACCACACTTATTATTTGTACTTTTACTACCGAAGTAGTTCAACAAGAAACTACTAGTGAAACTTCCGCCGTTATTTCAATAAAATATATTTTTGTCGCTTTCAATCCGACAATAATTACATTGTAGGGGTCCACCAATGATTGAGTAGTTGTATTTAATATTCCCTCGCTAAACCGAATATTCCCCACCAATCGAATATAATATAACCACTGCATACTTTTTGCAAAAATTTATAAATACTACCCACAACTATAATATTATCTCAAATTCACACCATAATATTAAAAAATTATTTTGACAAAATTTAAATCTTTATTGATAAAATCTGGGGTCTCACATGTTACCATTAATATTGTTAGAATACCCGGTTGTTAAAACACAGTAGCACACAGTATTGCACCAATTAATTATTCTTACGTAAGAAGGCACTACTCAATAATTGTTACAATAATTACTGCTCAATATTTTATTTTATTGATTCAATAATTGCTATATTGATATTTTCTATTATTGTTGTTTCAATAATTGTCATTACACAATATTTTCCATTATCGGATCAATAATTCATATTATTTGAATAATATTATTAGATAACAATATTGGCAATGTCTAGAAAGTTCTGTCTAAGGAGAGGTGTGGTCACCTAATCATGCTACCAAGAAGAACAAATCCTTATTGAAAGCCCTCTTTTTCTGGGAAATGACTTAGTTGCGATGATTGTGATTCTGTAATATTATTTGTGAATAATTAATTATTGATTTATATGATAAGGAAAATATTCATTTTATGTGGATATAGATGGAGAAAATTTTTAATGTGACAATTGTTGAAAATTTATATTTTATCTTTTTCGATAAAATAATTAATTTAAATATATTATTATATTTTAATAATATAATAATGGTGATATTTTTACAATGAATGTGAGATATATGAATAATGAGGAGGAAGAGTATTTTTGTTGCAATAAATATTTAAAACATATTTTTCATGTTTGTGGACCCCATTTCTTGACTGAAATTTGATTATAGCTTGTAAAATCACCCGTTTGTGGATTTTGGTCAATTTCTGTTTGGAATTTGGAAAAACTTTCTTCTGCAAAGTTTTAGATAATGGAATTTCCTATGGAATAGACATAATTTTTGAATTTTTCTGACAAAAGGGCTATTTATTATGAATTATTGAAATTCCGAAGTTCCTAAGTTCCGAAATAATTGATTTTTGGAAGTTTTAATTATTTTTTTTAAAAAAAAATGTTTTTGTTATTGTTGGTGGGCCCCACTAGTATTGAAAACATGATGAATTCAGATTCAAGATGTGGGCGTGAAGATTTATTAAAAATATTAATATTTTATTAAATTTTTTGTTTTGGTGTTCTAAGCATTTTCCTATAAATAGGGTGCTTAGGTTAAAATTGAAAATCACTCCAAAAACTGAAGTTTTCTCTCTCTATATTATCGAGCGTATTTTTGTGAGTATTTTGATACTTTGAGTATTGCTATATGGTGGCAAGTTTCTTCAAATATATATCGATATTCCATCGTAAGTCTTATTCTTTTCGAGGTAAGGGATGTTATTTTTTTTAAAATGATATTATTTCTTCTAATATCATTATGCTTTAAATATTGGTAAGATTTTTCTTGTGAAATTCTTGTCTTTTAAGTGTCTGGGTTACTATTCACGATATCTGACCTTTTCACGTATACTGAGACTATTCACGATTACTAAGACTATTCACGTAAAAATTAAATTTTTGTTTTTTGTCCAAAATATCTATTATGGATACTAGTTTTAATTGTATACATGTTTTGATCATTCTTGAATTTGACTCCATTATTATTATTTATGAAGTATTTTTGAACTCGGATTGTTTAAAAGTACGAATCCTTAATATTTGTTCTTTTTGTTTCAATTGGATTCGCTTTTCTTTAAAATATTTTTCATCATCCTCACCCTAAATGATGATATTCTTTGAATATCTTTGGCCTGTAGTGTGCAAGATGAATGAATTTTTGATGAATATCTTTGGCCCGTAGTGCAAAGATGAGCAGTGTTGAGATGAACATGACTAATCGATGAATATCTTTTTGGCTGTGTAGTGAAAGATGAATATTTGATTCAAGATGTATATTGATTGATGTTACAGGAATAAAATATTGATGATGGACTTTTAAATTCATAGATTATAGTAGATTTCATTCTCTACGTAACTCATCTATGAATTATTATTTTCATTTAAAATATTGATCTCGAAACTTGTTGTTTATCAGATTTTATCGATTTTTCCCTGTTGAAGACTAACGATAATTTGTTCTATATTATCTTAGTCATAATATTTTTTATTGGGCTAGTTGAGCTCTCCCTTTTCCTTTTTATTCCATTTTTCTTCTTAGGAGGCGAGAATGTAGCGAGTTTTAGTCGGGGTGTGGAATGATGGTTCTAGAGAGTTGTTTTAGTAGTCCTCACCATTTTTGTAAAATAATGTATCAATAATTGTAATGAGAACTTATTTGAGTGTTGATATTGTCCAAAAATTCCGAAATTTACAGGGTATACTGCTGTTATATAGATGTACTCCCAATAAAAATTTCACCAATTTTGGAGTTAACCACAAGGAGTTATAAGGGTTTACTTTTAAAATAGTTTTTTCCCATAAAATTCATAACTCCTAATCTATACATCCAAAAATCACCATTTTTGAACACAATTTAGAAAACTCATCAAGTTATCATTTTAAATTTTTTCAAAATTTTTTAGGGTCGGAAAAATTACGAAACTGCCCCTGGCAGAAACCCCTTACTTACAACGGTTGAATGAAAATAATATTCCTTACGAATATTGAACGGACATAATATTCCTTACGAATATTAAACGAATATAATGAATATTGAACGATAATAATATTCATACGAATACGAAAAATAATATCTCTTCAGAATAAAAAAAAATAATAACCCTTACCTCATAAGAAGACTGGATACTGGAGTAGTGAAGTAACAGACTTCGCTTCTTCTTTCTCTCTATTGCTTCTCTCTCTATAGCTTCTATCTCTATAATAATTTCAATAATGAGCTTCTATTTATACCTCCATTTTTAACTTAGTCATGCAAATATTATCAATCTTGCACCAACTCCCCTAATAGTAAATCATGTGAATCAATAGTACACACATGTGAACACATAGTTATAAGCATGTCAATTAATAGCAATTAATTGCTAATTTATCTGAATAATTACTCGATTGGTCAATATAACCTCTAGACATCAATTATTATCGAAATAGATGTCAATTTTCACTAACACTAATAATCTCAACATAATGGAACTATCAAATTCATCTTTAATCAACACGAACTTATTCATCATTAATATTATAACTCATAATATTTAACAACCAGATCGTTCCCAGGAAAGAGGGGGCTTTCCGATAAGGATTTCTCAATTATTGACAGAACTTCTAGACATTGTCAATATTGCAAATAATAATATGAATAACTTTGTCATCTCAATTATTGATTTAATAATATAAAATATTGTGACAATAATTGAATAAAACCGAGTGACTTCTCACGTAAGCATCAATAATCAATACCGTGTGCTACTATGCAACCACGCGTATTACTGTACTTTATCACTGATTATTTTATGACAACTTGTTTACTTTGAAAAAAAATTCAAATATCACCCTTAACTTTAACCTTTTATCAATTTAACCATTTACTAAATAGAATAATTATAAGAAAATTGAATACTTTCATTTCATAAAATTCGGGGTCTCACAATCTCCCCTCCTTATGAAATTTCGCCCTCGAAATTTACGTACCTGGTAGTTCGAAGAGATGAAAATACCTTACTTTCTTTTCGGATTGTACATTCCCGGTTATTTCCTCTCTATCATGATTTTTCCATTTCTCATCTCCTGTATTTCAGATATCATTCTAGAATATAGTTTCAAAATAAGGGTTAATTGATATGCCACATATTATCCCTATACTCTGATCAACCAATTAAATACCAAATAACTTAGTTAGGTCATACCAGCGAAGGAATTACCAGTCTCTCCCCTCCTAGTTCTAGTCTCATATCTCAGCCAGGGATCATAATTACAAAACATTCCACAACCAATAACCATATCAAATGGTATCAAATAGACAAAAAAAATAAAAATAACAAGATGCATAAGCAAACTAGTCTTCACTAGCGAATCTTCCTGGATATTCTGAATCAGATTCATATCCACCTACTTGTTTGTTCCTCGCATGATTGAACAAGTTGACACATAGTTTCTTGCGGTATTGAAGGATTGGAAATGGTTTTGGCATTTCAGAAATCGTCTGATGAAGAAAATGTTCCGCAAAAGAAATTGTAAACATTCCGCAATCGCTGAAAAAATAATAAAGATATAAAACAAATCAAAACAAACTTCATGATATATGGAAAACTGAAAAAAATAAAAACAATGTAAACTTACCCTTTAATTTATTTAGGAAAACCCTCGGCAAATTCGAGATCAATAATATCATGATCTCCTTTGTTGCGGTATGGAACACTATTGAAATCAATATCAGATTTATTCTTCCAAAATCCGCAACTAGACAAAATTATGGGAAGAATAAAAATATACGGCTCACACACATCCATAATATTTGTGCGCATTATATTTCTGTCTTGTTGTAGAGAATTATAAACCACTAATACTCTGCGATGTACATCAAAAACCAGCAAAAACCAATGACCAGGAGCTAACATATGAATGGGAAACATGACAAAATCAACGGTAACCCACGGTGTGTTGACTTCCATAAGAAAGTCATGAATATACTCAGCTATATCACCAGAGCCCAACAACAGATTCTTATCACAATTTCTATTACAATATTCCCCATATAAATTGGTTAACTTGATATGGAACCAACTATCTGTTGTTGTAACCCTTATTTGAATTTTGTTCGAGTGTCTAGCAAGTTTACGAATGTAATACAAACAGATGTTGATGTGCTGAACAAAAATTAAAAACAGAATAGCAATCAGAGATAAACAAAGGAAAAAAAAATAATACTGTAACATAATAGTAACCAATACATACACATATAGTAACCAATATGATTAGATAAGGTAACCGGAACTAACAAACATAGTTACAAAGGTAATAAAAAAACTCAAATCATCATCAAGCCACTGCCCAGGGGTCTTTAGCTTATAAAACCACATTTTTGAGGATATTGACACAGACCCAAATCTGAATGAAGGCTCGATTTTGTCATTGTTACCCAGAAATTTTTCAATCCTTCAAAACAATAATATATTGGAAATATAAAAGAAATGATTTTATATCCTATTAGAAAACATAATGCAAATATATTAAACTCCAATATACATACCTTTTCCTGTTATTTAATCCAATCTTAAACCACTGCTCAAACAGAACATCTTCAACTTTCGAAGGAATACCCATACAAATATCTGGAAATGCTGACAGTCCTGTGCATAATTGACTAACATCCACATCAGAAGAAGTTGAATCAACTGAACTGAACTTTGACATAAAAGGACTCTTCAACACAACACTCTTCGCAACCGTGCGAACAGGCTTGCCATGTGGTTTTGCTGCAGATTTCTCAACTTCAACACAATAAATTAAACCCTGAGTTGTTAACACCATCTCATCAAGTATCGACTTGTCTGATTCTTCAATTTTATTACCCTTTAATGTTTTACAATACATGACACAAAAAACAAGGACAATAGCAAATTAAAAATACAAAACTTCTGATCAATATAAACATAAACACTATGGCAAAGTAACTAATACAACAAATGAAGGTAACTGGTGATGAAAAAAATTACAAACCTCAATAGGGGTAAAAACAACGATTTCTTTTCCACTAAATTGACTTAAAATATCAAAACTAGGAATGTCATTAATCTTTTCAGCCTGTTAAAAAAAATACAATTGTAAGACCCCAACTTATTATTAATGAAATTTAATTTTCTCTATTTATTATTTTAAAATAGTAAGGGTTGATTTGATTAATGTGGATAGTTAGGGGTAAAATACGCAAATACTTCAAAATAAGCAAGTGGTTATAAAATATTCATTGTTGTTTGGGAATATTCGTTTGGTCGTGGAATATTCAGATCTTTGTCGGGGAATATTAAATGCGACGACGCAGACCATGTGTGGGCCCCATAACTTGAAAGCGATTGGATGAAGAAAACGACAAATATAAGTGGTTTAAAAATAACGACGTAGTTATTATCAGATTATCTTGTTAAAATACCCTTGGTTAAAACACAAGATAGATACGGTATTGCACCAATTATTGATTCTTACGTGAAGACACTACTCAATAATGCTTACGATAATTCTTGCTCAAATTTTTATTGAGTTAATAATTGTTCGCGTTGATATTTTATATTGTTGTTGTTTCAATAATTGTCATTATACAAGATTTTTTTCATTATCGAAATAATTCATATTATCTCGAATAATATTATTAGATAACATTATTGGCAATATCTAGAAAGTTCGTCTAAGGAGAGGTTTGGTCACCTAATTGCGCCGCCAAAGAAGAAGAAATTCTTATTGGAAAGCCCCTCTTTCCTGAACCTGCCTCGTTGTCAATATTGTGATTCTCGTAATATTATTTGTGAATAATTAATTATTGATTCATGTGATGAGGAAAATATTGATTTTATGTGGATATAGATGGAGAAAATTTTAATGTGACAATTGTTGAAAATTGAAATTTTATCTTTTTTCGATAAAATAATTCATTTAAATATATTATTATATTTTAATAATATAATAATGGTGATATTTTTACAACGAATGTGGGATATATGAGTATACGAGGAGGAAGAGTATTTTTGTTGCAATAAATGTTCAAAACATGTTAAACATGTTCGGTGGACCCCATTTATTGACCGAAATTTGATTATAACTCGTAAAATTGCCCGTTTGTGGATTTCGGTCAATTTCTATTTGGAATTTGGAAAACTTTCTTCTGCAAAGTTGTAGAGAATTGAATTTCCTATAAAACTCGCGAGATTCGAATTTTCTGATGAAAGGGCTATTTATTATGAATTATTGAAGTTCAAGTTCAAATAATTGATTTTGGAAGTTTAAAATATTTAAAATTAGAAAACGTTTTTTCATTATGGTGTGTTACATGTGGGTTGAATGAGCTAAATTCAGTTCTTAGAAGGTTGGCTTAGGAAATTTTATTATAAATAATAATATTATATTAAATTTTCTGCTTTTGTGTTCTAAAGCGTTTTCCTATAAATAGGGTCTTAGGTTAGAATTGAAAATCACACTGAAAATCAAGTTTTTCTCTATATTATCGAAAGCGTAATCTTGTGAGTATTTTGAGTATACTTTGATTATTGTTAGACGGTCTGAGTTCCCTTCAAAGACTATACCCTTTGTATTCCAAATAGAAATCTTAATCTTTCGAGGTAAGGGATGTTATTTTCTTCTCGAATGATATTATTTCTTCAATATCATTATCTTTGAAATATTGGTTGAAACTTTTTATCAAATTTGGAACTTTTCCATGTCGGAGTTACTATTCATGAGTTACTATTCATGAGTTACTTATTCACGATTACTATTCACGAGTTCTTATTCACGATTCTTATTCACGAAGTACTATTCATGAAGCGTGAAGATGTTTTTGGGAAATTTCTATCTTTTGGTGTCGGAGTTACTATTCACGTATACGGCACTATTCACCGAAAAATAAAATTTCTTCTTTTTGTCCAAAATACCTATTCTGGATACTAGCTTTGATTGTATCCATGTTTTGATCATTCTTGAATTTTACACCACTATGATTATTTTTGAGGTATTTTTGAACATGTCCTTAATCCTTAATCCTTGTCATTTTGTTTCACTGGATTCGTTTCTTTAAAAATATTTTCATCATCCTCGGTCTTAAATGATGATATTATTGAATATCTTTGGCTGTAGTGCAAAGATGAATAATTCTTTCAAGAATATCTTTGGTAGTAGTGCAAAGATGAACAGTGTTTAGATGAACATGACCAATGATGAATATCTTTGGCTGTAGTGTGCAGAGATGAATATTTGATTCCGGATGTATATTGATTGATGTTACAGGGGATAAAAGATAGACGATGAATCATTAAATTCATACATGTAGAAGATAGTAGTTTGCATTCTCTACTTAACTCTTCTAATGAATTATTATTTCACCTATGAATATTGATTTAAAATTTGTTGTCTATTGTATTCTATTAGATTTTTCCTGTTGAAGACTAACGGTAATTTGTTGTATATTATCTTAGTCAATATTCTTTCTTCGGGCTAGTTGAGCTCACCCTTTTCCTTTTTGTTCCATTTTTCTTCTCGAGGCGAGAATATATATGAGCGACGAAGTTAGGGTATGGAATGAAGGTTTTAGAAAGAATTGTTTAGTAGTCCTCACCATTTTGTAAAATAATGTATCAATAAATGTGATGAGGATTTATTTGAGTATAGATATTGTCTGAAGATAATATTTGTATTCAAACTCACGCTTTCTTGTTGTAATAATAAAGTTGTAGTTGTTTCTGTACCATGTATTGACAACTCAGAATAGGTGATGTATACCTATTTTGGGGGTGTCACAACAATTAATAAATATAACACGTTAAAAAAATAACATTTTAAAAAAAATGCTTAACCTTTTCATCCTCAAAATGAATGTGAACCCCTCTAGGCGTATAAACAACAATCTCTTTCCGATCAGAATTTAAACAGACATTCTTGTTCTCAATCTGTAAAAAAAAATAGAAAAAAATAAGCATTTAATTATTAACCATGAAAAAAAATAAAAAACAAAAATAAATGTAAACATTTGCATCCTCTTCTTCAAACTGATTTCCAACAACACCACCAACAGGAGGATCAACACTTCCTTTAACATTATCACCATCAACATTCTCACCCAACTCATCATCATCATCATCATCATCATCAACACCATCATCATCATCAACAACACCATCATCATCATCAACAACATTAACTTTTCTATGTTTGCTATAACTAGACTGACCATATAAATACTTTCTAAACATCTTCTTTACATCCCTACAAATCTAAAATTTAAACACTTGCAGTTGATCTTTTAATTCAACACCCGAATTCTCAATTTCTTTTTTCACCTCCATCACCTTACCTTCCAAAGGTTTAACCCGTGCATCGATAACTTTTTCCACATCAGAAATAGAAAACCTAATATCTTTAACCTTTCTTGATGATTCAACTTTAAAATCAGAAATTTTGGCTCCACTATCATTTCCATTAAAAAAATGAAAACCGCCTAACCCCAACCGAACCTTTTCATCCTTCGTAGGAACAAGATTCTGAATAATCAACTGAAACATAATAATAAAAACAAATATACCTTGTCAAAAATATTAAATATAAAACATAAACAAAATAATACACAAAAAAAAGCAAAGAAACTAATAACATATATAAAGGTAACCAAATATAAAACAAATGGTAACCAACATACCCACTGCATCCAAAATAAGGTCATTCAATTTCTCATTCTTGGGAGGCTTTCCTAACACCTCCATCTAAATAATCAACTCTGCAAAGATGATCATCAACACAAAAGCCTCGACTTTCAAAGTAGGTATTGTTTCAAACAAAAAACTTGAAACACATAAGGTAATCCATTGAGTTTGTAAGATTTACAATGAATTATCCCTATAAAAATTGTAAATCACCCCACCATGCTTATCCTTCCTTACATGACCCTTAACTGCAATGGATAAAGAATTCTTTGTTTGTTGAAAAGCAAATTTACCCCATGGATAACTTTCAATATCCCCATAAGACAAAATCAGAAATAGTAGCTAGTATGAAATTGAAAACCAATAAAATAATGGACATCCTAACTGCCTCATCATCATCATCAAAAACAACGCTCCTATATATCCTCCCAATAGTAGAACGGGTTACAACCTCATTACCAAAAAACTTCTCCACCAACAAATTTTCAATCCCCTTAAAACCATCAATGTCTTCATTTCCTTGCCAATTCAAACCAGAAAGCAAACAAAATTCAGGCAATCCAAACCTTACCCTTCTCTCACCAAATAGAAACCACAACTCCCCATCATCTCTTTGATAAACTTTCCTAATCAAAGCCTGATGGATTATCTGTGAAAACATCTGTGGCTGCCCAAATTCTAAAAATTTTTCAAAACATGTCAACTTAAACTTATTCAATTGTACCTCAGACAATTTGTTTTTAATAATATTTGGAACCTCCATATCACACCAATAAATAACTTTTGCTGTAAAGTTTCGATTATGCTCCTCATAGAATAGATCCCAAATCTGAAAATGCAAAAAATTACATTAAAAACACATTAACCAAATTAAAAAACAACTTTAAAACTTTAAACCAAAAACTATTAAATGAACAATATCAATGTTAACCAAAATAATTTCAGCAAGTGATCATAACCCAAATTAATTAGACTATTTAATATATAACAAATTACATACTAAAAAATTTAGATAATAATACTAACAAGACATCCACTTGGAAAAAACTTAACCATTTTTTCACGTACAGCATAAACAATCATCAATCTCCAAATCTATTGAAATAAAATACATGTTAACAACTATGATATCAGCAGTTTCCAAACATTTCAATATTGGTAACTAAAAATAAATTAGCAAGTTACCAGCATAATATAAATCTAAATAATAACAGTAATGTAATGTAGTAACAAAAAATTAATCTAATAGTATCTAAGACTCAAATAAAATGAAAACAATGATTTAAACAAGAACAATTTGAACAATCCTTAAAACAACACAAACTCTAATGAAATATAATACATTTTAACAACTATTACAAAAATCAGTTTCCAAACATATAAACGAAGGTAACCAAACAACAATTAGCAAGTTACTAAAAAATAAAATAAACAACCTGTATAATCACAAAAATGTAATTTAGGATCAGACACTAAAATATGAATGAAAACAAAAATTTTAACAACAACAATTTGAACAATACTTAAAACAGAATAAACTATGTTTCAGAAAATACACTCTGAATGGAAATAATAATTTTATCAAACAACGACTTCAACATCAATAATACTACTGAACAACAAAAAAAAACAACGTAAACCAAAACACCACCATGCAGAAAAGAAAAACACAAAAAACCAAAAACAACTAAAAAATATATATTCTTAAAAAAATTAACAAACCTTCAAATATTTCTGCCGTGGAACCATTTTCCGGCTATGAGCCTCAACTTCATCTTCTTTGGCAACTTTTTCGGCAGAACCTTCAAAATCGGAATCAATATACACCAATGATTTAGCCTTCTTTTTCGTATGTCTCCCAATATTCTTATCATCAACATCTGATTTCAACAATAACTTCTTCCCCTGTTTTGAAGACTTTGGAATATTATTCTTCACCATTACAGATAACTTCGAATCCTCCAAATAATAATCATCTGAAACTCTTTTCCTCTTCCTATCAGGTTTCTTAACCCCCATTCCCTCCATGCTCTTCCTCGTAGAGACCATCACGAAAAAAGAGATGAAGAAATCAAAAAATATAGTACCGATAAATAGGAACAAACCAAAAAACTTAAGAATAAACACAAACTGAAGCAAAATACGACAAAGACGAAGTAAAAACCAAACGCCGACAACAAAAATCAACCAGAAATATCGACAGACTCCGGACAGAGAAGAAGATGAATAAGGGTTTGCTTAGAAAGTTCCCAAAACACCAAATAAGGGTTTCCAAAAGAAAAGAGACGGCGAAGGGAAAAAAAAAATTAAAATGAACACAATCCCATAAAAAAAAACTGAATTGCCATGTCATCAGCAAATTAAAACACATCCCATAATTAAAGGAAGCATAAATATGTACTAATAATGAAAATAAAATTTTAAAGACATTAATTGTGTAAATATTTAATGAGTGCACTATTGTTGTAATTATGTTTTAAAATATAATATAAAATATAATTGTTCCATAAAAATAGGTCAAAATTAGTTAATTGGTTTGGGCCTCCAAATTGGGCATTGTGTAATGTCATATTTGGAATCGTATTGGACTTTTATTTTTCAAGCCAGTATATCGGGCCCTCATTGGCTATTTTATGATAACCTATTTAGAACAAATAAAATAAAGGATTAAAAATGGTACATTCGGCCAGTTTAGATCCGCTTCTGTTTTTTATAATTTATAATATTATGATTTTATTATGACAAACAAATCTAATTATAGTGATTTTAAAAATATATAAAATAAATTGTATTTAAACTCCATTAATGACTAAATTGAACAAATATGCAACTAATATATTCAATTAAAGGTATTAATTACACAATAAGTAATTGAAAGCATAATCACCAAAATAAACTAAAAGTTGATTAACTAAAAGTTTGATAAACATAGATTCCTGATATGTATTATAAATTTTTTAATTAAATAACATTTGTGAAATGCATTCACTCATAAGATAAGATTAGATAATAATGTAAAGGTAACATACCATATTACATATTTTTTTTATAAATTTTTGTCGATACTTATCAACGTAATTATTAACATATATATATATATATATATATATATATATATATATATATATTATATATATATATATTTCGCAATTAATAAATATCATTTCCATAAACATATATAAGTCCATTAATTGGAATTTTAATATTAAGTATTCAACAAAAAAAAGTATAACTTAGAATATCAAATAGTTGTTTGGTTAAATAAATATATTGATGACAAATGTATTAAGAACAATAATCTATGTTTGTTTGTAAGAATTATAATCTCGGGATTATAATACTATTAAGTTCTTTTATAATCCTTAAACTAATAATCTCACGTCTAAATTTGAAAATAAATATTTCATCCGTCCCTTAATACAAGTCGTGTTAGAGAAGTGTTTTTATTCCTTAAAATAAGTAGTTTGAGAATTTAAATAAGCATTAATTGTTTAGTTTCCAATATTACCCAAGTAATAAATATAACTTTGGTTTTCATTATTTTTTACCCAATAAATAACACACTATTTTTTCAATACAAGGATAATATAGACAATTGATATTATATTTAATGTTATACAATTATTTTTTTATTACTTGTGCACAACTCTAAAACAACTTATATTATGGGACGGCGGGAGTAAGATATGTGGGTTATGGTTGTTTACAAGAATTATAATCTTCAGATTATAATCACAAGACTATTAATTATAGAATTATAATTTCGATATTATAATTATAATATTAAGATCATTAAGCCATTTTATAATCTTAAACTAATAGTCTCAAGCTTAAATTTGAAAACAAACAAGACACTTGAGATTAATATTCATATCACAAGTATAATCCTCACAAATAAACATAGCATTGAGATTAATAGTCATATCCCAAATATAATAATTGTAAACAAATATAATCTTGAGAAATTACCCCCTCCGTTCATAAAAGATTGTCGTTTTAGAAGAAAAAATTTGTTCCAATTTATTTGTCGTTTACAACTTTATAGGAGAATAAATTATTTACTTTCATATATCACGTACCCTACCTTCTCTCATTGTCCCAATAAATTTTCTCCCTTGTATTCTTAATTTTCAATTTTTCATAAAGGGGTAGTGATGGAATTTCAAACAAATTTGATAGGTTTAAAAGTTAATTAAACAAAATTATTGATTACGCTAGATAAATATGCAATTAATACTATAATCTGCGGCCCTTATTTATTTAAAAGGTATTAATTACACAATAAGTAAAAAAATAAAAGAAAAATGTTGAAATAATAAATGTATGTAGTAAGATTCGAGCAAGAACAACATTGTGTCTCAATATTACACGTGTAGGTTTCCAAGTGGACTATAACTGTGACAAAAAAAATTCCTTTTCTTAGATAATAAAAGTACTCCATAAAACAACAAAGGACGCAAAATACGCACTATGGTCAAAGCTGAGTTGGCGCAATGGACCCCACACCATCTTGTTCGAACTTCTCTTCTCCTTCTCCTTTATATATATAGACTCTGGCTTTTCATGCAGGTTTAAGCTTCAACTCTTTCGTATACGCATTCACCTGCTTAAATCCTCTCCTTATTTTTTCTCTCTTAAAACCTAGTTCTGTACTTTCCTTCCCCTTTTTAAGAACAGAGTATCTGCAAATGTAAGATACAAAATATTTTTTTTCTCCATAAAATTTGTTGTTAATGGCGGCTCAATGTGGGTTAATTTTCTTAGCTCCAGAATCCTTTGTTTAGATCTAAAACCAAGAATTTATATTTGTTCTTCATTTTAGTTTTTCTCTCTCTATATATATGTATATAATCTATAATTTATAAATAAATATTATGTCTTTTTGCCTTTGTAGCTTGAACGACTGAAAATGGAAAGGAACACATATATACCAAAACAGAGTTAACAAGAGGCCGGAAGGAAAATGACGACGTAACCAGGTCAAACAAGAAACCGTCATCCTCATTGTTAACGCCAAGATCTTTCTCCACGTCCCAATCACCAAGACGTCATCCGTCATCCCGCATAGATTCAACAAGTCAACACTAAAAGCTCGACTACCGACCGTCGAGGATAAATTCCCATGTGAAGTCAAGACAAAGATCACAATGTCAACAATGGAGAGAAAATATTATCTAGTATCCGAGAGAGATAGAATAAAATTCTAATGAAAAAATGTATGTATTTTACCCTCTTATGTGATCTTAGCCCACGATACTCCACTATCCTGGTTCTGGTACCATCCACCACCTCCGACACCTTTTTCCCTTACTTCCTTTACTTCAAATTAAAAGTAAATACCTACCTTCACCCCTCTTCATTCTTTTTTGCCACCGCCAATCATCCGAGTCCCATCCTCATTAATGTAAATGCAAAGATGGCGACATAATGATGAGTCCAACGTCATTTGGCATAATGATTCTTCGGTCAAAATTGGGATTAAGTGATAATTTGTATAATGGGTCAATATAATGACTAAGCCCAAATAATAAGAATGACCCAAGTGACGATCCAACCACGACTTAAGCATAACACGATCCATGAGGAGCCCAATAATTTCTACCAATAAAGAAAAGGATTATGGCCCAACATTACCCCCCTAGTCTTATATTAAATGGGGGTGTTTAATGAAAGACTATAAACGATATAGGCCAGGGACGTAACCATCTATAAAAAATCATAAGAGATCCAGTGAGAGACTTGCTAAAGCCCAAATTGTCATCAGTGCAGTAGAAACCCAATAGATGCAAGCCCACGAAAGTGAAGATATTTAGGTCTAAAACGGACGAAACCCTTCCCATTCATCATCATTGCAATGAATTAAATGTCGCCGCCTTAATTACTGTAAGTAACCTGTCAAAGATATAAAGGTAAACTTTACCAATTCTCGACGGTTTTACTGCTAATTCAAAATTTGAACCTTAGAGCTTTCTTCCTCTCTTGCAAATTTCTTTTCTCTCGCTTCACAAAATTGAAACAATGGTGACCGAAACCTCTAGCCAGAACTCTCCTCTTCGTGCAACTCCCATTAGCATCGTTTCTCCCAACTTAAACCCTAACCAAGAGGGTTCAAGTTCCAATCCTCAATCATCCACCATGGGGGGAAACGCTTCTCTGACCTCCTCTTCTTCTGATTTCTTCAAAGACGGGGAACAATTTCCTAACGCCAACATCCGTTCTTCGGTTACTGAATCGGAAATATGCATGCTTAGGATTCGTTATCAGATTCCTGACATGTATGCAATAAGGGCCCCTGCTCCTGAAGAGCGTATGTACTAGCGACCGGACGGTTGGGTCGCCATGCCTGTCACCCTTCTAGAAAAGGGAGTTCGCCTTCCTCTGCATGTCTTCATCATTACCCTTTTAGGGTTTATAGGAGTGGGCTTCGCTCAACTAGTGCCCAACTCCTACATCCACATCTTGGCATTTATTGCCTTCTGTCATGAACTTGGGATTACTCCTCTCGCCGACATCTTCTTCACCTCTTCTCTGCTGGGTAGGTCTCGAGAACGGGTTTCAAAGTGTTGACACTACAAGAAAATCAATTATATAGCGACGATTGGCCTACGACCGTCATTATAGATAAAAAGACCATCGCCATAGGATATAGCGACGGTTGTGACGACCGTCATTATAGAAGCCGTCATTGAAACCTATAGCGACGGTCTTTTTCTCTATAATGACAGTCCGACCGTCGCTAGAAAACTCCACAAAACGCTGGCTTGAAGGTTTTACCGACCGATCCGAAAGTGGATATACCGACCGATGGCCGCGTCGCTATAGAAGATTTGGTCAGAGATATTGCGACGACTAGGTCGTGGTAGTCGGTATAGGTGAGATTTGGCTATGATCTATTACGACGGTCGTGGCCCAATCGTCGCTATAAGTGAGATTTGGTGAAGTATCATGACGATCGTCAATCATCGTCGCTATAAATGAGATTGGTCATTTATATTATGATTCGTCCGCCGAATCGTCGCTATATCTTCCCAAATTTTTAAAGAAAATGCCGTTTCTATACAATAATTTTTTATTTATTTTTACCGTTAAGAAACATAACCACATTCAACCATCCAATCAAATATAACATTTACAACTAAAAGAATAAAACAAATAAAGTCTATTAATGTATAATATCATCTAAATATACATAACCATCCAAATATCATTACTACTATGTATCAAAACAATGACATAACCAACAACAGACATTTAACATATTTTTAGTATCACATCTAACAAATTTTCATCAAAATAAGTGTTACATATAACAAATTTCCAAAGAAGACGTGACATGTCACAGTCCTCTATAGGATTATTTGATCCGCTAATATCACCATTATCTCATTCTCGTATCGATCCTACAAATTAATTATCAAGTGAACTTGTTAATCCATAAAAACATAATGATAGCCCCAAAATTTAAGTATAAGTGAAGTGAGAGAGCAACACCGATTGTTGGATTGAGCATTTGAACTGATGAATTCTTCATAAATTCTCGTAATAATTGATAATAGTTCATCCACTTTCCTTGCGATATCATCTCCTTTTTCCCGCACCTTTTTCAACTCGAATTTTCAATTCTTGATTCTCACGTTGTACCACATTATTTATGTCACGAGGCCCCCAAGTGTTTGTAGTCATGGCACCAACTCCACCTTGTCAAGTCTACCACGTCAGCTCTGGTCCAAGAACTTGTGCAAGTATATCATTCCGTCTCAGTACTATCGCTTTCACCAAATGATTCCTCGAGTCTTCTTTAACTCAATAATTTTTTCCCCGTGAAAATATATAAGGCAAATTATACACAACTTAAATATACAAGGCAACTTAAATATACAAGGCAATTCAACATAACTTAAAGAAGAGTAGCAAATAATGGCGATTCAAAGAAAAAATGGCATCGATCCAAAGATTCACACATTTGAGGAGGTAGCTAGCCACAACAAAACCAAAGATTACCGGCTTGTTGTTTCGGAAAGGTCGATCTCTAATTAGTTTTGATTGATTCTCGATTCTAGATTTTTTTAATCGTGTTTGTGCTTTTCTCTTCTAAGTTTGAATTGGTGACTAATTTTTTTGTGCTTTTATTTATACTGAGAACTTCACATTACGATTATCGTGGTCATAGATTATTCACAAGTATTCGATTTACTATAGGTTTCGAAATCTGCGCTCCTTTGAAATGTCACTTGCATCAATGTAAAATATTTTGTACTTTATTTTCTGCTCAATCACCCTTTCTCGCTGCCAATTGCCCAACATTACATTTTACGGTTTTGCGGTTATCATATGTCTTGTAATCTCTCCTTTTGTTGAAGATGGTACTAAAAACTATAGAATCTACAACTACAAGAAGTAATGCTAAAATTGGTTGGTATGGCAATCTTGGATTTATTGTATCAAGGATGATCATCAACCATCACTCAAAAATCGTGTTTTGCTTACTTTTCCAATCGAGGTTTTGCATGTAAATTCATGAAAAAATCATGATGAGAAAATTGGCGATGTTGAAAACTCTATGTGACGATCTTTGTCATTCGAATTGTGGGATCCCTATAAAAGCTTGCTGGGAGAAAGGAGGAAAACAACGAAAAAGAACACGAGAATTTTATTATTTTTTTGACAAGAAAATAAATCTCGGATAGCAATCCATATGTTGTTGGCATTTGTCAAGATTTGGATTTTGGATTGAAAGGTTGATCTTACTATGTTATTCAAACATGTATTCTTCATTTATTTCCAAGGGCATAACAAGAGAAGTTAATACAAGAATTCTCATTAAGAGTTTGGGTTAGAATGGTCGCTTTTTACAAGGGCAAGCTTGTTTCATTATGTAAACTCAGTAGTGATATAAACCAACCTTTTGCCATCATAATTCTTGAGCAGAAAAGTTCGGACTTATTATGTGGATCGATATGGGATCTTGTGAAAACACGAAAATTATATCTTCTACTCTTGACCGAAAAAGAAGCGAGCATTAATGTAGCTGTCGATGATTATTCTCAACAATGACTAAAATTGGGGGAGGTATAATCTTTAATGGATGGATGGTCATCATTCATCATCTTCTTGCGGTTTATACTTAGCACAAGGTTTTATTAGGGCATTTGTTGTGCATGTTATTCTTTGAATAAGGTATATTCACTTTTGGATGTATTTTGATGATAATCTTTTGTAGTTTTTCCACTATTACGGGGAAAGAATGGCAAAGAGTTGTGCACTTGGATGTCCTTGAAAATTTCCAAAGAATCCTAGAGCATCTTCATCTCAAAAAGACCACCAATCGAGGAGAAGTGAATGGACGTAAACCCCATTTTTTTGCGCGTCTCAAAATAGTGGGGATTCTTTTGCCTGGTATATTTTGTGATCTATTGTTGTCTTGCCCTCCTGCTTAAATTTTCTCGCTTTCACAAAGTGAACTTTTTGACCAGGTATTGACCATGACTATAATTGATTGTATAATTTATGCATGCTTTATTTCTAAATTTGGCTAAGGCGATTGCTACTCAACTACTTACATATGACAAATACTGAAGGTTCCGATCCAATCTTTTGACAATCTTGCATCCGAACTCTAAAAATATATAATTAGCATATATGTATTGTGATAACTTATTCTCTTTCCTAAAACATAATAATGCTCTATGAAGTCAAAGCCACCAAAGATTACGGTAGCGGTGAGGGTATCGTAGAGAGATGGTCACCTACAAGAAGCATTCTAAGTTTAATATTTGATTTATTATTATCAAAGTTATGATATATTCATGAAGTCAAGGAAAAGGGGAGGAGAAACTAGTAGATTCTTTTAATGATGTTGCTATAATTGTTGAGAACAATCATAGCTCAACAATTCATCGCTTTTCCAAAGTCGCTATCTTCCATATCAATCTTTCCATGTGAAACTAATCGGACACAAACAATTTACTATCGAACAATTTGTGTGGGTTTGACATTTGGCAAGAGTTACTAATTCTATAATACTTTTACGATTTTCTTTACCAACTATCATGAGGATCTGAAGTATGTTCATTCTGCAAATGTTTTGCAATCGTGATTTAAAACCTAGCAATTTACGGTGGATAAAGAGTTAAAAAAACCCATTGTTTGAGGATTGATAAATACGCACCACATTCGAGGATGCTCCCTTGGTAAAATTGAGTTATCACTTGAGTGTGGATCAGATATACATATCTCTGCTCGATCAATCTCTTTTTTATTTATTTGGTACTACAAATAAAACAAAAAATAGTTCATAATTAATAATAATACTCTATTTATAAAAGTCTAATACATGATTAACGATAAAAAAATATTGAAATAACATCAAATATTACCAATTCATGCTTCTTTTTTGGAATTGATTTAGTGCCCAATGTATGACCTACCAACAATTTTTTCCGATTTTCACAATTTTTTGTTGCTATATCCTGCATTGTATGTATTTATAAATTAATAATAATATATAACAATAAGTAAGAATTGATAATACATAAATTAGAATAAACACAACCTGTGCATTATCAGTTAGCCAATAATCAACCAACGCAGCCCATTGATTAGGATTTACTCGATCATTGTTGATAGTATTATTGTCGATTTGGCACGATCACCGTGCACAAAATTATTACTCTTTAAGTTAGACTTCCAATCTCTCCACCTATTGTTCATGATAGTCACCGCTTTTCTCTTAGCATTGGGGTGATCTGTGGTAAATCGTTTCTACAACAAACAAATTTACACATATATTAGTTTGTTTCAATGTGCTTAATGTCAAATTCTATAAAATGGTATGATTAATAACCCGAATTTCATCCCAAGCCCTCATTATATTAGCCTCTGTCATATTGGACCATGTTGAGTACTTATTGGAAAAAATTCTCCATTCTGAAAGCAAGACACCCTTTGAAAAAGTGGTTAACTTATCGGCTCTCCCCAACAAAATGACCATTTGCATCATAAATTACTTTTTTGGGTGCATCGATATTTGACCATAATTTTGCTCCCATCGTTGGTCCACGCCTCCTCTTGGGTCGAGAACCTAAAAGAGAAAAGAATCAAGAACTATGTATTGAACAAAAGATGAATTGAACATATAGAACCTTTAGTATTACAACTCGTGTCTAATTTCTATGTCTCATTTTGTTCGATCAACTACTCATATAAATACTTGTGTCATACATATTTATGTAATGATTCATACTATATATTTTATTATGAATTAAAATAAATATATAATATCTTTATTATTCAATATAAAATCAATAATATGACGAGTCCCCCCCTTCCTACACATTTCCAGGGAGGATTACCGGGTTAAAGTCCGGGGAGTCCCACATACATTTATTCCTTGGGGTTCAAAGACTTCCACTTACAAAATTTTATAATCTACAAGTTATATAAGCACATTATTAGCTCACTAGATGAAGGATGAAGTATGAACTAAATGGATAGCAAGATTTTAAAACCATGAAGTAAAATATACATAATACAACTTTATATAGATGCTCAAACTATAAAAACTTACGAGTCGACAAGGACATTTAATCAAATTAAGGTTCTCGAAAGAAAGCACAACACCAAGTTAATTCTCATGACAATGCAAGTATAAGTGTAGATATATGCATGGTACCTTCAACATTCTCATGAATACTTTCCTCCTCTACATGTGGTTCATCTAATGGATCTCATTATCATTAATTTCCTGCCATTGGAATGAGTTAAGCACGAGATCTAGGCGTTATTAGAAGCCATTAAAGCGACTCCTGAGAAACAAAAATATGAATGTGACACTCGTAAGAAAAGTTATTAGTTAAATCTAATGAACAATGAGCTTTCACAAAGAAATGTCCATGTTCAAATAAGTTATAAAATTGTTTGAAATTTTACTACATTAAGACTTCATTTATTTTAAAGGACGTATAAGAAAATATATAGAGCCCATTGTTCCATGGTTTCTTTAATGTGTTTCTCTTGATAAAATATCACACATCTTGAAAAGAGGTTTATACGAGAGGGCATACAAACATATATAAAGCTCTTCACACGTATATAGAATGACGCCTTCCTATTGATGTTGTCTTCCTATTGATGATTATTGACAAGTGAAAATCATATAAATGTTGACAACTAACACGAATAACGCTTTTGGAAGTACTATAATCCTCTTTTCCTTAGTTTGTCAGTATATTAAAGGCTTGAATAATGTTATTTTGCTTCTATACAAATTCTTTCTATGTTTTCCTATTTTTAGCTTTCCATGACTTCTGTTAAGTACTTGGTTAGTGAAGATTTTACTTTTCTAATTTCTACTAATCTTTTCATTTTCTTAGTTTAGGACACTATTGACAGAAGAGTCGTCCGATTCAAGAGAGCAGTCGAGCGGAACAGGCTCCGAAGTTAACTCCAAATTCTGCAGATAAGTCGTGAGAGAGATGGGCTGCTAGAAGAGTAATAGAATAAGTTTTCAAAAGAAGAAGAAAATAGTAGCCAAATCCCATCAACTGGTTAACAACCATTTAGATTTTGTGTGAATCAAAGGAAGAAAAGATAGAGAAATATACAAGAATGTAATTAATATTTTCACAAGTGGCATTATTATTTTTGCTTCTAAAAATATCATTTCGTTATAAAAAGAAATTTAAGATAAATATAGAATAAAAACTTTTTTTTATTACTATGTAATAAAAAAGGCTTACTCCACACCTATATTCTCTTGTCCTAAGAAAGTTAATACTACTAGGAAAGTTAATACCAACAGGCAATGGAAAAAGTCAAAACAATCAACCAAAAATTGCGCAAAAAAAACTACCATGAACCAACTATTCTCTAATGAGCTAACACCAACAAAACATTGAGAATGACTAAGCTCACATGAGAGAGAGAGAGAGAGATTGAATGCATAAGTTAACCTTTCTTCTTCTTCTTCTTTTGATCTCATGACTATATATGAATGAATGATTCATCCAATAATATAAAATAACAACCATTTTCTTACGAATTAATTCAAAGAGACTCACATTATCGCTTCTCCCTCCATTACATGAAAAAACCTTAATTCATATCTTAAAATCACAAATTCTTTCAAGATTTCTTTTTCTTTAATCTCTACCTATATATATATATATATATATATATATATATATATATATATATATATATTTTTTTTTATGTTAAAATTATGAAATCAAGTCGAGCAAATTAGCCTCCTGACTTGTGTCTTCCTCTGACATCAAAAGATCGATATGATGATTACCTTTTTAGAAGGTAACTAATTTCCTTGTGTTTTAATTCCATTCTATTCTACTTGCATTTGGTGCTAGATTTAGGTAAATTTGTGTAGAATTTCACTAGTTTCATTTGATACAATCACATAAAGACTAGTGTAAATCTAGAATAGTTTGTTTGAGAATATAAAGAAATTGTATTCTTGTGTTTGTGATCATGCAGTGTTGCGTAGAAATGTTAAGCTATTGTTAAAACTAATCCAAAATGGACAAAATATGGAGCTTCTTGTACAATTTCCAAAAAGCAAAATATGAGGTTTCTCTTTTGGAGAAAATGGACAAAGTGTAAAAAACAAATCTATCAATTGTGATGTTTATCCTCTTCATTCTTCGTCATCTTCATTTTCCTCACTATCACCCTCCTCTTCATCTTCGGGACCCTCATCTTCTCCTTCATCTTCGTCTTCGTCTTCGTCTTCGTCTCCATTCTCATCTTCATTTTCATCAACAATATGTTCAATCATTCGTCTTTTGAAACGAGATGTATCAATTTGAGATCCTAGTTTTCGCTTACTTTCCGGTCTTTTTCGTCCATTTTCAACTAATTCAGCATCAACGTCATTCCTAACCCAATTTATGTTTTCAATATCAACTTCTGCAACTGGAGTGATGAATTCTTCATTGGTATTGGGTAAATCGTCACTATCAGAATCTACTCAGCATCTTCACATAAATCTCGGCTTTGTTACAGTATAACCACACGCCAATTGTTATCCCTTTGATCATCAACATAAAATATTTGTTGAACCCGAGCGAGGCATTACAAAGGGCTCATCGGTTGAACCAAACTTTTGATGATTTACTGGCGTGAAGCCATAGTCATCGCCAACCCCTCTATCACGTGCTAAACCTGTCATACCACTTACATTTGAATAGAACAACTTTGCACGATCCATAATAATCTAATTCAACAACATCTTCCAAAATACCAAAGTATTCAACTACATCTTCCTTGGGATTTCGATCTCTAGCAGATGAATATCCACGAGTGAGTTCTTACCACATATACCCCACTATTCTGCTGCTTCTCCTCTTACTCTCACAACTTGTCGAATGGAATCGATACCCATTTACCAAATAACCATCTCCTCTCCTGCCTATCAAATTTGGGCCAAATGCAAGAGCTTGAACTTCCTTTGAAGCATCGTTATTCATAGTTGCCATCTACAAAATGGTAGCGATATAAGCAAATTCCATCCATTTATTATTAATAACCATTACAAAATTTTGCATAAAATTACGTTCAAATAATGTAGTACTTACATAATTCTTAAACCATTCAGGAAATTCCTTTTTCTTAGCATTGTCAATTTCCCTTGGCGTCGGTTTTTGCTTACGCTTTCCACGTCATAACATATATGAATCTTGCGAAATACTACAAATAAATAAACAAATTAAACAATTTTTTTTGTCATAGCTAATCAAGCTAACATAAGTTATTAATATTTCAACAATAAATGTCATTCTTTATTTACACACCTTAGATATGACTCAACCTCTCATACAATTAAATAGCACATAATCTTCCGATGTGTATAGTTGGAACATAATTCTCTCAAGTAGTTACAAAGTTCAATTATTGTTGAAGCAGTATATGTATAGCAGTGCAAGTCGGTACATCGTATTGCTATTAGAAGTAATTGTTGCATTAATATATATGGCAATCGTGACTTTTAAGACCCGAGATCTTGCCCCCTTCAAATTGATGCAACGTGAAATATTTGAAGCATATCCATCGTGTACCTTAACATTTTTCAACACTTGCAAGAAATCATGTCTTTCTTTCTTAGACATTGAGTAAACTTGCAAATACGTGAAAAGGTACTTTGAATTGCTTGCTTGCACGGGTATTGGATGGAGCTCTCTTCTTATACCCATTGTCATCAAGTCCAATCGTGCTTTTAAATTATCTTTTGACTTTCCTTGCACACTCAACAATGTCCCAATCAAAGCTATCACAAATGTTTTTGGCAATGTGCATTCCATCTAGATTGTGGGCGCAACAAAAGGTTCCGCCTAATATGGCAATTCAAAGAAAATAGATTTCTTCCTCCAATTATGTTTTTGAGTCATGGGGAATGGTCTTCGTACTTTAGTGGGTGTCTTTCCAAAAGTGACATTAATAGCATTAACTTGTTCAAGAATATCAAATCTCGATGGCACCAATTTGAGAGCTTCACTATGGTCACATTCTCCGTTAAATCTTCGTGTATCAAACCTATAACTATGACCCGACTCCGTAAAACAACGATGCCCGATATAACATTCCTTACTTTGCAATCTACAAGAACGAGTGTTCATTTGACATGATGGACAAGCTAACTTACCTTTAGTACTCTCGACCGCATAACATAGCAAGAATTTGGAAAATCACTAATTGTCCACAACAAAGGTTGCACGCATTGGAACTTTATGCCGTTAGATGCATCATAATGTTTCAACCCCATTACTCCATAGTATCTTCAACTCCTCAATTAAAGGTTGCATATACACGTCCAATATCATTACATAGAGAGTTTGGACCGGTATTAACAAAGGCATGATAAAATACTCCCCGCTTCATACACATCCACGGTGGTAAGTTATATACAACAATTGTCACCGCCATATACTATACTGGTGACCCATGGGTAAAGGGACTCATGCCATCGATGGACGTATCCGAGTCTTACATTTCGATGTTCTTGAGAGAATGTAGGGTACATTGTATCCAAATGCTTCCAAGTCTGCAGAGTCACCGGATGACGATTCACTCCATCTTTCCGTCAGCTTTACATGATGCCACATCATGTATTTTGCGCTTCTACGTACATAAATAGCCTCTGCGATCTCTAATTAACGCTTAAATAACGTAATTGCTTCCACGCCTACTTTGCTCCTCTTCGTTTTTGTATCTATTTGTGTCTTCTCCGATACAACCATCTCGATGCCTCGCTTCCATCTCGATGATTTGCAAACCTGTATAAGACTCTAATTTTTCATTCTCCTCCAAAAGAGCATACAATCATTCTCGCATGCATCAATCTTCTCATAACCAAACCCTAAATTTCCAACCATTTTCTTCATTTCATAAAAATTATCGTGCAAGTTTGCAAATGATGGAAATGATGACTTGAACTTCTTGAGCAATCCATCAAAGGACACATCACCATTTGCTAACATTTTATGATTGAAAAGCCATACAACGAATGAAAAGGACTGTCTCATTTTCACATCCGAGATATAAAGGTTGATTGGCCTCGACATGTACTTTTGGTATTTTGAAGCTTCAAATAACCGAATCTACACCGTGATCCCTAAATATATCATTTACCATCTCGGGCATACGATGCTCATCTTCGATTGTGATGGTTCTTCGTGAACATCATCATTACTCACATTCCCGACAATCACATCTTCCCTCGATGCACCCAATTCGTGTAGCCAAACATAAATCCATCACAAATCAAATGTTCACGAATAGTAGCTCGAATCTGGTATCGACCATTTACACAATTCTTACATGGGCAAGGAATTCTTCCTGTTACCATGCCCACTTTTTTTCAAAAACCAAAGTCCGAAATATCTCTATGCTCGCAAGATATTCTCTAATATCCGGGTAATTCCATCCACATCTTATCCATAATATTATGTCCCTAAATCAAATTGAACAACCATCGAAATGATATTAGCGTATAGAAATCTATCATAATTAATTATGATAATTAATTATCATAATTAAGTACCTTGAATGCCAACCAAACTCCCGGTTCACTCAAATAAAACAAAAAGGTCGTAGATAATTTAAATATTAATTATCATAATTAACGAATTTCAAATAAGCGTAGGTAATAATTAAGGGTGACTACACCAAAACATTACATTCAAGGTCTCAATGTTGGACATGGAAGTTCTTTTTAATTATAAGCCTCAAATATTCCTACAAATTAATTGCGAGTACGTTTGTCTGCTCGGTTTAACATCCTGTTGGATTCCTTCTAGTCCAATTAATAGAAGGAAGGAAAATACTTCCTTTCCACAAGGGTTACGTTTTGATCCATCTTATCCTCCTCATTTAACCCAAGACCACCACCCCCCGAAGCTCGAACTACCCCCATCGCCCATTTGAACAAATGTCACACGAGAACGGGACCACAATTCCATCCCCGGAGGTCGCCAAACTTCGTGAGGGTCCCCATAAGAACCGGTTATATTAATTCTCCTTTTATTCTTACTAAAACCACGAGAACACATGGGATTATATATCGTAACACATGTCGACTAATTACGCCTCGAAGGGATACGGGTTTGAAAGAGGTGAGATGATAAGAAGGCGTTAGGATGCTTTTCTTTTGTAATGCAAAGATATTTAACTTCACTTCGTTAATCTCTTTTGTTTATGATTGTCATTTGCTCGTTGGCTTGATTTGGCTTAATAATTTAGGGTTAGGACATTGGTAATTATTTTAGACAAAATAGATTGGCAAAAGCCATCCCCATAACTTGGCGGAGGCCATATCTTAGAATCAAGTCTACCACACTACATTACTACAATACACAAAATCATTTTAGAAAATACATACAAAGCTAAAACCGATACTAGCTATGAAACACGGTGGCAACATATCACTTAAAACAAGTTAAATATCACTCAAAACAAGTTAAACATATCACTCAACATATCACAAAATCATTTTAGGGCTTGTTAGATGGAGGAGAGAAATAGAGGAAATCATAACTTAGGGTTAAATATAAATCGAAGCCTGAAATTACCTGCTATTACCTACGCCTCCTCGTTACCTACCTACGCCCCCCTTATGAGATCGAGTGGGTGAGATGAAATTGACGGAGAGATCGATGATGCAGACGGCCGAACGGAGAGATCGACTGACTGAGATGAATCCGGATGGAGAGATCGAGTGACTGAGATGAAGCCGGACGGAGAGATCGACTAACTGAGATGAAGCTGAATGGAGAGATCGACTGAGATGAAGAAATATTATCTACGCCTCCCTTATGAGTTATGACCCTCATTAAAATTCCCAAAAAAATTCCTATACCGATTTTACCAAACTGCATGACCCTCGTAATAGACTACCATCGAGAGGCTATACCGACGGTCCGACTTAGGCCGTCATATGTATGTCTATATGGCAGTTGCCCGTCCCGACCGTCGCTAAATCCCGTCGCTATAGATTGATTTTCTAGTAGTGTGAGCAAGCAATCTCCTCGGCCCAACACAAGGTTCGAGAGGAGACCTCTGATGAACACTCCTTCCAGCAACAAAGGTTGGCATGAGAAGTGGTTTTTCATTACGGGACCTGAGATCTCTTCTCTTCCAGGACCGACCACCTCTGACCAAGTCTCTGCTGATTTCGGAGATATATCTGAAGAACGGGTGAGGGAGATGGCAGATTTCTTGAGGAAAATTCCTCCAAAAGAATGGAGTTTCACACTACTGACCAAACAAGCCTGGTTATATAACCACAAATGTAAGTTTTGATTAATTACAGAACATAATTTACGAAATTTGTATAAGTGATACATGTTCTAATGTGTGGTTTCTTGCAGTATCTCTGATCAAACCGACTTCTCTGGAGGTGAGAGACCTGGAAGATTTTTTGGCAGGGGAGAATGCAGATGCAAGTGAAGAGCATCCGTGAAAGGATCTTCCTGTGTTAATCCTTCTAACTTAGAACCTCCAACTTCTTCCCTTCAAACTGATGAACCTCAAACTGACGATCCCATTATTCCCGAAGAAAACCTTCGACCTCGCCGAAGAAAGAGATCCGCCAAACGAACCAAAACCACCTAACCAGAAACAAACCCTGATAGTGATCCTGAAACAATCCCCGAAGCAACCCCCCAAACAACCTCCACAACTAATCTCAATCCCCCAACCTCTGAACCTATCCCGGTTAGGAGAAGCCTTCTCGACATTCCTTTGCACGATCGGGCCAAGGTTCTTCGTGTAAAGAAATTAAGAACCAAAATAACTCCCTTGACTGCTGTAAGACCCCAGCTTTTATAAATAAAGATGAATTTTCTATAAATATTATTTTTGAATATTATGGAATAATTTGATATAATGTTATAGTTGTGGGTAATATTTATAAATTTTGCAAAGTATGCAAGTGGTTATATTATATTCGATTGGTCGGGGAATATTCGGTTTAGCAGGGAATATTCGTACAACGGCTCAATCATTGGTGGACCCCACAACAGAATTATTGTCGGATTGAGAAAAAGACAAAAATATTTTATTAAAATAACGGCGGAAGTTTTACTGGTTGATCTTGTTGAACTACTTTCGGTAGTAAAAATGCGATGTCGTGTGGTTGCATAAGTAGCACCGGTATTGATTATTGATGCTTATGTGAAAGTCACTTTCGGTTTGATTCCATTATTATCATGAATTATTATAGCGATAATGACTTTTTGTTTTATTCAGTATTATTAACGTAATAAAATGAAACATCTTTTATATAAAATGAATACTTTATTAAAAGTTATTTTATAAATAAAATATATTATATTTTATTATGCGTAGTGTTGCGTAGTGTTTTTGCATAGTGTTTTTGCATAGTGTTTGCATAGTAAAATGTTTTTATATAAATAGAATATATTATATTTTATTTAAAAGATTTTGCTTTAAATATGGACCGTCAGATTAAAATAAATCAATCTGGACCGTTCATGGATTAATTCTTATGCATTCCATTTTCCTATAAATAGAAGCTCATTCCTTCATTATTTTCTTACAATTCATTGAAACTCTGAGAGAGAAATTATAGAGAGAAGCTATAGAGAAAAGTTATAGAAAGAAGAAGAGTATTCTGCTACTTCACTACTTCTATATTCAGTTCTTTTACTGTAGGGTATTATTTGTTGTACAAGTAAGGGGTGTTATTCTTTCTTCTTCTTGAAGAGAACTTCCATTATTCCATTCACTATTATTATTACATTGGAATAACTTTTGTAAAAGTGGCATACCCTATACATAACTTTTGTAATGCTGCGGCATACCCTATACTTGGTGAAATCCTTATGTTATTCCATTGCTTATTATTACATTGGAATAACTTTGTATCTGTGATACACATATATACTTGGTGACATTCTTCTATTATTACATTGGAACATCCATGCATCATGTTTTTTACGGACACGGATTCCGTCTTTTATTATTATTCATTGGAACATCACATCATGTGTTTTACACCCACTGGTTCCGTCTTATTATTCTCATTGGAATATCACATCTCATGTGTTTTACACCGGACACGGTTCCGCTCTTTATTATTATTACATTGGAATATCACATGCAATGCGTTTTCTGTGTGGGACTGGTTTCCGTTATTTATTATTCTGTTGGAATAACTTTGCTGTCATGATCTATCGCATGCGTGGTGATTTCTTTTGTTATTACATTCTTTATTATACCCGGTTGGTTAAAACTTTGACTTCTATACTCCATGAAATTAGTGGAATATCCTTGACATTTAAGGCTTCATCCAAAGATCCTTTCATGGAAATATTCTTCTCGATGATTCTTGAATTTTACTCTCTAAGCAAGATTATCGTGTTGACAGTTTGGGCGTTAATAATTCTGGATAAAATAATTCTTGAACTTGTTTTATTGAATTCTTATATCATTGTCATCATCCTCATGTTTATATTTTTTTAAAGTCATCTGTGGCACCGTAGAGCATGGATGGACTTGGTATGATTATGACGAGGGATTATTCGATGTAATCATGGCCGTAATGTTACAAATGATGTGGTAAAAATCCTCGATGGTAGTAATGCATTGATGGGCGATTGTTGGCATGATCATGACCATTAATGAATACACAACTATTCTTGGCCCGTAGTGCGGGAATAATTGTGGTCGTGATACTAAAAGAATATCCTTGGCCGTAGTGCGGGGGTGATTCGATGATGTGGATTATTTATTAAAGTGAGTCTCGGCTATATATGATGATGAAAAACCTTTTAAATCATAAAAGATAGTAGATTTTATTTTCTACTTGACTCTTTTAATGGATTGTTTGTTCATTGCGCAGTTAAACTTGATGTTTATTATATTTTATCGGTTTAACATTTGTTGAAGCTATTGATAATTTATTCGCATTATCTTAGTCATAATATTTCTTCTTGGGCTAGTTGAGCTCACCTTTCTTTCTTTCATTTCTCTTGAAATGAGAATATAGGCTTTGAGACGCCTCGGGGAAGCGAGTGATGGTCCCGAAGATAGCATTAGTAGTCCTCACTATTCGTGAAATAGTGTGATAATAATTGTAATGAGGACTTTTTGTTTGAGTTTGTATAATATCTAGTGAAGCGATATTTGTATTTAAACTCACGATTTATGTCGTATTATTACCACGACGCTTATGTTAATAAGTTGTATTTAAATTACATACCATGTAAGTGGCGACCCAAGATGGGTGATGTATACCTAATTTTGGGGGCGTCACGATTGAATATCGAGCTAAGGATATGATCATTTGGCTAAGATGTGAGAAAAGTACTAGGAGGGAGGACGGGAATACCTTCGCTAGTATGACCTACACCCAAGTTTATGTCTTATTTTATTGGTGGTCGAATATAAAGATAATTGTTACATGTCAATTAATCTTTTGTTTTGTGGCGATATCTGAAAATGACATCCGAGAATGTTGAGAATAGCAATGGAGCACATCTTATCGCCGATTCACCACATATCAATAATCGGGATAATGTGCATCGTGAAGGCGACAATCCTCATGTAAACAACAACACCGACCAAATGATGAATGATCAAATGTTCGGAGGCTTTATGCAATTTATGTAACAATGAAAGTGAGAAGCGACTCTGCATCCAAAACGTAGGTGGAAACACGGAAAACTCTCGGCGATCCACCGCTAAACAATTCAAGGAGCTGGGACCACCGGAGTTTAAGGAGAGCAAAACCACTTCAAGCGGAAGCATGGATAAAGCAGATTACCAAGATATTTGATGTCTTGGGATGCTCCGAGAGCAAAGGTTCCTTTCACGCCTTTATGTTGCGTGGAGAGGCGTTCTTGGTGGGAATCGGTAAAACGTACTCAACTTCTTTGTCTTGAAGATATCTTGGGAGAAGTTCCAGAGTCGTTCAACGACAAATACTTTCCCGAAAGTATTCGCCATATGAAGGAGGTGGAGTTTATTAAGTTGGAACAAAACAATATGGCCAGTGTCGCAATACGAAGCAAAATTTGCGGAGTTATCACGGTTCGTCCCCACTTGGTGGATAATGAAGAGAGAATGGCGCGAATGTTTTTAAGAGGTTTGAAGTCGAGATACGTCAACATCTTATTTCTCATAAACCGTGTTTGTATTCAGATGTTGTAAATAGGGCTCGATTAGTGGAGCGCGATAACGAGTCAACGCAACTAAAAGAGAAGCGGTAAGAAAGTTATAATACCAATGAGTAGTCATCAAGCGGTGACAACAAGCGTGGAGGAATCAACAGGGCCGATATGGTAACCACTTCCGGTGGTAATCGTAATAAAACAATAAAATGGACATTTCAAGAAAGCGGAGATTCAACAATGATGGAAAGACGTCGGCACCAAAGACCGTTGTTAAGGAAGGAGAAAGACCACCTATCATATGTTTCAAATGCGGAGAAGAGGGACACATCGGTCCGAATCGCGTACCATGCCGTCAAAGCATGTTATAATTGTGGAAGAGAAGGTCACTTAGCTCGATTTTGTCGTTTCTGAAAGACAAATTCAACTAGGATGGAGGCACCAAAGGTAGTCCCGAAAAGTCAAAACCCAGAATAGTGCAAGGGAGAAGCGTTTGTTGTGACCTCCCAGGAGAAGCAAACCCGAATGAGGTCATCACGGGTAAGCTTATCATAAACTCTAATGAAGTCTACACTTTATTTGATACTGGGTTCTACCCATTCTTTTATTTCTCCTACTTGCGCTCATCGATTAAATTTGACTCAGGAGAATTAGACTTTGACTTATCTGTGGAAACTCCGTTGGGAGAAACCTTCATTACATCCACTTTGTTTATAAGTCTTGTTTGGTTCAAATCGGTACCCTCACATTACACAATCGATCTTATTTCATTAAAAATACTTGCATTTGACGTGATTCTAGGGATTGATTGGTTAACTACTTATCATGCAAAAATTGATTATTTTCGTAAGGTTGTTAGCTTTCATATTCCTAATCAACCTATTATGCTGAATTCAAACGACCAAACCATTAAAATCAATCACGGTCATCTTAAGCCATAAAAGCTATTCGTTTATTGAAAAATGGATGTCAAGCTTTCTTAGCTCATATCACGATTTAAACAAAAATACGTCCGGTTTTGAGCCATATTTCTATTGTTAATAAATTTCTGACGTATTCCCAGAAGAACTTCCCGGCCTACCCCGAGCGTGAAATTGAATTTTGTATTGACCTTGAACACGGTACAAAACCTATTTCCAAAGCCCCATATCGAATGGCTCTATTGAACTTCGAGAGTTAAAGACCCAATGCGCAGGAATTGTTAGACATTGGCTTTATTAAATCCTAGTACTTCTCCTTGGGGTGCTCTCACTTATTACTATTCGTGAAGAAGAAAGATGGGAGTATGCGACTTTGTATTGATTATCGGGAGTTGAATCATGTCACCATCAAAAATAGGTATCCATTGCCACGTATTGATGACTGTTTGACCGATTGCAAGAGAGACAAATTCTTTTCAAAGATTGATCTTCGTTCCGGATATCACCAATTGAAGATTAGAGCGGCGACATTCCAAAGACGGCTTCCGAACTCCTATGCAGGGCATTATGAATTCCTAGTCATGTCCTTTGGATTGACTAATGCTCCTGCTGCCTTCATGGATATGATGAACCGAGTATTCAAGGAATATTTAGATCACTTTGTGGTCGTCTTTATTGATGACATCCTTATTTATTCCAAAAGTCGTGAAGATCATGAGCAACACTTGAGGCTGACACTCCAAAAGCTTCGTGAATATAAGCTTTATGCCAAGTTGAAGAAATGCGAGTTCTGGCTTGAAGAAGTAGCATTCCTTGGGCGCGTGGTATCAATTCATGGAATATCTGTTGACCCAAAGAAAGATTGAAGCTATTGGTAGTGGGAACAACCTAAATCGATGGCCAAAGTCGTAGCTTTCTCGGTTTAATTTGGTTATTATCGGAGATTCGTGGAAGGATTTTCTCGAATCGCTACTCCATCGACTCAAATGACTCGAAAAGATACAAAGTTCGGTTGGAGCGAAGAATGTGAGAAGAGTTTTCAAGAACTCGAGAGAGACTTATTTCAAAGACTGTTACGGCAATACCATCGGCTCTGGAGGGATTTGTCATCTACAATGATGCTTCGAGCAAAGGGTTGGGATGTGTTCTCATGCAACATGGAAAAGTTATAGCCTATGCCTCGCGACAACTCAAAGAATATGAGAGGAATTATCCTACTCATGATCCGGAGTTAGCGGTATTGTCTTTCTTGCACTTAAAATTTGGAGGCATTACTTGTATGGGGAGAAAGTGGAGATCTTTACGGATCATAAAAGCCTCAAATATTTCTTCACTCAAAAGGAACTCAACATGTGACAACGACGTTGGCTTGAACTGAAAAAGATTATGATCATACCATCCAATACCATCCTGGAAAAGCGAACGTGGTGGTGACGCATTGAGTAGAAGATCATATCACAATCGAAAGTGCGTTATTGTCAACAATGAGCCCATTTGTGTGACTTGCAAAGGATGGAGATAGAGTTAAAGACTCGAGAGGCGCGTGTGATGATAAGCGAATATCTGAGTAGAACCGACTTTAATCGATAAAGTTAAAGTTTGCTCAAGCTACGGACACGGAGGGTGATGCGTGATGAGGAAGAAAGTCTGCAAGAGGGTGCTATCTTAGGAAGCAAGAATTGATGAAGAAGGAATACTTGAGTCAACTCCGGACTTTGTGTTCCTAACGACCACGATTTAAAGTATAATATCATGATGGAGCGCACAACACACCATTTGCAATCCATCTCGGGAGTACCAAAATGTATCATGATATTAAATCGTACATTTTGGTGGAGCAATATGAAGAGAGAGAGATAAGCTGCTTATCTCAAGGTGTCTAACTTGTCAACGAGTTAAAAGCGAGCATCAAGTACCAAAAGGTCCATTGCAACCACTTGAAATTCCGAGAATGGAAGTGGGAGCACATTACCATGGATTTCGTTCTGGGGTCTTCCTAAGGTTTCTCAAGGCATTGATGCGATTTGGGTCATTGTTGATAGATTGACCAAAATCCGCTCATTTCTTCTGATATCTGAAAACTTATACACTTGAACGTCTTGCTCAGTATGTACATAAACGAGATTGTAAAGATCGCATGGTATCTGGATCCATAGTTTACGATCGAGACCCAAGATTCACTTCACGATTTTGGGTTAGTTTGCAAAAAGCTATGGGCACAGACTTACGATTTAGCTTCGGCGTATCATCCTCGAGATCAGACGGACGGTCGGAGAGGACTATTCAAACTCTTGAAGATCTATTAAGACTCGTGTTCTTGATTTCAAGGAGTTGGGACAAGTTCTTACCATTGGTGGAGTTTTCCTGAACAACAGCTTATCAAGCAAGTATTGGCATGGCTCCATTCGAGCGTTGTATGGAAGAAAGTGTCGTTCTCGATATCTTTGGGATGAGGTGGGTGAAGCAACGTTGTTGGGGCCGGAGTTGATACGTATGACTACGGAAAAGATTCAAACGATCCGACAACGTATAAAAACCTCACAAAATCGACAAAAAGAGTTATCTTTGATCTTCATCGAAATGACGTGGAATTGATATAGGAGATCATGTGTTGTTAAGAGTTGCTCCATGGAAAGGAGTTACAAGATTTGGAAAGAGAGAAAAACTTAATCCTCGATTCATCTGGTCCATTTTAATCCTCGATCGAGTAGGGCTGTAGCTATAGACTCGCTTTTACTGCCAAATATGTCTCGTGTTCATAACGTTTTTCACATATCCATGTTACGTAAATATGTGAAAGACCGAACCATATTATTGAGTTTAACCGCCGGACGAAATAGCGGAAGATTTGACGTATGAAGAGGTTCCCTGTTCAAATTTTGGATAAGAAGGAACATATTCTACGCTCCAGGTTATACCTCAAGTCAAAGTTTTGTGGAGGAACCACGATGTTGAGGAAATGACTTGGGAGTTAGAATCGAAATGAAATCAAGGTATCCTTACCTCTTCGACATACCAGTGTATCGTGTACCCTAATTTCGAGGGCTTAAATTTCATAAGAAGGGGAGGTTGTAAGACCCCAAATTTTATAAATAAAAATGAATTTTCTATAAATATTATTTTTGAATATTATGGAATAATTTGATATAATGTTATAGTTGTGGGTAATATTTATAAATTTTGCAAAAAGTATGCAAGTGGTTATATTATATTCGATTGGTGGGGGAATATTCGGTTTAGCAGGGAATATTCGTATAACTACTCAATCATTGGTGGACCCTACAATGAAATTATTGTCGGATTGAGGAAAAGACAAAAATATTTTATTAAAATAACTACGGAAGTTTTACTGGTTGATCTTGTTGAACTACTCGGTAGTAAAAATGTAATATGTCGTGTGGTTGCAAGAAGTACACGGTATTGATTATTGATCTTTATGTGAGAAGTCACTCGGTTTGATTCCATTATTATCATGAATTATTATAACGATAATGACTTTTTGTTTTATTCAGTATTATTAACGTAATAAAAGCGAAACATCTTTTATATAAAATGAAATACTTTATTAAAGTTATTTTATAAATAAAATATATTATATTTTATTATGCATAGTCGTTAAGTAGTGTTTTTCGCATAGTGTTTTTGCATAGTGTTTGCATAGTAAAATGTTTTTATATAAATAGAATATATTATATTTTATTTAAAAGATTTTGCTTTAAATATGGATAAAATCAGATTAAAGTAAATCAATCTGATAGTTCATGGATTAAATTACTATGCATTCCATTTTCCTATAAATAAAGCTCATTCCTTCATTATTTTCTTACGAATTCATTGAAACTCTGAGAGAGAAATTATAGAGAGAAGCTATAGAGAGAAAGTTATAGAAAGAAGAAGAGTATTCTGCTACTTCACTACTTCTATATTCAGTTCTTTTTACGGTAAGGGGTATTATTTGTTGTGTACTGTAAAGAAGTGTTATTCTTTCTTCTTGAAGAACTTCTTCATTATTCCATTCACTATTATTACATTGGAATAACTTTTGTAAAAGTGGCATACCCTATACATAACTTTGTATACGCATGGCATACCTATACTTGGTGAAATCCTTATGTTATTCCATTGCTTATTATTACATTTGGAATAACTTTGTATCTGCTGATCTACCCCTATACTTGGTGACATTCTTCTATTATTATTACATTGGAACATCCTGTGCATGTGTTTTACACCGGACTGGTTCCGCTCTTATTATTATTACATTGGAACATCACATACTGCATGTGTTTTACACCTGACTGGTTCCATCTTATTATTCTGTTGGAATATCCATGCATGTGTTTTACACCTGGACTGGTTCCGCTCTTTATTATTATTACATTGGAATATCACATGCATGCGTTTTCTGTGGGACTGTTTAGATTATTATTATTACTGTTGGAATAACTTTTGCTGTCTTGATACTATCGCATGCATGGTGATTTCTTTTGTTATTACATTCTTTATTATACCCAATTGGTTAAAACTTTGACTTCTATACTCCATGAAATTAGTGGAATATCCTTGACATTTCGCTTCATCCAATCCTTTCATGGAAATATTCTTCTTAGTATTCTTGAATTTTACTCTACAAAGCGATATCATGTTGACAGTTTGGGCGTTAATAATTCCCGGATAAAATAATTCTTGAACTTGTTTTATTGAATTCTTATATCATTGTCATCATCCTCATGTTTATATTTTTTTAAAGTCATCCGTGGCACGTAGAGCATGGATGGACTTGGTATGATTATGACGAGGATTATTCGGTGTAATCATGACCGTAATGTTACAAATGATGTGGTAAAAATCCTCGATTAATGTAGTAATGCATTGATGGATGAGTTGTTGGCATGATCATGACCATTAATGAATACACAACTATTCTTGGCCGTAGTGCGGGAATAATTGTGGTCGTGATACTTAAAGAATATCCTTGGCCAGTAGTGCGGGGGTGATTCGATGATGTGGATTATTTATTAAAGTGAGTCTCGCCTATAACGAAGATGAAAAACCTTTTAAATCATAAAAGATAGTAGATTTTATTTTCTACTTGACTCTTTTAATGGATTGTTTGTTCCATTGCAGATTAAACTTGATGTTTATTATATTTTATCGCTTTAACATTGTTGAAGGCTATTGATAATTTATTCTCGCATTATCTTAGTCATAATATTTCTTCTTTGGGCTAGTTGAGCTCACCCTTTCTTTCACTTTATTCTCTTGAAATGAGAATATAGCCGGGACGAGTCGGGAAACGAGTGATGGTCCCGAAGATAGCATTAGTAGTCCTCACTATTACGTGAAGCGATGTGATAATAATTGTAATGAGGACTTTTTGTTTGAGTTTGTATAATATCTAGTAGGCGATATTTGTATTTAAACTCACACGATTTATGTCGTATTGTACCACGGCAGTTATGTTAATAAGTTGTATTTAAATTACGTACCATGTAAGTGGCGACCCAAGATGGGTGATGTATACCTAATTTTGGGGCGTCAACCTAAGAAAAGCTTCGAGTCCCTACTTCTTGGGTTGTCATTCCTCCAAACCATATCCACGAAACCCCGACAATGAACCAACCGAAATCAATCCACACTCCTTCCCGAAAAAGAAAACAGCCATCAGACATCCACCCTGGTTCATCTCCTGTTCCCTCGCCAACTCCTGAACGCACACCTGCCCGATCTCCTTCTCCCGAAACCATACACGTAGACCCCTCACCTCTTCGCGAAGAACCTCCACCTTCTCCACCAAGAGAATCAACCACCGAGATTGATCGAGAAGCCATGGCCTCTCCAACAATGTGGCCCCGACTCAATGCTCATTTTCCATTCCAACTGTTCAACACCTTTGTTCGTGAAACCGACGATCATCGGTTCGGGAATAGTTCGAATGGAGATTTACTCAGTGAAGGCATGAGCTACTTGGCGAAGGTAAACGAGTATCTTCTTTATTTCTGAATTTATCTGTATACTTATATATCCGAAAACCGATCAAATGATATTGAAATACACAAAGCGCCGGTCTCACGGTGTTGGGACGTCTTCGTCCAAGGTCTCTCGGTCAAGCGAAGAAGAGATCTTGAGGAAGAGAATGCCATCTTGAAAGTCTACCTTGGCTAAGGAGAAAACTCAACGTGAATGCCTTCTTCATACAAATGAAGGTCTTCAAAATAGTTAGCCCAAGCCAAAGGAGATGTGAAGGCCTCGAGGAAGAATCAAAGTCAACCAAAGCACAAAGACGAAGAGATCGTGAAAATGAACATTAACTTGGTTCGGAGGAGCGAGATAAGGATGGAAAAGATCGAGGAGCTAAAAGTCGATCGAAAATCTCTTGACCAAGACTATCCATAAGTTGGAGGCGTGAAACTCGTCACACGAGTAAGCGGCTCAAACTCGAAGAGAAAATCCGAGAACTCAAGGCTCTTGGGACCTTGGGCCTCCATTAATCAAACGACCTTCGCAAACAAATATGCTGAAGAGTACCGAACTTCGGACGAGATCAATGGAGAAATAATGAAGATATACTCCGAGAGTTACGAGCTTTCTTCAAGTCGTGGCAAGGAGAAGTTCGTTCATGACCAATCTGGACCCATCCTTACTTGATTCTTCGAGACGAAGATGGAGCTGAAGTCGATGTTTTCATTTATGTCTTTTACGTCTTTAATTTACAACATCTCATAAAAATTGTCAATAGTGTAATTAAATTAAATATTTAATGAAAATGGCTTCATTCCTTATGACTTCTGTATATTTATTATCTACCAATACTCCAATATTTCATTAAGTGAAAAATGCACCAACCCCTTCATAAAATTTGAACTCAGAATCATTAGGTAACAACTAAACATGCCATATAACAGATGAAGTGTAAGAATGAAGCTTCCTGAACTCAACACTTAGAAAAATTTTAGGTAATAAAGTAAAGGGATACTTATTAGTTACCGAAGTGTGAGACATATCTGCTTCGTTAGGAATTTGTTTACCCCTAAAGGCCTAACAAAACCAAGAGATGGCATTTGCCTACCCCGAAGGGCCTGACAAAGTCTGAAGGATGACACTTGCCTACCACGAAGGGCCTGACAAGGTCTAAGTGTCGACAATTGCCTACCACGTAGGGCCTGACAACGTCTTAAAGATGACACTTGACTACCACGAAGGGCCTGACAAGGTCTAAGGGATGACACTTGCCTACCACGAAGGGCCTGACAAGGTCTTAAAGATGACACTTGCCTACCACGAAGGGCCTGACAAGGTCTAAGTGACCACCTGCCGAATAGGCTGCCATCGAATGGCCAGCAAGTCCACCCGAACCTCCAAACACCAATGACGTTTGCCTACCACGAAAGGCCCCGACAAACTCATAAGGACCACCGCCAAAAAGGTCATCCATCGAATGGCCAAAGAGTCCACCCGAACCTCCTAACACCAATGACGTTTGCCTACCACGAAGGGCCCCGACAAACTCATAAGGACCACCGCCAAAAGGTCGCCATCGAATGGCCAAATGAGTCCACGAACCTCCTAACACCAATGACGTTTACCTACCACGAAGGGCTGACAAACTCATAAGGACCACTTGCCAAAAAGGTCGCCATCGAATGGCCAAATGAGTCCACCCGAACCTCCTAACACCAATGATCCGATCAAGAATGAAGAAAAAATTTGTTCGAGAAAAAGGAACTTTTATCGATGATGATGATAAAAATATTCTGACCTTCCCATGTACATACATCATTTTTATGAAAGTACTTTCTAAGCCTGCCAAATAATGCAAAGTATTCTTAATTGTCGACCCATCCATCTAATGCTTTCAATCGATAAGTTCCCGGCTTGACACTTCATTTATTTCATACGGTCCTTCCCGGTTTGGCATCGCCTTTCCTATATTCTCGAGGTGTAGATGCTTGACTTCTCTCGAGGACAAAATCTCCCACTTGACCTTCGACATTTTACTCCTTATTATAATGCTTAGCCACTCTTCGCTAATAAGTCGCCAACCTGATTAAAATTTGCTTTCTTACTTCTTCAAGTAAATCAAGGTTGGCCTTAAGCCCTTCCTCATTGTAAATTTCTCTCGAATTGGGTGACCAAGACCGGAGATCCAATTTCAATGGAACTAAGGCATCGATTACCATAAGCGATCTAAAGGGTGAATCCCCTGTTGTAGTCCTTGGAGTAGTTCGATAAGCCCACAACACGCTAAGTAGCTCCTCCGGCCATCTGCCCTTGGCTTCATTCAATCTGCGCTTGATCCTATTCAGCAACGTTCTGTTGGTCACTTCAACTTGTCCATTTGACTGTGGATGAGCCACTGAGGTCTTTCTGTGTTGAATCCCTAGTTCTTTCAAGAATGCCTCAAATTTCAATCCCACAAACTGGCGTCCGTTGTCCGATACCAACACCTTAGGAATCCCGAAGCGAAACACCACAGACTCCTTTATAAACTTTAGGCACTCCTGTTCCGTTATTGACCGAAGTGGTTTTGCCTCCACCCACTTAGTCATATAATCAATAGCAACTATGACGAAGCTGACCTGACCTTTAGCTTTCGGTAATGGACCCAGTATATCAACCCCCCAGACAGCGAAGGGTATAGGAGATAAGATCGAGTATAGCTCTTCTGGTGGCTGATGTGGGATCGGACTGTTTAGTTGACATTTCTCGCACTTCTTGACGTACTCAGTTGCTTCTTTAAAGATGGTAGGCCAATAGTACCCCTGGCGAAGTACTTTATAGACGAATGACTTAGCCGCCATATGGTCACCACAAATACCTTCATGTACTTCCCGAAGAGCATAGTTAGCTTCAGATGGAGTCAAGCATTTCAATAGTGGAGATGAGAAAGCTCTTCGGAACAGATCTCCATCAATCAGAATAAAATTAGCACTTTTATACTTAACTTTTTTGGCGAGCATCCGATCCGAAGGTAAGACGCCATCTGCCAGATACTCTATATATGGAGTGAACCAGCAGTTGGTTCGGTCAATGCACATCACCGATTCATAATAGACACTAGGATGTTGCAAAGTTTGTAAATAAACCGACCCATCAAAGATGTTAACATCCGTAGTGGCTAATTTGGAGAATGCATCGGCAATTGAATTGTTATTACGCTCGATCCCTTGAAACTCATAGGATTGGAAATACTGAAGTTGCTCCTTCAATTTTGTTAGATATTTGATCATTTTTGGGCCTCGAGCTTCATATTCCCCAGAAATTTGCTTAACAATTAACTGAGAATCACTAAAGATAATTATGTGTTGTACTTCAAGACTTTTTGCCAACCAGTAACCTCGCAAGTACCGCTTCATACTCAAACCGTTGTTTGTCGCTTTGAATCGAAATCGATGGCTGTTGTACCTTGAATCCTCCGGACTCGTCGAATAACACACTGCCCACTAACGTCCGTGGTAGAAGACCCATCTGCATCTGGCGTCCACGAACTCGCTCTGTTGAAGAATCAGAATCGCTTTCTGTCCAGATCCTTCACCTTCTTCTACAACTTCATCGACTTGAAAACGAGCATTCAACAACAAAATCAGCCAAGGCTTGCCCTTTGATGGCGATTCGGGGATGATATTCAATGAAAATTGTGACAACTCCATCGTCCATGCAATTAATCTCCCCGATACCTCGGGTTTGCCCATAATCTTCTTTAAAGGTCGATCAGATATACTATTACCAATCTACCTTGGAAGTATTGCCTAAGCTTTCGACTAGCGCTTTATTAAAGCGAAAGCAAACTTTTCAATATTCGGTACCTTGTTTCAAAGATCCCGAAGGACATGGCTTACATAATAAACCGGGTCTTTGCTTACCCCGACTTCACGCACTCAAACCGCTTCCTATCGCCAACTAACTAGCGCTAAGTACAAATATAAAGGTTCAAGAGAACGGGCTTCACCAACAAAGGCGCCAAGATAAATAGGACTTGATGCTCGAAAGGCGTCTTCACACTCAAAGTCCATTGAAACGTCTTTGCATTCTTGACCCCCTTTCAATGTATCAAAGAACGGTGAGACATCTTTCCGCCGACTTGGACATGAACCTCCTTAAAGTCGCAATCCTTCCAAATGACGTTGAACATCTTTAAATGACCGAGGAGTCTTCATGTTCGTGGATCGCTTGAATCTTCTCGAGATTGGCTTCGATTCCTCTCGATCGACAAGATATCCCGAAATTTGCCGCTCCTGGGCCAGAAGGTGCACTTAGTGGGATTCAATCTCAAATTGTCGATTGAATTATGCGAAAACATTCTTCCAAATCATCCGGATGTTTATGTACCAAAGATACTTTTGACAATCATATCGCCTCTACATACACTTCCATATTCCTACCCAAATTGATATCCGAAAACATGGTTCATCATCCTCGATATATGGCTCGGCATTGATGAGTAGAAGGTCATTTTCTTATAAGCATATACCGAACGATGCGTAATAAACGCGCCGTCTTCTGTATATCCTCTTCTTAGCATGGAAATTTGATGATATCCAGAGAATGCGTCCATGAAACTTAATAAAGCATACCCCGAAGTGGCATCGATTAGTTGGTCAATGTGGGGTAAAGGGTAGAAATCCTTTGGACAAGGCTTATTTAAATCAATGTAGTCGATCGCAGACTCGCCATTTACCATTTTGCTACGTACCAAAGACCACATTCGCCATCCATCATGGGTAGTCAATCTCGAAGATGAAGTTTCTTTGCCAATAGTTTTGCAATCTCTTCATCAATTATTCACGTTGACGCTCAAAAGCGAAAATCCTCCTCTTCGCTTCGGACCGCTTCTTCGATGGGTCTACCTCCAAATAGATGCTCAAGAATATCCCCGCTTTTGGCCAGGCGTATCCACGAGGCTCCCAGTGAAAATATCAACATAGCTTTTCAAGAGCTCCATGAGGTTCGTCCGGAGAGGTTCCTGAGATCTGAACCTATTTTCACCGTTTTGTTTGTTTTGCCCGGGATGAGCTCTATCTCCTCCGTTTCTTCAGCTGGCATGACCAATGGTTCAGAACTACTTTCTGTGAAAGGTTCGATCTCTATTGCCATAGCATGTTTCTGCTTTGATATTCCCACTCCCGAAGTGATCACAGCATTTCTATAACATCTTCTGGCCAGATCCAAATCCCCCTTCACTTCGCCAACCCCATGAGCCGTAGGAAATTTGATTTTGAAATGAGGAATAGAAGTCACAGCTTGCAAAGCAATTAAAGCAGGCCTTCCCAAAATAGCATTATAAGCAGAATCTACATTTACAACATAAAATTTGCAAATAATTTCTACCTGTTGGGGGGCTGTTCCGAAGATGACTGGCAGTTCAATAGTTCCAACCACCTTAACCGGGTCATTACTAAAACCATATAAAGGAGCTTCTTGTCCCAACTCCATCTTTCGCCCATCTAAGTGCATTCTCTGATAAGCGTGGGCATCTGAATATCTACTGAAGACCCATTATCCACCATCATCCGTTTACATATCTCTACCCGAACCCACATGCGGCAAATCAACACCAATGATCCTCGTGCGGTTCGATAATTTTCGAGGGTAATCTTCATCGAGAAAAGAGATTACCGAACTTCGGATAAGGTCTGTCGGTCTTGAGGAGGTACCCGCCATCGCTATGCCAAGAATCCAAGTAACTTCGCTAGCTTTTTCCAACGAGTTTGCGGAAGTACCCCGGTGATGACATCTCTCACATGCCTTGCAGTACGCTCGGAGCCGGGTAACACTTGTTGAACTGGTTGAACTACGGGAACAGGCCCTCTGTCCTGCTGTTGATTGGTTCTGGCAGCCACATACTGAATTAAAGCTCCTCCCTGTACCTTTCTTTCAATAAAGTCCTTCAAACTAGCACAGTCGTTTGTATCATGACCCGAAGCTTGATGATAATCACAATACTTACGAGAATTCCCTTTTCCAGGCTTAATGTTATCTCGAGGTGGTTCGAAAATAGGTTGATTCTTAATTTGATCCAAGATAATAGCCCTGTCTGTATTAAGTGTTGTGTACGTTCTATTCACTCGTTGTGCTGGAGCGGACGAACGTCCTCCACCCTGTCTCCAATTATTAAACTTTTTCGATCCGCCCTCATAGCGGTCTTTATTACCCTCATTCTTTCTCTGATCTTTATCAGTTCTGTCCCGATCTGTCTCCTTGGTAGGTCTCAAGCGGGGCGTTTAAATCGCCCATAGCTTCCTCTACCACGATATAACCTTCAGCTTTGTCAAAGGCCTCAGCAAGACTCTTCGGGTGATGAAACATCAACTTCTTCACTAACTTTTCTGATTTGACCAGATCTAACCCATTCTGAAACAGTCCAACGGCTTGTAGATCATTCAAATCATCACTTCAGCCCTCTTCGCTTCACGGAATCTCTTCACATATTGGCCCAAAGACTCATTCGAAATCGTCGAACTGAGCGAATGAACCAGTTGGTTTTCCCTTCTTTTATTGCTCCCAAAGCGAGCATGAAATTTCTTGCACATATGCGCCCGAAGATGAAATTGAATTTGAGGGCAAAGTCCCCATCCACTATGCGGCATCCTTTCTAAGTGTTGTGACGAAAGTATGACACTTAGCGACATCGCTAAAGTTATAATAATCCATCGATCGATTGAACGCCTTTGATCAGGGTCATAGGATCCCCGATCCATCATAACTCTCTATATATGGCGACTTCTTGGTGGGGTCGACTTTTTCTCTAAGAATCTCCGCGAAAAAGGGATTCCTTCTTTCCGAAAGTGTCCTTCATCTTTCGTGATTTCAATGAAGTTGCTCAAGTTCTTTTAACTCTTTAACCAAATAATCTACTCCTTCCGGTTGAGATGATGCTTCTTTTTCCGATGACTCCTTTCTCTCATGAGGTAGGCTGGTTTCTTACAATGTAACCTTGAACTCTGAAGGGCTTCTTCTATGATTTAGTGTCTACAGTATGTGTACCTCGGTAGACTCTGGAGTACAATCTCTAGATATGCTTCGTCTTTGTGCTCGGGCACTGAGGTGAGAATGTGTAACAACAAGGGCTCTCTTTATGGTTTCAGGAGTACGATCCCTGGATCGACCTCTTCGTTCCCTCCGACCCTACTCCTTAGAATCGACAGGGTTATGTACCCTTCTCGATCTTTGAGGAGTAGGGCTTCGGGATCTTCTTCTTTCTCGATTTCGGCCTAGAGACTCTCGTCCTGAATGAATAGATTCTTTTCCACTTCGATGTCCTTCCTCTTCGGGTTGAATATAACTGAGTTCTTCATCTCTCAACTCTGTCATTCGGGCCATCTGCTCAGCTATATCCTGTCGCTGCTTCACAAGTACTTCCATAGCTCTATCTGCTTCATCAGCCATCTTGGCTAGTCGTGAAGCCTTTTCATCTTGGTCTTCTCTCGATCGAGTTCTAGCGAAGTGCCTTCTACTCGTTCTGAATCGTGGCGAGATCTTTATCGATCAAGGGTAGACTAACCCACGCTTAACCTTACCCATCTTCTTCAACCTGAAAATCTTGAGAGGATCGTTTGAACGCCGGTCTTGCGCCGAACACTTATTACGGTCCTAAACGATCTTTGTGAGACACTTTCGAGGTGTCGATTCACCGGCGACCCTCGGTACCGGCCTTGAGTGTAGGTGTTCTACTCTTCATCATGAATATTGACGTAGAACAAACACAGTTTATGATTGAAAAATATTCAAGACACTAGAATTCAGCCCTCCTTCTAGCGCCAATGTTAACGCCAAGATCTTTCTCCACGTCCCAATCACCAAGACGCGTCCAATATCCTGCATTAGATTCAACAAGTCAACACCGAAGCTTGACTACCGGCTGACCGTCGAGGATAACTCCGGCGTGAGAGTCGATCTGACGCGATCACAAGGTCAACAATGGAGAGAAAATATTATCTAGTGTCCGAGAGAGATAGAATAAAATTCTAATGAAAAAATGTATGTATTACTTACTCTCTTATGTGATCTTGGCCCACGATACTCCACTATCCGGTTCTCGTACCATCCACCACCTCCTCGACACCTTTTTTTTCCTTACTTCCCATCACTTCAAATTAAAAGTAAATATCTACCTTCACCCCTCTTAGTTAGTGTTTGCACCGTTCGGTCATCCGAGTCCCATCCTCATTAATGCCACGCAAAAGAAAGTGGCGAGACACAATAGTCAACGTCATTTGGCATAATGATTCTTGGTCAAAATTGGGATTAAGTGATAATTTGTATAATGGGTCAATATAATGACTAAGCCCAAATAATAAGAATGACCCAAGTAATGGGATCCAACCACGACTTAGCATAATACGATCCAAGAGGGCCGATAATTTCGGCCGATAATAAAGAAAAGGATTATGGCCCAACACTCATCACATCACATGGGGTCAAAAGGTATACAAGTTTCGGGTTCTTTTGCCCAACGGTGCGAGTTTGTGCTTGGAAGTTGTTGACCTGCTGGCGGAAAAATGCCTGTGGTGGTGTTTGTCGAGAGAGAGAGAGAGAGAGAGGAGTACTTTAAATGAGACAATAAGAGTAAAGTAAAGAGAGAAGAGGGATCAACCGGAACAGTCATGATCTGTGTCTTGTTGATTCTATGATAAGAAAATAACAACAGTAATTGATTTCAAGAATTTTGAACCTAACAAGCTAAATATCATTAGGCTTAATGTGAGTTAATTAATTTTAGTTTATTGTTCTTTTTCTTATTTTTCATTTCTTTTGTTTAATTTGTTTTGGGGTTTTACTATTTGTATATATACATATTTTGTTGAGTATATTAATTATTAATCTGAGTTTTTGTTGTTGTGTATGTAGCATCTGTGGAATTTCACCCCAGATAAAGATTTGCTCACGGAGCATGCATCCAGAAGAGTACGACTAATTAGAAACTGGACTAGCCGATTTGATAGTAAGAGTGTTTCTGCATTCAGAGGTGAATTTGTTTTATGTTTAATTCAAGTTCATATATGCTTGATGCTTACTAGCTAGCTAGTTTTTTGTATATCCGGACAATTCGCTGCGAGCAGTTTGGTTGAATTAATTATAATAGCAATGATGACAGAAAGCTGGTTATGTATAGAAATCGATCCTTGAATGCCTACTTAATTAATTTGTTATTAAAATTTTAATGTCGTTTTTTATTGTTTTTGCTAATGGTTATAAGATTTGTTTAATAAACATACTATGTAGACTATGAATATCAGATAATCTAAACTGTCTCTATTTTGTTTGCCAGTTTTATAGGTGTTGGGTGTGATATTTATATCTTTTTTAGAAGTAAGTTGAGAACTTACTTATTAAATTAATTCATTGAATTTTCATTATTGAACCTTGAAAGTCATTGGGTTTAGTCACCATATTACTTCTATTTAACCCTATAAGACCGGGTCAGTTCATTGGACTAACCCATTGGATTATTTAATATCTATTACTTTGACTTGTAATGATGAAAATGCATGATGGTTGACTGCTATTACTGCCATGCATTAATGTGGATGGGATCCGGTGACGGTCGGCGGTAGAAAACAGAGGTCAGAAGTAGTGGGTGAATTGTACACACGTGAGAACCATCGGATCACGCAATGTCGGGATGTAGTGGGTGTACAGATGGCAAAGCGAAGGGTATCCCTATCAACCAAGTCTTCACAAACAAATGCGTTCTCATACACATTCATATTCATATTTCACACATACACTGGCAATCGGTAATTATTATCTCTCTCAATACACTAGACATTACATCCTCCATTTATTAACCTCAGAAACACGTATCTTGACTCTCACGCTTGAGCTATCCCAAGCGAATGCAGTAGTCGAAGCTTGTGGTGTTTATCGTGTTCTTGTCTCTGCGGATCGAGGCGTCTTACGTGATTGGGATGTTGGAGAAGATCTTGGCGTTAACATTGGCGCTAGAAGGAGGGCTGTGTTCTAGTGTTCTTGAAGTTTTCAATCACAAATTATAGCTGCAGAATCTTTCTACGTCGGAATCCATGGTGAAGAAGAGTAGAACAGTTACTTCTAAAGGATAGCTGATGGCTATGACTTCGTCTACACAATGAGTATATGTCAAGGATTGATTGGGTCCTTCAAAGAGTGCTTTCATGCTGATGCTAACTTAAGCGGGTTTTACGGGGTTCTCGTCGAGAACCCATGGTGATCTTAGAAGAAGATTGATTTTTCTTTGCTTGAGAGAAGACCCGACCATGGTGGGAAAAGGTAGAAAGGCATATTGCTTAGAATCCTATATCGAAGTGGTCGATTAATGAGGCCGATCAAGTTAGAAAGAAGTCTACACTTTAAAGACATGTCTCGAGGCCTTCCTCGGGATCGAAGCAGACCCAACAGCCATTTTCCTGATTGGCCGAAGAAGGATATTCCGCCCTATTGGTCTTCGGGATTATGGTCGAAGCAGAGTAGATGAAGACCCAACAACCATTTTCCTGATTGACTGAAGAAGGGTATTCCGCCCTATTGGTCTTCGGGATTATGGTCGAAGCATAGTAGATGAAGACCCAACAGCCATTTTCCTGATTGGCCGAAGAAGGGTATTCCGCCCTATTGGTCTTCGGAATTATGGTCGAAGCAGAGTAGACCCAATGACCATTTTCTGATTGGTAGAAGAAGGTATTCTGTAAGACCACAAAATTTTTTAAATAAAAGGAATTTCCTTTATTTATTATTTTGAAATAGTAAGAGTTGATTTGATTAATGTGGATAGTTAAGGGTTAAATACGCAAATATTTCAAAATAAGCAAGTGGTTATAAAATATTCATTGTTGTCGGGGAATATTCGTTTGGTCGTAGAATATTAAATGCATCGGGAATATTAAATGCGACCACAGTAGCGACCATGTGTGGCCCCATAACTGAAAGCGATTGGATGAAGAAAACGACAAATATAAGTTGTTTAAAAATAACGGCGTAGTTATTCACAATTAACACTATTGGAATACCCGGTGGTTAAAACATAGTAATGTCTGCTATTGTTACACAAGATGCTTACCAGTATTGCACCAATTATTAAAGGCACTACTCAATAATGGTTACGATAATTATCGCTCAAAGATTTTATTTTATTGAGTTAATAATTGCTTGCGTTGATATTTTATATTCTTTGTTGTTTGATAATTGTCATTACACAAGATATTTTCATTATCGAAGCAATAATTCATATTATCCTGAATAATATTATTAGATAACATTATTGGCAATGTCTAGAAAGTTACATCTAAGGAGAGGTTTGGTCACCTAATTGCTTGGCCGAAGAAGAGAAATTCTTATTGGAAAGCCCCTCTTTCTGAGGAGCGCTTGGTTGTCGATATTGTGATTACTCATAATATTATTTATGAATAATTAATTATTGATTCATATGATGAGGAAAATATTGATTTTATGTGGATATAGATGGAGAAAAGTTTAATGTGACAATTGTTGAAAATTGAAATTTTATCTTTTTCTGATAAAATAATTCATTTAAATATATTATTATATTTTAATAATATAATAATGGTGATATTTTTACAACGAATGTGGGATATATGAGTATACGAGGAGGAAGAGTATTTTTGTTGCAATAAATGTTTAAAACATGTTAAACATGTCGGTGGACCCCATTTATTGACTGAAATTTGATTATAGCCTGTAAAATCGACCGTTTGTGGATTTCGGTCAATTTCTATTTGGAATTTGGAAAAACTTTCTTCTGCAAAGTTGTAGAGAATTGAATTTCCTATAAAAACTCGCGAGACTCGAATTTTCTGACAAAGGGCTATTTATTGTGAATTATTGAAGTTCTGAAGCTCTGAAATAATTAATTTTTGAAGTTTTAAATATTTTTAATAAGAAAAACGTTTTTTTTTTGAGTTAGGCAAGGTGAGTCACTCTTGGTGGCTGATGGTTTGAATCAGATTTTGGGTGCGTAGGAATTTAATAATTATATATTAATATTTTATTAAATTTTCTGCTTTGGTGTTCTAGCGATTTCACATAAATAGGGTCTTGGGTTAGAATTGAAAATCACACCGTAAATCAAGTTTTCTCTCTCTAAATTATCGGCGTATTCTTGTGAGTATTTTGAGTATACTTTGAGTATTGTTAGGCGGTCTGAAGTTCCTTGACCTTATATCCTGTGTTTCAAATTTAAAGTCTTGATCTTTCGAGGTAAGGGATGTTATTTTCTTCTCAAATGATATTATTTCTTCAATATCATTATCTTTGAAATATTAGTTGGAACTTTTATCAAATTTGAAACTTTTTCATGTCGGGTTACTATTCATGAGTAGTATTCACGAGTTCTTATTCATGAGTTACTATTCACGATTCTTATTCACAAGTACTTATTCATAAAGCGTGAAGATGTTTTTTGTGGAATTTCTATCTTTTGGTGTCGGAGTTACTATTCACGTATACTGGCACTATTCACGATATCTTATCTTATTCACCGAAAAATAAAATTTCTTCTTTTAAATCAAAATATCTATTCGGATACTAGCTTTGATTGTATCCATGTTTTGATCATTCTTGAATTTTACACCACTATGATTATTTTGAGGTATTTTTGAACATGGATAAAACAAAGTACGAATCCTTAATCCTTGTCATTTTGTTTCACTGGATTCGTTTCTTTAAAAATATTTTTCATCATCCTCAGTCTTAAATGATGATATTATTGAATATCTTTGGCACAGTAGTGCAAAGATGAATGATTTCTGAAGAATATCTTTGGCTGTCAGTGGTGCAAAGATGAGCAGTGTTGAGATGAACATGATAGACCGATTAATATCTTTGGCACATGTAGTGCAAAGATGAGCAGTGTTTAAATGAACATGACCCGGTGATGAATATCTTTGGCACGTAGTGCAAAGATGAATATTTGATTCCGATGTATATTGATTGATGTTACGGGATAAAAGATGAGCGATGAACTTTTAAATTCATACATAGAAGATAGTAGTTTGCATTCTCTACTTAACTCTTCTAATGAATTATTATTTCTGCTGCGAATATTGATTTAAAATTTGTTGTCTATTGTATTCTATTAGATTTTTCCCTGTTGAAGACTAACGATAATTTGTTGTATATTATCTTAGTCATAATATCTTTACTTGAGCTAGTTGAGCTCACCCTTTTCCTTTTGTTCCATTTTTCTCGGGAGGCGAGAATATAAGCGAGTGCAGTCGGGGTATGGAATGAAGGTTTTAGAAAGAATTGTTTAGTAGTCCTCACCATTTTTGTAAAATAATGTATCAATAAATGTGATGAGGATTTATTTGAGTATAGATATTGTCTAGAGGATAATATTTGTATTCAAACTCACAGTTTTACTATTGTAATAATAAAGTTGTAGTTGTTTCTGTACCATGTATTGACAACTCAAAATGGGTGATGAATACCTATTTTGGGGGCGTCACAATTCCACCCTATTGGTCTTCGGGATTATGGTCGAAGCAGAGTAGATGAAGACCCAACAGCCATTTTCCTGATTGGCCGAAGAAGGGTATTCCGCCCTATTGGTCTTCGAGATTATGGTCGAAGCAGAGTAGATGAAGACCCAACAGCCATTTTCCCGATTGATCGAATAAGGGTACTCCGCCCTATCGGTTCACGGGTTCATGGTCGAAGCAGATCCAGAAGCCGCACTCTTGAGAATTTATTGAGAGTATACTGCCCTGTGAATACTCGTCTTCGGAGATGCCCGTCCTAAAATTGCGCGAGTTTGAATGGAAAAGACAAGGCTATTCGAAGAGAGTTTGAGAAGGTTTATGTCCAAATCGGCGAGAAAAGATGTTTGCCAATCTTTGAGTGCGTGTGGAAAGTAGTCAAAGAATGCTAAGACGTTCCAGTGGACTTCGGGCTGTGAAGACGCCTTCCAGGGAATAAATGACCTATCTTTCTTCGGTGCTTTTGTTGGTGAAGCTCGCTCCTGCTGAGCTATATTATTTGTATCTGGCAGCTAGTTCGTTGGCAGTGGGAGCAGTTTTGGTGCGAGAAGTTGGGGGTAAGAAGCACCCGGTTTGCTATGTAAGCCGTGTCCTTAGGGATGAAGAAATAAGACGACGATAGTTATGGAGAAGCAGATGAGTCCGACAAAACCGTTGCAGTGCTTCTGCAGAATCAGAACTCGTGGGCGTTGTTTGCAGACGGGTATTCTACTTTGGACTCATCTCCAACTATTGAGGAATTTTGGGTGCCGTCTGAAGCTGCAGGTGTTCTTCGGAGGGTTCATGTGGGCATTTGTGTCAGCTGAATAGTTCGATCCTGCATCAGTCACCAAGAAGGCTATATTCGATTTCATCTCCTATACCTTTTGCTGTCTGGGGGGTATTCGTACTGGGTCCATTAGGTCAATTGCCTAGGGATCAGGTTAACAGACGCTAGTTCATGGGATCGAAGTTTTAAGCGTTCAATAAGGATTTCAGTAGCTCATCCGTAGTCTGACAAGCACGGCAAATGCCACCTCGGTGTAAGGAGGTTCGGGTGGACTCGCTGACCATTCGATGGTAGCCTTATTGGCGGTGATTAGGCCCTCGTGGTAAACAAATTCCCATGAAGCGATTCTACCTCACACTTGATGAATAAATAAGTATTGCATTACTTTATTACCCGATTTTTAAGTGTTGAATTGGGTCACATTATTACTTGATCTTATCTCGTTATATAACTTGCTTAGTTATTGACTAACAGCTTTAGATTATACATTTTCACGTTGATTGATGATGAATTATTGACAAGAAATGGTTAAAGGTGTAATAAGGATAAGAATTTATTAATCATCTCATTGATATCTAACTGTTTACAAAGGAGAAATGTCTTTTCAGGGAGTCCTAAAGCTTCGGATGATATCTTTAAGCTTCCTTATTGTCCTCGTTATCCGAAGAGTCGAGGAGAGCCGGGTTTACTTTAGCCTACAAGTTTGGCTTTGTATTTACTTGGCGGACCTCGTACCCTTGAGTACATGTGGACAACTTCATTGTTCAGCTCGGTGGATTTCCTGTAATTTGCTTCAATCTCCTTGCGAAGCCGATCAGTTAATGGTGGGCCCAAATCCCGAAGAGTTTGGAGTTCTCGAAGTTCCTCTTCAAGCTTTTGACGATGGGCCATTTGTTCTGCATCTTTAGCTTGGATATCTTTATTTTGCTTCGATAGAACTGAGTTGGATTGGGCCAGATCTTTGATTTTCTTCGCCAAAATTTTGTTTTTCTTCAGAAAATCGATATTTATATCGATGATGACTTGATGAGTGGCCCGGACGTCTTGAATCTTCTTTGGTTTGGGCAAGGTCTTTACGAAGGCACTCATTGTCGTGAAGAGCAACTTTGAAACTACTTCTATCTTTCGCCAAAGCAGCACTTAAGCGGTATTATCTCTTGAGTGCTTTCTTGACTTTCCGACCTCTTGGTAGTTGGGACGGAGGCGTCCAAAAGACGATGTTTACTGCGGATGATCGGTGTTAGTCTATCGATTCAAAATTAATGGGCCGAGATGTAAATGGATAAGTTAAGCTTACTCAGCTTGGTACTTCATTCCTCGTTGATCGAGTCCATGATAGAAATGCTTCTTTGAACCTGTGGTTATTATCGGATATTACAGACGAAGGAGTTGTAAAGCTCAGTGGGAAATTCTCTTGATTCGACCGAGGTGGAGATTAGGGATTCCGGCTTTGGGCTTGAAGTCAGAGGAGGTTAGTTGTCTTTTTCGAGCAAGTTTGGGTGATCGCTTCACTTGTTCTTGAATCTTCGTCGAAACAACGATTTCAACCGGGGTGATTGGCGGAGGATCGGTTTCTGTTAGAGGTACTTGTGGTTCTTCGGAGGCCGGAGAATTTGCTTGGATTTTCCTCTTTTTGGCGCGAAGGATTCGGGTCCGTTCGTCAGAGGGCATATCGAAGGCGGCACATTAAATGTTAGTAATGATGAGAATTCGAATGGGAAGCGTCCGGATCAATTCTTAGACATTTTATCAGATTGGGCTTCTCGGTTGGATTTTCAGTTTTTAGACCGTCTTGTTCAATTTCAATCCTTTATTGACTAGGCCTTTAGTAAATTCTAATATCATGGACCACTTATAGTTTTCTATTAAAAATTCTGTTCAACAAAAAACTAGGGGGCAATGTTGGGTCATGATATTTCCTTCTTTGGTAGAGAGTAAGTTGAAACTTACTTATTAAATTAATCCATTGGGCCTTCATTATTGAACCTTGAAAGTCATTGGGTTTAGTCACCATATTACTTATATTTAACCCTATAAAGATAAGATTGGGGTTCATTGGACTAACCTATTGGATCATTTAATATCTATTACTTTGACTTGTAATGATGAAAAAGCATGATGGTTGAAATATTACTGCCATGCATTAATGTGGATGGGATCCGTTGACGGGTAAGCGGTAGGAAGCAGGTCGAAGTAGTGGGTGAAGCTATGCACTGCAAGCAGAACCATCGATCACGGGGTTTGTGTCGGGATGTAGTGGATGACACGCAGAAATCTCGACAAAGAGAGTATCCCCTATCAACCAAGTCTTCACAAACAGGTACGTTCTTATACACATTCATATTCATATTTCACACATACACACAACTGAGAATTATTATCTCTCTCAATACACTAGACATTACATCCTTCATTGTTAACCTTGTGAACACGATATCGACTCTCTCGCCTTTTGGCTATCCTCCACGACGAACGGTAGTCCGAAGCTTGTGGTGTTTATCGTATTCTTGTCTGCGGGATCGAAAAGTCTTTACGTGATTGGGACGTTGAGGAAGATTTGACGTTAACAATAGGATTCTCTAGTTTGATGACATATATAGAAGGAATAGTGAACATGATACTCCATTTGGCAGTTCATTACATGTTTGATTTTTATATATATATATATATATATATATATATATATTTGTTTCTATTTATTTTTGCATATGAAAAGGGGTACGTATTCACTTTTGGTTGTGTACTAAGGAAGTCATCGTAACGAGTGCTTGAAGATCAAGTTGTAGCATAATTAAAAACCTTTGTTACCTATACAGTTACATAAATCATCCTAAAAAATATCAAATGTCATTAGTCGTCAAATTCTCCCTTGGATCGTACGTACGTATCCCTTCCTATATTAATTTTAGCCCTCAAAAGTATGGTAATTTTATAATTTTCACATAATGACTGGCATGAATGTGTTATGTTCTTGCTTTAACATGGTGTTTTGCGCGCGGATGGTTTACTTCTTTTATCATCTGATCTTGTACTTTTCAGGGGAAAGATGGGTGCTTCAAAAGACAGATTAGCTAAAGAACAAGCAGTAGGTGTCAAACCTCCATACCTAATGGTAAATTACCAATTTATATAATTAATTCCATTCATTGTACCAACTCAAGTTTGAAAGATTAGATACTATACTACAATTGGATGGATGGATGGAAAGAAAGAGGAGAAAGTGAAAGATAGAGTATACATATTGATTACAACACAATTGGTAGTAGTGTTAAAGTCGCAAACAACTTTAATAAACAATATATTGATATTACCATAACTTTTCTTCCTCAAATATGATAATTGCTCCAGAAACTCGGTAAACACAATTAACTAAAGGAAGGAAAATGATAGTAGCATTCCATTCCAAGGGAATAACCCTTTGATTTTACATACCATACTCAACACTTTTAGCTATGGATTGAATCGGACGACGGTTCGATCCGTCGCTATAAAACAGATAAACTGCGATTTATATGTTATGACAATTATTGATCATCGTAGGTAGAAAATTTAAAACAACCATTATCCGATATCTGCCAAAGATGATGAACAAGGTATGTAGGATCAAGGGGTATGCCCTTTCCGATGATAATAATATATATTATCAAAGTTTATGTTGATTTTTTTTTATTGTCAGTTATGTAGATAAGTATTACTAGTAAATTTTTTAGAAGAATACGTAATAAGTGGGATAGTCGTATAATTTCTCCCAATTTCATGTATTGATAAATTTCACGATTATTATTTGGCATAAATTTATCGCAATATATAGTAGATTTCTAACTAAATGTTTAAAATTTGATTATAACAATTACGACTATTAAGTGGGCTCAAAACCCAAGGCTTCGGAAAATTTGATTGCTACTTCATGTATTTTGTAATAATAGTCATTTTAGTTTCATGCACATATATATTAAAAAAGTCATTTAATAATAAAAATTTGTGTGAAATTTCATCATTATTCCTTTATAAAAAGTTGAAAACTACTCATACTAAAGATAATTTATTGGGCTGACGTGATATGAGAGAGAGAGAAGAGAGAAGATGAAAGAGAAGTTAAAGGTAATCTGAGGAAAATAAAAATTTATCTTCCTGTAAAATTGTAAACTAATAAATAAATTAGAACAAATATTTTTTTCTAAAAAAAGTCGTCTATTATTTTGGAGTGGAGGAATAAATCTATATACCAAAAGCATTTGAAATTACGAGGACCAATCAAAAGAAAATTAAATAATTGATTAGTATTAATTCTGTAATTCTGTTAAAAAGTCTCATTTTGATCTTTTAAAATTCTAAAATTTTAAATTAATGTAAATTTATTTAAACTTCAGTTTCGATCTTTCAAAAATCCCAAAATTTTATATTAATGTGAATTTGTTTAAATTTTAAAAACAATTCGTATTATAATTAAATCCCCATAATTCTATAAATTCTACAAAAGAGTCCCATTTATAAAAAAAAACTGTTTCACTATATTTGTGATATTATAAACGACATAACACCCTTTACTTTAACTTCACAAATTTTACTAATAATTTTATTAGATTAACTGACATTGTAAGTAATGTTTGCAAAATTTATAAACAAGAATCTTTTTATAGAATTGATGGAGTGCTATCTAAAATAATTTATAAGATATACAAATATATTTATCAATTATATAAAATTAATATCAAATTCAAAATTTGAAAATACATTTTATTTAATAAACGAGTATATATATTTTAATGTACAACACAAGTACACAAAACGGAAGTAGACTCATAATATATGATGTTTTAGATTATTTATATTTTTAAATTATTTATCGTTTTATATAATTTAAAAAATTAATTATTATCTTTTCAAAATTACTCCTCATAAAAAAAATTATAGATAGAGTAGTATGAGATTAGTATGATAAATAATTAATTATGAGAATTTAAAATTATTATAGATAATTAATATTATATAATTATTTTTTTTATTCTTGTGCAAAATTTTAAATAATATATATATATTTAATAAAATATAATTAATTTTAAATTTCTTACTCACCGTAGTAAATTATTTCAGCGGTCCAAAATTTAAGATAAATTCTATCGTCTATGTATATATATATTATGGAGGGAGTGAGTACTACAGAACAGCCTAAAACCAATGAGCTCTTAATAGCTAAACAACACCAGGGTGCGCCATACGCACCCCTTCCTCATTACTCCAGATAATACCCGTGGACCCCACATAAAATAACTTGCTGCTGTTTAACTCGCACACGCCGTGCATTTTAACCGTAACTCAAGCAGAATTGAACCAATCCCCTGCCGTTTCGCAAATTATTGCTACGTGGCGCTGCAATAGCCCTAAACAGGTGAACACTACGCACTCCAGCGTACGTTAGATGCAGCCTACCTACCTTCATGCACAATTTAGCTGGCCTTTCGTTTTCTCAAGTACATTTTTATTTACATTTGACGTTCTTTCTCTGCTAAAACCCTCCTCTTTCTCTCTCTATCTTTATTTAGCTCTCAATTTCTCTCTCCTAAAACCCTTCACCTTCTTTCCTTTTCCAGAACAGAGTATTTGCAGATGTAAGAATTTTTTTCCATAAACGTACACTTACATATCTGTATATAGATAGATATATAAAACATGTAACAATATATGTTCATTGATCATTCTATCTATATCTGTATGGTATAAATTTAGGCTCTGTTTTTGTCTATGCAGCTTGAAGCTTGTCATGGAAACTAAGCCGTACCAAAACAGAGTAAATAAGAGGCCTAATGAAAACAGTCACGTTAACTGCCCTATAAAGAAGCCATCACGGAGCTCAAACTTGATCGGCAATGGCGTTGAAAAAGCATACAAATTTCAGGTTCTTTTGCCCAACGGTGCAAGTTTGGGTTTGAAAATCGTCGACCCGATTGGCGATGAAATGGCGGTAGTGGGTTTTGCTGAAAAATTGAAAGAAGAGTACTCAAGAGTGAGACGAACGGAGTCACAGAAATACAGGAGAGAAATCAACTGGAACAGTCCAGATTTATGTTTTGTTGATGCCTTCGAGAATAAAATAGCAAATTTCTTTGATTTTAAGAATTTCGAACCAAACAAGCTCTATATCTTAAGGCTTCATGTGAGTTTTATTAGTGTTTTTGGTGTTTCAATTGTTTTTTTTTTACTTCTGATTTTTGGATTTTGTCCTTTTGTTTATCTAACTACTAAGCTATACATTTAAGGCTTCATGCGAGTTTAATGTTTATAGAATTTTAGTTACTTTTGGGTTTACTTATCCTTTTTTTTTTCGTTCCCATGAAATAGGATGGATCCAAGGAGATGACACTTATGAGGTAAAGCATGCAATCATGGTTTGAGTGATTATGTCTTCAAGTCTTTTTGGAGAAAATAATAAATCTGAGTTTTTATCTTGTGTTTGTAGAATATGTGGGATTTGACACCAGACATAGAATTGCTGAAAGAGCTTCCCCAAGAATATGCTTTTGAAACTGCACTTGCTGATTTAATTGTAAGGATTTTTGAATAATTCAGAGGTGAATTTGTTTCATTTTTCATATGATCTGTTTGGTTGATTACTAATATTTTCGTTTTAGGATAATTCCCTACAAGCAGTATGGTCTAAGAGTAGTAAGAGTGGGAGACTGATTAGGTATGAAAACACTTGAATGCCTGCATAGTTATATTGAACTTTTATGCACTGTCTTAGCATATTCTTAATGTAAATTTGCAGCAGTTTAAATGAGTTACACTTTCAGTACATTTGGAAAAAAATTCTAACCTTAATCATTGATATCTAAAAAAGTACTCTTGTTCTGGGGTGTATAGGTAGCTTCCTTTTGCATTTGGAAATAAATTGAAACAAAATTGTCAATTCTTGAAACTGGTACATGAATTTCTTTTGTTCTGTTCTGTGCAAGTTCTTGACACTGGAACACACCACCAACTGCTCCAATTAACACAATGTTTAACAGATAAATGCATTTACTGTTGGTCTATGAGTGACTCTGGTTTATGCTTCAGTTATGCTCTTAATTTCTGTATACTTTTTCTTTATGCAGTATTGCTTGTGAATTTACTGAAAAAATTTAATGTGGATGCTCGTGGTACATTAGTTTCATTTTACTTATTATGAAGATCAATTTACTTTTTAGAGCCATTGTAGCTAACATTCTTTCGAATATTAATAATATAAAAACGGTCTTTGAGCAGCTTTATAGTTTCTATCTTGATAAAGCGTATTTTTTGGAGATTTTCTTCTTCAGAAGATTGGATTTACAATTCGATGCGAGTGTTACGGATAAGATGTATTTGTTTAACCTGTTTTTTGTGACAAGTTTTATGTCCTGCTTTTAGTTATCTATACTGTAGTACGGAGATTGCATACATTTTACTAGACCTCTGCTGCACATTTGATTGGGTTAGGTTACTCAATTCAATTGATAGAGTTTTAGCTGCTTTAATCATTATTGATCCAACAGTTCACTGCCATGAAACTCAATGCTGACCAAACACTTTTTTTGCAGTGTGGAAATCAGTGAAGATAGGATTTTCATTTTTGACAATGGCCCTGGTATGGATGCTAGCGAGGAAAAATCTATTGTGAAGTGGTAAGAGATACTGATGTTTCTGAATTAGTTTTATTGGGCCACAAAATTTAACAATCAAGTTCACTTCTAAACTGTTGGCAAGGAAGAAAGTGTCATTTTGTATGTAGAAGGAACATCAACTTCTGATAGCGAGTTAAGATAGCAGATGCAATTTGATAGGTGGGTGTGATTGAATTGAGTCTTCAACAAAAACTGAATTACATTCTCTAAGAGTAACTAAGGATCAATAGGAAAGAAACCAAATTTTTGTTAATAACTGCATGAGTATTATGCAACAAATTGTTTTCTTTCTATATTCTGTGTACTTAATTACTTGTTATAATTTTTTACATATTACAAGTTCTCTCCCAGATCACTGATTTGTTATAGTACTTGTCATTGGTATGTGAAGATTCAGCCTCTAAATTGAAAATGAGGTGTTCATAATGAAGAACTGATAAATTGCGTGAAGAAGTTGTCCCATAAAACTATGTGTTATCTGTAAAACTCGCATAAATTATCTTAGAATGACGGATATGTTTTTGTTCATTAGTTTTCCTGAGGATGTAATCCTTACTCATAGTTTTGAAATTATTACTTCACTGAAATTGTTGCAATCAAAATATAGTAATCATATGATTTGTACTATATGTTTTATTTGAACTCGGTAATTCTGTAATTTTCATAATAACTGCAATGAATGTTATGGTCTTGCATTTGACATGGTCTTTATGGGTGGTTTGTTTCTTTTATCATCTTGTACTTTTCAGGGGAAGGATGGGTGCCTCCCTGCACAGATCGTCTAGAGGACAAGCAATAGGGGGCAACCCTCCATACCTACGGGTGAATTATAACTTTGTACTTCCATCTACTTGTGTATTATATTTGAAATACTTAGTAATGGTATTTACGTCTATCGGTAATTTAGTACAAGTGGTGGAAAAATAGGTCTTGGAATCATCAGAATTCATATGATTTGACAAGTAATTTTAATTCAGTTCTTGCTGCCTATGAAATGGATATATTAATAGTAGTTTTTATGCTGAAAGGGTTATTTAAACTGCTGTTGTCTTATATTTCTCCCCCATTCTTGTTAATCCAAGCGAATTGAAGGTTATAAGAGGGGGTGTGCACTGCTGTGATAGAAATCAACCCCGTCATTAAGCTGACATTTCAAATCCATTCACATAGGATCAAACTCTTGTTTTAGTCCTCTTTGCTTCATTATTAGCGGTTTTACACAATGCTCAATTGTTCAGCACTGTGTGAAATTGAAGAGTTGGGATGAGATGAGTCAACCTGAACGATAAAAGTTAGAAAGTTTTTATATTACTGCTAACAAAGAAAATACTTATTTAAAATTGAGGCCATTCATTTAAGTTTTATTTTAAGGTCACAATGAACTATAGCAACCGCAATCTCAAAAAATATATAGAAAGACTATATGCATCACTTTTTTGGCGGAACCTTTGCATGATTTGCTTGTTGCTTTATTTTGGGTGTTTTGTTGATTTCTGCAGCCTTTCTTTGGTATGTTTGGATATGGAGGACCTGTTTCATCTATGCATTTGGGAAGGTATGGCCTGACAAAAATAATATGTTCAATGTTCTTTTCTCAGATACATATAACGGAGACTTATTATCTTGGCTGCATTATTGTAGGCGTACTTTGGTTTCTTCGAAGACTAAGGAATCCAAAAAAGTTTGTACCTTGTATCTTGAGAGAGATGCTTTACTTAGCAGTTCTGGCACAGAGCAAACCTGGAGGGTAATCAAGTTATTTTTACAGTTCGTACTCAAGCGATGTGGCTGTTCTTCATTATTTGCTTCTTTTTTCAGTTTTGATTGTTCTACTATCTCTCACTGAACTTTATTCAATATATATATTGTAATTCTAGACTGATGGTGGCCTTAGAGACCCTTCAGATGATGAGACGAAGTTATCACCTGATGGAAGCTTTACAAAGGTAACTACTTTTAATGTGTATATAAAAATTCCCCCTCACCATTCAAATTAGGTTAGTTTATTTCATTTTCCCATGTTAGTACATGATGCATTCTTATTATTTCTGCAATATTGATTTCTTTAACAGTGTTACGCATTCAGAGAATAATTCTCCTGAGACATCTCATTTTATAATTTGTCAATGATTATATTGTTGGAATAATGCATATCTTGATTTGATGTTTAAAGTAAATGATCATAATTATATGTAAAGTCTTTAAAAGAATATATGTATAAGGACTTAGTGAGAGATCAAAAATGTTAGGTTGATCTATCGTGAAACGTACAGATAGGCTTCAACAGAATCGTAGTCTATCAAGTTGATCAACAGATTGCAAAAAAGCCAAGGCAAGATCGTAGAGCTTAGAAGATCGTAGTGTATTTGCCTTGAAGGACCTCTTTAGAAATCGTAGAGAAATTAGTACAGGGCGTTTCACGAAGCTAACTCGAGAGATCGTAGTGTGCTCTCGGAACGTTGAGTCCGCAAGACGAGCAAGTGATGATCGTCGTGAAAAGATCGTAGTGTGCAAATCCTTACGAGAAATCGTGAGTGTTCTCTTAAAAAGCAAGCACCAATATGACAAGACACTACGATATGGATAGTAGAGTGTCATCTGCCTTGTGTCAGAAGCATCGAGCCCTAACTTTTGTTAGAAGACAAGTTCCAACAAATGAGGAATGGGTTTTGAACGTTGAAGCACTCACCAGTCCCAACGGTACAAAAGATATCCTTAGTATTGATCAATAGGAACGTATTCAAGAAGCTAAGAAAAGGACCATTGGGCAGAGAAAAACACCTTTTTAGGTGTTAGGTAAAAAAGCAGTCTGATGTGTCAGTGGGCCAGAGTGAAATTCAGAAGATGTGCAGAAAAGTCTCCATCAATGTTCAGAAAGGTCAAACGCATTTGATGCTTCTTCAAAAGGCTTCAACGGATAGATTTCAAGATCACATATATACAGAACACAGACAGATGAGAAAAAAAAAGAGCAAGTATTAAAAACAAAAAGGTGAAAGAATACTCAACGCTCAACTCTACGATCCGAGAAAGATAGAAAGTTTGCTCAGCTACTCAGTTCTTTCGAACAAGTGCTTAATAGCAACTGAGTAGCACCAATCACGATTTCAACAGCAACTCATCAACTGAAGTGAGAAGTTCCAAATCTGAAGGACTTGAAGAGTTCTAAGTGAACTGAAAAGAACCAAGTCTGCTGGACTTGAAGAGTTCAAGAGTGAACTAAGAAGTGCTGTGATATTTGGTGCAGAAGGAATCTGTGAGATTCAAGAAGTGTAAAAGACATCCTTAGTGGATTCCCTACTCAAGGAGTAGAAGAGTGGATTAGGAGCTTTAAGTGCTCTAAACCACTTAAAACAATTAGGTCTCGCTATAACTCGCTATAACTCGCTATAATAGCTGTCTTTACTCTCATTAACTCAAGATATCTAAAAGAAGGTTTACTATATACTCATTCCGCCGCATTATTAATCACAATCATTCTAAACCGTTTAAAAGAAAAGTTTTTAAATATCTATTTAACCCTTCCTTCTAGATATCTATTGTGCCTCCGGGAACTAACAATTGGTATCAGAGCAGGTTCTATAATACAGCCTACAAAGATTGAGTAGATCCAATAGCACACTTACCAAGCGAATCAAAAATTGGAGGAGGCAGCAAGCCACCCATGTGCAACAAAGATAAATTCGCTAACTGGAAGGTTAGGATGCAAGCTTACATGGATTCAATAGATGAAGATCTATTTGAAACTGTTCAAAATGGGCCCTACGTTCCTACTAAGCTTGCACCAACTACAGATGATCCAAACAGAGTACAGATCAAGGTCAAAGGAGAATGGACAGAGAACGAGAAGAGAGCTGCCCAGCTTGACAAAAAGGCCAAGAACATCCTATTTCAATCATTAGAAGATGATCTATTTGAAAACGTGGTCAATTGCAAAACAGCAAAGGAGGTTTGGGAAGCACTACTCATTATGCATGAAGGAATAGAAGAAGTCAGAGAAAATAAACAATCTCTCCTGACTCAACAATATGAGATGTTTGCTCACGCTCAAGGAGAAAACGTCACTGCCACATACAAGAGATTCAATATTTTGTTCAACTCTCTACGAGCCTATGGAAAGATCTATCCAAACAAAGATTTGATCATAAAGTTCATGAGAGCTTTACCAAGCAAGTGGGATGCCAAAACCATTGCCATAAGAGAATCAAAGAATCTACATGAAATGACTGTTCAACAGTTATATGGCAACCTCCTCACGCATCTGATGGAGTCGACACACAACGAGCAAAAACGTTGTCTGAAGAAAGAAAGAAGGATAAAGGTGTTGCTCTCAAACTAATCGAAAACACCTCCAAAGTCAACACTGAAGTTGATTCTGACTGCGATGAAGATGATGATGAGGACTTTGTAATGCTGGTTAAAAGACTACGAAGATTCATGCGACAAGGCAAAACCAGCAAGTCAAAGAAAGTTAAGCAACTTCTGACGACCAGAGCAAATGAATGACCTATGCTACCACTGCAAGAAACCTGGTCACTTCATTGCCAACTGCAACAAACCTCTTAGAGAAGAACTCATGAAGAAATCACATGCAAAGAAGGAATACAAAGGCAACAAAAGGCCAGTAAAGAAAGACAAAGGCCTTATAGCTGGAAGATCGTGGAGTGACTCTGATAATGACTCAACTCCAGATTCTGGAGACGATGAAGATCCTCAAATGGCTAATCTCTGTCTGATGGCCAAAAATGAAAGGGACAAACAGAACTCCAACATACATGAAGTAAGTATCGATGAGGTATTTGACTTCAACTCTCCTGATGTAAATATTGATGACCTTAGAACTGCATTACATAGCATAACATCTGATCTGCATCAATACATGAAGTGGTTTAGAGTTCTGTCTAATGACTATTCACTTCTTCAAAAGGAGAAAGAAAAAGTTCAAGAGGAACTGGAAACAGCCATTCTCAGTACTGATTCTCTCTCCAAGTTTGAAGCTGGGAATAAGCTCTTGAGACGGGCAAATGAGCTCAGTGCACAAAGAGAGTCTAGTCTAACCTCTAAGATTGAGGATCTAGAAAAGACAGTCTCTACATGGAATAAATCCTATTTCGTAGAAGTAGATACCACACTATTTCGTAGAAGGCATAAAGATAAAGTCCTATTAGTTCAAATATATGTTGATGATATTATCTTTGGGTCTACTGATGAAAAGTTATGCAAGAGATTCTCTAAGCTTATGCAGAGCAAGTTTGAAATGAGCATGATGGGTGAGCTGAACTTTTTCCTTGTACTGCAAGTAAAGCAGACTGATGAAGGAATCTTTATCAACCAAGCCAAGTACATTAAAGACTTTTTGTTTTTAATATAATTTTCAATATATTGTTTCTTTACTTTATAATGTTAACATTATAAAATATTGTACAAAAATTCATATGAACGGAATCTATCATGACAAGTGCAATACCAATACCAGTTCCGTTGTCCCAAAATCATACACCATTTTGGCTCGACCATGTTTTTTTCCGGCCCATGGTGGCTTCTACCGCTGGCTTTGTGGCTCCGCGAATTATTTTTTTATTAAAAAATTGTTGCTACTTGTGGGTTATGAGGCTTGAACACAAGACTTATAAGTAAATAAATAAGAGTTCAAACCAACTGAGCTACAACTTTTTGTTTTTAATATAATTTTCAATATATTGTTTCTTTACTTTATAATGTTAACATTATAAAATATTGTACAAAAATTCATATGAACGGAATCTATAATGACAAGTGCAATACCAGTTCCGTTGTCCCAAAATCATACACCAATAAGAAAATTAATTTACAAAAATTATACAGTGTTCGGGTAATTAGTATTATTATTTAAATAGTTTAAGATTTTACAACTGTATTGTTTGAATTAATTTTTATCAGTTTAAAATATAGACCGGAGTTTTTGTTCCAAAAATTGCTAGACACTTTAATAGCATCATCTTAATTACAATGTCTCTAACCATGCATGATATTATATATTCATGTATAAATACACACACAATGCTGACATTGTTCATTATGTAAAAAAAACATTGTTAGCCAAAAGTTCTACAGTGTTATATAGGACACTGTAGGTTGCAGCTCAGTAACTTGATTCCAGTTAATCTCATTCAACTCATATATCTCCCGCCTTTGCCCTAATAGCATCTTGCTTTTACCGTGACTGATATGTTTTCCTACCCAAAAATATAAAAACCTCTCCTCTATTTGAACAGGACGTTTTTGAACACACATATTTATTATTATTATTATTATTGCAAAAAAAAAGAAGGTAAAAGCGCATGGCCCCTATTATCCTAACCGACCACGGGCGCATAATAATGGTTTCATCAAAACTCGGGCCATTTTGGCCCTACCACTTCTTAGTCTATATGAAACAACACTAACTTTCTTATTGAAAATGGATTCACTACTGGTAGAGTAGATACCACACTATTTCGTAGAAGGCATAAAGATAAAGTCCTATTAGTTCAAATATATGTTGATGATATTATCTTTGGGTCTACTGATGAAAAGTTATGCAAGAGATTCTCCAAGCTTATGCAGAGCAAGTTTGAAATGAGCATGATGGGTGAGCTGAACTTTTTCCTTGTATTGCAAGTAAAGCAGACTGATGAAGGATGTGACGCCCCCAAAATTAGGTATACATCACCCATCTTGGGTCGCCACTTACATGGTACAGAATTTAAATACAACTTACTAACATAACTGTCGTGTACAATACGACATAAACTGTGAGTTTAAATACAAATATCGTCTACTAGATATTATACAAACTCAAAAAGGAGTCCTCATTACAATTATTATCACACTATTTCACGTAATAGTGAGGGACTACTAATGCTATCTTCGTGACCATCACTCATTTCCCAAACTCGTCCCAAATTTATATTCTCATTTCAAGAGAATAAAGTGAAAGAAAGGGTGAGTTCAACTAGCCCAAAGAAGAAATATTATGACTAAGATAATGCGAATAAATTATCAATAGTCTTCAACAATATGTTAAACCGATAAAATACAATGAACAACCAGTTTAAGCTGCGCAATGAATATCTGATCCATTAAAAGAGTCAAGTAGAAAATAAAGTCTACTATCTTTTAGGTTTTAAAGGTTTTTCATCATCATTATAAATTTGAGACTCGACTTTTTAATAAATATTCCACATCATCGAATCACCCCCGCACTACTGACGAATGATATTCTTTAAGATCACGACCACAATTATTCATGCACTACTGCCAAGAATATTTGTGTATTCATTAATGGTCATGATCATGCCAACAATCGTCCATCAATGCACTACTACCAATCGAGGATTTTTACCACATCATTTGTAATATTACGGCCATGATTACAATCGAAATAGTCTCTCGTCATAATCATACCAAGTCCATCTATGCACTACTGAATACGATGACTTTAAAAAAATATAAACATGAGGATGATGACAATGATATAAGAATTCAATAAAACAAGTTCAAGAATTATTTTATCCAGGAATTATTAACGTCCAAATTATCAATATGATCTTTGTTTTGTAGAGTAAAATTCAAGAATGATCGGAAGAATATTTTCATGAAAAGATCTTTGGATGAAACGCAAATATCGAAGGATATTCCACTAATTTCATGGAGTATAGAAGTCAAAGTTTTAACCAACCGGGGTAATAAAAAGAATGGAATAACAAAAGAAATCACCACGCATGCGATAGATCCGCACAAACAAAAGTTATTCCAATGAATAATAAATAACGGAACCAGTCGGTGAAATTCACACCGGCGTGATGTTCCAATGTAATAATAAAGAGGGAACTGATCCGTTGTAAAACACATGATATAGATATTCCAACGAGAATAATAAAAGATTTTAACCAGTCCGGTGTAAAACACACGCATGTGATGTTCCAATGAATAATAAAGATTTTAACCAGTCCGGTGTAAACCACATGCATGTGGATGTTCCAACAGAATAATAAAGACGGAACCAGTCCGGTGTTAAACACACGATGCAGGATGTTCCAACGTAATAATAGAAGAATGTCACCAAGTATAGGGTAAACCAGCGTGATACAAAAGTTATTCCAATGTAATAATAAGCAATGGAATAACAACAGTTCTCTTCATGAATAAGAAAATAATAACACCCCTTACATTTGGTAGGAGATTGAATCTGCGGCGGGTGTAAGTAACAAAATACTCTTCTTCTTTCTCTCTTATTCTCTATATTTTCTCTCTCTATAGCTTGAATGAATTTGTGAAAAATAATGAAGCCCTAGGCCTCTATTTATAGAAGATTTCTAGCTTAGCACCGCTTAGTGTGAAAAGGCAAAGTGGCTCGACGAATCGGTTTTCGCGCTTTGTAATGTGAAACGACAAGTGGTTCGACGCCTGGTAAAGGTAATTACTATTAACGAAGGTAAATACTATTGACAAAGGTAAATACTATTCACAAGGGTAATTACTATCGACGAAGGTAAATACTATTCACAAGGGTAATTACTATCGACGAAGGTAATTACTATTGACGAAGGTAAATACTATTCACAAGGGTAATTACTATTGACGAAGGTAATTACTATTGATTTAAAAGACTCTTAGATGATGACATATACCCCCATAAAATAATCAAACTTACCACAAATCATTTTTTTTCATCAACACATATTTAATCTTTCAACAATTATTAATCATTTATAACTTCATCGCCTCAATTATTGATTTAATACTATAACATATTATACGATGATAATCTTGTGACAATAATTGAATCAATAATATAAGAGATATGATGCGTGAATTATCATGAGCAATAATTGAGCATAAATTGAGTGACTTCTCACGTAAGCATCAATAATCAATACCGCTCTTCTTATCTGACTACGCCAGACATCGTACTTTTACCACCGGGTAGTTCAACAGTTTTAACGGTAACCCTCTGCCGTTATTTTTATAAAATATTTTTGTCGTTTTCTCAATCCGACAATAATTACATTAATGGGGTCCACCAATGATTGAGCCATTATCTGAATATTCCTAACAAAAAGAATATTCCCCACCAAACGAATATTTTATAACAACTTGCATACTTTTGCAAAATTTATAAATATTACCCACAACTATAACATTATATCAAATTTATTCCATAATATTCAAAAATAATATTTATAGAAAAAAAATTCATCTTTATTTATAAAAGTTTGGGGTCTTACAACCTCCTCTTCTTTTATGAAATTTCACCCTCGAAATTAGGTACGTGCACGGTATGTTGAAGAGGTAAGGATACCTTGATTTCATTTGATTCTAACTCCCAAGTCATTTCCTCAACATCGTGGTTCCTCCACAAAACTTTGACTTGAGGTATAACCTTGGACGTAGAATATGTTCCTTCTTATCCAAGATTTGAACAGAACCTCTTCATACGTCAAATCTTCCGCTATTTCGTCCGGTTCTAACTTCAATAATGTGGTTCGGTCTTTCACATATTTACGTAACATAGATATGTGAAAAACGTTATGAACACGAGACATATTCAGTGTAAAAGCGAGTCTATAGGCCACGCCCCTACTCAATCGAGGATTAAAATGGACCGAGATGAATCGAGGATTAAGTTTTCCTCTCTTTCCAAATCTTGTAACTCCTTTCCATGGAAGCGACTCTTAACAACACACGATCTCCTATATCGAATTCCACGTCCTTTCGATGAAGATCAAGATAACTCTTTTATCGATTTTGTGAGGTTTTTATCGTTGTCGGATCGTTTGAATCTTTTCCGTAGTCATATACGTACCAACTCCGGTCCCAACAACGTTGCTTCACCCACCTCATCCCAAAGATCTTGGAGAACGACACTTTCTTCCATACAACGCTCGAATGGAGCCATGCCAATACTTGCTTGATAAGCTTTGTTGTTGTAGGAAAACTCCACCAATGGTAAGAACTTGTCCCAACTCCCTTGAAATCAAGGACACAGAGTCTTAATAGATCTTGAAGAGTTTGAATAGTCCTCTCCATTGTCCAACCGTCCGTCTGGCCCCGAGGATGATATCTTAGAAGCTAAATCGTAAGTCTGTGCTCATAGCTTTTTGCAAACTAACCCAAAATCGTGAAGTGAATCTTGGGTCTCGATCGAAACTATGGATACCGCAGCATACCATGCGATCTTACAATCTCGTTTATGTACATACGAAGCAAGATGTTCAAGTGTATAAGTTTCTCAGATCGGTAAGAAATGAGCGGACTTGGTCAATCTATCAACAATGACCCAAATCGCATCAATGCCTTGAGAAACTTTAGGAAGACCCCGTGAATGAAAATCCATGGTAATGTGCTCCCTACTTCCATTCTGGAATTTCAAGTGGTTCTGAATGGACCTTTTGGTACTTGATGCTCCGCTTTAACTCGTTGACAAGTTAGACACCTTGAGATAAACAAATATTTATCTCTCTCTTCATATTGCTCCACCAAAATGTATGACGAATATCATGATACATTTGGTACTCCCGAGATGGATTGCAAATGGTGTGTTATGCGCCTCCATCATGATATTATACTTTAAATCGTGGTCGTTAGAACACAAAGTCCGGAGTTGACTCGAAGTATTCCTTCTTCATCGATTCTTGCTTCCTAAGATAGCACCTTCTTCGCACTTTTTTCCTCATACGCATCGACTCCAGTGTCCGTAGCTTGAAAGCGACTTTAACTTTATCGATTAAAGTCGGTTCTACTCAGATACTCGCTATCATCACATGCGTCCCTGGAGTCTTTAACTCTATCTCCATCCTTTGCAAGTCACACAAAATGGGCCTCATACGTTGACAATATCGCTTTTCGTGACTTGCATATGATTTTCTACTCAATCGCCGCCTACCACGTTCGCTTTTCGAGGATGATATTGGATGGTATGATCATAATCTTTCAATGCTTCAAGCCAACGTCGTTGTCGCATGTTGAGTTCCTTTTGAGTGAAGAAATATTTGAGGCTTTTATGATCCGTAAAAGATCTCCACTTTCTCCCCATACAAGTAATGCCTCCAAATTTTAAGTGCAAAAACAACAATACGCTAACTCTAGATCATGAGTAGGATAATTCCTCTCATATTCTTTGAGTTGTCATGCGAGCATAAACTACAACTTTTCCATGTTGCGTAAGAACACATCCCAACTCTTTGCCGAAGCATCACCGTAGATGACAAATCCTCCGAGCCGATGGTGGTATTGTCGAACAGTCTTGAAATAAGTCTCTCTTGAGTTCTTGAAAACTCTTCTCACATTCTTCGCTCCAACCGAACTTTGTATCTTTCCGAGTCACCGAAATCGATGGAGTAGCGATTCGAGAAAATCCTTCCACGAATCTCGATAATAACCAAATAAACCGAGAAAGCTACGTACTTGGTCAATCGATTTAGGTTGTTCCCACTTTGAATAAGCTTCAATTTCTTTGGGTCAACAGATATTCCATGACTTGATACCACGTGCCCAAGGAATGCTACTTCTTCAAGCCGAACTCGCATTTCTTCAACTTGGCATAAAGCTTATATTCACGAAGCTTTTGGAGTGTCGACCTCAAGTGTTGCTTTCATGATCCTCACGACTTTTGGAATAAATAAGGATGTCATCAATAAAGACGACCATAAAGTGATCTAAATATTCCTTGAATACTCGGTTCATCATATCCATGAAGGCAGCAGGAGCATTAGTCAATCCAAAGGACATGACTAGGAATTCATAATGCCCGTCTCGGAGTTCGGAAAGCCGTCTTTGGAATGTCGTGAGCTTCTAATCTTCAATTGGTGATATCCTAACGAAGATCAATCTTTGAAAAGAATTTGGCTCCTTAAATCGGTCAAACAGTCATCAATACGTGGCAATGGATACCTATTTTGATGGTGACGTGATTCAACTCCCCGATAATCAATACAAAGTCGCATACTCCCATCTTTCTTCTTCACGAATAGAATGTGAGCACCCCAAGGAGAAGTACTAGGACGAATAAAGCCAATGTCTAACAATTCCTGCAGTTGGGTCTTTAACTCCTCGAAGTTCATAGAGCCATTCGATATGGGGCTTTGGAAATAGGTTTTGTCTGGGGTTCAAGGTCGATACAAAATTCAATTTCACGCCTGGGGTAGGCCAGAAGTTCTTCGAGAATACGTCGGAAATTTATTAACAATAGAATATCGTTTAAAACGGACGTATTTTTATTTAAATCGTGATATGAGCTAAGAAAGCTTGACATCCGCTTTTCAATAAACGAATAGCTTTATGGCTTGAGATGACCGTGATTGATTTTAATGGTTTGGTCGTTTGAATTCGCATAATAGGTTGATTAGGAATATGAAAGCTAACAACCTTACGAAAACAATCAATTTTTGCATGATAAGTAGTTAACCAATCAATCCTAGAATCACGTCAAATGCAAGTATTTTTAATGAAATAAGATCGACGAGTAATGTGAGGTACCGATTTGAACCAAACAAGACTTATAAACGATGGGATGTAATGAAGGTTTCTCCCAACGGAGTTTCCACAGATAAGTCAAAGTCTAATTTCTCCTGAGTCAAATTTAATCGATGAGCCAAGTAGGAGAAATAAAAGAATGGGTAGAACCGTGATCAAATAAAGTATAGACTTCATTAGAGTTTATGATAAGCTTACCCGTGATGACCTCATTCGTTCCTTGCTCTTTGGGAGGTCACAACAAACGCCTCCTCAGACTTGCTCGGTTTTGAATTTTCCGGGATGGCCTTTGGTGCCTCCATCCTAGCTGAATTTGTCTTCTGAAACGCACAAAATCGAGCTAAGTGACCTTCTCTTCCACAATTATAACATGCTTTGACTGGCATGTATGATTTTGGACTGATGTGTCCCTCTCCTCCGCATTTGAAGCATATGATAGGTGGTCTTTCTCCTTCCTTAACAATGGGTGCTGGTGCTGACGTCTTTCCACCATTGTTGAATCTCCGTTTCTTGAAATGTCCATTCTTATTGTTTTGGCCCGATTACCACCGGAAGTGGTTACCATATCTCGCCCGTTGATTCCTCCACGCTTGTTGTCACCGCTTGATGACTACTCTCGCCGGTATTATAATTTTTGCTTACCGCTCTCTTTTAGTTGTGTTGACTCATTATCGCGTTCCACTAACTGAGCCCTATTTACAACATCTGAATACAAACACAGTTTATGAGAAATAAGATGTTGACGTATCTCCGGCTTCAAACCTCTTAAAAACATTCGCGCCATTCTCTCTTCATTATCCACCAAGTGGGACGCAAACCGTGATAACTCCGCAAATTTTGCCTCGTATTGCGACACGGTCATATTATTTTGTTCCAACTTGATAAATTCCACCTCCTTCATGTGGCGAATACTTTCAGGAAAGTATTTGTCGTTGAACAGCTCCTGGAACTTCTCCCAAGATATCTTCAGTACAGCAGGTTGAGTACGTTTTACCGATTCCCACCAGTAATCCGCCTCTCGCAAGAACATAAAGGCGGCAAAGGGAACCTTTTGCTCCTCGGAGCATCCCAAGACATCAAATATCTTGGTAATCTGCTTTATCCACGCTTCCGCCAGAAGTGGTTTTGGTTCTCCCTTAAACTCCGGTGGTCCCAGCTCCTTGAATTGTTTAGCGGTGACCGCCCGAGAGTTTTCCGTGTTTCCACCTACGTTTTGGGCGAGTCGCTCTACTTCTTTGCCGCATAAAGCTATAAAGCCTCTGAACATTTGATCATTCATCATTTGGTCGGTGTTGTTGTTTGCATGAGGATTGTCGCTTTCACGATGCACATTATCCTCGATTATTGATATGTGGTGAATCAACGATCGCTCAAGCTCCATTCTTATTCTCAACATTCTCGGATGTCATTTTCAGACATCTTGCCACAAAACAAAAGGTTAATTGACATGTAACAAATTAACCCTATCTTCCGACCAACCAATAAAATAAAGACATAAACTTAGGTAGTCATACTAGCGAAGGTATTCCCCGCTCTCCCTCCTAGTACTATTCTCACATCTTAGCCAGGGATCATATCCCTAAGCTCGATACTAAACCGGTGACGCCCCCAAATTAGGTATACATCACCCATCTTGGGTCGCCACTTACATGGTATGTAAATTTAAATACAACTTACTAACATAAGCGTAAGTGTATGCAATCGACTTAAAATGTGAGTTTAAATACAAATATCGCTCTACTAGATATTATACAAACTCAAAAAGGAGTCCTCATTACAATTATTATCACACTATTTCACGAGAATAGTGAGGACTACTAATGCTATCTTCGTGACCATCACTGCTTTCCCACTCGTCCCGGGTATATTCTCATTTCACGAAGAAAATGGTGAAAAAGAAAGGGTGAGCTCAACTAGCCCAAGAAGAAATATTATGACTAAGATAATGCGTAATAAATTATCAATAGTCTTCAACAATGTTAAACCGATAAAATACAATGAGATAAACCAGTTTAATCTGCAATGAATATCTGATCCATTAAAAGAGTCAAGTAGAAAATAAAGTCTACTATCTTTTAGGTTTTAAAGGTTTTTCATCATCATATAAATTTGAGACTCGACTTTAATAAATATTCCACATCATCGAATCACCCCCACGCACTACTGACCAAATGATATTCTTTAAGTATCACGACCACAATTATTCATGCACTTCTACGGGCGAAGAATATTTGTGTATTCATTAATGGTCATGATCATGCCAACAATCGTCCATCAATGCACTACTACCATCGAGGATTTTTACCACATCATTTGTAATATTACGGTCATGATTACAATCGAATAGTCTCTCGGTCATAATCATACCAAGTCCATCTATGCACTACAGGCCACAGATGACTTTAAAAAAATATAAACATGAGGATGATGACAATGATATAAGAATTCAATAAAACAAGTTCAAGAATTATTTTATCCAGAAATTATTAACGTCCAAATTATCAACATGATACTGTTTTGTAGAGTAAAATTCAAGAATGATCAGAAGAATATTTTCATGAAAAGATATCTTTGGATGAAACGCAAATATCGAGGATATTCCACTAATTTCATGGAGTATAGAAGTCAAAGTTTTAACCAACCGGGTATAATAAAGAATGGAATAACAAAAGAAATCACCATGCATGCGATGAGATCAAGCACAAACAAAGTTATTCCAATGTAATAATAAATAACGGAACCCGAGTCGTGAAATTCACACCGAAGCGGGATGTTCCAACGTAATAATAAAGATGGAACTGGATCCGGTGTAAAACACATGCGATAGGATATTCCAACGAAATAATAAAGAAGGCGGAACCAGTCCGGTGTAAAACACACGATAAGATGTTCCAACGAGAATAATAAAGATTTTAACCGTGTCCTTGTAAACCACACGCATGGATGTGTCCAACGAGAATAATAAAGATTTTAACCCGTCCCAAAATTAAACACACAGACGAGGATGTTCCAATGTAATAATAGAAGAATGTCACCAAGTATAGGTAAACCGGCATGATACAAAGTTATTCCAATGTAATAATAAGCAATGGAATAACAACAGCTCTCTTCATGAATAAGAAAGAATAACACCCTTACATTTGGTAGGAGATTGAATCTCGCAAAGAAAGTGTAGTAACAAAATACTCTTCTTCTTTCTCTCTTATTCTCTATATATTTTCTCTCTCTATAGCTTGAATGAATTAAGTGAAAATAATGAAGCCCTAGGCCTCTATTTATAGAAGATTTCTAGCTTAGCACCGCCGTGTGAAAAGGCAAGTGGCTCGACTTAATCGGTTTGGCCTTTGTAATGTGAAACGCGACAAGTGGTTCGGCACTTTGTAATGTGAAACGACAAGTGGTTCGACGTCTGGTAAAGGTAATTACTATTAACGAAGGTAAATACTATTGACGAAGGTAAATACTATTCACAAGGATAATTACTATTGACGAAGGTAAATACTATTCACAAGGGTAATTACTATTGACGAAGGTAATTACTATTGACGAAGGTAAATACTATTCACAAGGGTAATTACTATTGACGAAGGTAATTACTATTGACGAAGGTAATTACTATTGACGAAGAGACTCTTAGATGATGACATATGAGCCCCCCATAAAATAATCAAACTTACCACAAATCAATTTTTTTTCATCAAGACATATTTAATCTTTCAACAATTATTAATCATTTATAACTTGTCGTCTCAATTATTGATTTAATACTATAACATATTATACTGATATGATCTTTGTGACAATAATTGAATCAATAATATAAGAGATATGATGCGCATTATCTGAAGTAATAATTGAGCATAAATTTGAGTGACTTCTCACGTAAGCATCAATAATCAATCAACTGTAGTGTCTTACTTAACTACGCCATTCATCATACTTTTACCAACGGGTAATTCAACAGTTTTAATTCGGTAACACCTCCGTCGTTATTTTTATAAAATATTTTTGTCGCTTTTCTCGATCCGAAATAATTCATTACATTATGGGGTCCACCAATGATTGAGCCATTATGCGAATATTCCCTAACAAAAGAATATTCCCCAGACCAAACGAATATTTTATAACAACTTGCATACTTTGCAAAATTTATAAATATTACCCACAACTATAACATTATATCAAATTTATTCCATAATATTCAAAAATAATATTTATAGAAAAAAAATTCATCTTTATTTATAAAAGCTGGGGTCTTACAAAGGAATCTTTATCAACCAAGCCAAGTACATTAAAGACTTACTTAAGAAGTATGGCATGGAATCAGCCTCTCCCATGAAAACCCCAATTACTCCTGCAACTAAGCTTCATAAAAGATGAAAAAGGTAAAAGTATTGATATAACTCAATACTGAGAGGTATGATAGGCTCTCTTTTATATCTAACTCGCCATGAGACTTTATATAATGTTTGCAACATGCATTTGTGCTAGATTTCAGGCTAGTCCTAAAGAATCTCATTTAACTGCTGTAAAGAGGATTTTCAGGTATCTCAAATGTATATCCCACTTGGAGCTTTGGTATCCTAAGGAGTCCTCATTTGAGCTAACAGGATACACAGATCTTGATTTTTTTTGCAGTAAAAATTGATAGAAAAGTACCACCAATGGCACTTGTCAATTGCTAGGAATCAGACTTGTGTCCTGGTTTAGCAAAAAGCAAAATTCAGTGTCTACTTCAACTGCAGAAGCTGAATACATTGTTGCAACAGCAGGCTGAGACAGAAGAAGATAGAGCAACTATATCTCAGCTGCTGAAAAAGAATAAAATCAGCCACAAGACCAAAAGGCCATCAATCTTTTCGATCGAAGAGTCTCTGCCGATCGTAGAGACCGGACCAAACAAGGAAGTAGCTGCAACAAACATTTTGGCTGATAAGAAGGATAAAACTGAAGAAAGTCCTAAGGCTGTGGCTCAGCCTAAAAAGCCAAGAAGGAAACTGGTCAAGAAAGAAATATAGTCTTGTCAATGAGAAAGCACTAAAGAGGGAAGACAAAGAATTGACTGCTGAAAAGGAACCAACAAATGAAAGCGAAATAGTCAAAGCTCAAACTGAGGGGAGACTCTCACGGAGATCTAATGATAGAGGATACTCCTATTGAGGGGGAGATGGCTGAAACTCCCATTATAGAAAGTGTCCCAGTTGAGGGGGAGTTATTGATAGTACAAGAAGATGATCACGGTGAGGGGGAGGCTCATGCAATCTCTATGACAGAAGAAGAGGTTCCGGGAAGAAATGAAGAAGAACTCTCATGCAAAAACATCATGAGACCATTGAGATAACTAATCCTCCAACGAAAGCGAAAAAGAGGATGAAGGTGATGAGGTAGGGATTATAGCTGTGGGCATTGATGGGCACAGAAGAGCCAACTATGAACAACTATTTGCATATCTATCTATGATGCCTTTCCACCAAGCTCAAATTCTGAACTCTTGGGATCACATGTTCTGGAGTTTCAAAGAGTATCCTACCATCTCAAGCAAGTGCTCGTTCTTGTGATGAATTCCTGTGGAGATTCAATTTTGCCAAGAACTTCTCACCAACAGTTCTTCCTCAAAGAACAAACTTGAGGTACTATCTATCTCAACTCTTTTAAGAGTTAATTACTTGCCATCATCCTCATTTAATCAATTTTATGAATTCCCACGATGGTTGGAAGTGATTCTTCATCCACTGAATCAATTTCCGATTCAGTAGAATCCCAAAATTACATGAATCGAGGAACCAAATAAGATCAACTCCCTAATGCTCCCACAGCCTATCAACTCTACGATCACTGACTCTAGACCCATTGTAAAGTCTCCACCTCAAAACGTAGAGTCACCAACCTTAAACATCCAAACCCAGGCCCCTCCATCAGATATATCTTCCTCATCCAGCAACGAATACTTCAATCTTGATCTTGCCCTCTACTCCTTGCAAGAGCAATCCAAGAGCACGCCACCTCCCTCACAAATTCCTCAACTAAATGAACTCCTGTCAGAACTATCCACAAAGGTTGATTTGTCAGCAATGTCTGAGAAAGTGATCAAGGAACTCGACGAGAGTTTTGAAGATCATACTGCACTTATCCAGTTGAGATTAACATCAATGATCAATGCTACAAACAATATTCCAAGATCCCTAAGCTCTGAGCTCTCTAAAACGCTCAAAGAAATCATCAAAGAAATGCTTCAAAACATAAAAGACAGGGACGATATTCACTTTCTTGCAGCTAAAAGGCATCGGGATGCTGTCTTGATCTTACAGAAAACTCAAGAATCTCAGAACAATCTAATGATACAAAGCATCAAAAGTCTTCAAACTACAGTCAAAGAGTTTCAAGACTTCTCCATTGGTCAAATGCAGCAGACAGAAACTGTTCTCAACATTCTTCAACGACGTGAAACTCGTTCTGATTTCTTGATCCAAGAAAATCGTGAGGACATTGCTCAAACTCAGAGTCAACTCAACGAGCTTGTCCAAGGAGTCACTTGCCTCGAGGAACCCACCTGCAAGGCAAATCAATCAGCAGACTCCACGATCCAGCCATCAGACTTAACGATCTGATCAGCAGGAAGTCTTAATGGCTCAACCATTAAGGAGTCAAGGGCCAACTACCAGCTCTCATGAGGTGACAACAACAGGCCTAAGAATGCCAATTGGAGATCCTGCATTCATGAATAGGCATGATCACAATCCTAGACTAAACCCAAGTGAGCTAGAAGATTTGGCCAAAAGAGAATAAGCAAGCAGAAAAAGGAGAGCTGAGGAATATGCAAATCCTCCAAGAAGCAAAAGGCCGAAAAAATAGAGATAAGTTGAAACTTAAACTCTGTAAAGCTTATCTGTAATATCTACTATTCAGACATCAATAAATTCATGCATATTCTCTAGAAATTTCAGCTGCTCACTGAAATATTAAGTCACGTTTACTTTATTGAAAATGCATCTAAATATTGATAATCATGACAACAAATCTCCTTGGTTATGTCAACATCAAATAGGGGGAGATTGTTGGAAGAATGCATATCTTGATTTGATGTTTAAAGTAAATGATCATGATTATTTGTAAAGTCCTTAAAAGAATATATGTACAATGACTTAGTGAGAGATCAAAAATGTTAGGTTGATCTATCGTGAAACGTACAGATAGGCTTCAACAGGAATCGTAGTCTATCAAGTTGATCAACAGATTGCAAAAGCCAAGGCAAGATCGTAGAGCTTAGAAGATCGTAGTGTATTTGCCTTGAAGGACCTCTTTAGAAATCGTAGAGTGGTACAGACGTTTGCCGAAGCTAACTCAGAGATCGTAGTGTGCTCTCGGAAACGTTGAGTCTGCAAGACGAGCAAGTGATGATCGTCGTGTGAAAAGATCGTAGTGTGCAAATCCTTGCGAGAAATCGTAGTGTTCTCTTAAGAGCAAGTACCAATATGACAAGACACTACGATATGGATAGTAGAGTGTCATCTGCCTTGTGTCAGAAGCATCGAGCCCTAACTTTTGTTAGAAGACAAGTTCCAACAAATGAGGAATGGGTTTTGAACGTTGAAGCACTCACCAGTCCCAACGGTACAAAAGATATCCTTAGTATTGATCAATAGGAACGTATTCAAGAAGCTAAGAAAAGGACCATTGGGCAGAGAAAAACACCTTTTTAGGTGTTAGGTAAGAAAGCAGTCTGATGTGTTAGTGGGCCAGAGTGAAATTCAGAAGATGTGCAGAAAAGTCTCCATCAATGTTCAGAAAGGTCAAACGCATTTAATGCTTCTTCAAAAGGCTTCAACGGATAGATTTCAAGATCACATATATACAGAACACAGACAGATGAGAAAAAAAAGAGCAAGTATTAAAAACAAAAAGGTGAAAGAATACTCAACGCTCAACTCTACGATCCGAGAAAGATAGAAAGTTTGCTCACCACTCGGTTCTTTCGAACAAGTGCTTAATAAAGAATCGAGTAGCACCAATCACGATTTCAACAAAGAACTCATCAACTGAAGTGAGAAGTTCCAAATCTGAAGGACTTGAAGAGTTCTAAGTGAACTGAAAAGAACCAAGTCTGCTGGACTTGAAGAGTTCAAGAGTGAACTAAGAAGTGCCTAGACTGCTGGTCTAGAAGGAATCTGTGAGATTCAAGAAGTGTAAAAGACATCCTTAGAAGACAAGTTCCAACAAATGAGGAATGGGTTTTGAACGTTGAAGCACTCACCAGTCCTAACGGTACAAAAGATATCCTTAGTATTAATCAAAAAGAACGTATTCAAGAAGCTAAGAAAAGGACCATTGGGCAGAGAAAAACACCTTTTCAGGTGTTAGGTGAGAAAGCAGTCTGATGTGTCAGTGGGAGAGTGAAATTCAGAAGATGTGCAGAAAAGTCTCCATCAATGTTCAGAAAGGTCAAACGCATTTAATGCTTCTTCAAAAGGCTTCAACGGATAGATTTCAAGATCACATATATACAGAACACAGACAGATGAGAAAAAAAGAGAGCAAGTATTAAAAACAAAAAGGTGTAAGAACACTCTACGATCCGAGAAAGATAGAAAGCTTGCTCTGCTACTTCTGGTTTTTCGAACAAGTGTTTAATAAAGAATCGAGTAAGCACCAATCACGATCTCAACAGCAACCCATCAACTGAAGTGAGAAGTTCCAAGTCTGAAAGACTTGAAGAGTTCTAAGTGAACTGAAAAGAACCAAGTCTGCTGGACTTGAAGAGTTCAAGAGTGAACTAAGAAGTGCCTAGACTGCTGGTCTAGAAGGAATATTTGAGATTCAAGAAGTGTAACAGACATCCTTAGTGGATTCCCTACTCAAGGAGTGGATTAGGAGCTTTAAGTGCTCTGAACCACTTAAAACCGTTGTGTCTTCTATAACTGCTATAACTGCTATAACTGTCATAACTGTCTTACTCTCATTAACTCAAGATATCTAAAAGAAGGTTTACTATATACTCATTCCGCTGTGCATTAATCACAATCATTCTAAACCTTTTAAAAAAAGAGTTTTTAAATATCTATTCAACCCCCCCACCCCCCTTCTAGATATCTATTGTGCCTCCTGGAACTAACATATATGATTCATATCACTTCTTATGGTTCGAAATAATCATATTATCTTGATATAGAATACAAAACTTATAGGTAAACTATCTTATAAGTCATGTTAAATGTTGAAAAACTTGCTTTACATTTGCCTTCCCCAATTTGTGTTCCCCTTAGACTTTGGAATTTATCCTTACCCAATTTCTGTTTCTTTCAGACTTTGAAATTTAGCCTTTCCCATTTTTTGTTCCCCTCCCCATATTTCTCTTATAAAAGGGATCTTTGGCTCCTCGTTTCTATACACCAAGCTTTGAGAAGCAAAAGAGAGTTCGAGAGAGAAAGCTCAAGTTTGAGCATTAGAGGGCTAGAGAGGTAGAGAGACATAAACAGTTAGTGTGAGCCTGATTTCTCAACAATTGGTATCAAAGCTTTTGGTTTACGTCGTTGGTGTCTAGGAAAGAGGTTCAAAAGGCAGCGCCTTTAAGAAATGTGGTTATTTAATTAGTCACAGTTACAAAAGCACGAAGAGACTCCTACCAGACTTACACTTACCTGGCTAACTGGTACGATCCGTTTAAAGAGAAATTAGGCAGATCACAAAAATGAAGATGACAAGTACAAGTGCGAAGTATAAAGTTGAACCATTTGACGGTAAGTAAAATTTCAGTATTTGGCAGTGTACAGTCAAAGATGTATTGGCTCAACAAGGATTTACAAAGGCACTAGAAGGGAAGACGAAGAAACCGACGACTATGACAGATAAAAAATGGACGGAACTTGAAGTAAAGGTCGTGGCAACAATCAGATTGAGTTTGCACCACAAATCAAATATCAAGTTTTAACAGAAACCTCTTCGAAGGACTTGTGGGAGAAACTTGAGAAAGTTTACAAGTCAAACTCTATGTCAAACCGTTTATATTTCAAGAAGGAATTGTGTTGGCTTCAAATAAAAGAAGGGTTAGATTTGACCAATCATATTAATGAGTTTAATATATTGGTGACCTAACTAACCAGGATTGATGTGAAGTTTATAGAAGAAGATAAAATCTTATTGCTTCTTGTCTCTCTACTAGATTTATACTCAACTCTCCAAACTACTCTTTGTAGAGAAGGAAAAGCTTGCAGTTGACAATGTGATGTCAGCAGTCCTGGACTAGGATAAGTTCAGGGGCACTAATTCAAGAGATCAAGGAGTCGGTCTGCATACATTTTCAAATGGGTGTGGCAGGGGTCCTAATCAGAAGAAGTATTTTGGTAAGGAATGAGAAAGGTCTCAGTCGAGACCAGGCAAGAAGGATAAATCTCAGATTGAGTGTTATCTTTGTCATTGGAAAGGCCACTACAAAAATTAGTGTCCATTGTTGAAGAAGGATGATAAGAAAAAAGGTAAGCAGATTGAAAATTCTGCTAATGTTGCTTAGCAAGCAGATGTATGCTACTCCACAGTGACAAAAATTGAAGTTTCACAAGGTGATCTCTTATCTGTTAGGGACAATAGCAGCTTTATAGATTGGTATATGGATTCCAGATGTTCTTTTTATATGTCCCCTTACAGGGATTGGTTTAATACTTTTACATCCTGCAACGGTGGTACAATTTTATTGGATAACAATGCAGGTTGCAAAATTACTGGGATAGACACCATCAAAATTAAAATATTTGACGGGGTTGTCAGAACATTGGGCGATGTAAGGTATATTCCAAAATTGAAGAAGAGCTTGTTATCGGTTGGAGTACTCGACTTTTATAGGTTGTCTTATCTCGATCGGAGATGGTATCATGAAAATTACCAAGGGTTTGATGGTAATTATGAAGGGTTAGAAAAAGGCACCCTTCTGAAGTTGATAAGGGACATAATTGCTGGTGGAGCAGCAATTTCTGTGCAGAATAATCACAGAATTATGTAACATGCGACTTAGTCATTCGAGTGAAGGTGGAATGAAAGAACTTCACAAATGACAGTTGCTGAAAGGTGTCAAAACGTACAGTTTGGATTTTTATAAGTTTTGTTTTTACGACAAACAATGGAGGGGAATGTACTTGATTATGTACATTCAGATGTTTGGGGGTCGATCAAACAAAAGTCCGAGGTTTTAGAATCTTTAAGTAGTGGAAAGCTAAAGTAGAAAACCAGACCGTAAAGAAGCTGAAGTATTTTAGATAAGATAATGGCATAGAATACAAGTACAAGTCATTCCTACAGTTTTGCCAGGATGAAGGTATCACCAGACACTTCTAAGTTAAAAGAACTCCAGAGCAAAATGGGGTTGTCAAGAGGATGAATTGAACTCTATTAAAACGTGCCAGATGTATGAGGTTGAATACAATTGCCCAAGAGTTTCTAGGCTGAGGCACTCAACACGTGTTATCTGATAAATCGATCCCTTTTAGCTGGAATTGATTACAAAATCCCCGAAGAGGTATGGAGTGGAAAACCAGTTGATTTTTTTGTAATGAAAATCTTTGGTTGTCCAACTTATATTCATCTGTTAGTCGAGGAGCGACAGTCCAAATTTGATCTAAGGTCGAAAGAGTGTATTTTCCTTGGATATAGGTTATAGGATCCAGTATCCAAGAAGAAGGTTGTTAGCATTGATGTGGTGTTCAATGAGAAACACATGCTGAACAAATTCGGGAATGAAGACTCCGCAGAAAGTGACTTGCAGAAACACCCAGTTAAGGTGGAGCTTCCTGAAAAGACAAAAATCTGAAGAGATTAAAGATGATCGTCCTTCATATCCCCAAGAGAGGTCCTATAATCTTGTTAGAGGTCAGAAAAAACGAGTCAACAAACTAGTGCAGAGATATGAGTTTGATGACATGGTTGCCTTTGCCTTGATTGCTGGTAATGGATATCCAACTAGCTATCAGGATGCTATTCAGTCCGAGAATAATGATAATTAAATGGGCAATAACGATGACAGAAGAAATGGAGTATTTACAGAAGAACCAGACTTGGGAGTTAGTTCAATTTCCAAAAGGATTGAATGCTATAGGATGCAAGTGGGTGTTTAGGAAAACGGAAGCTCAGTTTGATAAAGAAGGTGAAAGATTTAAGGCCAGGTTAGTGGCAAAGGGATTCTCTCAAAGAAGGGTAATCGACTACAATGAGATCTTCTCACCAATTGCGAAACACACATCGATTTGGTTGATTTTATCTATTGTAACATTACAGAATATGGAGTTAGAGCACCTTGATGTGAAAACAGCTTTTCACCATGGTGATTTAGAAGAAAATATTTACATGAAGTAGTTTGAGGGGTTTATTGAACCAAGGAAAGAGGGCTTAATATGCATTTTGAAGAAGTCTCTCTATGGTTTGAAGCAGTCCCCGAGAGAGTGGTACATAGAGTTTGACAACTTCATGGTAGTGGTTACTCTCGTTCGGAGTGTGATCCATGTGTGTATTTCAGATCCCGTGATGATGGTTCACCAGCATTGCTGACGTTATATGTCGATGACATGTTGATAACAACAAAGAGGAAGTCGGATATTCTTCAGCAGTGATCTTGTGTGAGCCAAAAAGATCAAAGGTATGGAATTTCACAGGGATCGTCAGGCAAGAAAGTTGTGGCTAGCTAAGAAAGGATATGTGTAGAAGGTCTTGGAGAGGTTTAACATGAACAATGTTAAACCAGTTAGCACTCCAGTGGCAACACATTTCAAGTTATCTTCACTGTTAAGCCCACATATAGAGGATGAGGTAAAATATATGTCCAAAGTACCGTATGCAAATGTGATGGGTTGTCTAATGTATGCCATGGTATGTACAAGCCTAGATATCTCACATGCAGTCTGTGTGGTTAGCAAGTATATGGCAAATCCTGGGAAAAAGCAATGGAATGCTGTGAAATGGATTTTTCGTTATCTAGTCGGTAAAACCAATTACGATCTTATGTTTGATCATGATACCGCAAGAAGTGAGGTTACAGGATTTGTTGATTCGGATTATGCTGGAAACCTAGATGCAAGGAGATCTACGACAGGGTTTGTATACACCTTTTGTGGAGGATGTATATGTTGGAGGTCAGTGTTGCAGTCTACGGCAACATTATCAACAACAGAGGCCGAGTATATGGCATTGATAGAGGCAAGTAAGGAGGCTTTGTGGTTTAAGGGACTAGTTGAAGAACTAGGCCTCAAGCGAGGCAGTATGCAGTATCCAGATTCAGTGTGATAGTTAAAGTGATAGTCAATGTGCTATTCATTTAGCAAAGAATCAGGTGTTCCATGTTCCATGCCAGGACATATAGATGTTAGGTATCACAAGATTTGTGAGTGGCTGATCAATGGTGACATTGCAGTTTACAAAGTTCACACAAAGGAGAACGCCGTAGATATGCTCACAAAGTCGGTTACAACATAAAAGTTTAAGCATTGCTTGGACTTAATTCACTCCGTCGAATGCTGAGTTCGTGGTGGAGTATCGAGGGAGAGTGATACATTCACAGACACAAAGAAGTTCACAATATTTGAAAAATACAAGTCAAGGTGGAGATTGTTGAAAAAGTTGCCTTGCATTTGCCTTCCCCAATTTTTGTTCCCCTCAGACTTAGGAATTTAGCCTTCTCCATTTTTTGTTCCTCTCATACTTTGAAATTTAGCTTTCCCCTTTTCTTGTTCCCCTCTCCAAATTTCTCAGTAGAGAGTTTGTAATCTCCACATCATTTTCATAGTGAATTTATGAGATCTCTATCCGTGGTTTTTCCTAGTTGAGTTTTCACGTAAAATTCTTGTGTTGTTATTTTATATCTCATATAGTAGTGTGTTTGTATTTATTTTATTGTATTTGTGTGAGCCTGATTTCTTAACACTAAATTTGAAATTTGGTTTTTCTCTGTTTTCGTTATTGTTTATTTGTGAAAGTTTTTGCTAATTGTATAGGTCAAATGATATTTATATTTATTTGCATTCTTAACGTCATTTTGTATGTTTAAGATTTGAATATGATTTACTAGCTTATCGGTTATGACTTATGAGAAACATCCCGGCAATAATAAGGTTCATGTAATTTTTTTGCATGTTCAACTAAAATAACTTTTATGGTTATTTCTGCCAAATGACCTGGCAGGTTGAAATATTTGAACTGAAGATGAAAAGTTTGCAAGTATCACAACTCCAGTGCAGATTAAAGGACATCTATTTTCCATATATACAGGTTTGACTGAAACAAAATAGTCTTTCTTGGATACTTGTGCATGTTGTGGTGTTACAAGAACAAAATGAGTAAAAGACTTTGTATTAGTACTGGAAAACCATGCGATCACTCATCGTACAAGTTGATGCGGAATAAGTAACACATAATGCTAGGCTTGGTATACTGTGTATGACTTGGGTATGATTTTTGTGTGCATTTTTGGATGTGCTGCACAATAACAAGGATCTTATAAAACAGAGTCTAGACAAAAGGTAAAAACAGGTAAAATACAGTACTTGAGATTTGAATGAACCAACTTTTGAAACCAAGTTTAATTCATTTTTGGGAAAATTGGATCATGCCTTAGTGGCTTGTTCCTTTCTAGTTGTAAATGGTCCCAAGTGTCGTGCATTTAGCATTCACATTCATGCTTGCACTCCACTGTTGAGGCTTCCTTGATAATTGCTATAGCTTATTGCATCAACAGGATCAATAATTGAATTTATTGAAAATCGCAAATAAAGCAACTTGTTCATTAAAATTTAAATTGGATCAAGATGATAATGGCAATATATCATAGCCATCTTCTAGTTTGTGCAAAGGCCTCAGGTTCTGGACATTTCTCACATATAATTGAACACCAGAATGTTTTCACTCATTAAAGTGATATTTCCTATTTTCTGCATTATCACTATTTGTGTCGCAAAATTAATAAAGGTAATGTTTCCTATATGCTATGCTTATGTTCTGTTATTCCAATGGGCAGTGTGATGAAGAGTCTAATACAGGCAGGACCATCATGCCGATTAAATTTCAGGTCTGATCGGTCTGTCAACACTATTGTAGACTCTATTTTTAGAAATTTGTTTGTTTTTCTTGAAACTGTCATAATATGTCCTATATTTTATCCTGTGGTAACAATTTTTTTGTGTTGTTGCTGCTTCACTTATAAAGATATCAGTCTGCTGATTTTGTAGTGCTTCTTACTTGCCTTACTCAAATTTAGTTTTACTGGAGGACTATGTCAGTTTTTATTTTTCCTTGAATTAATGAACTCTTCCAGTGTCTTATGCATATAAGCAAAGTTTTGATGTTCAGTATTATGAATTTGACTTGTTAAGGAAGCTTATTTAAGAAATGAAGTGAAGCTTTCCTGAATAACAATTGTATGAAAGAAATAGTTCTTCTGTTTTGTTTCTACTTTTTAGGAAACAATTTGAACTCTTCAACTTAAAAAAATTTAATAAAAATTAGTGGTTTTACGATTAACTAGAAAGGTTAAATTACATTAATATTTTGTTATGAGAACCATCAAAATTTGTTTTTGGTTCATTATATATATATATATATATATATATATATATATATATATATATATATATGCGTATGTGACAAGTCAAACCATAGACAAGTGTCTTTACCTTTGGAAAACTGTTTAGTTGACAAAACTAAACTACATTTATTTCCTTACCTTTTTAGAATAAATGATATTTCATCTTCTCTTCTTCAAATCTCATGTCTCTACCTCGTGCAACATCAGCTAGAAAGATGAGTGTCTCAATCATATAACTGAAGCTGTTCTGGCATTAGCTGGCTCATCATATCTCAAATAGCTCTTAGTGAGCAATATGTAAGCACTTAATTATGAAGGAACTTTTCTCCTAACCATGATATGTGATAGCTCCAAGGGCGAAACTAAATCCTTTTTTTCGTAATACCAAGAATAAATTTTTTTAAGGCAACTAATTCCTGAAAACATATTCTCATCTCATCAACTGATCAAAAGGAAGCCATTGTTGCAGAGATACTCAATCACAGGGTTGTAGACTTAATTTGCATATCAAAAGTATTCTTTGGCTCACAATGATCTGCTTTTCAATAAGTTATTCAAAATGAAAAACATTGAATGATTGAAAATAGCTAGCATATGCTAAAACATGGATGAGTGAGAGTAGAGAGATGTGTGGATTAAAGGGAGGGAAGAAGAAAGATGGTGAAGGCGAAAAGGAGACAAAGAAATAATTTTTTTTTAATTAACATAAGTACGTAATTCGTTATATTGCTTTAGAGAAGCTTGTCTAAGGTTAGCCTTAAAATAGGTCCCTCTTATGTATGTGTTTGAGTAGAATTCCATATACATGTTGGCATTAACTAATAAAATTCAATTATTTTGGCTTCCCATCAAACTATGTACATGAAGGAAATCTCATATGTATAAGATAAGTACTTTTGTAGGTTAATGACATTGATTTAGCAGAAATAGAAGGTGGGAAGGTAGCTATTACCAACATAAACTCCTGCAATGGTCCTGAGTTTGTTTTACAACTTCACTTTTTATTCAAGCCGGGATCCCACCGCTAAAAAAGTCCGTAAACACTCTACACAAAGTGTTGTCATATATATGTGACTAGCAATGTTGTGTTATTTGATAATTGGTGACAGTTTTCAGTACTTTTAAGTATCTGCGGCTTCTACTCTCTCAGGATTAAGAGCATCTCCAGAAGCAAATGCACGGCTGAAGTGTATTTACTTTCCAATTGTTGAGGTATTACTATATATCTACCCTTATTTTTCTCTTCGCCCAAAATTGATATCTATATATATATATATATTCATTTGTACAAAGATTTATACATGAACTTGCATACACTCACACAAATGCATGCTATACACCGCACACATTCATACACACACTCACACATTTATGCACACACTCACTCGCGTTCATGAATACATACATATATATATATATATATTTGTTGTGACGCCCCCAAAATTAGGTATACATCACCCATCTTGGGTCGCCACTTACATGGTACAGAATTTAAATACAACTTACTAACATAATTGTCGTGTACAATACGACATAAACTGTGAGTTTAAATACAAATATCGTCTACTAGATATTATACAAACTCAAAAAGGAGTCCTCATTACAATTATTATCACACTATTTCACGTAATAGTGAGGACTACTAATCTTATCTTCGGGACCATCACTCGTTTCCGACTCGTCCCAAATATATTCTCATTTCACAAGAGAATAAAGTGAAAGAAAGGGTGAGCTCAACTAGCCCAAGAAGAAATATTATGACTAAGATAATGCGAAATAAATTATCAATAGTCTTCAACAATGTTAAACCGATAAAATACAATAGACAACCAGTTTAAGCTGCGGCTGAATATCTGATCCATTAAAAAGTCAAGTAGAAAAAAATCTCTCTACTATCTTTTAGGTTTTAAAAGGTTTTCATCATTTATTATAAATTTGAGACTCGACTTTTAATAAATATTCCACATCATCGAATCACCCCACGCACTACGGCCAAGGATATTCTTTAGTATCACGACCACAATTATTCATGCACTACGGGCCAAGAATATTTGTGTATTCATTAATGGTCATGATCATGCCAACAACTATCCATCAATGCACTACTACCAATTGAGGATTTTTACCACATCATTTGTAATATTACGGTCATGATTACAATTAGAATAGTCTCCTCAGTCATAATCATACCAAGTCCATCTATGCACTACAATGCACACGATGACTTTAAAAAAATATAAACATGAGGATGATGACAATGATATAAGAATTCAATAAAACAAGTTCAAGAATTATTTTATCCGAATTATTATTAACGTCCAAATTATCAATATGATCTTTGTTTTGTAGAGTAAAATTCAAGAATGATCGGAAGAATATTTTCATGAAAAGATATCTTTGGATGAAACGCAAATATCAAAGATATTCCACTAATTTCATGGAGTATAAGTCAAAGTTTTAACCAATTTGGGTATAATAAAGAATGGAATAACAAAAGAAATCACCATGTAATGCGATAGGCCGCACGCAGACGAGTTATTCCAATGAATAATAAATAACGGAACCGGTCGGTGAAATTCACACAAGCGGGATGTTCCAACAGAATAATAAAGATGGAACTGGATCCGGTGTAAAACACACGAGATAGGATATTCAACGAATAATAAAAAGATTTTAACCAGTCCGGTGTAAAACACACGAGCAGATGTTCCAACGAGAATAATAAAGAGCGGAACCGGTCCGGTGTAAACCACATGACGAGGATGTTCCAACGAGAATAATAAAGAAGCGGAACCAGTCCGGTGTTAAACACATGCACAAGATGTTCCAATGAGAATAATAGAAGAATGTCACCAAGTATAGGGTAAACCGCGTATACAAAGTTATTCCAATGAATAATAAGCAATGGAATAACAACAGATTCTCTTCATGAATAAGAAAGAATAACACCTCTTACATTTGGTAGGAGATTGAATCTTTATGACGATGTAAGTAACAAAATACTCTTCTTCTTTCTCTCTTATTCTCTCTATTTTCTCTCTCTATAGTTTGAATGAATTAAATGAAAATAATGAAGCCCTAGGCCTCTATTTATAGAAGATTTCTAGCTTAAGACCTTAGTGTGAAAAGGCAAGTGGCTTGACGACCGGTTTGACGCTTTAATAATGTGAAACGACAAGTGGTTCGACGCTGTAATGTGAAACGACAAGTGGTTCGACGTCTGGTAAAGGTAATTACTATTAACGAAGGTAAATACTATTGACGGTAAAAATACTATTCACAAGGGTAATTACTATTGACGAAGGTAAATCTTATTCACAAGGGTAATTACTATTGATGAAGGTAATTACTATTGATGAAGGTAAATACTATTCACAAGGGTAATTACTATTGACGAAGGTAATTACTATTGATGAAAAGACTCTTAGATGATGACATATAGAGCCCCATAAAATAATCAAACTTACCACAAATCATTTTTTTTTTCATCAACACATATTTAATCTTTCAACAATTATTAATCATTTATAACTTGTCGTCTCAATTATTGATTTAATACTATAACATATTATCTGAGATGATCTTGTGACAATAATTGAATCAATAATATAAGAGATATGATCGCGATTCATGTAGTAATAATTGAGCATAAATGAGTGTCTTCTCACGTAAGCATCGATAATCAATCTGGTGTCTTCTTGTATGCAACTACGCCAGACATCTTTGTACTTTTACCACCATAGGGTAGTTCAACAGGTTTTAACGGTAACCCCTCTGCCGTTATTTTTATAAAATATTTTTGTCGTTTTCTCGATCCGAATGATAATTACATTATTAGGGTCCACCAATGATTGAGCCATTGTATGCGAATATTCCTAACAAAAGAATATTCCCAGACCAAACGAATATTTTATAACAACTTGCATACTTTGCAAAATTTATAAATATTACCCACAACTATAACATTATATCAAATTTATTCCATAATATTCAAAAATAATATTTATAGAAAAAAAATTCATCTTTATTTATAAAAGTTGGGGTCTTACAACCTCCCCTTCTTATGAAATTTCACCCTCGAAATTAGGGTACGTACCTGGTATGTTGAAGAGGTAAGGATACCTTGATTTCATTTCAGATTCTAACTCCCAAGTCATTTCCTCGACATCGTGGTTCCTCCACAAAACTTTTGACTTGAGGTATAACCTTGGGCGTAGAATATGTTCCTTCTTATCCAAGATTTGAGCGGGAACCTCTTCATACGTCAAATCTTCCGCTTATTTCGTCCGGTTCTAACTCAATAATGTGGTTCGGGTCTTTCACATATTTACGTAACATAGATATGTGAAAAAGCGTTATGAACACGAGACATATTTGTGATGAAAGCGAGTCTATAGGCCACGATTCCTACTCGATCGAGGATTAAAATGGACCAGATGAATCGAGGATTAAGTTTTCCTCTCTTTCCAAATCTTGTAACTCCTTTCCATGGAGCGACTCTTAACAACACATGATCTCCTATATCGAATTCCACGTCCTTTCGATGAAGATCGGCATAACTCTTTTATCGATTTTGTGAGGTTTTTATCGTTGTCGGATCGTTTGAATCTTTTAGTAGTCATACATACGTTAACTCTCGGTCCCCAACAACGTTGTTTCACCCACCTCATCCCAAATCTTTGGAGAATCGACACTTTCTTCCATACAACGCTTGAATGGAGCCATGCCAATACTTGCTTGATAAGCTGTTGTTGTAGGAAAACTCCACCAATGGTAAGAACTTGTCCCAACTCCCTTGAAATCAAGGACACGAGTCTTAATAGATCTTGAAGAGTTTGAATAATCCTCTCCATTGTCCGTCCGGTCGAGGATGATATCTTAGAGCTAAATCGTGAAATCTGTGCCCATAGCTTTTTGCAAAACTAACCCAAAATCGTGAAGTGAATCTTGGGTCTCGATCGAAACTATGGATACTTAGGCATACCATGCGATCTTACAATCTTGTTTATGTATATCTGAGCAAGGCGTTCAAGTGTATAAGTTTCTCGTGTCGGTAAGAAATGAGCGGACTTGGTCAATCTATCAACAATGACCCAAATCGCATCAATGCCTTGAGAAACTTTAGGAAGGCCGTGAATTGAAATCCATGGTAATGTGCTCCCACTTCCATTCTGGAATTTCAAGTGGTTCTGATGGACCTTTTGGTACTTGATGCTCGCTTTAACTCGTTGACAAGTTAGACACCTTGAGATAAACAACATGCTATCTCTCTCTTCATATTGCTCCACCAAAATGTATGATTTAATATCATGATACATTTGGTACTCCCGAGATGGATTGCAAATGGTGTGTTGTCGCCTCCATCATGATATTATACTTTAAATCGAGTCGTTAGGAACACAAAGTGCGGAGTTGACTCAAGTATTCCTTCTTCATCGATTCTTGCTTCCGTAGATAGCACCTTCTTGCACTTTTTCCTCATACGCATCGGGCCAGTGCATAGTAGCGAAGCGACTTTAACTTTATCGATTAAAGTCGGTTCTACTCGTATACTCGCTATCATCACGTGCGTCCCTGGAGTCTTTAACTCTATCTCCATCCTTTGCAAGTCACACAAAATGGGCCTTTGCGTTGACAATATCGCACTCGTACTTGCATATGATTTTCTACTCAATCGCGCGGCTACCACGTTAAACTTTTCGGGATGATATTGGATGGTATGATCATAATCTTTCAATGTTCAAGCCAACGTCGTTGTCGCATGTTGAGTTCCTTTTGAGTGAAGAAATATTTGAGGCTTTTATGATCCGTAAAGATCTCCACTTTCTCCCCATACAAGTAATGCCTCCAAATTTTAAGTCTGAAAAGACAACAATTTGCCAACTCTAGATCATGAGTAGGATAATTCCTCTCATATTCTTTGAGTTGTCGCGAGGCATAAACTCTACACTTTTCCATGTTGCATAAGAACACATCCCAACTCTTTGCTCAAGCATCATTGTAGATGACAAATCCCTCCGAGCCGATGATGGTATTAACAAGCAGTCTTTGAAATAAGTCTCCTCTTGAGTTCTTGAAAACTCTTCTCACATTCTTCGCTCCAATAGAACTTTGTATCTTTCCGAAGTCAATTTGAGTCGATGGAGTAGCGATTCGAGAAAATCCTTCCACGAATCTCCGATAATAACCAAATAAAACCGAGAAAGCTACGTCTTCGGTCATTGATTTAGGTTGTTCCCGACTTTGAATAGCTTGATCTTTCTTTGGGTCAACGGATATTCCATGACTTGATACCACGTGCGAAGGAATGCTACTTCTTCGAGCCGAAACTCGCATTTCTTCAACTTGGCATAAAGCTTATATTCACGAAGCTTTTGGAGTGTCAGCCTCAAGTGTTGCTCATGATCCTCACGACTTTTGGAATAAATAAGGATGTCATCAATAAAGACGACCACAAAGTGATCTAAATATTCCTTGAATACTCGGTTCATCATATCCATGAAGGCAGCAGGAGCATTAGTCAATCCAAAGGACATGACTAGGAATTCATAATGCCCGTCTTAGGAGTTACGAAGCCGTCTTTGGAATGTCGTGATTCTAATCTTCAATTGGTGATATCCTAACGAAGATCAATCTTTGAAAAGAATTTGGCTCCTTACAACCGGGTCAAACAGTCATCAATACGTGGCAATGGATACCTATTTTTGATGGTGACGTGATTCAACTCCGAGATAATCAATACTGAAGTCGCATACTCCCATCTTTCTTCTTCACGAATAGAACAGGAGCACCCCAAGGAGAAGTACTAGGGCCGAATAAAGCCAATGTCTAACAATTCCTGCGGTTGGGTCTTTAACTCCACGAAGTTCAATAGAGCCATTCGATATGGGGCTTTGGAAATAAGTTTTGTCTGGGGTTCAAAGTCGATACAAAATTCAATTTCACACTCTGTAGGGGTAGGCGGGGAAGTTCTTGAGAATACGTCGGAAATTTATTAACAATAGGAATATCGTTTAAAAGCGACGTATTTTTATTTAAATCATGACATGAGCTAAGAAAGCTTGACATCCGCTTTTCAATAAACGAATAGCTTTATGGCTTGAGATGACCGTGATTGATTTTAATGGTTTGGTCGTTTGAATTAGCATAATAGGTTGATTAAGAATATGAAAGCTAACAACCTTACGAAAACAATCAATTTTTGCATGATAAGTAGTTAACCAATCAATCCCTAGAATCACGTCAAATGCATGTATTTTTAATGAAATAAGATCGACGGTAATGTGAGGTACCGATTTGAACCAAACAAGACTTATAAACAATGGATGTAATGAAGGTTTCTCCCAACGGAGTTTCCACAGATAAGTCAAAGTCTAATTTCTCCTGAGTCAAATTTAATCGATGGTATGAAGTAGGAGAAATAAAAGAATGGGTAGAACCAGGTATCAAATAAAGTATAGACTTCATTAGAGTTTATGATAAGCTTACCCGTGATGACCTCATTCGGATTCCTTGCTCTTTGGGAGGTCACAACAAACGCTCTCCTTACTTCTGGGTTTGAATTTTCCGGGATGGCCTTTGGTGCCTCCATCCTAGCTGAATTTGTCTTCGGTAAACGACAAAATCGAGCTAAGTGACCTTCTCTTCCATAATTATAACATGCTTTGGACGACATGGCGCAGTTTGGACTAATGTGTCCCTCTCCTCCGCATTTGAAGCATATGATAGGTGGTCTTTCTCCTTCCTTAACAATGGGTGCTGGTGCTGACGTCTTTCCACCATTGTTGAATCTCCGTTTCTTGAAATGTCCATTCTTATTGTTTTGGCCCTGATTACCACCGAAGTGGTTACCATATCTGCCCGTTGATTCCCTCCACGCTTGTTGTTCACCGCTTCGATGACTACTCTCATTTGGTATTATAATTTTTGCTTACCGCTTCTCTTTTAGTTGTGTTGACTCATTATCGCGTTCCACTAATCGAGCCCTATTTACAACATCTCGAATACAAACACGGTTTATGAGAAATAAGATGTTGGCGTATCTCCGACTTCAACCTCTTAAAAACATTCGCGCCATTCTCTCTTCATTATCCACCAGTGGGGATATGAACCGTGATAACTCAAAATTTTGCCTCGTATTACGACACGCATTCGTATTGTTTTGTTCGAACTTGATAAATTCCACCTCCTTCATGTGGCGAATACTTTCGGGAAAGTATTTGTCGTTGAACGACTCTGGAACTTCTCCCAAGATATCTTCATTATAACGAGGTTGAGTACGTTTCTGGATTCCCACGAAGAATCCGCCTCTCGCGCAACATAAAAGGCGTGAAAAGGAACCTTTTGCTCCTCGGAGCATCCCAAGACATCAAATATCTTGGTAATCTGCTTTATCCACGCGCCCGCCGCGAAGTGGTTTTGATTCTCCTTAAACTCCGGTGGTCCCAGTTCCTTGAATTGTTTAGCGGTGGCCGCCTTAGAGAGTTTTCCGTGTTTCCACCTACGTTTTGGGCGAGAGTCGCTCTACTTTCTTTGTTGCGTAAAAACTATAAAGCCTGATTGGTAAAGCGAGTAGATGAAGACCCAACAACCATTTTCTGATTGGTGAAGAAGGGGTATTCCGCCTATTGGTCTTGAGGATTATGGTCGAAGCATAGTAGATGAAGACCCAATGACCATTTTCTGATTGGTAGAAGAAGGGTATTCCGCCTATTGGTCTTCTAATTATGGTCGAAGCGAGTAGACCCAATGACCATTTTCTGATTGGTAGAAGAAGGGTATTCTGTAAGACCACGAAATTTTTTAAATAAAAGGAATTTCCTTTATTTATTATTTTGAAATAGTAAGAGTTGATTTGATTAATGTGGATAGTTAAGGGTTAAATACGCAAAATATTTCAAAATAAGCAAGTGGTTATAAAATATTCATTGTTGTTTGGGAATATTCGTTTGGTCGTAGAATATTAAATGCGGTCGGGGAATATTAAATGCTGACCAGTAGCCCATGTGTGGGCCCCATAACTTGAAAGCGATTGGATGAAGAAAACGACAAATATAAGTTGTTTAAAAATAACTGGCGTAGTTATTCTGAATTAACACTATTGGAATACCCGGTGGTTAAAACATAAGAATCTGGCGTTGTTACACAAGAGTGCTTACCAGTATTGCACCAATTATTAAAGGCACTTCAACTCAATAATGGTTACGATAATTCTTTATTCAAGATTTTATTTTATTGAGTTAATAATTGCTTTGCGTTGATATTTTATATTCTTTGTTGTTTCATAATTGTCATTACGGTATTTTTCATTATCGAAGCAATAATTCATATTATCCTGAATAATATTATTAGATAACATTATTGGCAATGTCTAGAAAGTTACATCTAAGGAGAGGTTTGGTCACCTAATTGCGGCGCCCGATGAAGGAGAAATTCTTATTGGAAAGCCCCTCTTCCTGGAACCGCTTGGTTGTCAATATTGTGATTACATAATATTATTTATGAATAATTAATTATTGATTCATATGATGAGGAAAATATTGATTTTATGTGGATATAGATGGAGAAAAAGTTTAATGTGACAATTGTTGAAAATTGAAATTTTATCTTTTACGATAAAATAATTCATTTAAATATATTATTATATTTTAATAATATAATAATGGTGATATTTTTACAACGAATGTGGGATATATGAGTATCTGAGGAGGAAGAGTATTTTTGTTGCAATAAATGTTTAAAACATGTTAAACATGTAAATTGGACCCCATTTATTGACCGAAATTTGATTATAAACAGAAAAATCGAATAGTTTGTGGATTTCGGTCAATTTCTATTTGGAATTTGGAAAAACTTTCTTACGCAAAGTTGTAGAGAATTGAATTTCCTATAAAACTCATGAGACTCGAATTTTCTGATAAAAGGGCTATTTATTGTGAATTATTAAAGTTACGAAGCTCTGAAATAATTAATTTTTGAAGTTTTAAATATTTTAATAAGAAAAACGTTTTTTTTTTTGAGTTAGGCAAGGTGAGTCACTCTTGGTGGCTGATGGTTTGAATCAGATTTTGGAAGGCGTAGGAATTTAATAATTATATATTAATATTTTATTAAATTTTACGCTTTTGGTGTTCTAGCGATTTCCTATAAATAGGGTCTTTAGTTAAATTGAAAATCACACCGTAAATCAAGTTTTCTCTCTAAATTATCGAAGCGTATTCTTGTGAGTATTTTGAGTATACTTTGAGTATTGTTAGGCGGGTGCAAGTTCCTTCTAAGACTATATCCTGTGTTTAATTTAAAATCTTGATCTTTCGAGGTAAGGGATGTTATTTTCTTCTCAAATGATATTATTTCTTCAATATCATTATCTTTGAAATATTGGTTGGAACTTTTATCAAATTTGAAACTTTTTCATGTATGGGAGTTTACTATTATTCATGAGTAGTATTCACGAGTTACTATTCATGAGTTACTATTCACGAGTTCTTATTCATAAGTCTTATTCATAAAGCGTGAAGATGTTTTTTGTGGAATTTCTATCTTTTGGTGTCGAGTTACTATTCACGTATCGGCACTATTCACGATATATCTTGTCTATTCACCTAAAAAATAAAATTTCTTCTTTTCATCCAAAATATCTATTACGGATACTAGCTTTGATTGTATCCATGTTTTGATCATTCTTGAATTTTACACCACTATGATTATTTTGAGGTATTTTGAACATGGATAAAACAAAAGTACGAATCCTTAATCCTTGTCATTTTGTTTCAATCGGATTCGTTTCTTTAAAAATATTTTCATCATCCTCGGTCTTAAATGATGATATTATTGAATATCTTTGGCACAGTAGTGCAAAGATGAATGATTTCTGAAGAATATCTTTGGCTGTAGTGGTGCAAAGATGAACAGTGTTGAGATGAACATGATCGACCGATTAATATCTTTGGCTTGGTGGTGCAAAGATGAGCAGTGTTTAAATGAACATGACCCGGTGATGAATATCTTTGGCTCATAGTGCAAAGATGAATATTTGATTCCGATGTATATTGATTGATGTTACGGGGATAAAAGATGAGCGATGAACTTTTAAATTCATACATAGAAGATAGTAGTTTGCATTCTCTACTTAACTCTTCTAATGAATTATTATTTCTACTGCGAATATTGATTTAAAATTTGTTGTCTATTGTATTCTATTAGATTTTTCCTGTTGAAGACTAACGATAATTTGTTGTATATTATCTTAGTCATAATATTCTTTCTTCGAGCTAGTTGAGCTCACCCTTTTCCTTTTTGTTCCATTTTTCTCGGGAGGCGAGAATATAGCGAAATGCGAGCCTGGGTATGGAATGAAGGTTTTAGAAAGAATTGTTTAGTAGTCCTCACCATTTTGTAAAATAATGTATCAATAAATGTGATGAGGATTTATTTGAGTATAGATATTGTCAGAGGATAATATTTGTATTCAAACTCACGCTTTTTACTATTGTAATAATAAAGTTGTAGTTGTTTCTGTACCATGTATTGACAACTCAAAATGGGTGATGAATACCTATTTTGGGGGCGTCACAATTCCACCCTATTGGTCTTCGGGATTATGGTCGAAGCAGAGTAGATGAAGACCCAACAGCCATTTTCCTGATTGGCCGAAGAAGGGTATTCCGCCCTATTGGTCTTCGAGATTATGGTCAAGCGAGTAGATGAAGACCAATGACCATTTTCCCGATTGATGAATAAGGGTACTCACTTCTGTCGGTTCACGGTTTCATGGTCGAAGCAGATCCGAAGCCGCACTCTTGAGAATTTATTGAGTATATCGCTTGCGCATGAATACTGGCGTTTCTTGAGATGCCCGTCTAAAGCTGCAGGTTTGAATGGAAAAGACAAGGCTATTCAGAAGAGAGTTTGAGAAGGTTTATGTCCAAATCGGCGAGAAAGATGTTTGCCAATCTTTGAGTACGTGGAAAGAAGTAGAAGAATGCTAAGACGTTCAGTGGACTTGAGTACGTGAAGACGCCTTCCGGGAATAAATGACCTATCTTTCTTGATGCTTTTGTTGGTGAAGCTTCGCTCTATTTGAGCTATATTATTTATATCTGGCGGTAGTTAGATTTGGCGGTGGGAGCGATTTTAGTGCGAAGTTGGGGTAAAGCACCACCGTTTTGCTATGTAAGCCGTGTCCTTAGGGATGAAGAAATAAAGACGGCGATAGTTATGGAGAAGCGAGATGAGTCCGACAAAACCGTTGCGATTATTCTGCGAAATCGAAACTCGTGGGCGTTGTTTGCGAGCCGGGTATTCTACTTTGGACTCATCTCCAACTATTGAGGAATTTTGGGTGCCAAATCTGAAAATTGCGCAGTGTTCTTCTGAGGGTTCATGTGGGCATTTGTGTCAGCTGAATAGTTCGATCCTGCATCAGTCACCAAGAAGGCTATATTCGATTTCATCTCCTATACCTTTTGCTGTCTGGGGGGTATTCGTACTGGGTCCATTAGGTCAATTGCCTAGGGATCAGGTTAACAGACGCTAGTTCATGGGATCGAAGTTTTAAGCGTTCAATAAGGATTTCAGTAGCTCATCCGTAGTCTGACAAGCACGGCAAATGCCACCTCGGTGTAAGGAGGTTCGGGTGGACTCGCTGACCATTCGATGGTAGCCTTATTGGCAGGTGATTAGGCCCTTCGTGGTAAACAAATTCCCTATGAAGCAGATCTACCTCACACTTCGGTAACGAATAAGTATTGCATTACTTTATTACCTGATTTTTAAGTGTTGAATTCGGGTCACATTATTACTTGATCTTATCTGTTATATAACTTGCTTAGTTATTGACTAACAGTTTAAGATTATACATTTTTCACGTTGATTGATGATGAATTATTGACAAGAAATGGTTAAAGGTGTAATAAGGATAAGAATTTATTAATCATCTCATTGATATCTAACTGTTTACAAAGGAGAAATGTCTTTTCAGGGAGTCCTAAAGCTTCGGATGATATCTTTAAGCTTCCTTATTGTCCTCGTTATCCGAAGAGTCGAGGAGAGCCGGGTTTACTTTGGCCACTACAAGTTTGGCTTTGTATTTACTTCGGCAGACCTCGTACCCTTCAGAGTACATGTGGACAACTTCATTGTTCAGCTCGGTGGATTTCCTGTAATTTGCTTCAATCTCCTTGCGAAGCCGATCAGTTAATGGTGGGCCCAAATCCCGAAGAGTTTGGAGTTCTCGAAGTTCCTCTTGAGCTTTTGACGATGGGCCATTTGTTCTCGCATCTTTAGCTTGGATATCTTTATTTTGCTTGATAATCGAGTTGGATTGGGCGAGATCTTTGATTTTCTTCGCCAAAATTTTGTTTTTCTTCAGAAAATCGATATTTATATCAGTGATGACTTGATGAGTGGCCCGGGACGTCTTCAAATCTTCTTTGGTTTGGGCAAGGTCTTTCTGAAGGCACTCATTGTCGTGAAGAGCAACTTTGAAACTACTTCTATCTTTCGCCAAAGCAGACTTAAGCAGGGTATTATCTCTTCGAGCTGCTTTCTCTTCGGCTTCGACCTCTTGGTAGTTGGGACGGAGGCGTCCGAAGACAGTGTTTGCCTGCGGATGATCAGTGTTAGTCTATCAGTTCAAAATTAATGGGCCGAGATGTAAATGGATAAGTTAAGCTTACTCTAGCTTGGTACTTCATTCCCTCGTTGATCAGGTCCATGATAGAGCTGTTGCTGAACCGGTGGTTGTCGGTATTACGGACGAAGGAGTTGTAAAGCTCAAGTGGGAAATTCTCTTGATTACGACCCGGAGAGTGGGGATTCCGGGGCTTCGGGCTTGAAGTCCGAGGAGGTTGGTTGTCTTTTTCGAGCAAGTTTGGGTGATCGCTTCACTTGTTCTTCGGGCTCTTCGTCAGAAACAACGATTTCAACCGGGGTGATTGGCGGAGGATCGGTTTCTGTTAGAGGTACTTGTGGTTCTTGAATGGGAGAATTTGCTTGATTTTCCTCTTTTTTAGCCGAAGGATTGGTCCCGATTCGTCGAAGGGCATATCGAAGCGGCACATTAAATGTTAGTAATGATGAGAATTCGAATGGGAAGCGTCCGGATCAATTCTTAGACATTTTATCAGATTGGGCTTCTCGGTTGGATTTTCAGTTTTTAGACCGTCTTGTTCAATTTCAATCCTTTATTGACTAGGCCTTTAGTAAATTCTAATATCATGGACCACTTATAGTTTTCTATTAAAAATTCTGTTCAACAAAAAACTAGGGGCAATGTTGGGTCATGATATTTCCTTCTTTGGTAGAAGTAAGTTGAACTTACTTATTAAATTAATCCATTGGGCCTTCATTATTGAACCTTGAAAGTCATTGGGTTTAGTCACCATATTACTTCTATTTAACCCTATAAAGATGAATTGGGTGCTTCATTGACTAACCTATTGGATCATTTAATATCTATTACTTTGACTTGTAATGATGAAAAAGCATGATGGTTGATCTATATTATTGCCATGCATTAATGTGGATGGGATCCGGTGATGGTACCGTACTGAGAAACAGAGGTCAGAAGTAGTGGGTGAACTGTACACACCGGCAGGAACCATCAGATCACGGGGGCTGTGTCAGATGTAGTGGATGACACGGTAAATCGGACAAAGAGAGTATCCCCTATCAACCAAGTCTTCACAAACAGGTACGTTCTTATACACATTCATATTCATATTTCACACATACACACAACTGAGAATTATTATCTCTCTCAATACACTAGACATTACATCCTTCATTGTTAACCTTGTGAACACGTATACTGACTCTCACGCCTGAGCTATCCCCGTGAACGGTAGTCGAGCTTGTGGTGTTTATCGTATTCTTGTCGCGGATCGGGTTATGCTTTACGTGATTGGGACGTTGAGGAAGATTTGACGTTAACAATAGGATTCTCTAGTTTGATGACATATATAGAAGGAATAGTGAACATGATACTCCATTTGGCAGTTCATTACATGTTTGATTTTATATATATATATATATATATATATATATATATTTGTTTCTATTTATTTTGCATATGAAAAGGGTACGTATTCACTTTTGGTTGTGTACTAAGGAAGTCATCGTAACGAGTGCTTGAAGATCAAGTTGTAGCATAATTAAAACCTTTGTTACCTATACAGTTACATAAATCATCCTAAAAAATATCAAATGTCATTAGTCGTCAAATTCTCCCTTGGATCGTACGTACGTATCCCTTCCTATATTAATTTTAGCCCTCAAAAGTATGGTAATTTTATAATTTTCACATAATGACTGGCATGAATGTGTTATGTTCTTGCTTTAACATGGTGTTTTGCGCGCGGATGGTTTACTTCTTTTATCATCTGATCTTGTACTTTTCAGGGGAAAGATGGGTGCTTCAAAAGACAGATTAGCTAAAGAACAAGCAGTAGGTGTCAAACCTCCATACCTAATGGTAAATTACCAATTTATATAATTAATTCCATTCATTGTACCAACTCAAGTTTGAAAGATTAGATACTATACTACAATTGGATGGATGGATGGAAAGAAAGAGGAGAAAGTGAAAGATAGAGTATACATATTGATTACAACACAATTGGTAGTAGTGTTAAAGTCGCAAACAACTTTAATAAACAATATATTGATATTACCATAACTTTTTCTTCCTCAAATATGATAATTGCTCCAGAAACTCGGTAAACACAATTAACTAAAGGAAGGAAAATGATAGTAGCATTCCATTCCAAGGGAATAACCCTTTGATTTTACATACCATACTCAACACTTTTAGCTATGGATTGAATCGGACGACGGTTCGATCCGTCGCTATAAAACAGATAAACTGCGATTTATATGTTATGACAACTGTTCGATGCGTAGCTAGAAGCTAAGACAACGGCTATCTGATATACGCTAAAGATGATGAACAAGGTATGTAGGATCAAGGGGTATGCCCTTTCCGATGATAATAATATATATTATCAAAGTTTATGTTGATTTTTTTTTATTGTCAGTTATGTAGATAAGTATTACTAGTAAATTTTTTAGAAGAATACGTAATAAGTGGGATAGTCGTATAATTTCTCCCAATTTCATGTATTGATAAATTTCACGATTATTATTTGGCATAAATTTATCGCAATATATAGTAAGATTTCTAACTAAATGTTTAAAATTTGATTATAACAATTACGACTATTAAGTGGGCTCAAAACCCAAGGCTTCGGAAAATTTGATTGCTACTTCATGTATTTTGTAATAATAGTCATTTTAGTTTCATGCACATATATATTAAAAAAGTCATTTAATAATAAAAATTTGTGTGAAATTTCATCATTATTCCTTTATAAAAAGTTGAAAACTACTCATACTAAAGATAATTTATTGGGCTGACGTGATATGAGAGGAGAGAAGAGAGAAGACAGAAGAGAGAAGTTAAGGGTAATACAAGGAAAATAAAAAATTTATCTTCCTAGAAAATTGTAAACTAATAAATAAATTAGAACAAATATTTTTTTTCTAAAAAGTCGTCTATTATTTTGGAGTGGAGGGAATAAATCTATATACCAAAAGCATTTGAAATTACGAGGACCAATCAAAAGAAAATTAAATAATTGATTAGTATTAATTCTGTAATTCTGTTAAAAAAGTCTCATTTTGATCTTTTAAAAATTCTAAAATTTTAAATTAATGTAAATTTATTTAAACTTCAGTTTCGATCTTTCAAAAATCCCAAAATTTTATATTAATGTGAATTTGTTTAAATTTTAAAAACAATTCGTATTATAATTAAATCCCCATAATTCTATAAATTCTACAAAAAGAGTCCCATTTATAAAAAAAACTGTTTCACTATATTTGTGATATTATAAACGACATAACACCCTTTACTTTAACTTCACAAATTTTACTAATAATTTTATTAGATTAACTGACATTGTAAGTAATGTTTGCAAAATTTATAAACAAGAATCTTTTATAGAATTGATGGAGTGCTATCTAAAATAATTTATAAGATATACAAATATATTTATCAATTATATAAAATTAATATCAAATTCAAAATTTGAAAATACATTTTATTTAATAAACGAGTATATATATTTTAATGTACAACACAAGTACACAAAACGGAAGTAGACTCATAATATATGATGTTTTAGATTATTTATATTTTTTAAATTATTTATCGTTTTATATAATTTAAAAAAATTAATTATTATCTTTTCAAAATTACTCCTCATAAAAAAATATTATAGAGCGTAGAGTAGTATGAGATTAGTATGATAAATAATTAATTATGAGAATTTAAAATTATTATAGATAATTAATATTATATAATTATTTTTTTTATTCTTGTGCAAAATTTTAAATAATATATATATATTTAATAAAATATAATTAATTTTAAATTTTTACTCACCGTAAAGAAATTATTTCATGATCCAAAATTTAAGATAAATTCTATCGTCTATGTATATATATATTATGGAGGGAGTGAGTACTACAGAACAGCCTAAAACCAATGAGCTCTTAATAGCTAAACAACACCAGGGTGCGCCATACGCACCCCTTCCTCATTACTCCAGATAATACCCGTGGACCCCACATAAAATAACTTGCTGCTGTTTAACTCGCACACGCCGTGCATTTTAACCGTAACTCAAGCAGAATTGAACCAATCCCCTGCCGTTTCGCAAATTATTGCTACGTGGCGCTGCAATAGCCCTAAACAGGTGAACACTACGCACTCCAGCGTACGTTAGATGCAGCCTACCTACCTTCATGCACAATTTAGCTGGCCTTTCGTTTTCTCAAGTACATTTTATTTACATTTGACGTTCTTTCTCTGCTAAAACCCTCCTCTTTCTCTCTCTATCTTTATTTAGCTCTCAATTTCTCTCTCCTAAAACCCTTCACCTTCTTTCCTTTTCCAGAACAGAGTATTTGCAGATGTAAGAATTTTTTCCATAAACGTACACTTACATATCTGTATATAGATAGATATATAAAACATGTAACAATATATGTTCATTGATCATTCTATCTATATCTGTATGGTATAAATTTAGGCTCTGTTTTTGTCTATGCAGCTTGAAGCTTGTCATGGAAACTAAGCCGTACCAAAACAGAGTAAATAAGAGGCCTAATGAAAACAGTCACGTTAACTGCCCTATAAAGAAGCCATCACGGAGCTCAAACTTGATCGGCAATGGCGTTGAAAAAGCATACAAATTTCAGGTTCTTTTGCCCAACGGTGCAAGTTTGGGTTTGAAAATCGTCGACCCGATTGGCGATGAAATGGCGGTAGTGGGTTTTGCTGAAAAATTGAAAGAAGAGTACTCAAGAGTGAGACGAACGGAGTCACAGAAATACAGGAGAGAAATCAACTGGAACAGTCCAGATTTATGTTTTGTTGATGCCTTCGAGAATAAAATAGCAAATTTCTTTGATTTTAAGAATTTCGAACCAAACAAGCTCTATATCTTAAGGCTTCATGTGAGTTTTATTAGTGTTTTTGGTGTTTCAATTGTTTTTTTTTTACTTCTGATTTTTGGATTTTGTCCTTTTGTTTATCTAACTACTAAGCTATACATTTAAGGCTTCATGCGAGTTTAATGTTTATAGAATTTTAGTTACTTTTGGGTTTACTTATCCTTTTTTTTTTCGTTCCCATGAAATAGGATGGATCCAAGGGAGATGACACTTATGAGGTAAAGCATGCAATCATGGTTTGAGTGATTATGTCTTCAAGTCTTTTTGGAGAAAATAATAAATCTGAGTTTTTATCTTGTGTTTGTAGAATATGTGGGATTTGACACCAGACATAGAATTGCTGAAAGAGCTTCCCCAAGAATATGCTTTTGAAACTGCACTTGCTGATTTAATTGTAAGGATTTTTGAATAATTCAGAGGTGAATTTGTTTCATTTTTCATATGATCTGTTTGGTTGATTACTAATATTTTCGTTTTAGGATAATTCCCTACAAGCAGTATGGTCTAAGAGTAGTAAGAGTGGGAGACTGATTAGGTATGAAAACACTTGAATGCCTGCATAGTTATATTGAACTTTTATGCACTGTCTTAGCATATTCTTAATGTAAATTTGCAGCAGTTTAAATGAGTTACACTTTCAGTACATTTGGAAAAAAAATTCTAACCTTAATCATTGATATCTAAAAAAGTACTCTTGTTCTGGGGTGTATAGGTAGCTTCCTTTTGCATTTGGAAATAAATTGAAACAAAATTGTCAATTCTTGAAACTGGTACATGAATTTCTTTTGTTCTGTTCTGTGCAAGTTCTTGACACTGGAACACACCACCAACTGCTCCAATTAACACAATGTTTAACAGATAAATGCATTTACTGTTGGTCTATGAGTGACTCTGGTTTATGCTTCAGTTATGCTCTTAATTTCTGTATACTTTTTCTTTATGCAGTATTGCTTGTGAATTTACTGAAAAAATTTAATGTGGATGCTCGTGGTACATTAGTTTCATTTTACTTATTATGAAGATCAATTTACTTTTTAGAGCCATTGTAGCTAACATTCTTTCGAATATTAATAATATAAAAACGGTCTTTGAGCAGCTTTATAGTTTCTATCTTGATAAAGCGTATTTTTGGAGATTTTCTTCTTCAGAAGATTGGATTTACAATTCGATGCGAGTGTTACGGATAAGATGTATTTGTTTAACCTGTTTTTTGTGACAAGTTTTATGTCCTGCTTTTAGTTATCTATACTGTAGTACGGAGATTGCATACATTTTACTAGACCTCTGCTGCACATTTGATTGGGTTAGGTTACTCAATTCAATTGATAGAGTTTTAGCTGCTTTAATCATTATTGATCCAACAGTTCACTGCCATGAAACTCAATGCTGACCAAACACTTTTTTGCAGTGTGGAAATCAGTGAAGATAGGATTTTCATTTTGACAATGGCCCTGGTATGGATGCTAGCGAGGAAAAATCTATTGTGAAGTGGTAAGAGATACTGATGTTTCTGAATTAGTTTTATTGGGCCACAAAATTTAACAATCAAGTTCACTTCTAAACTGTTGGCAAGGAAGAAAGTGTCATTTTGTATGTAGAAGGAACATCAACTTCTGATAGCGAGTTAAGATAGCAGATGCAATTTGATAGGTGGGTGTGATTGAATTGAGTCTTCAACAAAAACTGAATTACATTCTCTAAGAGTAACTAAGGATCAATAGGAAAGAAACCAAATTTTTGTTAATAACTGCATGAGTATTATGCAACAAATTGTTTTCTTTCTATATTCTGTGTACTTAATTACTTGTTATAATTTTTTACATATTACAAGTTCTCTCCCAGATCACTGATTTGTTATAGTACTTGTCATTGGTATGTGAAGATTCAGCCTCTAAATTGAAAATGAGGTGTTCATAATGAAGAACTGATAAATTGCGTGAAGAAGTTGTCCCATAAAACTATGTGTTATCTGTAAAACTGCATAAATTATCTTAGAATGACAGATGTCTTTGTTCATTAGTTTTCCTGAGGATGTAATCCTTACTCATAGTTTTGAAATTATTACTTCACTGAAATTGTTGCAATCAAAATATAGTAATCATATGATTTGTACTATATGTTTTATTTGAACTCGGTAATTCTGTAATTTTCATAATAACTGCAATGAATGTTATGGTCTTGCATTTGACATGGTCTTTATGGGTGGTTTGTTTCTTTTATCATCTTGTACTTTTCAGGGGAAGGATGGGTGCCTCCCTGCACAGATCGTCTAGAGGACAAGCAATAGGGGGCAACCCTCCATACCTACGGGTGAATTATAACTTTGTACTTCCATCTACTTGTGTATTATATTTGAAATACTTAGTAATGGTATTTACGTCTATCGGTAATTTAGTACAAGTGGTGGAAAAATAGGTCTTGGAATCATCAGAATTCATATGATTTGACAAGTAATTTTAATTCAGTTCTTGCTGCCTATGAAATGGATATATTAATAGTAGTTTTTATGCTGAAAGGGTTATTTAAACTGCTGTTGTCTTATATTTCTCCCCCATTCTTGTTAATCCAAGCGAATTGAAGGTTATAAGAGGGGGTGTGCACTGCTGTGATAGAAATCAACCCCGTCATTAAGCTGACATTTCAAATCCATTCACATAGGATCAAACTCTTGTTTTAGTCCTCTTTGCTTCATTATTAGCGGTTTTACACAATGCTCAATTGTTCAAAGACTTGTGTGAAATTGAAGAGTTGGGATGAGATGAGTCAACTGAGCGATAAAAGTTAGAAAGTTTTTATATTACGCTAACAAAGAAAATACTTATTTAAAATTGAGGCCATTCATTTAAGTTTTATTTTAAGGTCACAATGAACTATAGCAACCGCGCAATCTCAAAAAATATATAGAAAGACTATATGCATCACTTTTTGGCGGAACCTTTGCATGATTTGCTTGTTGCTTTATTTTGGGTGTTTTGTTGATTTCTGCAGCCTTTCTTTGGTATGTTTGGATATGGAGGACCTGTTTCATCTATGCATTTGGGAAGGTATGGCTGACAAAATAATATGTTCAATGTTCTTTTCTCAGATACATATAACGGAGACTTATTATCTTGGCTGCATTATTGTAGGCGTACTTTGGTTTCTTCGAAGACTAAGGAATCCAAAAAAGTTTGTACCTTGTATCTTGAGAGAGATGCTTTACTTAGCGATTCTGCACGAGAAAGCAAACACCGGAGGGTAATCAAGTTATTTTTACGATTCATACTCAAGCGATGTGGTTTGTTCTTCATTATTTGCTTCTTTTTCGGTTTTGATTGTTCTACTATCTCTCACTGAACTTTATTCAATATATATATTGTAATTCTAGGTGATGGTGGCCTTAGAGACCCTTCAGATGATGAGACGAAGTTATCACCGATGGAAGCTTTACAAAGGTAACTACTTTTAATGTGTATATAAAAATTCCCCCTCACCATTCAAATTAGGTTAGTTTATTTCATTTTCCCATGTTAGTACATGATGCATTCTTATTATTTCTGCAATATTGATTTCTTTAACAGTGTTACGCATTCAGAGAATAATTCTCCTGAGACATCTCATTTTATAATTTGTCAATGATTATATTGTTGGAATAATGCATATCTTGATTTGATGTTTAAAGTAAATGATCATAATTATATGTAAAGTCTTTAAAAGAATATATGTATAAGGACTTAGTGAGAGATCAAAAATGTTAGGTTGATCTATCGTGAAACGTACAGATAGGCTTCAACAGGAATCGTAGTCTATCAAGTTGATCAACAGATTGCAAAAGCCAAGGCAAGATCGTAGAGCTTAGAAGATCGTAGTGTATTTGCCTTGAAGGACCTCTTTAGAAATCGTAGAGTGGTACAGGGCGTTCACCAAGCTAACTTTCGAGAGATCGTAGTGTGCTCTCGGAAACGTTGAGTCTGCAAGACGAGCAAGTGATGATCGTCGTGTGAAAAGATCGTAGTGTGCAAATCCTTACGAGAAATCGTAGTGTTCTCTTAAGAGCAAGCACCAATATGACAAGACACTACGATATGGATAGTAGAGTGTCATCCGCCTTGTGTCGGAAGCATCGAGCCCTAACTTTTGTTAGAAGACAAGTTCCAACAAATGAGGAATGGGTTTTGAGCGTTGAAGCACTCACCATCCCAATGAGTACAAAGATATCCTTAGTATTGATCGATAGGAACGTATTCAAGAAGCTAAGAAAAGGACCATTGGTGCGAGAAAAACACCTTTTTAGGTGTTAGGTAAAAAGCGATCGATGTGTCGAGTGGGCGGAGTGAAATTCGAGAAGATGTGCGAAAAAGTCTCCATCAATGTTCGAAAAGGTCAAACGCGTTTGATGCTTCTTCAAAAGGCTTCAACGGATAGATTTCAAGATCACGTATATACTGAAATACGACGGATGAGAAAAAAAAAAGAGCAAGTATTAAAAACAAAAGGTGAAAGAATACTCAACGCTTTCAACTCTACGATCCGAGAAAGATAGAAAGTTTGCTCAATTACTCGGTTCTTTCGAACAAGTGCTTAATAATTGGTCGAGTAGCACCAATCACGATTTCAACAAAGCAACTCATCAACTGAAGTGAGAAGTTCCAAATCTGAAGGACTTGAAGAGTTCTAAGTGAACTGAAAAGAACCAAGTCTGCTGGACTTGAAGAGTTCAAGAGTGAACTAAGAAGTGCCTAGACTGCTGGTCTAGAAGGAATCTGTGAGATTCAAGAAGTGTAAAAGACATCCTTAGTGGATTCCCTACTCAAGGAGTAGAAGAGTGGATTAGGAGCTTTAAGTGCTCTAAACCACTTAAAACAGTTGTGTCTGCTATAACTGCTATAACTGTCATAACTGTCTTACTCTCATTAACTCAAGATATCTAAAAGAAGGTTTACTATATACTCATTCCGCCGTGCATTAATCACAATCATTCTAAACCGTTTAAAAGAAAAGTTTTTAAATATCTATTTAACCCTTCCTTCTAGATATCTATTGTGCCTCCGGGAACTAACAATTGGTATCAGAGCAGGTTCTATAATACAGCCTACAAAGATTGAGTAGATCCAATAGCACACTTACCAAGCGAATCAAAAATTGGAGGAGGCAGCAAGCCACCCATGTGCAACAAAGATAAATTCGCTAACTGGAAGGTTAGGATGCAAGCTTACATGGATTCAATAGATGAAGATCTATTTGAAACTGTTCAAAATGGGCCCTACGTTCCTACTAAGCTTGCACTGAACTACGGATGATCCAAACAGAGTACGATCGAGGTCAAAGGAGAATGGACGGAGAGCGAGAAGAGAGGCGCCTTGACTTGACAAAAAAGGCGAAGAACATCTATTTCAATCATTAGAAGATGATCTATTTGAAAGCGTGGTCAATCGCAAAACAAAGCAATGAAGGAGGTTTGGGAAGCACTACTCATTATGCATGAAGGAATAGAAGAAGTCGGAGAAAATAAACAATCTCTCCCGACTCAACAATATGAGATGTTTGCTCACGCCGAGGAGAAAGCGTCAACGCCACATCTGAAGAGATTCAATATTTTGTTCAACTCTCTACGAGCCTATGGAAAGATCTATCCAAACAAAGATTTGATCATAAAGTTCATGAGAGCTTTACCAAGCAAGTGGGATGCCAAAACCATTGCCATAAGAGAATCAAAGAATCTACATGAAATGACTGTTCAACAGTTATATGGCAACCTCCTCACGTACGAACTGGAGCTGACACAACGAGCAAAAACGTTGTCTGAAGAAAGAAAGAAGGATAAAGGTGTTGCTCTCAAACTAATCGAAAACACCTCCAAAGTCAACACTGAAGTTGATTCTGACTGCGATGAAGATGATGATGAGGACTTTGTAATCTTTGGTTAAAAGACTACGAAGATTAAATGCGACAAGGCAAAACCAAAGAAGTCGAAGAAAGTTAAGCGACTTCTGACGACCCGAGAGCAAATGAATGACCTATGCTACCACCGCAAAGAAACACTGGTCACTTCATTGCTTAACCTGCAACAAACCTCTTAGAGAAGAACTCTCGTGAAGAAATCACATACGAAGAGAAGGAATACAAAAGCAACAAAAAAGCCCGGTAAAAGAAAGACAAAGGCCTTATAGGGGAAGATCGTGGAGTGACTCGATAATGACTCAACTCCAGTTTCGAGAGCGATGAAGATCCTCAAATGGCTAATCTCTGTCTGATGGCCAAAAATGAAAGGGACAAACAGAACTCCAACATACATGAAGTAAGTATCGATGAGGTATTTGACTTGACTCTCCCGATGTAAATATTGATGACCTTAGAAGCGCATTACATAGCATAACATCGATCTCATCAATCATACATGAAGTGGTTTAGAGTTACGTCTAATGACTATTCACTTCTTCAAAAGGAGAAAGAAAAAGTTCAAGAGGAACTGGAAACAGCCATTCTCAGTACTGATTCTCTCTCCAAGTTTGAAGCTGGGAATAAGCTCTTGAGACGGGCAAATGAGCTCAGTGCACAAAGAGAGTCTAGTCTAACCTCTAAGATTGAGGATCTAGAAAAGACAGTCTCTACATGGAATAAATCCTATTTCGTAGAAGTAGATACCACACTATTTCGTAGAAGGCATAAAGATAAAGTCCTATTAGTTCAAATATATGTTGATGATATTATCTTTGGGTCTACTGGATGAAAAGTATGCAAGAGATTCTCTAAGCTTATCGCAGAAAGCAAGTTTGAAATGAAGCGTGATGGGTGAAATTTGAACTTTTCCTTGTCTTTAAGTAAAAGCGGTGATGAAGGAATCTTTATCAACCAAGCCAAGTACATTAAAGACTTTTTGTTTTTAATATAATTTTCAATATATTGTTTCTTTACTTTATAATGTTAACATTATAAAATATTGTACAAAAAAATTCATATGAATCGGAATCTATCATGATGAAGTGCAATACTTAATACCGGTTCGTTGTCCCAAAATCATACACCATTTGGCTTTGACCTGCTTTAGCCCATGACCATGGGTGGCTCGGCTTTGACTTTAATGGCCCATGAATTATTTTTTTTTAAAAATTGTTCTTTATTGTGGGTTATGAGGCTTGAACACAAGACTTATAAGTAAAAAAATAAGAGTTCAAACCAAGTGAGCTCTGACTTTTTGTTTTAATATAATTTTCAATATATTGTTTCTTTACTTTATAATGTTAACATTATAAAATATTGTACAAAAATTCATATGAACGGAATCTATAATGACAAGTGCAATACCAGTTCCGTTGTCCCAAAATCATACACCAATAAGAAAATTAATTTACAAAAATTATACAGTGTTCGGGTAATTAGTATTATTATTTAAATAGTTTAAGATTTTACAACTGTATTGTTTGAATTAATTTTTATCAGTTTAAAATATAGACCGGAGTTTTTGTTCCAAAAATTGCTAGACACTTTAATAGCATCATCTTAATTACAATGTCTCTAACCATATGCATGATATTATATATTCATGTATAAATACACACACAATCTTGACATTGTTCATTATGTAAAAAAAAAAACATTGTTAGCGAAAAGTTCTACAAAGTTATATAGGACACTTTGTGAGTTTATGACTTCGATAACTTGATTCCAGTTAATCTCATTCAACTCATATATCTCCCGCCTTTGCCCTAATAGCATCTTGCTTTTACCGTGACTGATATGTTTTCCTACCCAAAAATATAAAAACCTCTCCTCTATTTGAACAGGACGTTTTTGAACACACATATTTATTATTATTATTATTATTGCAAAAAAAAAGAAGGTAAAAGCCGCGGCCCGGCCCGGCCCATCCCAACCCGGGCCACGGGCCGCACAATAGTGGCTCATCAAAACTCGGGCCATTTTGGCCCGGCCCGTTTACTAGGTCTATATGAAACACTGACTAACTTTCTTATTGAAAATGGATTCACTACTGGTAGAGTAGATACCACACTATTTCGTAGAAGGCATAAAGATAAAGTCCTATTAGTTCAAATATATGTTGATGATATTATCTTTGGGTCTACTGATGAAAAGTTATGCAAGAGATTCTCGAGCTTATGCGAAGCGAAGTTTGAAATGAGTATGATGGGTGAAATGAACTTTTTCCTTGTATTGCAAGTAAAGCGGTGATGAAGGATGATGCGCCCCAAAATTAGGTATACATCACCCATCTTGGGTGCGCCACTTACGTGGTATGCAAATTTAAATACAACTTACTTAACATAAGCTGTGGTGTATGCAATCTGACATAAATCGTGAGTTTAAATCTGAATATAAATCTCACTAGATATTATACAAACTCAAAAAGGAGTCCTCATTACAATTATTATCACACTATTTTCACGAATAGTGAGGGACTACTAATCTATCTTCGGGACCATCACTCATTTCCCAGACTAAATCCCAAATATATTCTCATTTCACGAAGAAACGGTGAAAAAGAAAGGGTGAGTTCAACTAGCCCAATGAAATATTATGACTAAGATAATGCGAATAAATTATCAATAGTCTTGACAATGTTAAACCGATAAAATACAATAGACAACCGGTTTAAGCTGCGGTGAATATCGATCCATTAAAAAGTCGAGTAGAAAATAAAGTCTACTATCTTTTAGGTTTTAAAGGTTTTTCATCAACTGTTATAGGCGAGACTCGACTTTAATAAATATTCCACATCATCGAATCACCCCGCACTACTGACGATGATATTCTTTAGTATCGCGACCACAATTATTCATGCCTTACGGGCGAGAATATTTGTGTATTCATTAATAATCGTGATCATACCAACAATCGTCCATCATGCACTTTCTGACCATTTGAGGATTTTTACCACATCATTTGTAATATTACGGTCGTGATTACATCAATAGTCTCTGGTCATAATCATACCAAGTCCATCTATGCACTTCTGAATACCATGACTTTAAAAAAATATAAACATGAGGATGATGACAATGATATAAGAATTGATAAAACAAGTTCAAGAATTATTTTATCCGGGAATTATTAACGTCCCAAATTATCGATATGATCTTTGTTTTGTAGAGTAAAATTCAAGAATGATCGGAAGAATATTTTCATGAAAAGATCTTTGGATGAAACATGAAATATCGAGGATATTCCACTAATTTCATGGAGTATAGAAATTGAAAGTTTTAACTTAACTGGGTATAATAAAGAATGGAATAACAAAAGAAATCACCATACATGCGATAGACCGCCTGCACAAACGAGTTATTCAACGAGAATAATAAATAACGGAACCGGTCGGTGAAATTCACACCGCAGCGGGATGTTCCAACAGAATAATAAAGAGGAACCGCATCCGGTAAAAAACACGAGATAGGATATTCAATGAGAATAATAAAAAGCGGAACCAGTCCGGTGTAAAACACACGATGCGAGGATGTTCCAATGAATAATAAAAAAGCGGAACGAGTCCGGTGTAAACCACATGACAGGATGTTCAGCGAAATAATAATAAAAATTTTAACCAGGTCCAAAGGTGTTAAACACATGCATGACGAGGATGTTCCATGAAATAATAGAAGAATGTCACCAAGTATAGGGTAAACCACGTATATCAGAGTTATTCCAACAGAATAATAAGCGATGGAATAACAACAGTTCTCTTCGTGAATAAGAAAGAATAACACCCTTACATTTGGTAGGAGATTGAATCTGCGCACGATGTAATAACAAAATACTCTTCTTCTTTCTCTCTTATTCTCTATATATTTTCTCTCTCTATAAGCTTGAATGAATTTGTGAAAAATAATGAAGCCCTAGGCCTCTATTTATAGAAGATTTCTAGCTAGCTTAGCACTTTGCTTGAAAAGAAAAGTGGAGTGGACATTGTTGGTTTGGCCTTTGTAATGTGAAACGACAAGTGGTTCGGCGCTTTGGTAAAGGTAATTACTATTAACGAAGGTAAATACTATTGACAAAGGTAAATACTATTCACAAGAGGTAATTACTATTAGCGAAGGTAATGTGGCGAAGGTAAATCTTTTCACAAGGGTAATTACTATTGACGAAGGTAATTACTATTGATGAAGGTAAATACTATTCACAAGGGTAATTACTATTGACGAGGTAATTACTATTGTTTAAAAGACTCTTTAGATGATGACATATACGCCCCCATAAAATAATCAAACTTACCACAAATCATTTTTTTTCATCAACACATATTTAATCTTTCAACAATTATTAATCATTTATAACTTGTCGTCTCAATTATTGATTTAATCTTATAACATATTATCTGATGATCTTTGTGACAATAATTGAATCGATAATATAAGAGATATGATCGTGATTCTTTGTAGCAATAATTGAGCATAGGTGGAGTGACTTCTCACGTAAGCATCGATAATCAATCTGAGTGTCTTTCTTATCTGACTCACGCGTATTCTTCGTACTTTTACCACCGGGTAGTTCAACGGTTTTAACGGTAACCCTCTCTGCCGTTATTTTTATAAAATATTTTTATCGTTTTCTCGATCAAATGATAATTACATTGTGGGGTCCACCAATGATTGAGCCGTTATACGAATATTCCCTAACAAAAGAATATTCCCCACCAAACGAATATTTTATAACAACTTGCATACTTTGCAAAATTTATAAATATTACCCACAACTATAACATTATATCAAATTTATTCCATAATATTCAAAAATAATATTTATAGAAAAAAAAATTCATCTTTATTTATAAAAGTTTGGGGTCTTACAACCTCCTCTTCTTATGAAATTTAAGCCCTCGAAATTAGAATGGTACGTACTGTATGTTGAAGAGGTAAGGATACCTTGATTTCATTTGATTCTAACTCCCAAGTCATTTCCTCGACATCGTGGTTCCTCCACAAAACTTTGACTTGAGGTATAACCTTGGACGTAGAATATGTTCCTTCTTATCCAAGATTTGAGCAGAACCTCTTAATACGTCAAATCTTCCGCTATTTCGTCCGGTTCTAACTTCGATAATGTGGTTCGGGTCTTTCACATATTTACGTAACATAGATATGTGAAAAAACGTTATGAACACGAGACGTATTTAAGCGGAAAAGCGAGTCTATAGGCCACGATTCCTACTCGATCGAGGATTAAAATGGACCAGATGAATCGAGGATTAAGTTTTCCTCTCTTTCCAAATCTTGTAACTCCTTTCCATGGAAGCGACTCTTAACAACACATGATCTCCTATATCGAATTCCACGTCCTTTCGATGAAGATCGGCATAACTCTTTTTATCGATTTTGTGAGGTTTTTATCGTTGTCGGATCGTTTGAATCTTTTCCGTAGTCATACGTACCAACTCCGGTCCCAACAACGTTGCTTCACCCACCTCATCCCAAAGATATCTTGGAGAACGACACTTTCTTCCATCTGGCGCTTGAATGGAGCCATGCGATACTAACGATAAGCATTGTTGTAGGAAAACTCCACCATGGTAAGAACTTGTCCCAACTCCCTTGAAATCAAGGACACGTAGTCTTAATAGATCTTGAAGAGTTTGAATAGTCCTCTCCATTGTCCGTCCGTCGACGAGGATGATATCTTGAAAGCTAAATCGTGAAGTCTGTGCCCATAGCTTTTTGCAAACTAACCCAAAATCGTGAAGTGAATCTTGGGTCTCGATCGAAACTATGGATCTGGCGTACCATGCGGTCTTACTGATCTCGTTTATGTCATATCTGACGCAAGATGTTCAAGTGTATAAAGTTTCTCGTATCGGTAAGAAATGGCGGCGACTTGGTCAATCTATCAACAATGACCCAAATCGCATCAATGCCTTGAGAAACTTTAGGAAGGCCGTGAACGAAATCCATGGTAATGTGCTCCCACTTCCATTCTGGAATTTCAAGTGGTTCTGATGGACCTTTTGGTACTTGATGCTCCGCTTTAACTTCGTTGACAAGTTAGACACCTTGAGATAAACAAATATATTCTATCTCTCTTCATATTGCTCCACCAAAATGTATAGCGAATATCATGATACATTTGGTACTCCGAGATGGATTGCAAATGGTGTGTTATGCGCCTCCATCGTGATATTATACTTTAAATCGGTCGTTAGGAACACAAAGTCCAGGAGTTGACTCAAGTATTCCTTCTTCATCGATTCTTGCTTCCGCGTAGCACCTTCTTGCACTTTTTTCTCATATGCGCATCGGCTCCAGTGTCATAGCTTGGCGACTTTAACTTTATCGATTAAAGTCGGTTCTACTTTCGTATACTCGCTATCATCACATGCGTCCTGAGTCTTTAACTCTATCTCCATCCTTTGCAAGTCACACAAAATGGGCTTTGCGTTGACAATATCGCTTTTCGTACTTGCATATGATTTTCTACTCAATCGTCGTCGGCTACCACGTTCGCTTTTCGAGGATGATATTGGATGGTATGATCATAATCTTTCAATGAGTTCAAGCCAACGTCGTTGTCGCGTGTTGAGTTCCTTTTGAGTGAAGAAATATTTGAGGCTTTTATGATCCGTAAAGATCTCCACTTTCTCCCCATCTGAGTAATGCCTCCAAATTTTAAGTCTGAAAACAACAATACCAACTCTAGATCGTGAGTAGGATAATTCCTCTCATATTCTTTGAGTTGTCATGAGGCATAAACTAAACTTTTCCATGTTGCATAAGAACACATCCCACTCTTTGCCAAGCATCATTTGTAGATGACAAATCCTCAAGGCAGGATGGTATTGTCGAGCAGTCTTTGAAATAAGTCTCTCTTGAGTTCTTGAAAACTCTTCTCACATTCTTCGCTCAACCGAACTTTGTATCTTTCCGAGTCCGTTGAGTCGATGGAGTAGCGATTCGAGAAAATCCTTCCACGAATCTCGATAATAACCAATTTAAGCCGAAAAGCTACGTCTTGATCATCGATTTAGGTTGTTCCCGACTTTGAATAGCTTGATCTTTCTTTGGGTCAATGATATTCCATGACTTGATACCACGTGCCCAAGGAATGCTACTTCTTGACGAACTTCGCATTTCTTGACTTGGCATAAAGCTTATATTCACGAAGCTTTTGGAGTGTCGACCTCAAGTGTTGCTTTCATGATCCTCACGACTTTTGGAATAAATAAGGATGTCATCAATAAAGGCGACCATAAAGTGATCTAAATATTCCTTGAATACTCGGTTCATCATATCCATGAAGGCGGCGGGGCATTAGTCGATCGAAAGGACATGGCTAGGAATTCATAATGCCGTCTGGGAGTTACGAAAGTCGTCTTTGGAATGTCGTGATTCTAATCTTCAATTGGTGATATCCTAACGAAGATCGATCTTTGAAAAGAATTTGGCTCCTTCGGTAATCAAACAGTCATCAATACGTGGCGATGGATACTATTTTTGATGGTGACGTGATTGACTCCGATAATCAATCTGAAATCGCATACTCCCATCTTTCTTCTTCACGAATAGAGCAGGGCACCCCGAGGAGAAGTCTTAGGGCGAATAAAGCCAATGTCTAACAATTCCTGCGGTTGGGTCTTTAACTCACGAAGTTCATAGGAGCCATTCGATATGGGGCTTTGGAAATAGGTTTTGTCTGCAGGGTTCAGTCGATACAAAATTCAATTTCACGCTCTGGGGTAGGCGGGGAAGTTCTTGAGGAATACGTCGGAAATTTATTAACAATAGGAATATCGTTTAAAAGCGGCGTATTTTTATTTAAATCGTGACACGAGCTAAGAAAGCTTGACATCCGTTTTTGATAAACGAATAGCTTTATGGCTTGAGATGACCGTGATTGATTTTAATGGTTTGGTCGTTTGAATTAGCATAATAGGTTGATTAGGAATATGAAAGCTATGACTTACGAAAACAATCAATTTTGCATGATAAGTAGTTAACCAATCAATCCCTAGAATCACGTCGAATCAAGTATTTTTAATGAAATAAGATCGACGGTAATGTGAAGTACCGATTTGAACCAAACAAGACTTATAAGCGATTGGATGTAATGAAGGTTTCTCCCAACGGAGTTTCCACGAGATAAGTCAAAGTCTAATTTCTCCGAGTCAAATTTAATCGATGAGCGCAAGTAGGAGAAATAAAAGAATGGGTAGAACCAGGTATCAAATAAAGTATAGACTTCATTAGAGTTTATGATAAGCTTACCCGTGATGACCTCATTCGGATTCCTTGCTCTTTGGGAGGTCACAACAAACGCTTCTCCCTTACTTGCTCGGTTTGAATTTTACGGGATGGCCTTTGGTGCCTCCATCCTAAATTAATTTGTCTTGATGGCAAAAATCGAGCTAAGTGACCTTCTCTTCCTGATTATAACATCTTTGAATGGCGTACCAGCTTTGGACTAATGTGTCCCTCTCTCTCCGCATTTGAAGCATATGATAGGTGGTCTTTCTCCTTCCTTAACAATGGGTCTTTGGTCTTGGCGTCTTTCCACCATTGTTGAATCTCCGTTTTCTTGAAATGTCCATTCTTATTATTTTGGCCTGATTACCACCGGCGTGGTTACCATATCCGCTTTATTGATTCCCTCCACGCTTGTTGTCACCGCTTGATGACTACTCTCATTGGTATTATAATTTTGCCGTTTGCTCTCTTTTTAGTTGTGTTGACTCATTATCGCGTTCCACTAATCGAGCCCTATTTACAACATCTGAATACAAACACGGTTTATGAGAAATAAGATGTTGACGTATCTCGACTTCAAACCTCTTAAAAACATTCGCGCCATTCTCTTTCATTATCCACCAGTGGGACGCAAACCGTGATAACTCATGCAAATTTTGCCTCGTGTTACGACACGGTCGTATTATTTTGTTCGACTTGATAAATTCCACCTCCTTCATGTATGGCGAATACTTTCGGGAAAGTATTTGTCGTTGAAACGACTCTGGAACTTCTCCCAAGATATCTTGATGATAGCGGAGTTGAGTCGTTTTACTGGATTTCCACGATAATCCGCCTCTCCGCATATGACATAAAAGCGTGAAAGGAACCTTTTTGCTCCTCGGAGCATCCCAGACATCAAATATCTTGGTAATCTGCTTTATCCACGCTTCCGCGAAGTGGTTTTGGTTCTCCTTAAACTCCGGTGGTCCCGGCTCCTTGAATTGTTTAGCGGTGACCGCTTGAGAGTTTTCCGTGTTTCCACCTACGTTTTGGGCGAGAGTCGCTCTCGCTTTCTTTGTTGCGTAAATACGCGTAAAGCCTCTGAACATTTGATCGTTCATCATTTGGTCGTTGTTGTTGTTTGCATGAGGATTGTCGCTTTCACGATGCACATTATCACGATTATTGATATGTGGTGAATCAACGATCGCTGCGCTCCCATCTTATTCTCAACATTCTCGGATGTCATTTTGAATCTTGCCACAAAACAAAAGGTTAATTGACGTATAACAAATTAACCTATCTTCGACCAACCAATAAAATAACACATAAACTTGGGTAGGTCATACTAGCGAAGGTATTCCCCGTCTCTCCCTCCTAATACTTATTCTCACATCTTAGCCGGGGATCGTATCCTCTAGCTCGATACTGTTGTGGCGCCCCAAAATTAGGTATACATCACCCATCTTGGGTCGCCACTTACGTAGTACGTAATTTAAATCTGACTTACTAACATAAGCGTAAATATACAATACGACTTAAAATGTGAGTTTAAATACAAATATCGTCTACTAGATATTATCTGAACTCAAAAAGGAGTCCTCATTACAATTATTATCACACTATTTCACGTAATAGTGAGGACTACTAATGCTATCTTCGTGACCATCACTGCGTTTCCCGACTAAATCCGGTATATTCTCATTTCACGAAGAAACGGTGAAAGAAAGGGTGAGCTCAACTAACTAGCCCAAATTTTAGCCCGACCATGGGTGGCTCGGCTGCGGCTTTGTACATGAATTATTTTTTATTAAAAAATTGTTGCTACTTGTGGGTTATGAGGCTTGAACACAAGACTTATAAGTAAATAAATAAGAGTTCAAACCAACTGAGCTACAACTTTTTGTTTTTAATATAATTTTCAATATATTGTTTCTTTACTTTATAATGTTAACATTATAAAATATTGTACAAAAAATTCATATGAACTAATCTATAATGACAAGTGCAATACCGGTTCAGTTGTCCCAAAATCATACACCAATAAGAAAATTAATTTACAAAAATTATACGGTGTTCTAGTAATTAGTATTATTATTTAAATAGTTTAAGATTTTACTGTTTGTATTGTTTGAATTAATTTTTATCGAGTTTAAAATATAGGCCGGAGTTTTGTTCCAAAAATTGCTGAACACTTTAATAGCATCATCTTAATTACAATGTCTCTAACCATGCATGATATTATATATTCATGTATAAATACACACACAATCTTGACATTGTTCATTATGTAAAAAAACATTGTTAGCGAAAAGTTCTACAAAGTGTTATATAGGACACTTTGTAGGTTGCAACTTCGATAACTTGATTCCGCTTAATCTCATTCAACTCATATATCTCCGCGCTTTTACTCTAATAGCATCTTGCTTTTATAACTGATATGTTTTCCTACCCAAAATATAAAAACCTCTCCTCTATTTGAGCAGGGCGTTTTTGAACACACATATTTATTATTATTATTATTATTGCAAAAAAAAAAGGTAAAAGCGGCGGCCTACCGTACCATCGACAACCGACACTGGCCGCCTGATAATGGCTCATCAAAACTTCAGCCATTTTGGCCCTACCGCTTCTTTAGTCTATATGAAACAACGACTAACTTTCTTATTGAAAATGGATTCACTTCTTGGTAGAGTAGATACCACACTATTTAAATAGAAGGCATAAAGATAAAGTCCTATTAGTTCAAATATATGTTGATGATATTATCTTTGGGTCTCTTGATGAAAAGTTATCAAGAGATTCTCCAAGCTTATCAGAAGCAAGTTTGAAATGAAAGTACGTGATGGGTGAAATGAACTTTTTCCTTGTATTACGCAAGTAAAGCGGGTGATGAAGGATGTGGCGCCCCAAAATTAGGTATACATCACCCATCTTGGGTCGCCACTTACGTGGTATGAATTTAAATACAACTTACTAACATAAGCGTAGGTATGCAATACGACATAAATCGTGAGTTTAAATACAAATATCGCTCACTAGATATTATCTGAAACTCAAAAGGAGTCCTCATTACAATTATTATCACACTATTTCACGAATAGTGAGGACTACTAATCTTATCTTGGGACCATCACTCATTTCCCAGACTCGTCCGGTATATTCTCATTTCACGAAGAGAGCGTGTGAAAAGAAAGGGTGAGTTCAACTAGCCCGATGAAAATATTATGACTAAGATAATGCGAATAAATTATCAATAGTCTTGAACAATGTTAAACCGATAAAATACAATAGATAACCGGTTTAATCAAGCGGTGAATATCTGATCCATTAAAAAGAGTCAAGTAGAAAATAAAGTCTACTATCTTTTAGGTTTTAAAAGGTTTTTCATCATTTATTATAGGAGACTCAAACTTTAATAAATATTCCACATCATCGAATCACCCCCGCACACTACTGACGATGATATTCTTTAGTATCAACGACCACAATTATTCATGCACTACGGGCGAGAATATTTGTGTATTCATTAATGGTCATGATCATTACCAACAATCGTCCATCAATGCACTCTACTACTGACAATTGAGGATTTTTACCACATCATTTGTAATATTACGGTCGTGATTACAAGAATAGTCTCTCGGTCATAATCATATCAAGTCCATCTATGCACTATGAGCCACGTAGATGACTTTAAAAAAATATAAACATGAGGATGATGACAATGATATAAGAATTGATAAAACAAGTTCAAGAATTATTTTATCCGGGAATTATTAACGTCCAAATTATCAATATGATCTTGTTTTGTAGAGTAAAATTCAAGAATGATCGGAAGAATATTTTCATGAAAAGATCTTTGGATGAAACGCAAAATATCGAGGATATTCCACTAATTTCATGGAGTATAGAAGTCAAAGTTTTAACTTATTTGGGTATAATAAAGAATGGAATAACAAAAGAAATCACCGTAAATGCGATAGACCGCCTGAAACAGGTTATTCAGCGTAATAATAAATAACGGAACCGTCGGTGAAATTCACACCGACGGGATGTTCCAACAGAGAATAATAAAGAGGGAACTGATCCGGTGTAAAACACATGAGATAGGATATTCCAATGAATAATAAAAGGCGGAACGAGTCCGGTGTAAAAACACACATGAAGATGTTCCAACAGAATAATAAAAAGACGGAACCGAGTCCTGTAAAAACCACACGCATGGATGTTCCAACAGAATAAAGAGAGCGGAACCCGGTCCGGTGTTAAACACACGCATGTGGATGTTCCAAATGAAATAATAGAAGAATGTCACCAAGTATAGGTAAAACTCACATTATACGAAAGTTATTCAAATGAATAATAAGCGATGGAATAACAACAGCTTCTCTTCTGAATAAGAAAGAATAACACCCCTTACATTTGGTAGGAGATTGAATCTTTGCGGCGGTGTAGTAACAAAATACTCTTCTTCTTTCTCTTATTCTCTATATTTTTCTCTCTAATATAGCTTGAATGAATTCGTGAAAAATAATGAAGCCCTAGGCCTCTATTTATAGAAGATTTCTAGCTTAGCACTTTTCGTGTGTGAAAAGCAAGTGGCTTGACGACGAATCGTTGGTTTGGCGCTTTTGTAATGTGAAACGACAAGTGGTTCGGCGCTTGTAATGTGAAACGACAAGTGGTTCGACGTCGGTAAAGGTAATTACTATTAACGAAGGTAAATACTATCGACGAAGGTAAATACTATTCACAAGAGGTAATTACTATCGACGAAGGTAAATCTTATTCACAAGGGTAATTACTATTGACGAAGGTAATTACTATTGACGAAGGTAAATACTATTCACAAGAGGTAATTACTATCGACGAAGGTAATTACTTATTATGAAAGTAATTACTATTGACGAAGAGACTCTTAGATGATGACATACGAGCCCCCATAAAATAATCAAACTTACCACAAATCAATTTTTTTTTTTCATCAATACATATTTAATCTTTCAACAATTATTAATCATTTATAACTTGTAAATCTCAATTATTGATTTAATCTTATAACATATTATACTGATGATCTTTGTGACAATAATTGAATCAATAATATAAGAGATATGATCAAAGAATTCTTGTAGCAATAATTGAGCATAAAGTGAAACTTCTCACGTAAGCATCGATAATCAATACCGTGTCTTCTTATGCAACTTCACGCGTATTCATCGTACTTTTTACCACCGGGATAATTCAATGCTTTTAACGGTAACACCTCAAAATCGTTATTTTTATAAAATATTTTTGTCGCTTTCTCGATCCGATGATAATAATTCATTATTATGGGGTCCACCAATGATTGAGCCATTATGCGAATATTCCCTAACAAAAGAATATTCCCAGAACAAACGAATATTTTATAACAACTTGCATACTTTTAAAAAATTTATAAATATTACCCACAACTATAACATTATATCAAATTTATTCCATAATATTCAAAAATAATATTTATAGAAAAAAAATTCATCTTTATTTATAAAAGCTGGGGTCTTACAAAGGAATCTTTATCAACCAAGCCAAGTACATTAAAGACTTACTTAAGAAGTATGGCATGGAATCAGCCTCTCCCATGAAAACCCCAATTACTCCTGCAACTAAGCTTGACAAAGATGAAAAAGGTAAAAGTATTGATATAACTCAATACTGAGTATGATAGGCTCTCTTTTATATCTAACCGCCATGAGAATGGATATAATGTTTTGCAACATGCATTTGTGCTAGATTTCGAACTAGTCCTAAAGAATCTCATTTAAGCTACTTTGTAAAGAGGATTTTCGTGTATCTCAAATGTATATCCCACTTGGAGCTTTGGTATCTGAGGAGTCCTCATTTGAGCTAACAGGATACCACAGATGCTGATTTTGCAGTCGCAAAATTGATAGAAAAGAGTACCGATGGCACTTGTCGATTGCTAGAAATGGACTTGTGTCTGGTTTAGCAAAAAGCAAAATTCGAAGGTCTCACTTCAATCTGCAGGTGAATACATTGTTCTTAACAAAGAAGTTTGGCGAAGAAGATAGAGCAACTATATCTCAAATTTCTTTGAAAAGAATAAAATCAGCCACAAGACCAAAAGGCCATCAATCTTTTCGATCGAAGAGTCTCTGCCGATCGTAGAGACCGGACCAAACAAGGAAGTAGCTGCAACAAACATTTTGGCTGATAAGAAGGATAAAAGCGAAGAAAAGTCCTAAGGCATGGCTCAAACTAAAAAGCGAAGAAGGAACCGAAGAAAGAAATATAGTCTTGTCAATGAGAAAGCACTAAAGAGGGAAGACAAAGAATTGACTGCTGAAAAGGAACCAACAAATGAAAGCGAAATAGTCAAAGCTCAAACTGAGGGGGAGACTCCTGGAGATCTAATGATAGAGGATACTCCTATTGAGGGGGAGATGGCTGAAACTCCCATTATAGAAAGTGTCCCAGTTGAGGGGGAGTTATTGATAGTACAAGAAGATGATCACGGTGAGGGGGAGGCTCATGCAATCTCTATGACAGAAGAAGAGGTTCCGGGAAGAAATGAAGAAGAACCTGTGCAAAAACATCATGAGACCATTGAGATAACGGAATCCTCCAACGAAAGCAGAAAAGAGGATGAAGGTGATGAGGTAGGGATTATAGCTGTGGGCATTGATGGGCACAGAAGAGCCAACTATGAACAACTATTTGCATATCTATCTATGATGCCTTTCCACCAAGCTCAAATTCTGAACTCTTGGGATCACATGTTCTGGAGTTTCAAAGAGTATCCGGCCATCTCAGTGCTAGCCAATGAATTCCCAGGGAGATTCAATTTTGCCAAGAACTTCTCACCAACAGTTCTTCCTCAAAGAACAAACTTGAGGTACTATCTATCTCAACTCTTTTAAGAGTTAATTACTTGCCATCATCCTCATTTAATCAATTTTATGAATTCCCACGATGGTTGGAAGTGATTCTTCATCCACTGAATCAATTTCCGATTCAGAGAATCCCAAAATTACATGGCGAGGAACCAAATAAGATCAACTCCCTAATGCTCCCACAGCCTATCAACTCTACGATCACTGACTCTAGACCCATTGTAAAGTCTCCACCTCAAAACGTAGAGTCACCAACCTTAAACATCCAAACCCAGGCCCCTCCATCAGATATATCTTCCTCATCCAGCAACGAATACTTCAATCTTGATCTTGCCCTCTACTCCTTGCAAGAGCAATCCAAGAGCACGCCACCTCCCTCACAAATTCCTCAACTAAATGAACTCCTGTCAGAACTATCCACAAAGGTTGATTTGTCAGCAATGTCTGAGAAAGTGATCAAGGAACTCGACGAGAGTTTTGAAGATCATACTGCACTTATCCAGTTGAGATTAACATCAATGATCAATGCTACAAAACAATATTCCAAGATCCCTAAGCTCAGGCTCTCTAAAACGCTCAAAGAAATCATCAAAGAAATGCTTCAAAACATAAAAGACAGGGACGATATTCACTTTCTTGCAGCTAAAAGGCATCGGGATGCTGTCTTGATCTTACAGAAAACTCAAGAATCTCAGAACAATCTAATGATACAAAGCATCAAAAGTCTTCAACTACGATCGAGAGTTTCAAGACTTCTCCATCGGTCAAATCGCAGAGACGAAAACTGTTTCTCAACATTCTTCAACGACGTGAAACTCGTTCTGATTTCTTGATCCAAGAAAATCGTGAGGACATTGCTCAAACTCAGAGTCAACTCAACGAGCTTGTCCAAGGAGTCACTTGCCTCGAGGAACCCACCTGCAAGGCAAATCAATCAGCAGACTCCACGATCCAGCCATCAGACTTAACGATCTGATCAGCAGGAAGTCTTAATGGCTCAACCATTAAAAGTCGAGGGCGACTACCACTCTCGCGAGGTGTGAACAAACGAGCCTAAGAATGCCAATTGGAGATCCTGCATTCATGAATAGGCATGATCACAATCCTAGACTAAACCCAAGTGAGCTAGAAGATTTGGCGAAAAGAGAATAAAGAAGCGAAAAAAGGAGAGGCGAGGAATATCTGAATCCTCCAAGCAGCTAAAAGGCCGAAAAAAAGAGATAAGTTGAAACTTAAACTCTGTAAAGCTTATCGTAATATCAACTATTCGGACATCAATAAATTCATGCATATTCTCTAGAAATTTCAAATTGCTTCAACGAAAATATTAAGTCGCGTTTACTTTATTGAAAATGCATCTAAATATTGATAATCGTGACAACAAATCTCCTTGGTTATGTCGACATCAAATAGGGGAGATTGTTGGAAGAATGCATATCTTGATTTGATGTTTAAAGTAAATGATCATGATTATTTGTAAAGTCCTTAAAAGAATATATGTCAATGACTTAGTGAGAGATCAAAATGTTAGGTTGATCTATCGTGAAACGTCTGAGATAAACTCCAACAGAATCGTAGTCTATCAAGTTGATCAACAGATTGCAAAAGCCAAGGCAAGATCGTAGAAGCTTAGAAGATCGTAGTGTATTTGCCTTGAAGGACCTCTTTAGAAATCGTAGAATGGTGCAGGGCGTTTGCGAAGCTAACTCAGAGATCGTAGTGTGCTCTCGGAAACGTTGAGTCTGCAAGACGAGCAAGTGATGATCGTCGTGTGAAAAGATCGTAGTGTGCAAATCCTTGCGAGAAATCGTAGTGTTCTCTTAAGAGCAAGTACCAATATGACAAGACACTACGATATGGATAGTAGAGTGTCATCTGCGCATGTGTCGAAGCATCGAGCCTCTAACTTTTGTTAGAAGACAAGTTCCAACAAATGAGGAATGGGTTTTGAGCGTTGAAGCACTCACCAGTCCCAATCGCATAAAAGATATCCTTAGTATTGATCAATAGGAACGTATTCAAGAAGCTAAGAAAAGGACCATTAAGTGCGGAAAAACACCTTTTTAGTGTTAGGTAAAAAGCGATCGATGTGTTAGTGGGCGGTGAAATTCGAGAAGATGTGCGAAAAGTCTCCATCAATGTTCGAGAAGGTCAAACGCATTTAATGCTTCTTCAAAAGGCTTCAAATCGGATAGATTTCAAGATCACATATATACGAACACGACGGATGAGAAAAAAAAGAGAGCAAGTATTAAAAACAAAAAGGTGAAAGAATACTCGGCCAACTCTACGATCCGAGAAAGATAGAAAGTTTGCTCAGCTACTCAGTTCTTTCGAACAAGTGCTTAATAGCAACTGAGTAGCACCAATCACGATTTCAACAGCAACTCATCAACTGAAGTGAGAAGTTCCAAATCTGAAGGACTTGAAGAGTTCTAAGTGAATCAAAAGAACCAAGTCTCTTTGGACTTGAAGAGTTCAAGAGTGAACTAAGAAGTGCCTAGACTGCTGGTCTAGAAGGAATCTGTGAGATTCAAGAAGTGTAAAAGACATCCTTAGAAGACAAGTTCCAACAAATGAGGAATGGGTTTTGAGCGTTGAAGCACTCACCGATCTAATCAGATAAAAGATATCCTTAGTATTAATCAAAAAGAACGTATTCAAGAAGCTAAGAAAAGGACCATTGGGCAGAAAAAACACCTTTTCGGTGTTAGGAGAAAGCGATCGATGTGTCGATGGGAGAGTGAAATTCAGAAGATGTGCAGAAAAGTCTCCATCAATGTTCAGAAAGGTCAAACGCATTTAATGCTTCTTCAAAAGGCTTCAACGGATAGATTTCAAGATCACATATATACAGAACACAGACAGATGAGAAAAAAAGAGAGCAAGTATTAAAAACAAAAAGGTGTAAGAACACTCTACGATCCGAGAAAGATAGAAAGCTTGCTCTGCTACTCGGTTCTTTCGAACAAGTGTTTAATAGCAACTGAGTAGCACCAATCACGATCTCAACAGCAACCCATCAACTGAAGTGAGAAGTTCCAAGTCTGAAAGACTTGAAGAGTTCTAAGTGAACTGAAAAGAACCAAGTCTGCTGGACTTGAAGAGTTCAAGAAGTGAACTAAGAAGTGCTTGCTAACTGGGCAGAAGGAATATGTGAGATTCAAGAAGTGTAACAGACATCCTTAGTGGATTCCCTACTCAAGGAGTGGATTAGGAGCTTTAAGTGCTCTGAACCACTTAAAACCGTTGTGTCTTCTATAAGCTGCTATAAGCTCGCTATAACTGCTATAACCGCCTTTACTCTCATAACTCAAGATATCTAAAAGAAGGTTTACTATATACTCATTCCATTTGCATTAATCACAATCATTCTAAACCTTTTAAAAAGAGAGTTTTAAATATCTATTCAACCCCCCACCCCCTTCTAGATATCTATTGTGCCTCCTGGAACTAACATATATGATTCATATCACTTCTTATGGTTCGAAATAATCATATTATCTTGATATAGAATACAAAACTTATAGGTAAACTATCTTATAAGTCATGTTAAATGTTGAAAAACTTGCTTTACATTTGCCTTCCCCAATTTGTGTTCCCCTTAGACTTTGGAATTTATCCTTACCCAATTTCTGTTTCTTTCAGACTTTGAAATTTAGCCTTTCCCATTTTTTGTTCCCCTCCCCATATTTCTCTTATAAAAGGGATCTTTGGCTCCTCGTTTCTATACACCAAGCTTTGAGAAGCAAAAGAGAGTTCGAGAGAGAAAGCTCAAGTTTGAGCATTAGAGGGCTAGAGAGGTAGAGAGACATAAACAGTTAGTGTGAGCCTGATTTCTCAACAATTGGTATCAAAGCTTTTGGTTTACGTCGTTGGTGTCTAGGAAAGAGGTTCAAAAGGCAGCGCCTTTAAGAAATGTGGTTATTTAATTAGTCACAGTTACAAAAGCACGAAGAGACTCCTACCAGACTTACACTTACCTGGCTAACTGGTACGATCCGTTTAAAGAGAAATTAGGCAGATCACAAAAATGAAGATGACAAGTGCAAGTGCGATGTATAAAGTTGAACCATTTGACGGTAAGTAAAATTTCAGTATTTGGCAGTGTACAGTCAAAGATGTATTGGCTCAACAAGGATTTACAAAGGCACTAGAAGGGAAGACGAAGAAACCGACGACTATGACAGATAAAAAATGGACGGAACTTGAAGTAAAGGTCGTGGCAACAATCAGATTGAGTTTGCACCACAAATCAAATATCAAGTTTTAATAGAAACCTCTTCGAAGGACTTGTGGGAGAAACTTGAGAAAGTTTACAAGTCAAACTCTATGTCAAACCGTTTATATTTCAAGAAGGAATTGTGTTGGCTTCAAATAAAAGAAGGGTTAGATTTGACCAATCATATTAATGAGTTTAATATATTGGTGACCTAACTAACCAGGATTGATGTGAAGTTTATAGAAGAAGATAAAATCTTATTGCTTCTTGTCTCTCTACTAGATTTATACTCAACTCTCCAAACTACTCTTTGTAGAGAAGGAAAAGCTTGCAGTTGACAATGTGATGTCAGCAGTCCTGGACTAGGATAAGTTCAGGGGCACTAATTCAAGAGATCAAGGAGTCGGTCTGCATACATTTTCAAATGGGTGTGGCAGGGGTCCTAATCAGAAGAAGTATTTTGGTAAGGAATGAGAAAGGTCTCAGTCGAGACCAAGCAAGAAGGATAAATCTCGATTAAGTGTTATCTTTGTTATGGAAAGGCCACTACAAAATTAGTGTCCATTGTTGAAGAAGGATGATAAGAAAAAGGTAAGCGATTGAAAATTTCACGCTAATGTTGCTGAGCAAATGTATGATGTATGCTACTCCACAGTGACAAAAATTGAAGTTTCACAAGGTGATCTCTTATCTGTTAGGGACAATAGCAGCTTTATAGATTGGTATATGGATTCCAGATGTTCTTTTTATATGTCCCCTTACAGGGATTGGTTTAATACTTTTACATCCTGCAACGGTGGTACAATTTTATTGGATAACAATGCAGGTTGCAAAATTACTGGGATAGACACCATCAAAATTAAAATATTTGACGGGGTTGTCAGAACATTGGGCGATGTAAGGTATATTCCAAAATTGAAGAAGAGCTTGTTATCGGTTGGAGTACTCGACTTTATAGGTTGTACTATCTCAGTCAGAGATGGTATCATGAAAATTACCAAGGGTTTGATGGTAATTATGAAGGGTTAGAAAAAGGCACCCTTTACAAGTTGATAAGGGACATAATTGCTGGTGGAGCAGCAATTTCTGTGCAGAATAATCACAGAATTATGTAACATGCGACTTAGTCATTCGAGTGAAGGTGGAATGAAAGAACTTCACAAATGACAGTTGCTGAAAGGTGTCAAAACGTACAGTTTGGATTTTTATAAGTTTTGTTTTTACGACAAACAATGGAGGGGAATGTACTTGATTATGTACATTCAGATGTTTGGGGGTCGATCAAACAAAAGTCCGAGGTTTTAGAATCTTTAAGTAGTGGAAAGCTAAAGTAGAAAACCAGACCGTAAAGAAGCTGAAGTATTTTAGATAAGATAATGGCATAGAATACAAGTACAAGTCATTCCTACAGTTTTGCCAGGATGAAGGTATCACCAGACACTTCTAAGTTAAAAGAACTCCAGAGCAAAATGGGGTTGTCAAGAGGATGAATTGAACTCTATTAAAACGTGCGAGATGTATGAGGTTGAATACAATTGCCCAAGAGTTTCTAGGCTGAGGCACTCAACACGTGTTATCTGATAAATCGATCCCTTTTAGCTGGAATTGATTACAAAATCCCCGAAGAGGTATGGAGTGGAAAACCAATTGATTTTTTTGTAATGAAAATCTTTGGTTATCAACTTATATTCATCTGTTAGTCGAGGAAGCGACAGTCCCAAATTTCGATCTAAGGTCGAAAGAGTGTATTTTCCTTGGATATAAGTTATAGGATCCAAAGATATCCAAGATCCAAGAAGAAGTTGTTAGCATTGATGTGGTGTTCAATGAGAAACACATGCTGAACAAATTCGGGAATGAAGACTCCGCAGAAAGTGACTTGCAGAAACACCCAGTTAAGGTGGAGCTTCCTGAAAAGACAAAAATCTGAAGAGATTAAAGATGATCGTCCTTCATATCCCCAAGAGAGGTCCTATAATCTTGTTAGAGGTCAGAAAAAACGAGTCAACAAACTAGTGCAGAGATATGAGTTTGATGACATGGTTGCCTTTGCCTTGATTCTTTGGTAATGGATATCCAACTAGCTATCGTCGATGCTATTCACCGAGAATAATAATGATAATTAAATGGGCAATAACGATGATGTAAGAAATGGAGTATTTACAGAAGAACCAGACTTGGGAGTTAGTTCAATTTCCAAAAGGATTGAATGCTATAGGATGCAAGTGGGTGTTTAGGAAAACGGAAGCTCAGTTTGATAAAGAAGGTGAAAGATTTAAGGCCGGTTAGTGGCAAAGGATTCTCTCGAAGAGAGGTAATCATTCTGAATGAGATCTTCTCACCAATTCATGAAACACACATCGATTTGGTTGATTTTATCTATTATAACATTACGAATATATGAGTTAGAGCACCTGATGTGAAAATAACTTTTCACCACGGTGATTTAGAAGAAAATATTTACATGAAGTAGTTTGAGGGGTTTATTGAACCAAGGAAAGAGGGCTTAATATGCATTTTGAAGAAGTCTCTATGGTTTGAAGCGGTCCCAGAGAGAGTGGTACATAGAGTTTGACAACTTCATGGTAGTGGTTACTCTCGCGTTCGAGTTGTGATCCATGTGTGTATTTCAGATCCCGTGATGATGGTTCACCAAAGATTCTTGACGTTATATGTCGATGACATGTTGATAACAACAAAGAGGAAGTCGGATATTCTTCGGTTGAGAAGAATCTTGTGTGAGCCAAAAGATCAAAGGTATGGAATTTCACGAGGATCGTCGAGCAAGAAAGTTGTGGCTAACTAAGAAAGGATATGTGTAGAAGGTCTTGAGAGGTTTAACGTGAACAATGTTAAACCAGATTAGCAGACTCCGATGGCAACACATTTCAAGTTATCTTCACTTTATTAAGCCCACATATAGCGAGGATGAGGTAAAATATATGTCCAAAGTACCGTATCTGCAAATGTGATGGGTTGTCTAATGTATGCCATGGTATGTACAAGCTCCAGATATCTCACATGTCTGATGCATGTGGTTAAGCAAGTATATGGCAAATCCATGGAAAAAAGCAATGGAATCTTTGTGAAATGGATTTTTCGTTATCTAGTCGGTAAAACCAATTACGATCTTATGTTTGATCGTGATACCGTAAGAAGTGAGGTTACGAGTTTGTTGATTCGGATTATCTTTGAAACCTAGATGCTGAGGAGATCTACGGCGGGGGTTCATATACACTTTTGAGGAGGATGTATATGTTGGAGGTCGGTGTTGCAGTCTACGGCAACATTATCAACAACAGAGGCCGAGTATATGGCATTGATAGAGGCAAGTAAGGAGGCTTTGTGGTTTAAGGGACTAGTTGAAGAACTAGGCCTCAAGCGAAAGGTATCACGATTATCCAGATTCATATGATAGTTAAAGTGATAGTCGATGTCTTTATTCATTTAGCAAAGAATCGGTGTTCCATGTTCCATGCCAGACATATAGATGTTAGGTATCACAAGATTTGTGAGTGGTCGATCAATGGTGACATTCAGTAGCTTACAAAGTTCACACAAAAGGAGAACGCCAGTAGATATGCTCACAAAGTCGGTTACAACATAAAAGTTTAAGCATTGCTTGGACTTAATTCACTCCGTCGAATGCTGAGTTCGTGGTGGAGTATCGAGGGAGAGTGATACATTCACAGACACAAAGAAGTTCACAATATTTGAAAAATACAAGTCAAGGTGGAGATTGTTGAAAAAGTTGCCTTGCATTTGCCTTTTCCCAATTTTTTTTTCCTCCATTTTTGTTCCTCGGACTTAGAATTTAGCCTTCTCCATTTTTTTGTTCCTCTCATACTTTGAAATTTAGCTTTCCCCTTTTCTTGTTCCCCTCTCCAAATTTCTCAGTAGAGAGTTTGTAATCTCCACATCATTTTCATAGTGAATTTATGAGATCTCTATCCGTGGTTTTTCCTAGTTGAGTTTTCACGTAAAATTCTTGTGTTGTTATTTTATATCTCATATAGTAGTGTGTTTGTATTTATTTTATTGTATTTGTGTGAGCCTTGATTTCTTAACACTAAATTTGAAATTTGGTTTTCTCTCTGTTTTGTTATTGTTTATTTGTGAAAGTTTTTGCTAATTGTATAGGTCAAATGATATTTATATTTATTTGCATTCTTAACGTCATTTTGTATGTTTAAGATTTGAATATGATTTACTAGCTTATCGGTTATGACTTATGAGAAACATCCCGGCAATAATAAGGTTCATGTAATTTTTTTGCATGTTCAACTAAAATAACTTTTATGGTTATTTCTGCCAAATGACCTGGCAGGTTGAAATATTTGAACTGAAGATGAAAAGTTTGCAAGTATCACAACTCCAGTGCAGATTAAAGGACATCTATTTTCCATATATACAGGTTTGACTGAAACAAAATAGTCTTTCTTGGATACTTGTGCATGTTGTGGTGTTACAAGAACAAAATGAGTAAAAGACTTTGTATTAGTACTGGAAAACCATGCGATCACTCATCGTACAAGTTGATGCGGAATAAGTAACACATAATGCTAGGCTTGGTATACTGTGTATGACTTGGGTATGATTTTTGTGTGCATTTTTGGATGTGCTGCACAATAACAAGGATCTTATAAAACAGAGTCTAGACAAAAGGTAAAAACAGGTAAAATACAGTACTTGAGATTTGAATGAACCAACTTTTGAAACCAAGTTTAATTCATTTTTGGGAAAATTGGATCATGCCTTAGTGGCTTGTTCCTTTCTAGTTGTAAATGGTCCCAAGTGTCGTGCATTTAGCATTCACATTCATGCTTGCACTCCACTGTTGAGGCTTCCTTGATAATTGCTATAGCTTATTGCATCAACAGGATCAATAATTGAATTTATTGAAAATCGCAAATAAAGCAACTTGTTCATTAAAATTTAAATTGGATCAAGATGATAATGGCAATATATCATAGCCATCTTCTAGTTTGTGCAAAGGCCTCAGGTTCTGGACATTTCTCACATATAATTGAACACCAGAATGTTTTCACTCATTAAAGTGATATTTCCTATTTTCTGCATTATCACTATTTGTGTATAAAAAAATTAATAAAGGTAATGTTTCCTATATGCTATGCTTATGTTCTGTTATTCCAATGGGCAGTGTGATGAAGAGTCTAATACAGGCAGGACCATCATGCCGATTAAATTTCAGGTCTGATCGGTCTGTCAACACTATTGTAGACTCTATTTTTAGAAATTTGTTTGTTTTTCTTGAAACTGTCATAATATGTCCTATATTTTATCCTGTGGTAACAATTTTTTTGTGTTGTTGCTGCTTCACTTATAAAGATATCAGTCTGCTGATTTTGTAGTGCTTCTTACTTGCCTTACTCAAATTTAGTTTTACTGGAGGACTATGTCAGTTTTTATTTTTCCTTGAATTAATGAACTCTTCCAGTGTCTTATGCATATAAGCAAAGTTTTGATGTTCAGTATTATGAATTTGACTTGTTAAGGAAGCTTATTTAAGAAATGAAGTGAAGCTTTCCTGAATAACAATTGTATGAAAGAAATAGTTCTTCTGTTTTGTTTCTACTTTTTAGGAAACAATTTGAACTCTTCAACTTAAAAAAATTTAATAAAAATTAGTGGTTTTACGATTAACTAGAAAGGTTAAATTACATTAATATTTTGTTATGAGAACCATCAAAAATTTGTTTTTTGGTTCGTCATATATATATATATATATATATATATATATATATATATATATATATATGTATGTGACAAGTCAAACCATAGACAAGTGTCTTTACCTTTGGAAAACTGTTTAGTTGACAAAACTAAACTACATTTATTTCCTTACCTTTTTAGAATAAATGATATTTCATCTTCTCTTCTTCAAATCTCATGTCTCTACCTCGTGCAACATCAGCTAGAAAGATGAGTGTCTCAATCATATAACTGAAGCTGTTCTGGCATTAGCTGGCTCATCATATCTCAAATAGCTCTTAGTGAGCAATATGTAAGCACTTAATTATGAAGGAACTTTTCTCCTAACCATGATATGTGATAGCTCCAAGGGCGAAACTAAATCCTTTTTTTCGTAATACCAAGAATAAATTTTTTTAAGGCAACTAATTCCTGAAAACATATTCTCATCTCATCAACTGATCAAAAGGAAGCCATTGTTGCAGAGATACTCAATCACAGGGTTGTAGACTTAATTTGCATATCAAAAGTATTCTTTGGCTCACAATGATCTGCTTTTCAATAAGTTATTCAAAATGAAAAACATTGAATGATTGAAAATAGCTAGCATATGCTAAAACATGGATGAGTGAGAGTAGAGAGATGTGTGGATTAAAGGGAGGGAAGAAGAAAGATGGTGAAGGCGAAAAGGAGACAAAGAAATAATTTTTTTTTAATTAACATAAGTACGTAATTCGTTATATTGCTTTAGAGAAGCTTGTCTAAGGTTAGCCTTAAAATAGGTCCCTCTTATGTATGTGTTTGAGTAGAATTCCATATACATGTTGGCATTAACTAATAAAATTCAATTATTTTGGCTTCCCATCAAACTATGTACATGAAGGAAATCTCATATGTATAAGATAAGTACTTTTGTAGGTTAATGACATTGATTTAGCAGAAATAGAAGGTGGGAAGGTAGCTATTACCAACATAAACTCCTGCAATGGTCCTGAGTTTGTTTTACAACTTCACTTTTTATTCAAGCCAGGATCCCACTGCTAAAAAAAGTCCAGGTAAACACTCTACACAGTGTTGTCATATATGTGACTAGCAATGTTGTGTTATTTGATAATTGGCTGACAGTTTTCAGTACTTTTAAGTATCTGCGGCTTCTACTCTCTCAGGATTAAGAGCATCTCCAGAAGCAAATGCACGGCTGAAGTGTATTTACTTTCCAATTGTTGAGGTATTACTATATATCTACCCTTATTTTCTCTTAAGCCCAAATTGATATCTATATATATATATATATTCATTTGTACAAAGATTTATACATGAACTTGCATACACTCACACAAATGCATGCTATACACCGCACACATTCATACACACACTCACACATTTATGCACACACTCACTCGCGTTCATGAATACATACATATATATATATATATTTGTTGTGACGCCCCAAAATTAGGTATACATCACCCATCTTGGGTGCGCCACTTACGTAGTATGAAATTTAAATACAACTTACTAACATAATTGTGGGTATGCAATCTGACATAAAGCTGTGAGTTTAAATACAAATATCGTCTACTAGATATTATCTGACTCAAAAAGGAGTCCTCATTACAATTATTATCACACTTTATTTCACGAGAATAGTGAGGGACTACTAATCTTATCTTGGGACCATCACTTTCGTTTCCCAGACTAAATCCCAAATATATTCTCATTTCACAAGAGAACACGGTGAAAGAAAGGGTGAGCTCAACTAGCCCGATGAAAAATATTATGACTAAGATAATGCGAATAAATTATCAATAGTCTTGAACAATGTTAAGCGATAAAATCTGATGAACAACCGGTTTAAGCTGCGGTGAATATCGATCCATTAAAAGAGTCAAGTAGAAAATAAAATCTACTATCTTTTAGGTTTTAAAGGTTTTTCATCATTTGTTATAGGCGAGACTCGACTTTAATAAATATTCCACATCATCGAATCACCCTGCTTTACTGACGAGGATATTCTTTAGTATCACGACCACAATTATTCATGCACTACGGGCGAGAATATTTGTGTATTCATTAATAATCAAGTGATCATACCAACAACTATCCATCGATGCACTACTACTGACCACTGAGAATTTTTACCACATCATTTGTAATATTACGGTCGTGATTACATTACGAATAGTCTCTGGTCATAATCATACCAAGTCCATCTATGCACTTCTGAGCCGCGGATGACTTTAAAAAAATATAAACATGAGGATGATGACAATGATATAAAATTGATAAAACAAGTTCAAGAATTATTTTATCCGAGAATTATTAACGTCCAAATTATCGATATGATCTTTGTTTTGTAGAGTAAAATTCAAGAATGATCGGAAGAATATTTTCATGAAAAGATCTTTGGATGAAACGCAAATATCAAAGATATTCCACTAATTTCATGGAGTATAAGTCAAAGTTTTAACTTATTTGGGTATAATAAAGAATGGAATAACAAAAGAAATCACCATAAATGCGATAGATCATAGCAGACGGGTTATTCCAACAGAATAATAAATAACGAGAACGGTCAGTTGGGTGAAATTCACACAAGCGGATGTTCAACGAGAATAATAAAGATGGAACCGGATCCGGTGTAAAACACATGATAGGATATTCAATGAGAATAATAAAAGAGCGGAACCAGTCCCGGTGTAAAACACACGAGCGGGATGTTCCAACGAATAATAATAAAAGGCGGAACCGGTCCCGTGTAAACCACACAGAGCGAGATGTTCCAACGAGAATAATAAAAAAAGGCGGAACCGAATCCTGTTAAACACACGAACAAGATGTTCCAATGTAATAATAGAAGAATGTCACCAAGTATAGGGTAAGCACCGTATATCTGAGTTATTCCAAGCATGAATAATAAGCGATGGAATAACAACAGATTCTCTTCATGAATAAGAAAGAATAACACCTCTTACATTTGGTAGGAGATTGAATCTTTGCGACGATGTAGTAACAAAAAATACTCTTCTTCTTTCTCTCTTATTCTCTATATATTTTCTCTCTCTATAGTTTGAATGAATTAAGTGAAAAATAATGAAGCCCTAGGCCTCTATTTATAGAAGATTTCTAGCTTAGCACTTTCTTAGTGTGAAAAGCGCAGTGATGTGACGCATTGGTTTGGCGCTTTGTAATGTGAAGCGACAAAGTGGTTCGACGCTTTTGTAATGTGAAGCGACAAGTGGTTCGACGTCTGGTAAAGGTAATTACTATTAACGAAGGTAAATACTATTGACGAAGGTAAATACTATTCACAAGGGTAATTCTATTGGCGAAGGTAAATCTATTCACAAGGGTAATTACTATTGACGAAGGTAATTACTATTTGAAGAAGGTAAATACTATTCACAAGGGTAATTACTATTGGCGAAGGTAATTACTATTGATGAAAAGACTCTTAGATGATGACATATGGGCCCCCATAAAATAATCAAACTTACCACAAATCATTTTTTTTCATCAACACATATTTAATCTTTCAACAATTATTAATCATTTATAACTTGTCGTCTCAATTATTGATTTAATACTATAACATATTATCTGAGATGATCTTGTGTGATAATTGAATCAATAATATAAGAGATATGATCGCGTGATTCTTGTAGCGATAATTGAGCGTAGGTGAGTGTCTTCTCACGTAAGCATCGATAATCAATCTGAGTGTCTTCTTGTCAATTCTGGCGTATTCTTGTACTTTTACTGCCGGGTAGTTCAATGTTTTAACGGTAACCCTCTCTGCGTTATTTTTATAAAATATTTTTGTCGTTTTCTCGATCAGATAATAATTACATTATGGAGTCCACCAATGATTGAGCCATTATGCGAATATTCCTAACAAAAGAATATTCCCCAGAGCCAAGCGAATATTTTATAACAACTTGCATACTTTGCAAAATTTATAAATATTACCCACAACTATAACATTATATCAAATTTATTCCATAATATTCAAAATAATATTTATAGAAAAAAATTCATCTTTATTTATAAAAGTTGAGGTCTTCTGACCTCCCTTCTTATGAAATTTCACCCTCGAAATTAGAATTACGCACAGTATGTTGAAGAGGTAAGGATACCTTGATTTCATTTGATTCTAACTCCCAAGTCATTTCCTCGACATCGTGGTTCCTCCATGAAAACTTTGACTTGAGGTATAACCTTGGGCGTAGAATATGTTCCTTCTTATCCAAGATTTGAACGGGAACCTCTTCATACGTCAAATCTTCCGCTATTTCGTCCGGTTCTAACTTTCAATAATGTGGTTCGGGTCTTTCACATATTTACGTAACATAGATATGTGAAAAGCGTTATGAACACGAGGCATATTTAACGCGAAAAGCGAGTCTATAGGCCACGATTCCTACTCGATCGAGGATTAAAATGGGCCAGATGAATCGAGGATTAAGTTTTCCTCTCTTTCCAAATCTTGTAACTCCTTTCCATGGAAGCGACTCTTAACAACACATGATCTCCTATATCGAATTCCACGTCCTTTCGATGAAGATCGGCATAACTCTTTGTCGAGATTTTGTGAGGTTTTTATCGTTGTCGGATCGTTTGAATCTTTTCCGTAGTCATACGTACTGACTCCGGTCCCAACAACGCGTTGTTTCACCCACCTCATCCCAAAGTATCTTTGAGAACGACACTTTCTTCCATCTGGCGCTTGAATGGAGCCATGCGATACTTGCGATAAGCTGTTGTTGTAGGAAAACTCCACCAATGGTAAGAACTTGTCCCAACTCCTTGAAATCAAGGACACGAGTCTTAATAGATCTTGAAGAGTTTGAATAATCCTCTCCATTGTCCGTCCGTCGCGAGGATGATATCTTAAAACTAAATCGTGAAATCTGTGCCCATAGCTTTTTGCAAACTAACCCAAAATCGTGAAGTGAATCTTGGGTCTCGATCGAAACTATGGATCTGGGCGTACCATGCGATCTTACAATCTTGTTTATGTACATCTGACGAGGCGTTCAAGTGTATAAGTTTCTCGTGTCGGTAAGAAATGAGCGGACTTGGTCAATCTATCAACAATGACCCAAATCGCATCAATGCCTTGAGAAACTTTAGGAAGGCCGTGTGAAATCCATGGTAATGTGCTCCCACTTCCATTCCGGAATTTCAAGTGGTTGCTGATGGACCTTTTGGTACTTGATGCTCGCTTTAACTTCGTTGACAAGTTAGACACCTTGAGATAAACAGTATTATCTCTCTCTTCATATTGCTCCACCAAAATGTATGGCCGAATATCATGATACATTTTGGTACTCCCGAGATGGATTGCAAATGGTGTGTTGTGCGCCTCCATCATGATATTATACTTTTAAATCGAATTCGTTAGGAACACTGAAAGTCTGGAGTTGACTCAAGTATTCCTTCTTCATCGATTCTTGCTTCCGTGATAGCACCTTCTTGCACTTTTTTTCTCATACGCGCCGGTTCAGTGTCAGCAGCTTGGCGGCTTTAACTTTATCGATTAAAAGTCGGTTCTACTCAGTATACTCGCTATCATCACATCGTCCTGAGTCTTTAACTCTATCTCCATCCTTTGCAAGTCACACAAAATGGGCCTTTCGTTGACAATATCGCACTCGTGCTTGCGTATGATTTTCTACTCAATCGTCGATTTACCACGTTAAACTTTTCGGGATGATATTGGATGGTATGATCATAATCTTTCAATGATTCAAGCCAACGTCGTTGTCGCGTGTTGAGTTCCTTTTGAGTGAAGAAATATTTGAGGCTTTTATGATCCGTAAAGATCTCCACTTTCTCCCCATACAAGTAATGCCTCCAAATTTTAAGTGCAAAGACAACAATATGACTAACTCTAGATCATGAGTAGGATAATTCCTCTCATATTCTTTGAGTTGTCATGAGGCATAAACTATGACTTTTCCATGTTGCGTAAGAACACATCCCAACTCTTTGCTCGAAGCATCATTGTAGATGACAAATCCTCAAGGCGGATGGTATTATGCGAGCAGTCTTTGAAATAAGTCTCTCTCTTGAGTTCTTGAAAACTCTTCTCATTCTTCGCTCCAATAGAACTTTGTATCTTTCAAGTCAATGAGTCGATGGAGTAGCGATTAGAAAAATCCTTCCACGAATCTCCGATAATAACCAACTAAACAAGAAAGCTACGTGCTTGATCATTTGATTTAGGTTGTTCCCGACTTTGAATAAACTTGATCTTTCTTTGGGTCAACGGATATTCCATGACTTGATACCACGTGCGAGGAATGCTACTTCTTCAAGCCGAACTCGCATTTCTTGACTTGGCATAAAGCTTATATTCACGAAGCTTTTGGAGTGTCGACCTCAAGTGTTGCTTTCATGATCCTCACGACTTTTGGAATAAATAAGGATGTCATCAATAAAGGCGACCACAAAGTGATCTAAATATTCCTTGAATACTTTCGGTTCATCATATCCATGAAGCGGCGGGGAGCATTAGTCGATCGAAGGACATGACTAGAATTCATAATGCCCGTCTGGGGAGTTAAAAGCCGTCTTTGGAATGTCGTGAGCTCTAATCTTCAATTGGTGATATCCGGAACGAAGATCGATCTTTGAAAAGAATTTGGCTCCTTGCAATTGGTCAAACAGGTCATCAATACGTGGCAATGGATACTATTTTTGATGGTGGCGTGATTCAACTCCCGATAATCAATACAAAGTCGCATACTCCCATCTTTCTTCTTCACGAATAGAGCAGGAGCACCCCAAGGAGAAGTACTTAGGGGCGAATAAAGCCAATGTCTAACAATTCCTGCGGTTGGGTCTTTAACTCCACGAAGTTCATAGAGCCATTCGATATGGGGCTTTGGAAATAAGTTTTGTCTGGGTTCAAAGTCGATACAAAATTCAATTTCACACTCTGGGGGTAGGCGGGAAGTTCTTGAGAATCGTCGGAAATTTATTAACAATAGGAATATCGTTTAAAAGCGGCGTATTTTATTTAAATCGTGACATGAGCTAAGAAAGCTTGACATCCGTTTTTCAATAAGCGAATAGCTTTATGGCTTGAGATGACCGTGATTGATTTTAATGGTTTGGTCGTTTGAATTCGCATAATAGGTTGATTAAGAATATGAAAGCTAACAACCTTACGAAAAACAATCAATTTTTGCATGATAAGTAGTTAACCAATCAATCCACAGAATCACGTCAAATCGCATGTATTTTAATGAAATAAGATCGACGGTAATGTGAGGGTACCGATTTGAACCAAACAAGACTTATAAGCGATGGATGTAATGAAGGTTTCTCCCAACGGAGTTTCCACAGATAAGTCAAAGTCTAATTTCTCCGAGTCAAATTTAATCGATGAGCGCAAGTAGGAGAAATAAAAGAATGGGTAGAACCGGTATCAAATAAAGTATAGACTTCATTAGAGTTTATGATAAGCTTACCCGTGATGACCTCATTCGGTTCCTTGCTCTTTGGGAGGTCACAACAAACGCCTCCCTCACTTACAGCTCTGGGTTTGAATTTTACGGGATGGCCTTTGGTGCCTCCATCCTAGCTGAATTTGTCTTGATGGCAAAAATCGAGCTAAGTGACCTTCTCTTCCATAATTATAACATGCTTTGAATGGCATGACGCATTTGGACTAATGTGTCCTCTCCTCGCATTTGAAGCATATGATAGGTGGTCTTTCTCCTTCCTTAACAATGGGTCTTTGGTCTTGGCGTCTTTCCACCATTGTTGAATCTCCGTTTCTTGAAATGTCCATTCTTATTGTTTTGTACGATTACCACCAAAAGTGGTTACCATATCTGGCCCATTGATTCCCTCCACGCTTGTTGTCACCGCCGATGACTACTCTCCATTTGATATTATAATTTCTTACGGCTTCTCTCTTTTAGTTGTGTTGACTCATTATCGCGTTCCACTAATCGAGCCCTATTTACAACATCTCATCCAATACAAACACGGTTTATGAGAAATAAGATGTTGGCGTATCTCGACTTTAAACCTCTTAAAAACATTCGCGCCATTCTCTTTCATTATCCACCAGTGGGGCCGAAACCGTGATAACTCATAAATTTTGCCTCGTATTGCGACACGGTCGTATTGTTTTGTTCGAACTTGATAAATTCCACCTCCTTCATGTGGCGAATACTTTCGGAAAATTATTTGTCGTTGAAACGACTCTGGAACTTCTCCCAAGATATCTTGATATAACGAGTTGAGTACGTTTCTACCGATTCCCACCGATGTCCGCCTCTCCGCATGACATAAAAGCGTGAAAGGAACCTTTTTGCTCTCGGAGCATCCCAAGACATCAAATATCTTGGTAATCTGCTTTATCCACGCTTCCGCCGTAAGTGGTTTTGATTCTCCTTAAACTCCGGTGGTCCCGGTTCCTTGAATTGTTTAGCGGTGACCGCTTCGAGAGTTTTCCGTGTTTCCACCTACGTTTTGGGCGAAGTCGCTCTCTCACTTTCTTTGTTGCGTAAACCGTAAAAAACCTCTGAACATTTGATCATTCATCATTTAGTCGGTGTTGTTGTTTGCGTGAGGATTGTCACCTTCACGATGCACATTATCCACGATTATTGATATGTGGTGAATCAACGATCGCTGCGCTCCATTCTTATTCTCAACATTCTCGGATGTCATTTTCGAATCTTGCCACAAAACAAAAGGTTAATTGACGTGTAACAAATTATCCTATCTTGACCAACCAATAAAATAAAGACAAAACTTAGGTAGGTCATACTAGCGAAGGTATTCCCGTCTCTCCCCTCCTAGTACTATTCTCACATCTTAGCGGGGATCATATCCTAAGCTCGATACTAAGCTGTGGCGCCCAAAATTAGGTATACATCACCCATCTTGGGTCGCCACTTACGTGGTACAAAATTTAAATCTGACTTACTAACATAAGCGTAGGTATGCAATACGACATAAGCGTGAGTTTAAATACAAATATCGTCTACTAGATATTATCTGAACTCAAAAAAGGAGTCCTCATTACAATTATTATCACACTATTTCACGAGAATAGTGAGGACTACTAATCTTATCTTGGGGACCATCACTTTCGTTTCCCAGACTCGTCGTCCCATTATATTCTCATTTCACAGAAGAAAGCGGTGAAAGAAAGGGTGAGCTCAACTAGCCCGATGAAATATTATGACTAAGATAATGCGAGAATAAATTATCAATAGTCTTGACAATATTAAACCCGATAAAATCTGATAGACAACCGGTTTAAGCTGCGGTGAATATCTGATCCATTAAAAAGTCGAGTAGAAAATAAAATCTACTATCTTTTAGGTTTTAAAGGTTTTCATCATTTATTATAAATGAGACTCACTTTAATAAATATTCCACATCATCGAATCACCCCACTGCTACTGGTAGAGGATATTCTTTAGTATCGCGACCACAATTATTCATACACTACGGGCGAGAATATTTGTGTATTCATTAATAATTAATGATCATGCCAACAATCATCCATCAATGCACTACTTCTGCTGAGAATTTTTACCACATCATTTGTAACATTACGGTCATGATTACAATCGAATAGTCTCTCGTCATAATAATCATACCAAGTCCATCTATCTTACTACTGAAGCCGAGATGACTTTAAAAAAATATAAACATGAGGATGATGACAATGATATAAAATTGATAAAACAAGTTCAAAATTATTTTATTCATGAATTATTAACGTTCAAATTATCAATATGATCTTTGTTTTGTAGAGTAAAATTCAAGAATGATCGGAAGAATATTTTCATGAAAAAGATCTTTGGATGAAACGCAAATATCGAGGATATTCCACTAATTTCATGGAGTATAAAGTCAAAGTTTTAACCAACCCAGTATAATAAAGAATGGAATAACAAAAGAAATCACCGTAAATGCGATAGGCCGCATGCAGAATGAGTTATTCCAACGAATAATAAATAACGAGCAACCGGTCGGTGTGAAATTCACACCAAGCGGGATGTTCAACCGAATAATAAAGATGGAACCGGATCCGGTGTAAAAACACATGAAGATAGAATATTCAGCGAGAATAATAAAAAAAGCGGAACCAGTCAGTGTAAAACCATGCAGAGATGTTCAATGAATAATAAAAAAGCGGAACCAGTCCGGTGTAAACCACACTGACGGGATGTTCCAACAGAATAATAAAAACGCGGGGCAACCGGTTCCGGTGTTAAACCACATGAGAGGGATGTTCCAAATGCGAATAATAGAAGAATGTCACCAAGTATAGAATTAAACCAGCATTATCTGAGTTATTCCAATGAAATAATAAGCGATGGAATAACAACGCTTTCTCTTCATGAATAAGAAAGAATAACACCTTACATTTGGTAGGAGATTGAATCTTTGCGGTGTAGTAACAAAATAAAATACTTTTCTTTCTCTTATTCTCTATATTTTCTCTCTACATAGGCTTGAATGAATTAAGTGAAAAATAATGAAGCCCTAGGCCTTTATTTATAGAAGATTTCTAAACTTAGCACTGCTTGATGTGAAAAAAGCGAGTGAGCATTGACCTGTTGGTTTGGCGCTTTGTAATGTGAAACGACAGTGGTTCGGCGCTTTTGTAATGTGAAACGACAAGTGGTTCGACGTCGTGGTAAAGGTAATTACTATTAACGAAGGTAAATACTATTGACGAAGGTAAATACTATTTACAAGGGTAATTACTTATTGATGAAGGTAAATACTATTCACAAGGGTAATTATTATTGTGACGAAGGTAATTACTATTGACGAAGGTAAATCTTATTCACAAGGGTAATTACTATTGACGAAGGTAATTACTATTGACGAAGAGACTCTTAGATGATGACATATGAGCCCCCCATAAAATAATCAAACTTACCACAAATCATTTTTTTTTTCATGAAGATATATTTAATCTTTCAACAATTATTAATCATTTATAACTTGTAAATCTCGATTATTGATTTAATCTTATAACATATTATCTGAGATGATCTTGTGACAATAATTGAATCGATAATATAAGAGATATGATCAAACAATTCTTGTGCGAATAATTGAGCGTAGGTGAGTGATTTCTCACGTAAGCGTCGATAATCAATCTGCAGTGTCTTCTTGTCTGTTCTGGCGACATCTTGTCTTTTTACCAACCGTAGTTCAGCAGTTTTAACGATGTAACACCTCCGCCATTAGTTATTTTTATAAAATATTTTTGTCGTTTTCTCGATCAAAATGAATAATTACAATGTAATCCAACCAATGATGATTTAGTATTTAATGCGAATATTCACTAACAAAAGAATATTAAATGAAAAACGAATATTTTATAACAACTTGCATACTTTTGCAAAATTTATAAATATTACCATTTATAACATTATATCAAATTTATTCCATAATATTCAAAAATAATATTTATAGAAAAAAAATTTATCTTTATTTATAAAAGCTGGTGTCTTACATTTGTTTCCACATATTTTTATCTTATGGTTAATAAAGGGTAAAGAAAGCATTGAGAGGATTTTAGAGAAGCTAGAAGCAGAAGGATGTGGAGTTGATGAAAATTACGAAAGCTTTAGTCGCGTATCTATTCGGTGCCTAGGTCGTTTAATTCCAGATGCTCGCTGGGTGAGCTGCTCAGAACTTTCAGTTTCAAGTTTCTATTAATTTCCATTACAATATGTAAATCATGGAATTAATGACGTCATTTTGATATTCAAGGTATGCGTCATACTTGCTACACTTGAAAATAAGGGATAAACTAATAATTCATAGTTATTTGTGTAGCTATTGATGAATTTTATTGATGTTTAGAAGGATAATGTCATGTATTAAATACTATTTTTTTATGATTAATTTTTTAATATAAACTTTCAAGACTAATTTTTTTTATTGAAAAAAATAAATGAAATTAGATTAGGTTTAATTGTGTCCTAGACTCGTAGGCAAACAGAAAAGATTCAAAAGAGGGGGTGCTATTTTTGGAGGGAGTATCTAACTCCCAAAATCAAAAATAAAATAAAATTGGAAAAAAAGGCAATTTAACCAGCGGATGTAATATTGAATTCTTTCTTATACTTGAGTCTCTCTTTTTACTGTTTAGACCTGTCCTTCTTGTGTTCACTCTTTCAAGCAACATAGTGAAGTCTCTAGAAGTCAAAATCTGGTATCTTCACTAGAAATTGATATGTCCAGATGCGATAGTAAATAAATGGCTGGGTAAGAGCGTAACTAAAGGGACTAGCAAGAAGAAGACCATAGTTGTTGTTCAGGGTAAGCCTGATCAACCTGATTTGATCCCATAAAAAGTACGACTATCAGTATTAGGATTCTGAACTAGAGGTGGGAGAAGTTTTACAAGTGATAGTTGCTTAATTATTGACATCTAGCATCGTAGTCCATAAATGGGGTGTTATTAGGAACCGTAATATTTTAAAAAATTAATGCCATGATGTTTTAACTTACTAGAGCAGTTAAGCTTGTCTAAATAGATTGGATCTTCTAAGAACATTGCTAAACATTAATTCAACTTGTCCAATGAAATTGTTTGGTGGAGTAAAATTTTGCACCCCTGAACATTGATGAAACTACAGAGTTTAAGTATAATACATATATATGTGTGTACATGTGTATATTTTCTATTCCAAGATGTCTGGAATGATTCTTGTTTTGGTTAATAGCAATTTATAAAACTGAAATTAGCAATATATCAGGCATGGCTTCCTTTTATGGAGCCCAGGCATAGAAAGGGTGATAAAGCGCAAATACTAAAGAGATGCTGCTCGAGAGTGAAATGCTTTATTGGTAAAAGACATTTTTTTTATTTACTTAATTTTTTCTTGCGTCATCAACATGCTTTTGCAAATGTGGTTGCAGAAACTGATGCTGGTTTCTACCCAACACCCTCCAAGGTATTTGGATTGGTTTCCTTTCCTATCTGTTGTTACATAACTATCAATGTGAATGTCAATGGATATGCATCATTTGTGTGGTGTATTTACCTATATGTTCTAAAGGTTTGTGAGAAGGGAAATGCCATAAAGTGGAAGGCTATTTCCTTCATTGTAGTCTATTATTTTCTGTCGTTACTCCTGAAAATAAGTTCCAACTCTCACTTACCAATAATGATCTTTTACATTATAGACAATTTATAGTACCTATGTTACAAAAGTTTGTCTTCATTTACCTAATGTAAGATGATAGATAGAGGTATTGTAGGGAAGGAATATCTATTGCTATATCACAGAGTTGCGTAATTGTGACTTCTTCATTTGATGACCTGTGCAGCATGGTGGATATTTTATTCGACCCATTCCATTTAATTGAATTATTACTTTTATTTTTCCTATAATTCATTATGATGATGAATTCATTTTCTTGCAGACTGATTTATCGCATCACAATCCTTATACCACTGCCTTAAAGGACTTTGGCAACAAGCGTCTTGAGAAAGATAGAGGTACTTTTGTTTTCTACTGTAAATTTATTTAACTTGTAATTAGTTTATGCTGATTTCATATCATTTCTACGCACTCAAGTATAAGCACATTTATATTCATTTCTAGAGGTACAAGTCGAAATTTATAAAGATGGAAAGATATTAACACTTCAGCAAATGGAGAAGCAATATCAAGAGTGGATTTTACAGATGCATGATAGTTATGATGAAGAAATTGACTGTGGCGAGGATGAACCTGTTCTTATCATTAACCCCCCAAAGAAGAAGCAGCTTGGCATCTCTTCGGACGGTAAGCTTGTAAGATATAATACAGTCTGATGTACTAAATTGCTATCAGTGTTGTATTGTCAATATCTTTGCCTTTTGATTGATGCAAACAGTGGTTCTTTATTAATTCATGTATGCTTCTTGTAAACGTTTGTCATAACTTGCTACATTATAATTTATAGTTGTCAGGGTTCATAAAATTGTAAGTAGGAAAGGCACATCCTGGCAATCAGGGCAGAAGATCAAAGTTATGAAAGGAGCATGTTCAGGAGTATACAAGAAAAATATCTATGCAGAACTAGAGTATATTCTCCTTGAAGGCATTCAAGGGGATGCAGGTGGTAAGTAATCTCAAAGAACTTGTATATGCTTCAAACATTTTATATTTCTTATCTTTTATAGTAGTAAGAGAATATAGAACTTTTGGGTAAACAGATGCCCTACCTCTTACAGAATCCTTTGTTGACCTGCATTTATGTAGAAGGAACTGAATGTACAACAAATACATTATTTAGTATAATCACTGCTCCAGATAATTATTGAAGTCATCCTTGACATTTTGAGAAATCTAACCTTCTTTTTCACTTTTTTTTTTCTATTTATTCTTCACTAAAGGGGATTCTCGAATTATCTGCAGGTATACTGTTATATACATTATCTTTTCAATTAATTTTTTTTGTGTGCTTATTCTCGTTTTTCGTAATAATTTCTACTGTTTGCTGTTGTTACTTTGGTACTGGAAGACCAATAGGTACCACTGGCGAAAAGGGTTGCCAACTTGCAAATGACAAAGATGAGAATCCCAGTATAGATATTGGTGAATCTATTTCCTTGCCCATTAGTGTTATCGATTCTGGAAAGGTTAGGCATTTAGTGTCACATATTATGTGTAAATTTTACTTGTTTATTCTTCAGGATTTTCTACTGTTTCTATGTTATTTGAGTAATTCATTAAATCATGAATTGTTCATACTACTAGTGTCTAGCTATTGAAAGTACTGAATGGAGTTTACAACTTGAGAAGCTACATCAGAAAACTCCTTCCTCGATTGACGTGTTGAATGCCAGTCATTGTGAAGAGTTGGAGGCCAAAGGGGTTAGTTTTATTATGTCTGTTTTGTATATAATTTTGTAGTTATGTCTTTGCTATCAAATGGAGTACTGTTTTTGCAGCCTTCTTTATCTTTTTTTTCTTCCTTCAGATTGATCTTATTTCGTACATTGTAACCAAAATATATGTTCTCCTTACAGGCATTACCTTTTGATGCTGTAGTTGATGCTGGACATGTTCCTCCAGATGAAGTTGTTGCAGTTGTCCGTCCTACCTCTTTTAACTCTGTGGGTGCCTCCAAGACTTTGGATCAGAAGTATATTGCAAGAGTCGAATCCGAGATGGCTCTAGAAATCAAATTTATGGCTGAAGATAAGAATCTGCAAGAATATACTCATATTCATTCTGCTCGTGTTTCACCTTTATCGCGTAAAGGGATTCATGGTCTATATATATTCTCGTTGCGATCAAAATTTCCAAATATATTTGAGAAGGCTGGTGAATATAAATTTTCCTTTCATCTTGTAAGTAGTGTGTGAGATTCTTAGTTGTTTTTCGGTCTCCCTAGTTATGTCTCTTGATATATTTCAAAGATTATATATTTATATCCCATATCTGAACTTGGATTTTGCTGCTGTGAAATTCTGTCAGATAGACTCGAGTTGTAGGAATTATGTTAAAAGTGTAGAGGTTAAAGCATTGTCTCAGGCTAGGAGGTGGGGGCTTGTAAATGATATGCAAAGCCTTGCACAATGTAGTGTAAGGTAAAGTACCTGCATTCTGTTTTGTGACTGATGTATTTAACTTAATGCATCTGATGTACATTAATTCATAATTATTCTGGAGCATCTCCATTTGTTTTCTCTTTCTTTCATCTTAAATCTTTATTTTATTAAACATGTCTGTATTCACATTTTTTTTCCCATTTCATTATTCTTTTTGGGTTCTGGGAAGACTTTTTTTCCAACTCTATAAATTTTGTAATTTCCCATTTAATTATTCTTTTTGGGTTTCTGGGAAGACTTTTTTCCAACTCTATAAATTTTGTAATTGTCAAAGGTAAACCATTTATAACGCTACATTTACAGGAGAATAAAATGTGCTTACCATGCTGAATATGATGCATCACATATCCATCTCAATGTTGGAACATGCATGCAAAATATATTGCTACAGAACTAAATAAAGTAATACATTTTAAACTACAGTAAGAGCATATAGAGAAATTTAACTAGTTTCTTGTAGAATAAGTCTTAAATAGAACTATCACAACTGGACTCTCACTTATATTGACCAATACAAGTACACATGTTTAATATGATTCTGTGATCCTAGTCAAGGCATGTGTAATCTGCATGAAAGACTGTTGTATCAGGATCCATGAGTAACTCTTAGGTAATAAGATGGAGCTTGTATGTTGTCTAAGATAAAAATGAGCACCAATAAGGATATGGCACATGCATTTATGCCCAGAAAAGTTTTATCCTCCTAAGCACATAGAATGCTATTTTCATAATCAAAAGTTTTTTTGGTGCTTGTAGTCACCTTTTCTCCTAGATATGAATAACGCTTCTTGGGTTAGCAACACATTCTTGATGAACCTTCATCGCCTTCAATGTCGAGATACAAATTCTTTTATCTTACAAAATAATTGTGGAACGACTGCCAAAAAAACATATGAATTGTAGGTATATGAGAAACCATATTATAGGTTTACTCTAGCAGGAGTGAGGTGCCAGATATTTTTTATAATGGAATAAGCTTTAGAAGGGAAGATAAAGCATCACAGTTGGGTTTATATCACATATGTCGTATACATGATGCATATATTCATTAAAACTTTATACGATGAAAAGTTGCAAATTTCACTTTTGATGCATATGCTACCATATGTAGCACAGCAGTTTATATCCATTGATATTGTATTTCTTTATTGATTTGTATTTGTCTTGCATGTTTCTGATTGTTGTATATCATCCATGTCAAGTGCACTCTGTGTATTTATGTTCCATTTACTAACTGCACTAACTTCTATATTACTAATATTGCCCTAACTTTTAAATTCAGATGCTTTCTATATTTTTAAACAAGTAAATTTTCTCTGTAATCTATCCAATTTGATTTCAGAATTATTCCTTTGATATTTAACAAGTTTAATTCCCTATATTAGTGTCGATGCAGTAACAAAAATTACTTGTTGGACAGGGTTGGTTCATATTTTCCCTCGTTTTCTATCGCATGCTATGATAGATATGACAACCGCACTCCATTCACACGTGTCCCTGAAGTGATGGTCAAAATTTGTTCAAAGCGGGATGTCCTATCGTATTTAAACAAAATGAATACATATTTTTCATCCAATAAATTAGCTCTTAGAGTTGAGGTATGATCTATCTACTACTGTTTTCTTGTGAAGTTTGATAAGTCACTTTACTTGTATCTGTTGTGCAACCGTATCTTTTTGTAAAATTTTTTTAGGACTTATTGATTGAAAGTTCTGAACTGGACAAGATTCGCCCAAGGTATGAAGCCATGTTAATGATATGTTCAGAAGGCGAACCGTTCAATGTATCCATTCCCTGCCAAGGTATCTGAATTAAACCAACGTTGTTGCATTCATTACTTGTATTTCCTTTACGGACCTTAAAATAACAGATGACCTAATTTTTTGAAAAGTAATTTTTTAATTTCTCACGGCATTCTTACTTTCTTATTTGCATCAGTTTTCCCGGGATCATTACAACATGTTAAAGCCAATCCTAAAATTTTTATGAAGCATCTACTTCCTGGAAATGTTGTTAAGAAGCTTGTATTAGAGGTAATGGGCATTCTAAATGTTTTAAGCAATCGTTCTGTGGGTTTTTGAGAATTTTGTGATCGTGTATCAAGATTTTTAGCACCATGCTTTTTATCGTCTCTATCTTTTGGTTGTTCCACTTATTTACTCCGTATTTTTTGTTTTTAATTTCAGTGGCAACTTTTAAATTTTGGTTCAGCTATCTAACCTAAAGTGTCAATGCATGTTTAATAGGTGTTTGATGTATATGGTAATCATGTGAAAGAAGATTCGGAAATCCTGTTAGCCATGGATGGATTTTGTTTACAAGACAAAGCACCTTATATCCGTAAGGTGGGTATAGCTGCTGAACTTGCACTCATATTGTATTACTAAAATTTCTTATTCAAGTAACAAATCTCTTCAAAAGTAATATTAATTTTAAACGTCTTTGAGAATGTACTTGGAACTTTCATGTGTGCTTCTCCCATTATTGTTAAAAGAACAACAGTAATAGATTATGCTGCTAATATATGTGGCATAAAGACTGTACCATACAAAACTGTGCTTAGTTACAGAATTAATAGTAGTAATGATGGTGGCACTAATGGGACATGATGACATTTTATTATTTCAAAAGACAATTGTGGTAAAGAATTTTAATTCACTCCGACTAAAGCCATTTTCTGTTCCAGATGGTGTTTCTTTGCTTCGTTTTGCTCATCTTATCATACAAGCTTATTCCCTACTTTTTTAAACTTGCACCTTTCCAAAATACAAGATTAATTTTAACTTTTGAAGTCAATTTGAGATATTTCCAAATTCAATATCAACATGGATTCATTTAATATTAGAGGGTACAATTTCGAATATTGTAAACTATGAAAAAAGTTCCTATAGTTGCAATATTTATTGTTTTCAAAAGTTGAATGAATTATATTTTTTGAATTAAAAAATATCTCTAATTGACTTTGAAAAATCAAACTTGATCTTTTATATTTTGAAAGAGAGGGAGTACATTTTAATTTTCAATTTATACTTTTTTGGTTGATTACCTTGCAAGGTAATTGATTTATATCACTCAGCATATAGATATATCTGATCAAATGTTATGTTTGGGTAAATCCTTGCCGTCAGCAACTAATGTTACCTTGTCATACTCTCGCTGGTGTTTGCTGACTCCCTTGTATGCTTCTTCAATTTTCCCTCTTCTTTAGGTTTTATTATAGATCAGTTTCTTTGAAATGTTGTAGTCAGATCAGTTTTTTGTTCTCTCATCATTTTGAATACCACCATTTGTGTCCATCCAGGTGGATAATTTTGGGTGCGTTGATCTTAGTGGCCTCTTGAAAGTTTCAAATGGTTATGGAGAAACAGGTATGCACGTTTTAATTTCCACTCTACATATGAACATTTACCAATCTAACTGTCGGCATCAGTTTGGTTTTACATTTGACATTATATAGCATCTTAGTCGACATTTAATAAATTTTCCATAAACTAATAATTATGAATATCTATGGTATAACAGTACAAGTGTCATCTCTGGTTCATGTGAATATGTTTGGCAATCCTTGTTTCAAAAGAGTTTCTGTTTTCTTTTTTGGGATCCTTAACATACCTAGTACTTAATATTTCTTTATTTTGGTTGGACTCTTTTGAGGCATTTAGTACCTCTATATGACTTCTTTATTCTACTTAAACAATTTCAATGTTTGCAAGCGTATGATATATTAGTGTGCTAAACTACTTTAGGCTGTATGGTTCTAAATATAGTTGTCAACTACTCCCTCTGTTCCAAAATGAGAGATACATTCTCCATTTTAGCCCTTTCAAAAATTAGAGATTCGTTTCTATTTTAGGACTATAAAGTTACATGATGTTCCTAATTTGCCATTACTTTTTTTTTTACTATCATTTTCAATATCACATCATCCCGACTAAATTCCTATCTAATACTAAGGTGAGAATATAAAATTATCATTAAAAGTCGTCGTTTTATAAATGTATCTTTAGGGACTATTTTACTCGATATATGAAAAGTATACCTTCTTCTTTTGGCAACCATCCATAACTATGTGGTTCTCTAGGTTGGATGCTCTTATGCAGGTTGGTCAAGTCTCTTAAGCCATTTTCATTTTCCTCTGTGGATGCCTGCAATAAATACGTTCTGTCTTTTTTCTTTCAAGTTTCAACTCCTCCATCCTAGTATATATGAACTATGGGCTACAGCACCCATACGTTATATGTCAAGTTTTCTCATCTGTTCCCCAAAACTAGTATGAGTTATTGTGCTACTAATCATAAGTTTACATAAAATTACTTTTCCTCCTACAAATAGTTTTATTATTAAAATTATTATTTTAAATCTACATATTGATTGCATTATTCTCATTCTTCATATGTGGGGTGACAATTGATTCCTTGTCCTTCTAAAGTCTAAATCGTTGGATCATAAAGATAGCATTTGTATTTTGTCTTTACATTTCATTTTGCTGTTTGTATCCTTATCATTGAGGTGAATTTTTTTTCAAGTCAAATTCATTTTGAACAACCTTTTCTTCTACAGTGTCCTTTTCCGTCTTATTAGACAAGAAAGTAATTTTCAAGGAAGAGTCTCAAACTGAGAAAAGGGAGATAAGAATTGCGTCAATGGTTTGTAACTAGTTTCTTCTCTTCCATTGTCTTCCTAATTAGCTGAAGTTCCTTACCTACATTTTGTTTCCCTTGTATGCTGGGTCATCAGATCCCTGAGAACTGTGCTGTTGGTTCTCTACTCGAAAATGTTGTGTTTGAAATTGTAAACTCCGAGGGTGGTGTGGATGAAACCATTGATGATGATGAGACAAGTGGCCTGTTCCACACATTAACATTGAACTCCGAGACGATGAATATGGATGATTCTGTGCGATACAGCTTTCGTCATGGACACTGCACTGTTCGTGTCATACCCCTCCCCCAAAGAGAAGGGACTTTCTCATTTGTGGCTGCTTACACTCGTAGCCCAGAGCTCAACATGGTCATCAAGGTCACAAATTCTTCCCCGTAAACTTTTAACAGGTGGTGATGAGTGCTAAATTGATATTTGTGAATGTGTAGGTGAATGTGAAGGAAACTCCAAAAGGGGTGTACGAAAGTGTCAAGTCTCAATGTTCAGATGGACAGATCTTACTCCTCCAGGACTCATCCACCATGATGATGACTCCAAAAGTTGAGAATGACAATTTCCTTGCTCAGTCTCCACATGAACCAATCATGCTGCTACCAGAATCAGCTGCTCCTAAGGATATAAGAAACTTAGTTTTATCTTTTATGAATGAGCAAAAGGTAAGTGATAAGCCTAGTTACGTTTACCGTTATGAGTCTTTAATTACCAGAAATGGAATTTTGTTATTCTGTCCACTTGAGGGTAAGCACCTCCATTCTTTTTAGCTTAATGACCACCTTCTCACTTGCTCACCAAAGATGTTTATATGAGCTTTCACCTTGCAGGAGCTTGAGGATGAAGTTTTCAAGTATGGATTGTCTATTGGACAGAGTGAAGAGAAACTTAAAAAGCTTCATGTTCAGAAGTCTGCAATTGAGCAAGAGCTGTCCAAAATGCAAGGTTTTAATTCCACAACCCGTTACTTTCTCTGTCTTATTTAACTTTATATGTAGGTCTGAAATCGTTGATATGACCCCCGATCAATAACTAATTACTCATTAGTGTCAAAGAGGGTTCCTTCATTAAGCAAGTGGTATATTTTTCTAATAAATATATTGAATTGAGTATTAGAAATATGATTCATGGTGGTAAAAGAGGGTTCCTTCATTAAGCAAGTGGTATAATTTGCTCGCAATACATCAATTTGCAATAGTATACTTCTCTGCACGATAACTTTGTGCTACAGTCGACTCTTACTTAGTTGGAGGACACCACAGGCTATAATTTGTAGTATGAACAGTACCAAAAACTAGTACCAAAAATCCATGTAATGATTTTTGTGGTTTGAACAATACTCCGTTAAACGTACTCTTGGCTATGTTTTAACATGATTTCCAAGAAAATAAAACTTAACGTAGTTGAAGTGACCCGGTGATCTCGGTTCATATTGCAGCTTCCATGGATGTTGCTTTTGATAATGATTTGGACTATTTACCTGAAAAAGAGGTTATGATTGAAAGGATTGATTCCCAGGGTGACTCAGCAGCTGCTGTTATCTGCAAAATACTTAAAGAGCAAAATAGTGATTTTTTGAAAGATATAATAGGTGTGGTTGCGCTTCTTGGAACTGTGCAAACCAATGAGCTTGGCAGGTCTCCCATTCTACCTTTGTATGTCACTTTGATGAGCATGCAAGTTAAGATGTAACTTTGTATTTGATCTTTCTATATTTTCCTTGAAATAGGATTTTGGCAGAGTACCTGGGTGAGGAGCAATTGCTTGCAGTTGTATGTAAATCCTACAAGGCTGCAAGTGATCTTGAGAAGTATGATAAAGATGGAAATGTGAATCACGCATGTGGTCTTCTAGCATTGGCTACTGAATGTGGCAAATCTTTAAATGGGCGCTACAATGTTATCTGTCTGGAGGATATAAGGTACCATCAAGGACAAGAACCCTTGTAGATGCAGTACTGAGCAATGATAGTAATTGTTGATTGAATTATTTTTCCTCGTATTGGTGATTTTCTCAACAGTGCTAACTTTTCAGTTTACTTGGTGGAAAACTCTTAAAAAACTACATCTCAGACTGTAGAGAGGTGTACACTTGAATATGGATTGGCTTAATTAATACTATCATTCTGATATTCAAGTTTTTGTCTGGCAGGCCATACGACGGGGAAGTTGAGTATGATCCCCAGAGGAAGCTTCTGTTGCAAGATCCTACTTTACAAAATGGAAAAAGTCCACCAGGTTTTTTGGGTTATGCAGTTAATATGATATATATAGATGTTCATCACTTGTACACAAGGACTGCAGGTAAGGGTCTTCGGGATACCTTATTCTATGGACTTTTTGGTAAGCTTCAAGTGTATGAAACTAGAGAATACATGAGAAAAGCACAAGCGAACTCTTGCATACACAATGGGGCAGTTTCTTTGGATGGAGGCATCATGAAAGGAAATGGACTTTTTAGTCTCGGATGTTGGTATGTTAATAATATTCAATTGATTTACATGTGTTTTCAAGTTGTCGTTTGTCTTTGTTGTGTATGCTGTTAAACTTGTGTTTTCATCCTTTATTTGTTTGGTGTTTTATAAAAACAACTGCATACTCAAAGGGCATGTATCTACAATTTTTTGTCTATTTCTTGTGAGACATGACATGGCTGAGTGCTTTTGATTGCTTCAGTGCACCACCACATATTTACTTTCCGGTTGTCACGCCTCATAGTCAATGTCATTCCTCTCCGAGAAACATGCACATCCTAAAGATGATGGCAAGAAGGAAATCGAAGTTGAGAGACACAAATGATGAGATAGAGAGAGAGGAAGAGACCTGTAATAAGCACATGTAAAAGTTTAACAAAAGACCCTTGATGCAAAATTTGGAACTCAGCAGATTCTGCATGAACGACTCATCATACAACACTCCTTGCTAGCAGCTCATCATCCATATATCTATCTATCTTCCTGCACATGATTTTTGCAGCAGCAGGTCTTCCAACTAGTTTTTGTACATTTTCAATGTCATATAGCAGGTTTTATTGCTCAACTTGGATGGATGGATGGATGTGCTGAAAGAAACACACAATTTCCAGTAATTTCTCTAGTGTAAATACAGCATTACAAGTTAAGGTGTTATTCACGATGAGCATATTTGGTTTATCTCATTCTAAAATATTATACTTCTTACCAAAAAAAATAAAATAATAATCAATCCCTCCCCTTGATATTTAGAATTTAGTTCTAAAGTTCTACAATAACCAAATTTTGAAAGTCAATTAAAACTTGCTAATTTTTTAACATTTTGCTTAACAATTAACTCTATAATAGTTTTAATATATTATGTTTAATTTTTTTTTAAATAAAATATTTCACGGACATTTGGACGTTTGGCACTGGTCATGGATCATCTATATTCTTTTTTTTTGTTGGTCAGTGGAGTAGCCAATATTATGTATTAATTAAAAATGTAATTTTTTTTTTTTTTTGTTAATTTTAACTCTATAATATTTTAATAATATTATATTTAATCTTTTAAAAATACAATATTTCACGGACATTGAGAGTGGACGTTTGGCACTGGTCATGGATCATCTATATTCTTTTTTTTGTTGGTCAATGGAGTGACTGAAAGACTATATTATGTATTACTAAAAAATATAATGTAATTGTCTTTTTAAAGTTAATTTGCAATATTTAAAAGAATTTATTTAGTTTTAGTTTTATATTAACTGGTTGAACCATCAATTGGACCAGATCGGAGAGCCGATTTGTACCGGTCACTAATTATTACTTTATAAAAATTATTTTCTTTTATTTTTAAAATTTATATAAATTTTAATTTCAAAATTACACAAATTAATTTTAAAACATCATAATGTAGCTCTGTTTTTTTGTTTAATGGATGGAATAATTACTCTCTATTACTTTTTAATTTATTTCGAATAAGCAAGTGGTTATAAAATATTCATTATCGTCGAGAATATTCGTTTGGTCGTGGAATATTCAATGCTTGTCGGGAATATTTGTAAGACCTCGAAATTTTTTAAATAAAAAGAATTTCCTTTATTTTTTATTTTGAAATAGTAAGGGTTGATCGATTAATGTGGATAGTTAAGGGTTAAATCATAAATATTTCAAAATAAGCAAGTGGTTATAAAATGTTCATTTTGGTCGAATATTAAATGCATTTACGCTGCGCGACCGCCCCATAACTTGAAAGCGATTGGATGAGGAAAAGCAACAAAGTTTGGGTGGTTATAAATACAATTTAAGATCATTGGAATTGAAAATATAATATGTCGTTAGGATGATAATATATTAATATATTTAATTATTCTGTTATTTAATTGAATATAAAATTTTAGTATTATACTTGTAAAATTTATTTACAAATAATTAATTATTGATTCATATGATAAGGAAATATTTATTTTATATGAATATAAATGAAAAAATTAAAAATCAAATCGGGGGTTTTGAGATATATTGCGGGGTATTATTTTTAATGTCTAGGAAAAAAATGTCTGAATTTTAATGAAACTAAATTACTAATTATTCTTTAAAATCTACAAACGAACTGATAGGAAAAAAACAATTTTTGTTCTCTAAAAACATAAAAAATACACATGATTTTATAAAAAAAGTATGCTATTAAATTATTTAATTATTAATTTTAAAATTAATTAATTTGACCAATGTTAAATTAGGATATCTGGAAGGAGGACTGAGGGAGTTGCTGCAATTAAGTCTCAATTGCTTGCGCACTCCGATGCGCTGAGCCCGTGGCCTACGCCGAAACTTATACAAACAGAAACAGTGAAATTCCAGTGAGAGAGAGACGGTGACTGTAAATTCAGTGTCAGTGATCATGTATCAACCCAATTACCAGCAGGCATGTTTTCTATCTTGGATCTTCTTTAGGGTTTCATACATTTCATATTTTTGATTTTTTTCGTAGTTTTATGATGTTTGTTTGTGCTTCTTCTTTGTATGCATTTTGTCTCTGATCAATAATTCTGCAGTCTCCGTATCTGCATGTCCTGTTTCTTAGTTCTTAGTAGTAATTTGGGAGAACAAAAATGATTTGTTCAGAATTTGTACAATTAGTCTCTGGTGATGTTGAATTGTGCTTTCTTGTTAAGCATGGGTTAAGAAAATTGAATGAATAGGGCCTCATACTATACGCTGTACTCCCATACTATAAATTGGTTCAATTCTAATGTTGTATATGATACATTGCACTCCCTGTGAAACTCCCTTCTAAGGAAAATTGTAATTTACTATAACTGACTGTCGAACTTATTTTGATTCTAATATCAATAGATTTTGTTCCCTTCATCACAAAGTGTGTTTTTCTTTAGTTTCTACAATTTTATTGTTTGTACTGTAGTGGACCGTAAACTTTCCTTGTATAGGTAGTTTTGTCACATTTTTCTTTGTTAAGTATTGTCTTAACTTATTTGAATGCCGTGCCTAGTTTTCAATACTTTGACAGCCTAGGTATTTGCATTTTCCAGCTAGTGGCAGTATGTTTGTTAGTAACTCTGACTGGTTACGCATTTGATTGGGGGCCTTCCTGGAACAAACTACCTTTTTTTTATTGAAAGATAGAAACAAGTTTTCATGGTTCTGCATCGATCACTATGTATCATATTTGTGAATCTGTGTAGAAGTTATAAGACAAAAAGAAATAGTTCACTACTTTCTTTCTTTTTTAATAATAAGTATACTTTACGACTTTTATCAGTTTATGGGATGTCTGTATGAGCTTTTCCCTTTTTACTAGTGCAGTTTCTTATAAAATGAATCTTAAGATACTTGATGATTTTTTCCCCCAGATGTCGGTTCATACAAATGTAGCATCTGTCCAAAATTCATTGGCGTTGATCCCTGTGGGTCAGAATGATTCTGGTATTACTGCAAAGGCTGAAATGGAAAATGGGGCACTTTCACATGCGGAAGCGGTTGTCAATAGTACTAAGGTTGTCAAGGATATCAAAGCTTCACATTTAATTATCTCATGTATATGATCATGATATTAGATATATTGTCTTTTAACCTTTATACTAGTAAAGTATAAGATTCGAGTCATTGATCTTCTAAGATCATGGTGTTTATGTCTTTATAATTGTTTATATTCTTTGAGAGGTTTTGTGGTTAAGCTATGTAACGTCCTGTAGCTTTAACTATTGCAGAAATTTCAGGACGATCTAAAAAAGCTAGGTCTAAGAATAAAACAACATGAAGACAATATCAAGTTTTTAAGGACTCAGAAAAACAGCTTAGATGACTCCATTCTAGATCTTCAAGGTATGCACTATTTTAAGTTTCATTGCCAGCATAAAGTTTACTCTCTTTACAATAGAGAAAGTTGGAAATGAAAGAGTTAGATATACAGATACTTGTTCACACTGCTCATAAAATAGCATTTCATCTGTTCCACTGGAACTTTATCAAGTTTCTGAAATAACATTTGCCAGGCATCAGCTAATGGGCAGGCACACATGGCATTACTCAGAACTTGAATGATATCCATATCTGGAACGCACTGCTCCTCTACTTTCATGTACTTACTTTCCTAGCCTTTGTACATGACACCTTTCATCTTTCATCACAACCCAACTACCCACAAGGATTTTCTAAGCATCATTTCATGACATATTACTACCACATAACAAAATGAACTGATCTTCTTCTTCTTCTTCTTCTTCTTCTTTTTTTAAAAGATAGTAAAGAGTGAAACTATACTTCTAGGTCTATAGTAGTGTTTCTTTTGATCAAATAGACATCACTTCAGCAAATTAATCTTTTCAACTTCATAGAATATTAAGACCTTGATTCTACAGCAAGAACATTTTCACCTCATCATTGTTTACATATGACTTCTGCTAACATGTATCAATCAGTTACTCTTGGCAACTATTATCCATCAACTGGACCTATGACCGAAAGAGAGGACCTTCCCGATGTACAGAGTGAGGAAGAAACAGTTGGACATATTTTAAGGCACGAGAATTCTGCAGCTGGCATTTTGTACCAACTGAAAACTCGCAATGGAACTCAGGCTTCTCATATTCCATTAGTTAAGGATGTGCTTGGAATTGTTGCAACTCTTGGCAAGGTCGATGATGATAACCTTAGCAGGCAAGTGTGATTTTTTCAGTTTCTGTTTTTCGTTTCTCTTAATTGTGAAAACTGTACTATGCACCATTCCTCTTATTCTACAACATTCCCATTGGTTTCACAGTAGGCAAAGACTTTTTAGCTCTATTTTTTGGTACAATGATATATATTCTGTTGAATTCAGACTTCAGCGCTGCGAATTGTCTCTGACATGTTTATTCATCATAGTAGCTTGTGCAAGTGTGGTAGTGTTTTTAAAGCCTTGAAGGGTTTCTAGATGGGCCTGCTTCTTCTGCTTATGGCCCCGTATAATCTGTTGGTGATTCATGTCACCTTTTTCTGTTCCCATTGATATAGATCTGCGCGATAAAACTAAATTTGTTGTGAACTGAGGAATTCTTGAAGAATATTAAATGTTTATCGAGGCCATGTTTGTTTCAAGAAGAAGATATGGTGTATAACTTATCCTCAAGATTATAAATGTTTATCCAATCATATTTTTGTTTATTGGATAAACATCTGACTTGGGTGTTGCTTTTTATCAAGTTTGGTGATCAGTCTGCAGTGGATTAAAATGGTGCAAAGACTTTTTATGTCCATAACAACCGAAAAGAAAAACAGAAAAGCAGAAAGGAAAATAAACACTGTTAGTACCCTATTAAAGCAGATGAAATAGTTTTATCTCGTTTCACTTCTTAAATCCAATTGAACGAATAATGATAATTCGATAAACATTAGTCCCTCAGGACAAACATGGTCTGAGGAATTCTATAGAGCTTCTATTGTTATTTAGAATGGTTGATATATTGGTATTTTTTAAATTGAACCTATAATGTTTTTGTGCTAGTCTCCTCTCGGAGTACTTGGGTACAAAAACCATGTTGTCAGTTGTTTGCAAGACCTTTGATGGCGTTAAAGCTATGGAGTCTTATGACAAAGAAGGCTCTATAAACAAGATTTCTGGTCTTCATGGGCTTGGAGCTTCTATTGGACGGACTATAGATGGGCGATTTCTTGTAATTTGTCTTGAAAATCTTAGGTATGTGGTTTATTGTCTTCTTTTGCAATGCTGAACCTGTTTTTTGTTCGCACCCGCACAATTTCTCTCTCCTGTCCTTGCAGACCATATGTTGGAGAGTTTGTAGCTGATGACCCACAAAGGAGGCTTGATCTTCTAATGCCGAGATTACTAGGTGGAGAATTTCCACGTGGCTTTCTTGGGTATGCTGTGAATATGATCCATATTGAGAGCTCAAACATATTCTGTCTTACAACCGATGGCCATGGACTTAGAGAGAGACTTTTTCTATCATCTCTTCTCACGCCTGCAAGTTTACAGAACTAGAGAAGACATGCGACAGGCTCTCCGTTTTATAACTGATGGTGCCTTATCTTTGGATGGTGGAATGATGAGGAGTACTGGGGTGTTTTCCCTTGGCAATGGGTAAGAAATTGATTTATAGCAATATCACTATCTTATAACTGCTTATTGCAAAATTTCCATTCATATTCTTTTCTCTTAAAAAGTAGCAAGTTATAGCAGTTCTGATTGTAGTTTACAGTTTTCTTGTTACCAGTATTCTTTAGGCAAACCACTGGTTTTCGAACTTGTGGAGAATTTCAATTGAAGAGCCTTGTGTATATTAGTTTTGTTTTCTAATAGATAATTGTTGTCTACTACATATATATTCCTTTTCAATCTTTCAAAAACCAACTGTACATGATATTTGTTTAAATAATTCTTGTATAATGGCTTAATTTATTAGTTAAGTAGATAGAAAACAAATCTGTTTCTCAGAAATAGGTTCATCTTAGTAAATTCATCTACTTGTCAGCACGCTCTAGGCATAGTCTCTCTTTTACTTGAGTGGATTTCAGTGGCAGGATTTTATGACTCCGATGATCATACAAATTTGGCACTTTTTTGGTATTAGGATTTATTTATAGTTAAAGCAAAAAAATACCATGAAAATCAATCATATAATGAACATTTGCACTAATTATATATATATATATATATATATGTAATTATATATGTGTGTGTGTGTGTGTATACATAAATAATTGTATTCTAAGTAAAGTTTCTTTAATATGCAATTATTTTCTTTGAACTGCTTCATCCTTCAATTTTTCTGATTCAAGGGAAGAAGTGGATGTAAAGTTCCCAAAACACACTGGTAAATCAAGTCTACCTGAGAACTACTATCAAATGGAAAACCGTGGCTAAAGGATAAAAAATGGGAAAAGGAAGGAATGCTGGAAGATATTCGGAGAGAGCAAGTACTTTTGGACAAGGCAAAGTTCAGCTTTGATATGAAGAAGCAAGAGTTTGTCCAGTTCCTAGCACAAAGCTCCCAATGTGTTCAGATTCAGGTAATACCTTGAACATATGATTAGCAATTATGTCTGGGATTAACTGATTCCTTTCAACCACTAGTCCGAACTCAGAACCTCTGCAAGAAAAAAAATTCCTAAATAATTTTGTGTTCATCAGCAGTGCAATTTACTTGCTCCATTTTCACATATTTTATCATATTTTAGGGCCCATGAAATGGAAAAACAGCTTCATGAATCTTGTGTGCTAGTCATAAATCAATATTAATCATAAATCGGTATAAATTGTGATCTTATATAGCTAGTGGCCATGGGTTATTTTCAGTTGAAGTGTTCTATCCGGAGTAGAAATTTCTTGTTCTCGAGGGGTTTTAAAATGCCAATTCAAAGATACAGATTGAATGTCGACTTAGTAATCTTATTAGGTGGACAAATACTATTCAATTTAAGAAAACCTTTATTGCAAATCAATACTTTATCAGAAGGCGGTGTCAGTAGTTAGATGTGTTTAGCAATATGTTACTGTTCCACCTATTGATCTGATTAGTGTTTATACGTTGTAGTAAATTGTTTTGTTTTTATTATGCATGGATAAAAATGAAGATGTTTTCTTTTATAATGTGTAGCATCAGATTCCAGTAGGGCGAGAAAGATCGACCCCCAGATGATATATATGCATAAAGACGAGCACATTCCCCGAAACCAGCTCAGGAAATGAAGAAGCCTTAGTAGCACCGTCTACCCAATTTTGCTCCAGAATTGTTTATACGAGGCTTTTTCAAGTTATCAATGAATCTAGCTCTAAATTCTTATGTCAGATGCAAGTGGTCCTCATTCATTGGAGGCAAATTTGTACTGGTAAAACTGTGTTGATCATCAAATTAGTACTATTAATAATTTGCTCTTTCATTGTCGTCTCTTGATCCCTGGGTCAGTGTATTTATGCTGCAAACCCAGGAAGGGAGGGAACATGTCAGTCAGGTCAGTTGTACAAACAGATGATGATCTTAGTACAATTTGTAGGTTTTTTTTTTTTTACTATGAATGTTACTCTCACTTGGGGGCAACAGGGATGTAGTATCAGGTTGGGAAGATTTGTTGAAAATTGCATTACATATAATTGATCCTTTTTTTTTTTTCTTGTGAAAGATAGTAACTAATTTCTTATTCCATAGCTACACTTGTTAACTACAATTTGTTAATACAAACAAAAATATTGTAAAAAAGTTTAAACTGGTGCCCCAAGTGAATATTTTTAAGATGAAAGTTCGAATTTCCAGGAAAGAGAAGACCTTTTTCTTAAAAAAATGAAAGAAAATTTTAAGTAAAAAGGTTCCACCGAGACTTGAACTCGGGTTACTGGATTCAGAGTCCAATGTCCTGACCACTAGACCATGGAACCTGTTGGGATGCAGAGTAGTAAAATATTTTATATATACAAAAGTAGCCGCGTCTGACAACAGATGTCAGCACCATTTGAACATCCGCAAGTAATGGAAATATTTTCCTGAACATAAAATAATTTTATAAAAATACTCCCACATTAAAAAATAAATAAATAAATTTATAAAATTTTGAATATTCAAATTTAAAAGGCTAAACCTTAAATACTATAAGTTATTGACTTTTTTTTTGCTTCGATAATTATTATTTCAATTGTTATAATCAAATGACCATAAAGTTTGATTTGTCAATTAGTGCTTTTATACGTAATTAAAAAATATATATATATTTTTAATAATTTAGTCACATTTACTAACCATCCATAGACAAGTAGAATTTCATAATGGTTTAATATGGGGAAAAAATTTATTTAAAATAAAATATTATATTTTCACTATTTTGCTTTTTGTTATAGTAAAAACAGACAAAATAACTTTTTATATTTTCACTATTTTGATATTTAAGTGTTGAAGTGAATTTGCTTTCAATCTTTTTTAAAATAAAAACAAGGCTAAAGGTTAGCATTTGATTACTTTTTGCCCCCTATTTGATACTACTACATTACCCCCATTGTCTTCTTGTTCCTGCAACTCACTCTCTAATCCTCCACCAAGACCATCGTGACTGCTTCCAGCCGTAGTAATATAAATCCATCATCATCACTGTAAAATCAACAGCTAACAAATCATATTCTTTGTCTGACATCAAACAAAATGTTTTCTTCTTCAATAAAAAAAAAAATCAAAATTCGAAATCAAACCACGAAAATGTCTCCCAATTCCTATGAATTTTCGGTAGTCGAAGTAGCGAACCTGTTTGAGCTCTCCTATGTCATCGACTCAATACTACGAAACCCACTAATCCAATCTCCAAACTTTCGTGCGACCAAAATTAATTCGGATTGCAAACGGAAAATTTTAATCGACTATATGTTTTAATTTTTTTGCAGAGGAATAAAAGCATCCTATCCTAATCCTAAAAGAGGGATTTTGCAGTAATAGTAGAAGAAAGACTGACGTCAAAAAAGTTGTTAGATTGATTTGATTTAAGTTTTTTTTATGAATTTGTTAAAATAAAAAGACTAGTAATTGAAATTTGAGACGGTGTTTGGAGGATAGAAAATGCGATGCAGACGCAGGGCAGGGAGGGCAAACGATTGATAACAGGGGCAAATTGGACATAAATTAATGAGTTTGGTTGAAGGTGGTGGTATGATATCCACATACGGAAGGAAATATCAAATATATTTGCGGAAATATCAATTTCTTAAAAAATAAAATAATTATCAGTTTTTTTATTAGCAATTTTTGAAAAATACGAAACAAAAACAAAAATCTAGAATTGTACTAAATAATTTCATCCACAATACAAGGGAATCCAAATCTAGGTACTCATATTTTATGCGAGTCGTAAGATATTCTCGAGTAATGACATCCTAATCTTCATTTTCATCTTTTATGTTCTTTATCGTCTTGGCCTCTCTATTTTTCTCTATGTAATTCTCCTCTACTACAAAATCTCAATCATATATACATAGATACTACATGATATTCTCAAAATCAAACAAATTCCCACTCTAAGAATCACCCCTTTCTCTCTCCAAATCCCCTCTGTGACCCCAGAATCATCTCTGTAATACACCACAGCCCAATTTCCATGGCTGCTGCATTAAGATCAAAATCATCCCGATATAAAGCTTCTTTCACTGTTTCTCAGTTCAAATACCTTATACTCGATCACATGTACTCCGGGGCCGGCCGTACGGTTAATTTTCATACCAGTTCCAGACCTGAATTGGACGATTCTTTCAGTAATACCCCTTCTTACCATTTCACCTCATTCAATCCCGTATTGTTTCCAGGCAAATTATTCGATACTCCCAAGTATTTGCAGGGGTTTTATAAGAATAAGAGGAGGATTAATATTGCCAGTAGTTCTTCTTATGGGGACCCTCCTGAAATTTGGCAGCAGCCTTCTGGGGATGGAATTATGGTCCGTTCTGGTGTGAAATTAGCTCAAATTCGCGATGGGGAAGGCTGGAGCTCCGGTTCGGGTGGTGGTGGTGGTGGGTTTGGGTCAAAAGATGAGTCTAGGGGAGGATCAAATTTGGGAAATGAATTTCCGACACCGAAGGAGATTTGTAAAGGACTTGATAAGTTTGTAATTGGGCAGGAAAGAGCAAAAAAGGTAAATTTAAAATTTTCTGTTAATTTGTTTTTATTTATTTATGTTGTTCGGTTTGAATTTAGTCCTTATGGATATTATGTGTTGGAAGTGTCTGTGCAACTAAATAGAAAGGATTAGCCAATTTGATTTATGCTTATTAAATAAGCATGATGTTTTCTTTGATTATTTATTTATTTTTTCAAAAAATGACATTGTTATTTTATTTAGGTGCAATAGCTCTCCATACTTCACTCACATTATAATAAAGAAAGACAGTGTGTTATGGTTTCAGTGATATACTTTGAAGGTATTTTTGCAATAAAGGCTATAATTTGATTTTTTTGTAGTAAATTTATATATAATTTTTTTTAGATGTCTGCCTGTTTATAATGTTGTTACACACTTAGTGGTGTTTGATAAAACTGAGTAATTAAGATTTGAATGGTTAATATATGTTAATAAATTAGATCTTCTCAAGAAAATAACATTTGAACTTAAAAAGTTGTTTGATAACTAAAAAGTGTAAAACATCTAAATGATATTATTCTACCATTTTAACCCTCTGTTTAAAAATTTTATTTGATAATTTTAAATATGTATTCTAATAAAAAAAGAGTGAATAATATTGTTCATGAATGTGTTTATATAAAAAAAGTTATATACTAGTGAATAAATATTAAACAAATCACCTAAAAAAATTAACAACAGTGTATAATATGATGATTATTACATTAGATTAAAAAAATGTGTCAAGTTTAATAGAATAACAACATAATGAAATAGTTCAAGAGAAGAATTATATATCTTCCGTTTCAAAATATAAGATCATTATTGACTTCATAAAGTCAATTTAAAATATTTTCAAACTCATAATTAACATTAATTTATTTGATTTTAGTTTATACAATGATGAATATTGAAAAATATTAAAAAAGTAATACTATCGTAAGATTTATTGTTTCATAATTTTTAATCATTTCAATTTTAAATTTGAAAATATCTCAAATTGACTTTTCAAAAATCAATAATGATATTAAAATTTGAAATGGAGGGAGTACAATATTTATTAAGGCTATTTTTGTCCATAAATTTAAATTTTTTGTTAAGAGGCGGCTCTTAATGGTTTGGATTTATATCTTTCCCTTACCAATTAAGAGACGATAAGAGATAAACAAAATTTTACTAAACAACTTTACCTTCTTACCGAATCATACGTGGAGCTGTTAAGAGGTATTAAGAGGTACACAAACAACACCTTACATTGTTATAGTTTCTTCTAAATTGCATTTGTATTATCATGGTCACTTAATAGTTCCCTGATTGCAGGTGCTATCTGTCGCAGTTTATAATCACTATAAGAGAATATCTATTGACACTTCACAAAAGTATGTAGCTTTGTACCTTCCACTGCCATCAATTTTCTTTTCATGATTGTGTTCTTCAATTATTTTTTTTGGTATATTAAGTTGTTGAAAAAAACTTGTCAAAAAAAGAAAATGTTGCTGAATAGTAAATCCATGTTCATTGTTCCGTACAAGGCTCCGATGTAACTAATGTTATTAACACATTGGTCAAGTGCCTTTAACAAAATCTCATACAAGTATTCTGCAAAAGAAAATATCATTAGTGAGGTTTTACCAATTAATTTGCCTATTTGCATAAGCATAAGATTGATGACATACATTCATTCTCAAGAGTGGGGAAATATGTTGATGACATACATCAACCTTGACATCTAAGTGGACAAAAGAAAAAATTACGTTCCGATCTTAAGCCTTAAGCTAGAAACAAAGTTGTTGCTCATCTTTATGCATTCCCATCGATAACTCCATTGAACCTTGGAAAACCCAAATGGGAACTGTACTCGAGGCTTTGGATCTAAAACACCTCTAACTCCTTGTCGACTGTTTTGAGGAGTAAATTACTTGAGCACTTTGTTAAAGGCACTTGACCGTCTGCACTTTACGGGAAATAATATATTAATAATTTAATATATAATAATAATATTTTTAAACTTACCGTCCGCACTACTAAAGTGCGAATCTTGGAGGGCGTTTTGGTCAGTTTTGAGTTCGCACTTTAGTAGTGCGGGCACCCCAAAATTAAAGTGCGGACGAGGGATAATTGCACTGTTAGATTTGTGATTAGACGGGCACGATTTGTTGCAAGAATAAATTTAAATTTACAACGTTGATTATGGATCGGTCCCTATATATATATATATATATATATTTGTGGAAAGAAAGAGGTGTTTTCCTTCCTCCAGTTTAATTGAATTAGAACGAATCCAACAAGATGTTAAGTCATTTTACAATACCAGCAGACATGCTACATATGAAAGTTGTTTGAAGGTCAATGAAGTGGAGAAATATGGGGAAGGCCTTTCCTTCAATGCATCCACTTTTGCGAGTAAAAGATTTGGTGGAACTAGAGAGGAAGGCACTCTACGTCCACCGTTCTTTGCTTACTTTCACTCTTCCATCCAACCAAATAGACCTGGATTTCCTTTATAGGATACCATGGACTGTAGTTCCTGTGTTGATAACATTTTTGTCCAAAGTTGTGTTTGCTTGCATCATTTTTTCTACGTGCATATATGTAAATATATAGTTCTAATATGTTACTACAATTTGGAAAGTTAGGTCTGCTGGAAATTCTGGCATTGGCAAAACTGATGCCATGGATAATGATGCAGTAGAACTCGAGAAAAGTAATATCCTTCTAATGGGGCCGACAGGTTCAGGTAATATGCTGACTGCTAATGTCCTATCCTTGGATTAGTACTGAATTCTGATTTTTTTCTTGTTGTCAAGAATTTGAGATTCTTGACAATTAACTTCTGATATAATTGTTTGAAATTGGTCGTACGTCAAAGTTGTGACTCGACGAGTAACTTGTTGACTATGAGCGCTCAAAACTTTACTGTAGTCCTGTCATTTTATATATTAAACATCAAAATTTGTTTTGACAATATGCATCTTATCTACTTATTTGTACTATTTATCATTTACTTGTGATGTTGTTTGAAGGACAGGGAAGACATTACTTGCGAAGACCTTGGCTAGGTTGGTGAATGTTCCTTTTGTAATTGCAGATGCTACTACCCTTACTCAGGCAAGCTTTTTTTTTATTTTTATTTGGGGACAAGTCTTACTCAGGCAAGCTATTAATTTATTATTGTTGTTAAAAGTAGGAGGTTTTTCTTATGTTTTTCTTTCTCCTGGTGACTTGATACTTAGAAGCTTAATTCATACTGAACCATCATGTTCTTTAGAAAGTCATTTTTGAGCTTCATTAATTTATATAAGAACAGTAACTTGGTTCTCATAAGTTTCTCGAAGGATTTCTTGATTTATAAACCTAGAGATGCAGCAGCATATACCTGATGGTAGAAGTAAATAATCTCTCACTTTAAAAGAGACTATTATCTGCTAGAAGTTCCAATAATTTGTGAAATGTGTTAAATGTATTATTATTCTTAGAAGAACATCAATTTGGTTCCAGTATAGGAGGATAAATCTTTCTCTCACCGATGTCAAGTTTAGGTTTCATACCAGCTGGGAAAGAGAAGAAATGAAGGAAACGGCAGTTTTCTTGTTTCTTCTACTGTTTTGCCTACATGCAAATTTCCTGCTTGACCTTTATGTACTCAAAGGAGCAAACTTCTTTGTGCTCTGTGTGTGTGTGTGTGTGTGCGTGTTATGTCTGCATGCATACATGCGGACTCCAGAAGAGTGATCTTTTTGTGCTGCTTACAACTTACTAATTAAAATATTATCAGAAGGAAAGACTAATGATCCTTCAGATTTTTGTAAATATATTTACACTTTCTTCCACACACATGATGCATATAAGTTTTGATTCACTGTCAGAGGTCTGATTTTAGTGCAGCAATCATAATATGCTGTTATTTGCAGGCAGGATATGTTGGGGAGGATGTGGAATCCATTTTGTACAAGCTCCTCACGGTAAATTTCTTGAAGCCTACTATTATGTGATAGGTGCAGAGTTTGATAAATTGTTCTTTTGTATTTATTGTGTGTTTTAATTTGGGGCTAATGATCATGCTTCATTATTCTAATTTTAAGCATAACTATATTTCTATCTATTTTTTATTTGTTTATTGATAAGATTTTTTTAGCTATTTATGTTCCATCTTGTAATTTCTTGTGAGTTTTTTTGGTCTAATTCTATTTTCTTTTTAATTTTCCTTTTTTATATAATCCTATGTACTTTTCCAACCTTCCCTTCAAGAGTCAAATCTAAGGATCTTCAACTGCACTAGCTTTTTTGGTGCCTTTATGATGTATTCGTGTTAAAGGAATGTATAAACTAATGTCATTTCCTGATTCAGTGAGTGCTTATTGTTCTCGAGTTTTCTCTAACTTACTCCACTTTCCCTTATGTGGGAAAATTTTGGATACTGGAAAAAGTTTTTTTATTATTATTATTTAAAATAGAGTAAAATACAGTGACACCCCCTTTATATAATCATAATAACACTCACCTCCCTTCTAGTTTTTTAAATAATAGTTAGTACCCTGTAAGTTTTTAGGATTGACTAAATAGATAAAGTTACATATTTACCCTTGTATGTTATCAAATTTTAATTCCTAAATAATATATATATATATGTTAAATTATCCTTTTTTAATACAATACATTTTAATTATAGTTTTATTTGTAATTAAGATTATCTCATTTAAATTGTTGGTAACTTATAAAAAAATTAGTTTAATTAACACATTTTTTTGATAAGTGATACAAATATTAAAAATTTTAAATTAAATTATTAATGGAGCTATTCTAATTAGAGTGATTGAGTATGTTAATAGTTTAGTTTTTGGTGTTTAACAAAAAAAAAAATTATTATTTGAATTCTTAGTTTTATATTATAATTTTTATATGTTAAATTTTGGTATATGTCAAAATTTGGGATGTTTATGATTTTGATTATATTTTTTAGTATACAATTGACATTGTTTTTGTGTAATGTTGAATAAAAAAAATATAATAATATTTATTAGTTACTCGATTTATCTTGTAAAAAGATGTTTCTTTTAATATATTTCTTCTTTTTTGAGTAACAAAATTTTCATTTTATTGTAAATAATTATGCTCAAGTTTATATTTACTTTAATATATGAGAAAAATAATTAATATAATTTTTATACTTTTTTTTATATGAATAATAAGATTAGATTATGTAATAATAAGTTTGTTTTATGTAAATTTTAATATTTGAAAAAATAATTATAATTTTATTGCATTAATTTGTACTTTTTATGGGTATTAAAATTTTACTTTATAATTACAAAAAATATATATTTGAATATATATCACGTAAATTTTAATTTTTGAGAAATTTAATTAGCAAAAATTGCATTACTTTATTTTCTTGATAAAATGAATATTTATTATTTTTTGACATTTATGTTATTTATTGCACAAGTTCATAATTTAATTAATTAGATCAAGTTAAGTATAAATTATAATATACAAATTTATATTTAGTGGATAAATTAAACACTATAATTTGAAGGGTGTATTAGACATTATATTAAAAATATTTTTGGATATTTGTTGGTCAACCACACTAGGAGTAGTGAATGCTACATATTGTAGACCAGAGGGGTACTGCATGTTACTTGAAAATCTAGAGGGGTGGTGAGTGTTATTATGATTATCTAAAGGGGGTGTCAGTGTATTTTACTCTTTAAAATAATAATACTAGCACAAAAAAAATAGATAAATTAATTTGGAGCCTTTTCATGCCTTCCAAATTCAATACATCGTCTTTGACAGATTAAAAAGGAATTTAGTTTCCTTTTTTAAAAAAAGAGAAAGAAGAAGGAATTAGATTTCAGAAAGTAGGACTTCTTTGTTATGGATTTGTGACCCTTTCACATTTCAGGTTGCTGACTATAATGTAGCAGCTGCCCAGCAGGGTATTGTGTATATTGATGAAGTTGACAAGATCACAAAAAAGGTTTTCCTTCATATTCAATGCTGAGAGTTATTATGCATTTTAACCTTTAAAGACCTTGCACAACTTATTATGTGCACTTTTCACCTCTTTCTCCTTTATGTGCAGGCTGAAAGCATTAATATTAGTAGAGATGTTTCAGGGGAGGGTGTCCAGCAGGCATTACTAAAAATGCTGGAAGGGACTGTAAGTGTTAAACTTTTTCATGTATTTCTATCTTGGGTAATACTGTAATAGTTGTTCCATTGTCAATCGATACATCACCTGTCTTTGCAATGCAATAAACTTTATTTCCACCCGAGAAATTCTAGAGCAACTAATAGAGATATTCATGCTCAGAGCTTGTATTTGTCCCATAAAACTTATAGCTAACAATTTCAATTATCTTGTATGTAGCAGTTGATCTGTGACTATATGTTACGTCTTTGTGCTGTAGACATCTTCCTTTGGAAATACTAATGTTTTGAAGTTTGATCCAAAGTTTGTTGATCTCTGTGTTATTATCTTTACATAGAACTGATTAAGTGTTGGTTAATTATTTATTTTATGTTAATATAGTACTTTCTGAATGCCTTTTTCGGCAATTACTCCCCTAACTATTTCTTTTTGTTCTGTTTCTGTAAGCCCCGTCAAAGTTGTTGTTATGTTTGTATAGGTTATTATGTTGGAATTGCTGAGGACTCTAGTTTGTATTCTGATCTTATTAATTTTGAACCTTCTCTTGCAATGTTTAGTTATGTAGAAAGAATTCCCAATCAAAGGAAGAAAACATAAAGTCTTACTGTTGTCATATGGTTTATTCACTATGCTTCACTTATCAGTAAAAAATAATAATTATATTTTGATCTATGCTGTCTCTTCTGTTCAGATAGTCAATGTCCCAGAAAAAGGAAATCGAAAGCATCCCAGAGGTGACAATATACAGGTAATAATGAAATATGTGTATATATGTATCATGTATGTGTGTATATATATATATACTGCTTTTCTAACACAAACTATGAAGAGCCTACATTGCTTTTAGAAATAAACTAGCTTGGGTGAAGAAATGCCCAACCAAGATTGCCTTACATGAACACAGTCAGTTACAACTAAAAAAAATCCCATACGACTATCTAAGGAGATTTTCAACTGTTTTTTGGTTCATCTATTTTGCTACTGGATTACATACGCGCCAAATCTTAGGCCGTTGATTATTTGTAAGAAGACTGAGTTATGATTTTCAAGAGCAAACCTACAGTACATAGACTTGTTTGAATGTGTGAATACCCTTGCGGCAGTGTTTGTCGCCTGTCAAATGGATAAGGGTTTTAAGATGTCCCCAGGTACGTTACAGCTTACCGCGCATGACAGATGTTCACTGTGTTGCTTGGCTGCTATAGAATGATTGAATTCCTTCTTTTGGGCATTCTGTAATGCTCGAGAGAAATGTGTACTAGCAAATAAACAAATTCTACTTAAAATTATGAATCTTAACCGTTTTCCCATGTCCTCATATTTGGGAAACGAATTGGATCCAAACCCAATACATGTATCCAATTCTATTTGACATGTGCATGCAGTACACCTTTCATGCACATGTATCGGAAAATCTAACGCCTTCACAGTCAGGGTTTAGTTGCCAGTGAGATCTCTGTTGATGGATCAATTGTCCTAATCAAATAATTGCTTGAATAATATGGGGAGATCGATGTTGGTTTCCTAGTATCGTTTTATAGCTATGATACAAACAACAAGGAAGAAAAAAGAAGATTAATTTTCCGCGTTTTACAACAAGTTTGTTCTACGATTACGTGCTTCAAACACTAGAATTTTGAATCACAAAGTGTTGGAATCGAAAATGGCACCAGAGGAAAAGTTAAATATTTGTTGCTATAGCCATTACCATGACTGATCATTTTATCTGCAATTTTTTATTTTACAAATTCTTTGAATTTCATATTAATGATAGTGAAGTGGCGGTGGAGCACAGGGTGAAATTTTCTTTGGCATCAGATGGAGACTGTCTTAAGTCTAATAATTCTGACATGATCTCTCTCTCTCTCTCTCTATTTCTTTGTCTCTATCTCATGTGGTAAATGACATGATTGGTGCTCTAGCTTATAAATCAGTTTATAAATATTAATGCTGTTTATACTTTATATTTTTCCAGATCGACACAAAGGATATTCTCTTTATTTGTGGTGGTGCCTTTATAGACTTGGAGAAAACAATTTCAGAAAGGTCATACTATTGTAGTAATTACTGCCTCCGTCCCAACTTGGTTGTCTCCTTTACGTTTTCTGGATGGCCCAAAACCTTCAACTTGGTTTTCAACTTATACTGCCATTACCACTGCATACAGTTTTGGTAAAAAAGTTTTGGGGCGTGGCCCTATAAAGGTTGATCTTTGAAATCTACACAACTTCTTACACCAATCTCGTTACTTTCTATAAAATGTGGAAGTCAAATGGGGACAACTTGATTGGGAAGGAGGAGGGATTATAATTTATACCGTCTCTTTATTTTATATAGCAAATACTATCCCCTCTCTTCTTTTCACATGAACGTTACTGCAACTTTTAAGTTTTCTGCAGGCGCCAGGACTCTTCTATTGGATTTGGAGCACCAGTGCGTGCAAACATGAGGACTGCTAGTGTCACACAGGCTTCTGTAACGTCGTCTTTACTGGAAATTGTAAGATCACTTGTGCACACATACATGCACAAACAAACATATAAAATCATCTGTTTTATATGTCCCTTGAATATGATTTTGTGTGAACCATTACATTCGCAGGTGGAAAGTAGTGATCTTATTGCATATGGTTTGATTCCTGAATTCGTTGGACGGTTTCCCATTCTTGTTAACTTGTCTGCTCTCACTGAGGATCAACTTGTGCAGGTAATATTTGTGTTTTCTGGAACAAATTTATGACTTGTCTGATATGCGATTATGATCATTTCGAACAGGTTTCTTGTTGTGCCAAGGATTCCTGATAAGATAATTTTAAAAAAAATTCAACTACCTCTTTCCCTTGGTCCCAAGTGAAATATGTTTTTGGAAAAAAATTCAGATCGATTTTTGGGTCATCCTTATTGGAGTTCCTCCTTGTAACCATCAATTTCTGTTAAGTCTGATCAAATTAACTACTGAAAGAGTCGTTCTTACGTCTCTCCTTACAAGCAACAATATTATGTAGGTGCTAACAGAGCCAAAAAATGCACTTGGGAAGCAGTACAAAAAAATGTTTCTGATGAATGGTGTAAGTGTTTCTTCTCAGGCTCCTCTTTGCATTTGATGTCTAGATTGGCAAGCAATTATTTTACATGTTTCCTGCATTATTTTATTAATCTCGCTTAGTTTGAAACCTCGATAAATTCATCATTCATTTTACTCGATAAACCTGGTGTGACAGGTTTCTTGTTGAGACGATGTAAATTTTTAGGACAAGATTATTAGCTGATTGTTTTTTGCAGGTGAATCTGTATTTCACAGAAGGTGCTTTGAGAATGATTGCCAGGAAAGCAATAACCAAAAATACTGGTGCTCGTGGTTTAAGGTCCATAGTGGAGAGCATTTTGATGGATTCCATGTATGAGGTTCGTGAACGCTTCTTCCTTCAGCAGTTTTAACTTGCTGCATAAAATTTTGAAGTTGTGGAAGATGTTTCCAATTGAATTTTTCTGGTGGCAAGTCTAAAGAAGTTGTTGTGTTGGAATTGCTCCACTCGGTATTATTGGATTTAAATGCAGATAACCTACCTGTAGTTTGCCAAAAATCCCACAACCATCTGTGGAACTAAAACCTACGCATAAACCCCTGTGATTTGAGGCTAACAGCAAGAAACCATTACATCATAAATCGTTTATTGACTGCAACCCTTCTTCTCGCTTGAAAACACCCCAATAATCTTATCTATAAGCATTATTATTCATTCACCAGCTGTTTCATAAATCATTTATTGACTACAAACCATTTCAATACTGTTCATTGACTCTATCACTTTGTTTCTACAGTACAAAGTGTGTAGTACAGACGAGCTAATTAAATAGCCTAGTTTTGTCTAAAATTGTCCCTTCTTTACAGGAGTCTTGGTTGTCTTAAATGTCCCATTACGCTCGTGCTCATAAAGCAAAAATATATATATAATTATTAGTCAAAGAAATTTTAGATTTACACATAGTTTTTAAAAATTTTATCTGTACACCAGCAAATAAAAAGATAAAAACTTGTGAGTTGTTCCCACTAGAAAATCACAATTTTTTTCATGAAACTCTTGCAGATTCCTGATGTGAGAACAGGTGATGACATAATAGATGCTGTCGTGGTTGATGAGGAAGCTGTTGTAATGGAGGGACGTGGGTGTGGAGCTAAAATCCTGTATGGTAGGGGTGCATTGAACAGCTATCTATCGCAACATAAATTAAAAGATTTAGAGGTGAGCGAGATTAATCTTCTCGACCACTACCTTCCTATCGTACTAATAATACAAGAGCTTGTGAATTTTATATATTTAAATGTTTTTTACAGACAACTGCAGAGGGATCTGATGGAGAAGCTGAGCAGGAGGTTCCTTCTATTGTAGCTTTGTAATTCAACTCTTGAGGTTGATTTCCATTCACCCATGTACAGTGTATAGGCATTATGATTTAATTCTTCTTCTGTTATTGGTCTTTTAGTTCAATAATCAGCAATCGGGGATGTGGGATTACAGAAGTGAAATATTAGGAGGGGAGTACTTTATGTTTATGTTTAGTTTTAGTTTTTTCATTTTTTTTTTTGTTTATTATGTATGTTTTGTTTGATTGTTAATTTATTACGTTTAATTTATGTTTGTTGTGTAATTTTTTTAAGTTAAGTTACTTGTGTAATTATTCATAATTATGTCTTTTTTCTGTAATTTGCTTAATTATTAATGTTAATTTTATATATTTTCTATTTTATATTATTTGTGTGATTTTTAATTGTTTATTAGTTATTTTACCTTTTTGTCCTTTGATCTCATTAAAAATATATATTCTTTTTACACATAATATTATTAGGATGTCTATGTGGCAGACCCAATTGAATGGAATCAAATCATCTAAGTGTAGTCTATAATATTAGGGGAGAGGAATTTGAATAAGAAATGTGAAATACAAATACAAATGAAAAATATGGGAGATATTTTACGGATAAAAGGTGGAAAAAGGAAAAGAAATTTAAAAAGAGATACAATCTCAAGAAAATAATTATTTTTCTTCTCTCATTTAAATTGTTAATTAAATTAATATATCGACTTTTTTTATTGTCAATAATAAATATTAATGGTGATCTATTTTAAAGATGATGTAATGCTTTTATTTTTATAACTTTGTTCAATTTTATATACGAATAGAGTTGTGTTATATATCATAAAAGTTTTTAGTCAAATTATGACATATATAGTAATTACGAAAGTTATCACTTTAATTTATTTTATTTGATCATAATCTAATTTCATGAAATATTTCATAGGAATATACTTAGAATTGTAATCCACATAAAACTTTGGTATTTATATCAAAAGTTTCAGAGGAATATAAAATCTTCCAAATAATATATTAATTATGGAGAAAACTTAGAATAAAAAAGATATTTTTTTAATCTACTGGTATAATCCTAAATATATAAAATTTCCTTATTAAAAAAAGTAACCGATCAAAATAAGTAATAACTTATAATGGGATCTGAGGAGTGTTTTTATAATTAACTGAAATCTGATAACCGTTGGATTCCTCCCAAGTGACTTCCAAATTTGGACGCTGATCCTTATTCCCTCAAAAACCAGATAGAAAATAAACAAGGATTATTTAAAAAAAAGAAAGAAAAGAAGATATTTTTTCCGGGGGATAAAAGTTGCTGTTTGGTTTTCGGAATCGATCCTTTTCTTTCTTCCAACTTCTTTTGCTTCTTCTTTCTCTCTCTCTCCAAATCCCACCCTCCCCCGATTGAAAGAAAGAAGAGACGAAGGAAGTGAAAGAAATTTTCTCCAGAAAAAAATACCCCCAAAAAAACTGATGACGAATAAGAGGTGGGTTTTTTAAAGAGATTTTGGAGAGGTGAAAAATGGATTTGGATAACATAGAGTGCGTGTCATCTTCCGATGGAATAGAAGATGATGAGATCCACCATCCTCAGAATCATCATCGTCGTCATCATCCTCATCAATATCCCTCAAAGCCTCACACTAATATTGGCGGCGCAGTGCCCGGAATTATTACTCCGGCAACCACCGTCCATGAATTACTAGAATGTCCTGTTTGCACCAATTCTATGTACCCACCGATACATCAGGTTTTGCTTCCTTTCTGTGTCTCTTTCTTTTTATTTAAATTTCGATTTTGTTCTTCTTTTTCTTTGATTTTGATGATTTGGACGATTGGTTTTGTTAAATTTTGAAATTGGGTTGAAATTCCAGTATAAAGTTTTGATTTTTATCTGAATTTTGGTAAATTGGATGCACACGAGGTTTTGACGTGGAATTGCCATGATTGGATTGGATTGGATTGAATTGCTTGGGTTTGATGCTGGTGTGTTGTTTAGTTTTATCATTGCGAGTTGAATGTATTGCATAGGTTGGTAAGTATACATGTAGATATATGCTGGTTCAAGAAAGAGAATTTTAGATATAGGTTCATTTCACCTATGTCATTGTACACAATTTTGGTGGTTGTTAACAGAGTCTGAGTTGTGTTTCAAATGCTAATGTCATTAAGTGATAATTCCCTCAACAATGAGAAGATGCCAATAATGATTTTCTTTAGAATATCTTACAATCCAAAAACAAAAGTTTATTCAAGGAAGAAGGAAGGAAGGAAGGAAGGCAGGGTGTTGCTGATTAGGCATTTGCAGTTCGCTAGTCTATCTGTTCTCTTCCATTCCAGAGAATAGTGATTTTACATTTTAAAAATTATTTTGAACAGACAATATCGGTCCTTCTGCTTCTGCTATCTGTAGTGTCAGCCCATCTTCGAATTGTTAGTTTGCTTTTCTTGATAGTTCAAATTGTTGTCATGTCTCATTCTTAGCCCCCCTGCCCCATCCCACAACTAAAAATATAAATAGATAGTTTAGACTTTAGAGTCAATTTTTTTTCGATTTAATTATTTGGGATTGGAATTTATTTTAGCGGGGTTTGCAAATGAGAGCTAGTGTTTCTATTTCCACTCACTGGTATATTATATTAAAGATTGCTGTTTTTACAAGTAACTTACTTCCTTGCAGTGCCACAATGGTCACACGCTATGTTCCACCTGTAAAACGCGGGTGCACAATCGATGTCCTACTTGTAGACAAGAGCTTGGAGATATCAGGTGCTTGGCACTGGAGAAGGTAGCAGAATCACTTGAACTCCCATGCAAGTATTATTCATTGGGATGTCCGGAAATATTTCCATATTACACCAAGCTTAAGCACGAGACATTGTGCAATTTCAGACCATACAATTGCCCATATGCTGGATCAGAGTGTGCTGTTACTGGCGACATTCCTTCTCTGGTTTCGCATCTAAGAGATGACCACAAAGTAGACATGCACACGGGATGTACGTTCAATCATCGTTACGTAAAATCCAATCCACGCGAAGTTGAAAATGCCACTTGGATGCTAACAGTAAGTAATCCTTTTTGAGAACGGTTTCAATGAATAAAACAGCTGAGAAATTATGTTTTTCCTCTATATCCTTTCTGCTAGTCATGAACCACAACTTCTTTGTGAAAGCTTTTGAACCTACTGGGCTTGAGTTAGAGCTTTGAGCTATGGCTACTGAGCTCTCCATAAAACCTTAATAGATCCCACCAAGTCTTACCATGTAACTTTTCTTAGTTACTTAACAATGTAGTGCCTTGTAGTAGGTGAGCCATCTTATTGATAGGTTTGTTTATATGCAAAGATTTGAAAACCACAAGGAATCAAATCTCATATTATATTGTCCTTGAGAGAAAATTAACTTTTTAACTACGAGAGTAAATAAGTAGATGTTAAAACACGAATAACACTATTTTTGGATTATAGTATATTATCATCGGGCAAAGGTGCAAAAATGCCCATGTGGTATTACCTGAAGTCCCACTTAGCTCATGAACCTTTTTTTTTTTTTTTTCAAAAGTACCCCTGGCGTTACAAATTTTAGGTCAACTCTACTCCCCCTGTTAACGAATGCCACCTAGACTAACGGGGCGACGTGGCAACTGACACATGGCAAAAATAAAATTTAATAAATAAAATTTATTCTTTCTTTTCTTCTCCTTATTTTCTCTCTCCCATCTCCTTCCTTTATTCTGTCTCCTCTGATCCAGATGGTGATGGTGATAGGGAATAGCTGTCGGGGGTGAAGCGGATGGTTGGGGATCACCTTTACAGTGGGTGGAGAGGTTAAGGACCGGAGAACGGGGAACGGCGACAGAGAATTCGAGATCTCGGTCAAAGAAGCGATGATGGAGAGAGAGACCAATGGTTTTGAAAGAGTGAAAATAGGCGAGGTGAGCTTGTAAAAGTTGTAAGGTGGGGCTTGGGAAGATATCAACCTCCTGTCTGCTGGAATTGCAGACTATAACAAACACAACATTGATATCCATTGTCCTCTGTTCAATGAGTCCCCCACAAACATTAGTCTCTTCCCCCGAAGCTTCTCTCATAGTTCGGTCACATTCCATCTATATCAAACCAAAGTTTTCTAATTAATGAAAAAAATCATCTTTCATTTGTTTCTAAAGAAAACCAAACTAAAATAGCATTCTTAGCACACCATTAATAGTTCAATTCACTAAGAATACAATGCACACACATACTGATAAAATTATATGCTCCAAATATCTATACGTTGAACTAATTTCCAATAATACCTCTTCAGATTAGCCATGGGGTTGCCATCTCCAGTAATGGTACCTAAGGTCAGACATGTACGGACAATCTGACTCATTATAGAGCGGATACTAAGTGTCAAAGACCCATTTGTTGTAAAACACATCACACCTTTCCATACTCTCTCTGTTGATTGGACTCCTCAGCTTCCCATCCATTGTAATTTACTAGGGATTTGCATTTACTAGATCTATCCAAAACCACTGCAATACCCCCAATAAAACCTAGAACAAAGAACTTTCAATTAAACAAACACATCAAATCGAATTACAACAAGATATTACAAGTTCAATCACAAACAAAAAAGAACCACATCCATAAACACATAAACAAACCCTTTTCACCTCACATACTAAAGACGAGATTTAGATAATTTTGGGAGTAGGACAACAAACCATTTTTTGGTGGGTCAATGCGGTACACCGGGAAATTCAAATTTCCGGGAAGATCATTTGTTTCGCCCTCTTCAGAATCGATCAGGTTCTCTGTTTCGTCCTCGTCAAAATCGACTCTGATTTTACTCTAAATGAACAAAAAAAAGCTATAGGAAAATTTCCCCAGTAGATTTAGGGAGAGAAAGAGGAAGGGCTGTTGAGAGAAGGGAGAGATTTGCCCAACTCAAACTTTCTATATTCTTCCGATTAATGGTGGTGCATAGGATCGGAGGGAAGAGAGAAAAGAGGAAGAAGAAAGGGAAAGAATAAATTTTATTTTTACCACGTGTCAGTCACCACGTCGCCTCATTTGTTTAGCTGGCATGTCTGTTAACGGGAGGGGCATAGGTGAGTTGAGTTTTATAACGTTAATGGCACTTTAGAAAGAAAAAAAATCTTGGGCTAAGTGGAATTTCGGGTAAAACTACAGGAGCTTTTTCGCGCCTTTGCCCTATTTTATCATCATACACTTTCTAGTATATTATGTCGTACAAGAGGGAACAAATGCATAGTCTGATTTCTACAGACCTGCACTTTTTCTTATTGACAAGAATATTAGTAGATTATTAAGTACGACAGATTTCTGAATACACTCTTCATTCTATTCTTGTGTTATTTCTCTTTCTTCAACAGAGTTCTGAATACACTTGTCATTCTATTCTTATGTTATTTCTCTTTCTCAATATTTGTTAAAACAATACAAAGTATGTTGAATGCTCAGGTGTCTCCCCGCTTTGTTTTGTGCCAGGTCTTCCATTGTTTTGGTCAATATTTCTGCCTACACTTTGAAGCCTTCCAACTTGGCATGGCCCCTGTATACATGGCATTTCTCCGTTTCATGGGTGATGAGGCTGATGCTCGGAATTACAGTTACAGCTTAGAGGTAGGAGGGAATGGCAGAAAGCTCATATGGGAGGGTACCCCACGGAGCGTCCGTGATAGCCACCGCAAGGTTAGGGACAGTCATGATGGCCTTATAATTCAGCGAAACATGGCACTCTTCTTTTCTGGCGGAGACAGGAAAGAGCTGAAGCTTAGAGTTACCGGAAGAATATGGAAGGAACAACAGAATCCAGATGCTGGGGTGTGCATACCAAATCTCTGTAGCTGAAAGTAGTTAATTTTGATTGATTTATATGTTTGTGTCCCTTGACTGGTGTTCAGTTGTGATCTTGTTCTTTTGATGTACTCTGGAAAGCAGAAAAAAGTTGAAATACACACCTGTTGAAGCTTAAGCTGATTCTTTTTGCCTTAACTTCATTCTTCAAAATACTTGTGCCTTGGATCATTTCTTAACACAAATTAAAAGATTTATTTATTTAATCCTCAAGTGACCAGTAGGAAATCAACTATAAGTCTATCACCACCCAACTTAAATACCAACCAAGATAATATCATAATATAGATAATTAAGATCAGTGATATTCATCAAAGATCTGTAAGTAATGCTTGATTTCATAAACTATTTTAAATTAATAAATGGCCAGGTCAAACATATTTTCAACACTTGGACCAGTGAATTTGCATGTATGCTGGTTTTGACTTTTCACAATATATAACAAGTCAACGTTTCGAAAAATAAAAGAGTAACAGAAGTTGAATAAAGTATCAAATTTAAAACTCAACTCTTATCTTAAGTCACCAATTTACCAATGGAAAGCGACTCTGTACCATACTTTCAATATGTATTCTTGCTTTAAAAGATCATGTGTGAAACCGTGAATACAAGTGGTATTACATATAATCATAATATATGTTCATTAATCAGATAGTATTGAACCTATTAGGGGTATTAATCACATTGCTCAAGACTGGTTGAAATTAATAGGAGAACTTGGTATAAAATCACATAGAAAGTGACAGGCCAACAAGTGTTTATTCCATCACCAAAGAGAGCAACCTGCAGCTTAGGCCAAAAGTTTATCCTGAATTGCAAACCTATTCTTGATCAGGGCACAAAGTAGATAATATAGTGGATTTACTTCTATTTTCTAAAGTTATTCCAGATGTAGTTTACACAACAACAATTTAGAGTACTGGACCTAAAGATGATTTGGCTCTCAAATCATATAAGGTGTTCCTCAAGTAGGAGTGGGATAAAATACCGAAATAATCCCCATTAACATTGTTTCAAACGCAAAATCACACAAAACCACAAAGTTGCCAGATATTTCTTGGTTACACGAATCTCCAAATAGAAAATACAGTAAAATCATTAAAAACATCATAACTTAATCATCATTATTTCCATCTACTTGCACTAAAATGTAACAAGAGAATTAGGAGATTTATGCTCATAACTTAATCAGTTGCAACTTCTGCCTCAACCACATTATCTCCATTCACTGCCTCTGGCGAGTTGGCATCCACAGAACCAGTCTGTTCGAGTTTGTCTCCAACATTTTCTTCTTTCCCTGCTTGCACCTCTTCGTTCACAAAGGTAGCCTCAACAGCATTACCAGTAGCAGCTGACGACTCATTCCCAGTTGCCGGATCCGAAAAAGACTTCTTCGGTAGCAAAGAAGAAACAGCAGCCCTTGTACTAGCCTTAGCTCTTTCCACAGCTTCAGCCTCCCTAGCCACAGCTTCAGCCTTCTCTCTTTCTACGTCCTCCATAAGCTTCACCAATTCCTCCTCCCTCCCTTCCTTACCCAATTCTTCCTTGACAAACTCTTGCAATTCTGTTGTAAAATCAGAAGGATCACCTCTCAACATAAAGTCCACAATTTTAAGTACCTCATCATGCTTCCTAACCTCAAATAGCGATTTCATCATAAATTTATAGCTTTCATCATCCATCCTCAACTTATCCACAATCATATCAAAAAATGATTTTGCCTCATCAACCTTCCCAACTTTAACCAACCCATTAACCAATCTATTATAAACTTCCAAATTAGGTCTCAACTTGGACTCGACCATTGTCTTAAAATACTCAGCTGCATCGTCAGGACGATCCTCTTTAAAGCAAGTATCCATTAATAAAACAAAAGTAAACTCATCAGGCTTAACCCCCTTCTCACTCATACCTCTGTAGAGCTCTTCCCCCTCAGCCAACAAACCATTGTTACACAGTTGCTCAATCAAAATATTATAAGATAATGTATCAGGACCACACCTCTTCTCCCCCATATTCTTGAATACCTCAATAGCATCAGTAAACCTCCCTTGCACGCAATACCCATCAACCATCACATTGAAGCTCCCTAAATTCACAGTCAATCTATTAGGAGGATTATGCTCCCTCATCATCCTGTTAAATAACCTCAATGCCTCATCAAACTTCCCGTTTTTACTCAAAGCATCCAAAATGTTATTATATGCAACTGCACTCATCTTAATCTTAGAATTCTCACTCTCACCCACAGCATCTTTATAACACTCCATAGCCTCATTCTCCATTCCCCGCAAGAAATACCCTTTAACCAAGCTTCCATACACAACACCATCTGATACCAATCCACCTAGTTTCTCCTTCAATTCCTCATAAAGATCAAAAACTCCATCAGCATTCAACTTCTTTGCCTGACCTGACATCAAATAGGAATAAACTACTGGGTCAGGGGCGAAACCCTTGGATAACATTTCATTTTTGATTTCCATAGCTCTTTCTAATTTATCGTTGTGGATGAGGCCTTTGATTAGAATCCGGTAAGTGGTGGGGGAAGGGTTAAAGGGGGCGTCGTTGATGAGTAGTTTGTAGTGTTCTAAAGCGGTGTCGGGTTTGCGACAATCAAGATAGGTGTTGATGACAAGATTATGGGTGATGACGTTGGCGGCAATATTGGCCTGGGTAATGAAGCGATGAAGCTGTAGAAGGTCGCCGTAGCGGGACTGACGGAGTTGGGCAGCCATGACGGCGTTGCAGGTGAATATGGTGGGTTTGCAGTTGGAGTAGATGGAGTGACGGGTTAAGAGGGCTGCTTCCTCGAGGTCATTTTCTCGGATTAGTTTTAGGATTCGATTGTGGAGGTTGAGGCGGTTGCCGGTGAGGACTGAGGCGTGTTCCGGGAGTTTTGGGACGTTAGGGTTTTGAGGGACTTGCGGGTTTGGGCGTTGTTGAGGTGGTTGTTGGCGGAGGGAGTTGAGAGGGGGTTCGATGCGGAGGCGGCGCTTGCGGCGGCGGCGCTCGGCAGCGGCTTCTTCCGGAGTGGCGAAGGAAAGGAGGCGAAGGGAGAATAGTGATGGTGGAGATTTGGTTAAGGTTTTGAGGTGGATGAGGAAGGTCGGCTTGGAGAGTGCCATTGATCGATAATCGATCGGTGATTAGAGAGAAGGAGATGAGGATTTATTAGGGATTTGCAAGGGGTTTAGTAAAGGCAGTGGATAACAACTTAAGAAGATAATCTTTATTGGGCTCAATAATCTATTGGGTTGGGCCCGTACATGAGCCGGTCCATTAAAAACGAGGGCCAATCGATTCATCAAAAATCTTTTTACCGGTCAGGTGTGTATCGGCCTTTTGCCGGTTAAGTATCAAGTTTGTTTTACCTCAGATTTTATTTTCACTTAACTGCCTATTATTTAAAAAGTTATATTTAAACATATGTAGTATTAAGGTTAAGTGAAACTGTTAATTTTTTCATCCAATTTAATATTGTGTGTCACTCACCAAAAATACGTGAAAATCCACTATAATTGTAAAAAATTTAAAAAGAGACCCAAAATATCGTGCTCCCAAACTCATTCTCTCTCGTCATCTTCTTCCTACCTAGTCACTACCACCTCCATCATAAAATACTCCATAGTCACCAACATCAACTAAAAATAAAGCATACTTATATTGACAAAACGAAATACTAAGTAGAGAATAGAAATAATCACAAGAATTAAATCTATATAATTTTGCAATCACATGAATTCACAAAGTTGAATAAATTGACTATAAGTAGTCACAATATTTATAAAATTAGAATAATAAAAGTTAACCCTAAAACACATAAAAACGTATTTTAAATACTAAACAATAAGTTGGAAATCTTAATTACGCAAGGAATAATTAAAATACAAAATAATCCAAATAAACCCAAAAATTGGAAAAACTTCGGAAAGCCCAAACACATGTTTCCATGCCCCTTTTGGGCTCGTCGTAAATTTTGATTTGATATATTATGGATCCCCGCAACTCCAAACGATCAGAAGTTACGATAAATATAATGTCAACCCTTCTTGGACTTATGTTTTCTACCTTTCCTTCATATGCGAATCGTATAATTCCCCTCCACTTAAAGAAAATTCGCCTCTGAGTTATCACCCAGCTCCACCACCGTGTCTCCATACATTGGACCATCAACAACATAGAAGAGATAAAGAACAACCACATTAAAAATCTACGAAATTTTCATACTGGCAGGAAAGTCCACCACATAAGTATTATCATTGATTTTCAGCAGAATGGTATAAAGGTCATATTTCTTTTGCTGTAACTTTCCATAAGTACCAACAGGAAACCATTCCTTGCGCAAGTACACTATCACTTGATCCCCTTTCTCAAAAGTCAGCTTCTGGCAATGTTTATCAGCAAGTGTCTTGTAACGCGCATTAGCTTGTTCAATCTTTTGCTTTCACCTTCGTATGTTTAGCTTGAACCTCATCAGCCATGTTAGCAACTGCGGCGCTCAAGTCATGCCCCTTAGGTAAACTGTGTGACGCTCCCAAAATAGGTCTACACAATCCATTCTGAGTCGCCAAATATGGTACAGGATCCAAATACAAACTTCATTTATACAACTATTAAACTGTCGTGCAAAATACAACAACACATAAGCTGTGAGTTTCAATACAAATAACAGTCCTCACACTCCAAATTAATGATACTCTACATAAAGGTACAATCGATAGCTGTTTTAGGAATTAAAATCTTTGGAAAATACTCAAGAAATCCTTCATACATGGGAGACCATGCATCTAAGTTATAATAGATATCATAAGACTTGAGCATTAACCTTGGTTGACCCAATAGACCCCAAACAAGTATGAGAAGATTACTATCCTGTTCATTCCAATGGTGTGTATCTTCTTGCCATATAATTACCTCCATTGTCTCAAACTGAGGATTATATTCCAACCATACTCCAAGATTATATAGATAATGCTCATAGATATAGTCAGCAAGTGGATGTGCAAAACCATATCTTATGATAATACGAGTTTGTATGTGGTTAGACATCATGTATGATAGTGGAAACACATGACCCTTAAAGCTCTTAGTATAATTATGTCCTCCTCATTCTAATGGGGTACATTTTTGACGTTTTCACAGTCAGGTTCTCCTCACCCTATTGTTGTTCACCAAAATTAATTATTAAATGACGTATAAAATACGACACACATATTTTAAGTTCTCAATAAAATTATATATTGTCATGCTATTTTATAATGTATTGAGAAACTTAAACAGTCACAGACCATCACTCTATTCCCCTGTTATCCCCGCTCGACCCAGCTACACTTTTATTACCTGAAAAAAATTATGAAGCAAAAGGGTGAGCACAAATAGTCCAGTAAAGAATATTATAACTAAGATAACGTAGAACAAATTATCCTTAGTCCTCAACAGAGAAAAATCTGATATAATATAATAGACAACAAGTTTTAGATCAACAACTGCAGCGGAAACAACAATCCATTAGAAGAGTCAAATAGAACATAATGTCTACTATCTCCTCCAAAATAAAAGTCCATCATTAATATTTCATCCTTGTAATACCCATCAACAGTTCTTTGTTGTACCCAAGATAAATAGAACTTTCATCACCTATCTTCACCTGAACCACTAAAGATTATAGTTAAATTCACAATTCATGTTTATAATAATGTAAATCAACAGTTTCTCCTTGCCACAAAGGCTTAATAGATCTTTTACTCAATATCCTTGCCACAAAGGCTAAAGACGCTCAATAATTATATCGTCATTTCAAATAAACGAATTATACATGCACTACAGGCCAAAGATATTCGTTAGTATCACCAGTGGTCATGATCATGCCAATCAATTGTCTATCTTTGCAATACAGGCCAAAGATATTCAACGGTCATGATCATACCAATCAATTGTCCATCTTTGCACTACGGGCCAAAGACATACAACTGTAAAATCAATAATCAACAGTCCATCTTTGCACTACAGGCCAAAGAGGACTTTCACCACATCATTTGTCTGTAACATTACAGGTCATGATTATACCAATACATAATTCCTGATCATAATCATACCAATCAACAGTCCATCTATTCACAACGTGCTAAAGATGACTTTCACCACAATATAAGCATAAGAATGATGACAATGATATAAAGAATCAATCAAGTGAGCTCAAGGATAAATATTAGAGTTCAAGAATGTCCAAATGGTTAACATGATGATCAAAACGTGGATTCAAATTTAAAAATAAGATTCATATATCAAAGATAATTTGGTTAGAAAAGAAATCAATTTTATCGTGAATAGTATATGAATGAATAGTACCAAATGAATAATACCCCGTCATGTAAAGTACCCCAAGTGAATAGTACCCCGTGAATTAATAGTACCCCGAATGAAAATATTAAAATTTAATAAGAAAGTTCAGACTAATATTCCAATTAAACGATACTAGATGAAGCGCAAAACTCAAGGATATTCTACTAATTTCAGGATTTATAGAAGCAATACTTACCATAGTAAGTTTAGATTTAAGAATATGAAAAGAAATAATATACAAAACTGCAAATGGATTTTCACCCATCATGCGATAATCCGCATAGACAGATCTTTTCCACAAATAAAGAATGAGTACGAATGGTTATTCATCATGCATGCGGTAATTAGCGTAGACAGGTTATTCCCACAGATTAAAGAATGAATACGAAAAATAATATCCTTTACAAATACGAAAAGTAATATCCCTTAGGAATACGAAAAGTAATATCCCTTACCTTAGTAGGAGATTAGATATTGCAATAGTGAAGTAGCAAAATACTCTTCTTCTTTCTCTTTATAATTTCTCTTGTGAGTCTTAGTGAATTGGTGAGAATGAAATAAGAAATAAGCTTCTATTTATAGGAAAACATAGTTTCGATATTTGCACGTTAGGGGCTTGACTTATTACAGTTTAGTACCTCATTAATTGCACCTTAGTCCAAGGGACATCATCATTACTTATTATAGTTTCTCTTGTTTGTTTTATTAGAATATATTATATTATATATAAATTTATTTATTTTATTAAAATTTTAAAAATCAAACGATCGAATTCAGCATTGGCGTTCACCGCCGATGAATTAGTCAAACTTGGTGTGCTAAGCATTTTTCTATGAATAAGTTGCTTAGTTGAGGTATGAAACTCACACCAGAATAACAAAATTCTTCTTTTATAATATTGTGCATATTTCTTTTGAGTATAAAGATACTTTGAGTGTAGTTAATAGTGCAAGATTTTTTCAAGATAATCTCCTTTATACCAGTCAAATCTAGTCTCCTACTAAGGTAAAAGATATTATTTTCTTTCAATACTTGTAAGGGATATCATTTTCTTTCACACTCCATATTATTGTAAGAAGTTGTTATTCATTTCTACAATTTTTTCGTTAAATGATGAAAATTCCTAAATTGTTTAGAACTTCTTTATTAGTTTGCGCTTCATTTAATATCTTTTCACTTGAATCTTCCTATTACGTTTCACATGTTATAGTTGAATTGAGAACCTTATTTATTCTATTCTTGAACTCTAATCGAATTTCTGGATATATGTTAATAATTTAGACATTCTTGGACTCTAAAAAAATTAAATTATAAGTCTCTAATGTTTATTCTTGATCTTATTGTTCTTATTATTTATATTCATCCTTTATATCATTGTTATAATCCTCATATTTAAATTGTGGTGAAAAGTTATATTTGGTCTATAGTGCAAAGATGGAGTGTTAATTGATATGATTATATCAATGAATTGTATATTGGCATAATCATGAACTTTAGTGTTATAGATAAAGGCTTGTGGTGAAAGTTATTTTTGACCCGTAGTGCAAAGATAAACTGGTGTTTAGCATGATCATGACTACTGCTGATACAAATGAATATCTTTGGCCCGTAATGCAAAGATAAATTGTTGATTTGCATAATTATGAGCAGGAACTGTTGATTCGTGTTATAAGAATAAAATATTTTAAGAGAAAATTTTAAAATCTTGAGGTAGTGAAAGTTAATAATTTAGAGACCGAAATTTAAATTTTTTGAAAAGATAAGTAAAAACTTTTGAGAGAGAAAATGTTAAAAACCTTTGAGTGAGGGAATGTTCAAAAACTTTTGAGAGAAAGTGAGTAATTAAGAGTTTGAAATTTAAAATTTTTGGAGAGATAAGAAATAAAAGATCTTAAAAGAGAATGTTTAAAAATATGAAAGATATGAAGTATACACATCTGATGGAGAGAAAACAAAAAACTTTTGAGAAAGAAACTTTCAAGCAATATGTAAGAAGAAACCTTTTTAGGAGTAAGAGTTATAATTTTTTAGAGAGAGAAAGTTAAAAACTTTTAAGCGAGCATAAATAATTTTAAAGACTTTAGGAACTTTGAGAAAGTGAATAACTTTTGAGAAAGAGAAACTTTTTGAAGGAGAGTTGGTGAATAATTTAGAAACTAAAATTTCAAATTTTGGAGAGCTAAGAAATAAAAACTTTTTTAAAAGAAAATTTTAAAATATGTGGAGGGAGAGAGTAAAAAGAATTGAGCGAGAGAAAGTAAGTAATTTAGAAACTAAAATTTTAATGTTTAGAGAGACTAGAAGTAAAAACTTTTGAGAGAAAGAGTTAAAAAAAATTGAGGGAAAAAGCTAAAATCTTTTGAGGGAGAGAGTTAAAATATTTTGAGGAAGTGAAAGTTAAAACTTTTAAGCATGAGAAAGTTTGTAATTTAGAGTCTGAAATTTAAAATTTTAAAAGATGAGAAATAAAAACTTTTGAGAGAAAGAATGTTAAGAACTTTAAAGTGAGAGAGTTAAAATCATTTGAGGGAGAGAAGTAGGACTGAGCAAAAAATAGATATAACCTAATAACTGATAGAATCAAAAAAAATTTAACTGAAATTTCTTGATAATTCAGTTATTTTTTGCAATTCGGTTATATTCAAATTTTTATTCAGTTTTTGGATTTGAATTTTGTGTTATTCAGTTAACCGAATAACCGAATAAGAGAGATAAAAAGCTAATGTAGAATTCAAAACCAAAAAATAGAAACACACTATGATTGGAACTCAACTTGTAACTTAATATTCCTACCTCTTTGTTGCAAAGAAACAACAAGGTTGATGGTACTGCAATTGGAAGCCAGAAATCACTCCAATGAAGCATTTCAAATTATTTGATCTACGAATGAGAGTAGTTAACTGGAAGCATCAGAACCAACCATTGCTAAGTCACAAACAGTACAAATTTGCCCTTCCTTGGATGGAACAAAACTGAATTGCAAATGGATTTACGAAGTCATAATTCAGTTGGGAAGCGTCATTCATGTTCCTCTCTCGTCATTCATGGATTTATTAAGTCAACCCTTTTGTTGTTTGATTCAATAGTGGCCAACATAGATTGCTAATTTGAAATGATTTTTTTGATCAAATGAAACATTAGTTTGGTTATTAACCGAAAACTGAATTTACAAATCGATTATTCGGTTTTCGGTAATTCGGTTATCTCTAAATTCGATTAGTAATTCGGATAGTGAAATAAGGAAGATTTTAATTTTTGGTTATAACCAAATAAGCTATTCAGTTAGGTTATAAACGATTTGCTCACCCCTAGAGAGAATGTTAAAAATTTTAAGCGAGAGAAATTGAATAATTTAAAGAATGAAAATTTAAAATTTTAAGACTTGAAAAGTAATAACTTTTTTAACAGTAAAAGTTAAAATGTTTTGAGGGAGGTAGAGTTAATATCTTTTGAGAGAGAGTAAGTGAATAAGTTAGAGATGGATTTCATACTTCAAAGAGAAGTAGAAATTTTGAGAGAAAAAATGTTAAAATTTTTGAGGGAGACAAGTTAAAATCTTTTGAAAAAAAAATGAAATTTTTTAGAGAAAGAATGTTAAAAACATTTGAGGGAGACAAAGCTAAAAAAAATGGAGTGAGAAAGTGAATAATATAGAGACATAAATTTAAAATTTTGGAGAGATAAGAGGTAAAACCTTGAGGGAGATAATACTTAAAAAAAATAGAAAGACCAAGTTAAAATCTTTTCAGGAAGAGAGAGTTAAAAACTTTTGAGCGAGAGAAAGTAAGTAATTTAGAGATTGGAATTAAATTTTTGCAGACATAAGTAAAAACTTTTGAGAGAGCATGTTTAAAACTTTTAAGGAAGAGAGTTAAAAATATTTTAAGAGAGAGAAAGTTAAAAACTTAAACGGAGTTAAAATAAATTTTGTGGGTTAATAATTTAGATACTGCAATTTAAATTTTGGATAGATTAGAAGCAAAAACTTTTGAGAGTGAGAATGTTAAAAGCTTTTGAGGGAGAGATCTTAAAAACTTTTACACTCTGTTTCTGAGTTTTAAAATGGACAGAAAAGAAAAGAAATGGACGAAAAATTTAAGTTTTCTTTTCAATTCCTATGTTTTTTTAGTTTTTTTAATAAACGGAAAAGAAAAGAAATGTATAGAAAATTTGGCCACTTTTCCTGCCAAAGTTTTTCATCCAAAATTGGCTTAATTTGGATGGAAAAGAAATTAGAATAAGTAATATTTTTAAAATTCCCATGTTATCCTCAACATAATTAATTTTAAATTACAACCCATGTTCCCAATTTTTTTATCTACTAAATCTAAGTTGATAAATAGAAAGAGACTTATTGGCGCGAACGACTTTTCTATTGTCGCGAACGATTCAGGTACATACCTTTACTTATCTGCTTTACATTCTCTTGAATATCGATTTTTTTGCTGTAATTTTCTTGTGAAGACTTCATATGGAGTATAAGTTATGATTGGTGTAATGATTCTCCTTTTCTGAATCTTAAATAGTAGATTTCAATTAAACATGTTATTATCAGTGACTTGAATGCTTTTTGCAAATATGTTATTTAAATGATTTACGATATACATACATAAAATAGGGCATTTTATTGTAGTTATAATTGTTATGTCTATCAGACCTGGTTTCAGACTAATTTATTACTTTTACATTGTCTCTATATAGATAGTTTATTTATAATTTTGTGAACAAAAATATGAATTTACTATTATTGTTTTATGTCCATTTGTTGTTGTGTATTTAACTTTGAAAATCATTCGATTTTATTGATCAAATAGATGGACAATCAGGAGAGTAAATTTTGAGATTTTATTGTTCGACGACATTTTCTAGTAATATTGATCTTGTCCCTTATAATTCAATATATCTAATGTCGTATAACTAAAACTTGTGGGAAGAAACCTACTAAAGAAATAACTGAAATGAAAAAAGTAAAAGATGGATTACTTCATTAGATAAAGTATAGTGAGAGAAGTCGTATGTTAATTATTCGCATGGTACCACAAGCCTTTGAAAAATTGTGTAAGATATTGCATGACGAGGGCGGTCTTTGACCCACTCAACAAGTATCTCTAGAGGAACAAGTTGTAAAATTTCTTCACATTTTGTCGTAATGTGAGAAACCGTACAATTACATTATTCTTGTTTAACTCAACAGGAACAACATCGTCGTTCTTATAGTCTTAAGAGCAATAATATCATTGGAAGAGATTTTTTTTAATACAACCAAATAGAGTACACGTACCTTCAGAAATACTCAAGAATAGTAGAGTTTATCCATATTATAAGCTAAAACTTACAACTTAACATATTTTAACTGAAATTCACATTTTTATATATTTAACAAGGTATGTGCATGTTTGTGAATTCTAGGATTATGTAGGAGCAATAGGCAGAACTCATGTTCGTGTAAAAGTTCCTCACACTGATGTACCAAGATATTATGGTAGGAAGGGCTACCCTACGCAAAATGTCTTAGCCGCATGTACATTTGACTTGAAATTTACTTATATTTTGACTGGTTGGGAAAGGACGACATCTGACTCCAGAATAATTAAAAATACCCTTCTTAGAGAATATAAGTTAAAAATCCCTAATGGTAATACACTATCAACCTTTTTAGGATTTAATTAAAAAAAATTCTTTGTTTTAAATGTAACTAATATTATATTTTTCTAGGCAAATATTATCTTGTAAATATCGGATTACCATTTATCAATGGATTAATGGAACCATATAGAGGTGTTTGCTACCATTTAAAAGAGTACTCAGCTCGACCTCTAGAAAATCCTAGAGAATTATTTAATCTACGTCATGCATCATTACGCATTACAATTGAAAGGGCATTTGGCATACTAAAGAAAATGTTTCTCATTATTGGGAGCACAACTAAGCCAAAATACGATGTGGATACTCAATCTAAAATTGTTTTAGCATATTGCATTTTACATAATTACCTGATGTCAGTTGATCCTGATAATGACCTTATTGTCGAAGTTAATCGAGAGCTCCTAGAGCAAATACATTAACCTGGTGATCATATCAGAGATTCTAATTGAAGGTCTAATAATAATCTAGAAGGGGAGTTGAATAGATTATTACCGGTTTAAAATTATCTTATGCTTTTTTGAATTTTTGGATAATTAATTTGCAGTGTTAGAAATTAATATGCAGGATAGTAAAAATTCAATCGCACAATGCACAGAGATTTGTCTGGTTCACAACATGCGTCTTGGGTATGCTGCTACGTCTAGTCTCAAGCTCCTCTCCAGGACTTGAGATCCTATTACTATCAGCAATAAATACTCCTTCAACAGGCGGAGAAGCTTTTACAAAATTTTATAGTCAAACTTCCAACTGTTCCTAACTAATCTATCTTGGCCAAAGAAGCTCTCCCGCTCCTCCTCAAGCTTAGTTGTACTTCTTTTGAGTTCGCCTATTCTATGATCTGGTCTTGAAATAATGACCTCTTCCTCACCTCACAAGTACACTAGAGACCCAACTTCCGGCTGACCTCTCTAAGACTCTGTTCTTGGTCGAAGAATTACTCGTCTTTCTCACAGGAACATAAAATAAACTAACTCTGACCTTTTCTCTTTTTATAAATAAGTTTACAACAATATGCTTCTTAAATAAGTAGATAAGATTTAGTATGCAGATTGATGATTCTTAAATAAATGATATCAATTAAAGAGCAAATATATATATATATATATATATATATATATATATATAAAAAGTTCAAAGACTTTTATCTTAAGAAAATATTCTTCTTTATAAGCGAGATATTAATTTATACTTTGATCAAATAATGCTTCGTGTAAGAAAATATGTAAATTATGCACTTTATTATAAAAGTTTAAATAATTTTTATATTTTGTGTGAAAATTGCTTCTTGAATAAGTAAATAGATCAATTTTAGCTTTTACTCAAATATGCTTCATTTAAGCGGATATATAATTTAATATAAATTTATAAAGAATTATTTATTCTTTATGGAGTAAAGAAAAGTCACTTTAAGTTTAAATAACTTTTTAGAGTGAAAATGCGTCTGAGTAAGCAAATATGTTATTTTAAATTTTGAATCAAATATGCTTACATTTAAGCATATATATTCACTTAAGTTTGTGAAATAAAAGTTTAAATAACTTTTATATTATGCAATAAGTATTTTTGAATAAATAAATTTATGATCAAATACTTGTGATGACAGATATCAAGTATAATAAATAAATTAGTTAAGCAATACTTGATATAACAAATATATTTGTTTAACTCATATAATATATAAGAATATTTTATCTATTATGTGAACTTTTATAAATAATGTCACGTAGTACTATAAGGAATCGTACATTTCGAATTCCTCTTTGTAGAGGTGTATCTCCGTAGGGCGTCTAAGTACGACAAAATTTATATTTTCACAATTGATATTTATATAAATATTTTCAATAGATCACTACAATTCTCAAATTCGGTTCCGATGATTCCCCTTTTTGGAGGAAACAGTGTTGTTTTGAGCTATCAAGTGTCGTATCTATTTTACGATATTTACATAAATAATATCAACAAAAGGTTACTGAAGACTATAAGGAATCGTACGGTTCAAATTCCTCTCCGTAGAGGTGTATCTCCGTAGCCTTGCGGGGCTCAAGTATCCTTTTATTTGATAAATAGATGAAATATAGATATATAGAATTGTGTATAATAATTTATATTCGTATATCTATAAATATAAATAAGCAATTGATAATTCAAATAAATAAATCAAACAACTTATCTCAATATGCTTAGACCAATTTCCTCTTCTCAAATGATTAGAACTTTGATAAGAAGAGAGAGAATGCTTCTTAGAGAGAGAGTATGTAGGAGAGAAATAATTTTTTTTTAAAAGTGAATTGGCAAATTGAAAATGAAGAAAAAGCCTCCTATTTATAGATTTTTGAAGTCAGGGGTAAAATGATAATTTTCGAAATCTGATTTGAAATTAATGGCTGAGATTGCTTTAATTTAAAATCAATGGTTTGGATGGAAAAAAAATTCACGCGGTAGAACTCAAATTTTCGTCCGGGCCAAATTCCACCAACTTATCATTTATTGTTCAATTTCAAATATTCCACCACTACATTTATTTTGTCAAAAGCAAACTATGATTCATTTAATATATATACACCCATGTTATATATATATATATATATATATATATATATATATATATATATATATATATATATATATATACATACATATTATACACAACACACACACGGTAATATATATAAACTTATATATATATATATAAACTTATATTATATATATAAGCAATAAAATAATTTTGCCCAATTTTGAAATAAATAAAAATAATTTTTGAATTCTTTAAATAATAAAATTAATTTGAGAATAAATAGAAGATGCCCACAAGAAAAAAAATATGATTTAATCAAAATCTCAATCTTCTTTCCAAATTCGGTCAAACAAGCGTTTGATGATCAACATATGATTTTTGTCCCACAATGCATGACCCAATTCATTTCTAGCACATTAACAAGTATTGTCCCAATATAAGTGACCCATTTAATTTAACACTTTAAAACATCAAGATCAAGAAAATCAACTAAATAAGATTTAGAAAATATTTTTGGTCAAAGTAAATAAGATAAAAAAAAATTATAAAAAAAATTCTATAGAGAGGATTCTACCCTTTTAATTAATTTATTTACTAATTATTGTTATCATCAAAATAAAACTAAAATTTGGAGACCCTACAATCTCTCCTTTTTTTATGATGACAATCAACTAAAAATATTTTCCATAAAAGATTCCCCTCAATTTATGCAATCATTAAATTCTTTTAAAAAAACTAACATGCAACAATATATAGCAGTTCATGTATATAGCATGTGATAGTATGCAACATAATAATGCTATTTTTCTTTTCCCCTTTGTCATCATAAAAAAATTGGGGGGAAAGAGTAGTATAAATTACTTTTCAGAACATGCAAAAGAAGATATTAGAAAAAAATTCTTTTAAAAATTTAGTTGCCTCATGCATGATTTGAATTTGTGTGGTTACCTTTGATTGACCAAAATTACTATACAAGAATGGAGATTATTTACCGTTAGATGTATAGAAATTTAAAAGAATGTTCCACATTAAATCTATTATATATATATATATATGCATAAAAAATTATGAGAAAACTGACATGTGCCACTTGTACTTGAACAATTATGATGACCTGCATAGTCAGAATCTTTTTCACCTGATCATTTCATTTGCACTCCTAGGAAAATATTTAATTCTCCCTTCATGCTCATTTCAAAATTCTTACTCATGCTTTCAAAGAAATCATTTCACAAAGTAATATCAATAGACCCAACAATGATGTCGTCAGTTATTTTTACTAGAGTTAGCTCCAAGACATACCTGCAATATTTATCAATTTAAAGAACTGGTACCCTTTAATAAGGAGGGTCCTTTGGGCGAGTTTCCCATTTTGTATAAGGAATATTTGTGTTTTCATTTACAAAGATAGGTACAGGATAATCAATCTTAGTAGACACGAGTATTTTATGAGTAGCAGGTCTATAAGATGCATGATTTACTCTATTATTATATCCTAAAATATTTTGATGAAAATTTCTATGAGATTTTTGACTTTTATTATAAAACTCCTTTTTTGTATTAATAATTGGTGCAATGTATGTTCTTTTGGCAGCCAGATCATTTTTCCTTTATAATTTCTATTTCGAGCATTACACATGTGAAAAGAACGACCATTTCTGTTACAGTAAGAACATTTAGTAAATGGAGATGTGTAATTTTCTTTTTCTTTGATTTTAACATGATATAATCCTTTATCTTTTGATTTAATTGTTTTTCCAGTATATCCTAAACCTTCTATATTAAAACTACATCTTTGTTGATTAAGCATGACATCAAGGTTTTCTTTCCCTTTTGTGAACTTAAGAACTATAAAATTTAAATCATTGCGTTCTTTAGTTAGAATAATAATTTGATCTATTAAAGAAGAATCTTCGTTTTGTTTTTCTAATTCTATCTTTAGAGATGCATTTTCAAAATAAAGATTTTTAATATATTCACTTAACACTTGATTTTTTATTTGAGTATTTTCATTAATTACAATAAGTGTTGAATTTTCTATTTCATAATTTTTATTTATCTTTTAAATTGTTCTAATTCTTCTTTTAAGGAATCATTTTCCAAGTTTACTTCATTTAAACTTTCATTGGTTATAATAAAGTTTGCATTTTCCATTTCGAGATTTTGTTAATTTTAACTAATTTTTCTAATAAAATTTTTAATTTAATAAAATCTTCTTTAATAATTTTATTATCTTCATATAAATAATTATATGCTTCTTGTAGTTTATGGTGTTTTTCATTTATATTATCTAAGGTATGCATGACAAATGAAGTACTAGATAATTGATGTTCAAAATGTACCTCAGACTCAGATCTTGGTGATGACTCATTGTTTGCCATTAAGCACAGATTTACAATTTCCTTAGTTTGTTTAGCGACTTCTTCATCATATCTTTCTTAATTTATTAGTAAATCTTTGAAAATAATTCCTTTCTTTTTGATATCTGTTTCCGATCCTGCTTTTTCGACTAACATGTCGACTTCGTGGGCACGAAGATTTCCAATAAGGCTATCAAGAGGATAAGTAGTTAAGTCTCGCCTTTCCTTAATAACAATAACCTTCATTTTCCAGATGGATGGAAGGGCTTTGAGATTTTTTTTTGTTTTTCTCATTAGTTGTATATGCCTTCCCCAAATGTTCCAGTTCATCAACGATTCTGGAAAAATGTGTTTCCATATCAATGATCTTTTCACCTTCTTCCAGCTTGAAACTTTCATACTCCTGGATTAAAGCATCTTTTCTATTTTCTTTGATATGACTGGTTCCTTTATATGTTAGAATCAATTTTTTCCAGATTTCTTTTGCATTCTTGCAATTGCTAACTATTTTGTATTCTTTAACAATGAGGGCACTAGTCATCACTTATTCAGCTATGGATGCAATGTTCAGAGCCTTTTCATCATCAGTAGTGAATTCATCAACATCTTTCTCAACGATCTTTTCTCCCACGATTTTTGTCGAAACTTTTACACCTCGTTCTATTGCAAACCAAACTTTGATTCCTTGTGATTTGGGATAGATTTTGAATCTTCTCTTCCATGTGGCAAAGTTTGTACCATCAAATAGTAGAGGTCTGGTCATTGATAGTCCTTCTCCGCAACCAGTAGCATTGTAGGCCATAGATGGATCTACTCTTAGGTATGCCTGTATTTACTCAACAAATAAGTTAAAGAACACCACTTTGATACCAATTGAAAGTCCAATAATAATCCAGAAGGGGGTGGGTTGAATAGATTATTACCGATTTAAAATTATCTTAGGCCTTTTTGAATTTTTGGATAATTAATTTGCAATGTTAGAAATTAATATGCAAGACAATAAAAATTCAATTACACAATGCACAGAGATTTGTCTAGTTCACAACACATCCCGGGTATGCTACTACGTCCAGTCTCAAGCTTCTCTCCAGAACTTGAGATCCTATTACTATCAGCAATAAATACTCCTTCAACAGGCGGAGAAGCCTTTACAAAGTTTTATAGTCAAACTTTCAACTGTTCCCAACTAATATATCTTGGACAGTAAGCTCCCAGCTCCCTCCTCAAGCTTAGTTGTACTTCTTTTGAGTTCAGTTCTATTCTATGATCTGGTCTTGAAACAACAGCCTCTTCCTCACCTCACAAGTTCACTAGAGACCCAACTTCCCACTGACCTCTCTAAGACTCTGGTCTTGGTCGAAGAATTACTAGTCTTTCTCACAGGTACATAAAATAAACTAACTCTGACCTTTTCTCTTTTTATAAATAATTTTACAACAACATGCTTCTTAAATAAGTAGATAAGATTTAGTATGATTGATGCTTCTTAAATAAGCAAATATCAATTAAAGAGCAAATATATATATATATATATATATATATATATATATATATATAAAAAAGTTCAAAGAGTTTTATATTTAAGAAAATATGCTTCTTGATAAGCGAGATATTAATTTATACTTTGATCAAATAATGCTTCTATGTAAGCAAATATGTAATTATGCACTATTATAAAAGTTTAAATAACTTTTATATTTTGTGTGAAAAGTGCTTCTTGAATAAGCAAATAGATCACTTTTAACTTTTACTCAAAAATGCTTCATTTAAAGCAAATATATAATTTAATGTAAATTTATAAAGAATTATTTATTCTTTATGGAGTAAAGAAAAGTCACTTTAAGTTTAAACTTTTAGAGTGAAAATGCTTCCGAGTAAAGTTATAAGTTATTTTAAACTTTGAATCAAATATGCTTCATTTAAGTAGATATATTCACTTAAGTTTATGAAATAAAAGTTTAAATAACTTTTATATTATGCAATAAGTATTTTATGAATAAATGAATTTATGATCAAATACTTGTGATGACAGATATCAAGTATAATAAATAAATTAGTTAAGCAATACTTGATATAACAAATATATTTGTTTAACTCAGATAATATATAAGAATATTTTATCTATTATGTGAACTTTTATAAATAATGTCACTTAGTACTATAAGGAATCGTCTGCGGTTCAAATTCCTCTTTGTAGAGGTGTATCTCCGTAGCCTTCATGCGCCTACATATGCAACAAAATTTATATTTTCACAATTGATATTTATATAAATATTTTCAATAGATCACTACGATTATCAAATCCGGTTCGGATGATTCCCCTTTTTGGAGGAATATCTCAATGTTGTTTTGAGCTATCAAGTGTCGTATCTATTTTACGATATTAATATAAATAATATAAATAAAAGGTTACTGAAAACTATAAGAAATCGTATGGTTCGAATTCTTCTCCGTAGAGGTGTATCTCCGTAGCCTTACGGCGCCCAAGTATCCTTTTATTTGATAAATAGATAAAATATAGATATATAGAATTGTGTATAATAATTTATATTCGTATATCTATAAATATAAATAAGCAATTGATAATTCAAATAAATAAATCAAACAACTTATCTCAATATGCTTAGACCAATTTTCTCTTTTCAAGTGATTAGAACTTTGATAAGAAGAGAGAGAAAGCTTCTTAGAGAGAGTACGTAGGAGAGAAATAAGCTTTTCTTAAAAGTGAATTGGCAAATTGAAAATGAAGAAAAACCCTCCTATTTATAGATTTTTGAAGTCGGAGGTAAAATGGTAATTTTTGAAATCTGATTTGAAAGTAATGGCTGAGATTACTTTAATTTAAAATCAATGGTTTTGATGAAAAAAAAATTCACGCGGTAGAACTCAAATTTTCACCCGGGCCAAATTCTACCAACTTAGCATTTATTGTTTAATTTCAAATATCCCACCACTTCATTTATTTGGTCAAAAGCCAACTATGATTCATTTAATATATATATACTCGTGCATGTTATATATATATATATATATATATATATATATATATATATATATATATATATATATATATATAAGTATAAAATAAATTTAACCAATTTTGAAATAAATAAAAATAAATTTAAATTCTTTAAATAATAAAATTAATTTGAGAATAAATAGAAGATGTCCACAATAAAAAAATATGATTTAATCAAAATCTTCATCTTCTTTCCAAATTCGGTCAAACAAGCGTTTGATGATCAACATATTATTTTTGTCCCACAATGCATGACCCAATTCATTTCTAGCACATTAGCAAGTATTGTCCCAATATAAGTTACCCATTTGATTTAACACTTTAGAACATCAAGATCAAGAAAATCAATTAAATAAGATTTAGAAAATATTTTTGGTCAAAATAAATAAGATAAAAAAATAATTATACTAAAAAAAATCATATGAAGAGGATTCTACCCTTTTAATTAATTTATTTACTAATTATTGTTATCATCAAAATAAAATTAAAAGTTGGAGACCCAACACTATTGAGGATGCAACATATGCTGAGTATTTGAGGACTTCTATTGCATATTGTAAGACCCCAACTTTTTAATAAAGATGATTTTTCTATAAATATTATTTTTGAATATTATGGAATGAATTTGATATAATGTTATATTTGTGAGTAATATTTATAAATTTTGCAAAGTACGCAAGTTATTTTATAATATTTGATTGGTCGGGGAATATTCGTTTTAACAGGGAATATTCGTGCAACAAAGACAATCATTAGGACCACCTAAACGGAATTATTGTCGGATTGAGAAAACGATAAAAATATTTGTATGAAAAATAACGGCGAAAGTTTTATAGTTAAAAATGTTGAACTACTCGGTAGTAAAAGTACAGTAATACGCGTGGTTGCATAGTAACACACGATATTGATTAATGATGCTTACGTGAGAAGTCACTCAGTTTTGTCAAATTATTGTTACAGTAATTACTGCATAGTATCTCACGTTATTTGATTCAATTATTGTCAATATTTTATATATTATTATATCAATAATTGAGACGACGAAGTTATTAATATTATTATTTGCAATATTAACGATGTCTAAAAGTTCTGCCAAAGAGAGGTTTGGTCACCTAATTGCGCCCCAATAGGGAGAAATCCTTATTGGAAAGCCCCCTCTTTCGTGGGAATGACATGGTCGATTAATATTGTGAATTATAATAATGATGATAAATGTTGTTAAAAATATATTTTTATGAAGTAATTGTTATAAATTTTGCTTATTATTTGGATTCTCATTTACCCAATTTTCAAAATAATCGGTAGAAAGTTATAAAGTATATATATATATATATATATATATATATATATATATATATATTATTATGTGAGTGGGTGGATTAATGTGGGTGTGTGAGTGGAATAATGTGGGTGTGGTGTCCCGTGAAGTGTGAAATGCCTACATAATTATTTGAATAATTTGTTTACTTTTGACATATATCATACAAAGTTACAACAGGTGAAAAGTTTTTCAATTATGATAGCTGTGTTGATTGCTTTAAACAGAAGCTTATGGCCATAATATGAAAAGACTGGAAGGTTGCTTAGCTTGTCTCTAGTGTCAAGATAAGTTGAGAAAATGTTTTGGTGCTTGTAAAATTAAGCCGTGTTCAGTATTATATATATCACGGGTACTGATATAATATATATATATATATATATATATATATTATATAAGTTTTGTTTTATTAGACTATAAATATAATATATTATATTTTATTTAAAGTTTTCGTTTTATTAGAATATTTTATTAATACTGCATAGTAAATCATTATGGACCGTCCGTTTAAAGGTAAATCAATCTGGACCGTTCATGAATTAGTTACTATTCAGTCTATTCTTCTATAAATAGAAGTTCATTCCTTCATTATTTCTTACGAATTCACTGAAACTCTAGAGAGAGAAACTATAGAGAGAAAGAAGAAAAGTATTCTGCTACTTTACTACTCCTATATCCAGTTGTTCTAAGGTAATGGGTATTATTTCTTTCGTATTCATGAAGAGAACTTCTGTTATTCCATTTTTTTATTCTGTTGGAATAACCTGTAATGAAAACTCAATTGAGTGTGGATATTGTCTAGATGACAATATTTGTATTAAAACTCACAGCATATGTTTTGTCGTATTTTATACGACTATTGTATAATTAAGTTGTATTTGAATTTTGTACCATGTATTTGGCCACTCAAGATAGGTGATGTATACCTATTTTGGGGGCATCACACATATGATATGTGGATTGATTACATAAATGAAGTTAATAGTTCTTGAGTTTCATCTCATGTTGACAACTAGTTTATAGTACTTTTAGTTTTTTAATTTATTACTTCCTTCGTCCCATATATATTAAATGCCCTAATTGGTTTTGGCACGCTAATTAATAATATATATTTTTAACCTATATTGCCCTTCTAAATTACTTTTTAATGGAAGTATCCATTCACTTTTCTATGACCCCAACATTAATTATTTCTTGCAAGTTCCCACATGAATCAATTCTCTAGATCATTTTTATTGTTATTCTCACATTCCAATTAATATATTTCTCTCTCCAAACCCACCACTAATTACATGCATATATTTTCATGCATACAAATCATCTACCTTTGTTTGTATTAATTTTTAGCTACTTTATAATTTTTGTTGTTATTCTCACATTAAATAGAAGAGATGTTATAATGATAATATGAGAGAGAAAGTGGTATAACAATCCATCACTTCCCAATGTAAGTCTTTTATCATTTATTAAGTTTCCAACAAAAGTTGACTAAAAAAATTATGAGGGTATAAGTGAAAAAATAAGATTAAAGTAGTTACTAATATAGAAATAGGATATTTATTGTGTAACATCCTAAAAGGGAAATTAAGACGTTTAATACGGGACAATGGGAGTATGTTATTTGACGAGTATTTGTGTCGGAACTAGAATGATATTTTGTTTATTATTTATATGAGATTAAGTTTTTTACTTTATTATTTATCCATTGTTTTGTGTTTTATTTATATATATGTGTGGCTTCTTTTAATTTCTTTATTATTTGTATAGGATAAACATGACCAAAAAATCAAATGAAATTCCAGTCTCAGAGAAAGAAAATTTAAAATGGACAAATAAAATGGATGAATTGTTCATTGAGGCAATGTTTTATGAACAAGCACAAGGGAACAGACCTGATGGAACTTTTACGACGCATGCCTATGCAAATATGTTAAAATATTTGATAGAAGAATTTGAGATACCATACTTGAAGAAAAGTCACTTGCTTAATTGCAAAAAGATTCTCAAAGCTCATTTTGCCGAGTGTTATTGTGAGACCCCAAATTTTATGAATAAAGATTTAAATTTCTCGAAATATTTTTTTGAATATTATGGTGTGGATTTGATATAATGTTATAATTGTGGGTAGTATTTATAAATTTTGCAAAGTAAGCAAGTTGTTATATAACATTCGATTGGTCGGGGAATATTCGTTTTAGCAGGGAATATTTATACAATGGCACAATCATTGGTGGACCCCACAACAGAATTATTATCGGATTGAGAAAATGACAAAAATATTTTTATGAAAATAACGGCGGAAGTTTTACCGTTAATCGTCAAACACCCGCAAGTTAAAAGTTAAAAGAATATGTCTGGCGTGGTTGCGTAAGTAGCACAAGATATTGATTATTGATGCTTACGTGAGAAGTCACTCAATTTTGTTCAATTATTACTTTCGATAATTATTGCATAAGTAGCTCACGTTATTTGATTAAATTATTGTCGATATTTTATATATTATTAAATCAATAATTGAGATAACAAAGTTGTTAATATTATTATTTGCAATATTAACGATGTCTCGAAGTTCTCATCGAGGAGAGGTTTGGTCACCTAATTGTGCGCCATGATAGAGAAATCCTTATTGGAAAGCCCCTCTTTCTGTGAATCGACACAGTGTCGATTAATATTGTGAATTATAATAAAGGTGATAAGTTTTGTTTTATTATTATTATAAATGTAATAAAATGAGAAAACTTTTATATAAAATGTAATACTTTTATAAAGTTATTCGTTTTATCGATTATAAATAGAATATATAATATTCTATTATGCATAAATATCTGCGTAGTATTTGTATAGTAAAATCTTTTTATATAAAACAAAATACTTTTATATAGTTATTCACTTTATTAGACTATAAATAGAATATATAGTATTTTATTATGCATAGTGTTTTGCATAAGACTGCATATATGTTTGCATAGTAAAATCTTTTTTATATAAAATAAAATACTTTTATAAAGTTATTCATTTTATTAGATTATAAATAGAATATATTATATTTTATTTAAAGATTTTGTTTTATTAGAATATTTTATTAATAATGCATAGTAAATTAATATGGATAGTCTGCTTAAAAGTAAATCAATCTGGACCATTCATGAATTAGTTCTTATTCAGGTCCATTCTCCTATAAATAGAAGCTCGATATTTTATTTTATTAATTCAATAATTGTTGCATTGATATTTTATATTCTTGTTGTTTCAATAAATTGTCATTACACGATTTTTCCATTATCGAAGCAATAATTCATATTATCTGAATAATATTATTAGAAAACATTATTGGCAATGTCTAGAAAGTTCTGCCTAAGGAGAGGTTTGGTCACCTAATCATGCGCCAAGAATGAGAGATCCTTATTGAAAGCCCCTTTTCACCGGAACGCGACACAGTTGCAAGATCTTGTGATTCTGTAATATTATTTGTGAATAATTAATTATTGATTTATATGATGAGGAAAATATTGATTTTATGTGGATATAGATGGATGAAATTTTAATGTGACAATTGTTGAAAATTAATATTTTATCTTTTTCTCGATAAAATAATTCATTTAAATATATTATTTTAATAATATATTAACGGTGATATTTTATAATGAATGTGGGATATATAAGTATATGAGGAGGAAGAGTATTTTTGTGGCATTAAATGTTTAACACATATTTTGTGTGTTGGTGGACACAATTATCGATCAAATTTGATTATAGCACGTAAAATCGCTTGCTTATGGATTTCATCCAATTTACTTTGGAATTTGGAAAAACTTTATTCTAAAAGTTGTAGAGAATTGAATTTCCTATAAAAATAGAAAATTTGGGAAATTTCTATCTTTTGGTGTCGGAGTTACTATTCACGATACTAAGACTATTCACGATATCTGACTATTCATTCACGAATCACTAAGACTATTCACCGAAAAAATAAATTTTTTTTTTTTGTCCAAAATATCTATTGTGCATACTAGCTTTGATTGTATCCATGTTTTGATCATTCTTGAATTTTACTCCACTCGATTACTTATGAAGTATTTTTGAACTTGGATTGTTTAAAATACTGAATCCTTAATATTGTTCTTTTGTTTCAATCGGATTCGTTTCCTTTAAAATATTTTTCATCATCCTCACCCCTAAATGATGATATTCTCGAATATCTTTGGCCCAGTAGTAAAGATGAATGATTTTCTTGATGAATATCTTTGGCCCGTGAGTGCAAGATGAACAGTGTTGAGATGAACATGACCTCTATCGATTAATATCTTTGGCGCAGTAGTGCAAAGATGAACAGTGTTTAGATGAACATGACCAATCGATGAATATCTTTGACTTGTAGTGCAAAGATGAATATTTGATTCGGATGTATATTAATTGATGTTACATGGATAAAATAGATGAGATGAACTTTTAAATTCATACATAGAAGATAGTAGTTTGCATTCTCTACTTAACACTTCTAATGAATTATTATTTCCACTGCGAATATTGATTTAAAATTTGTTGTCTATTGTATTCTATTAGATTTTTTCCCTGTTGAAGACTAACGGTAATTTGTTGTATATTATCTTAGTCATAATATTCTTTACTGGGCTAGTTGAGCTCACCCTTTTCCTTTTTGTTCCATTTTTCTTCTCAGGAGGCGAGAATGTAGCGAGTACTAGTCGGGGTATGGAATGAAGGTTCTAGAGAGAGTTGTTTAGTAGTCCTCACCATTTTGTAAAATAATGTATCAATAATTATAATGGGGATTTATTTAGCGTGTGGATATTATGCAGATGGCAATATCTCGTATTTAAACTCACAGCTTTATATCTTTGTAATAATAAAGTTGTAGTTATTTACGTACCATGTATTTGGCACTCGTAATGGGTTGGATGGAATGGACCTATTTTGGGGGCGCCACAAATTGGTATCGTAGCTTAGGATATGATCTCTGGCGGAGATCGGGGAATAGAACTAGGAGGGAGAGATGAGTAAATCCTTCGCTAGTGTGTCCTACCTAAGCTTATTTGTTAGTTGGTTAGTATATAGGATATTATGTGATATATTGATTTCCTTAATTAACCCTTGTTTTATGGCAGCTTTTGAGAATGTCGACTAAGAATATTAACGATGGAGTAAATGAGATCGTGGAGATGCTGTCTTTACCAACGAGGAGAACGCGTCAACAGTCGGCAATGTACCTCCTGTGAACAACACCAATGAAAGCGCGATGATGAACGAGGGATGTTTAGAAGCTTTTTGCAATTCATGCAAAATCGATTTGAGAGACTCGTGTTCAAAATACGGAGGAAATGATAGCAATTCACGGTGGTCACAATTAGCAGATTCAAAGAGTTGGGACCACCGAGTGCAGGGAAGCGGATCCGATCATAATGGAAACATGGGTCAAGCAAATTACCAAGATATTCTATGTCTTGGGATGCACGGAGAACGAGAGAAGGTTCCATTCGCCACACCTTTATGTTCCGTGGCGAGGCGAGATTCTTGGTGGGAATCTATGAAGCGTACCCATCCAAATTGCACTCGGCATGTCATGGAGAGCGTTTGAAATAGTTCAATGACAAGTACTTTCCTCGAAAGTATTCGGTATATGAAGGAAGTGGAGTTTATTAGATCGAGCGAGAATAACATGACGGTGTGTCCCAAAGACGAGGCGAAGTTCGCGGAGTTATCCGTGTTTGTACCTCATTTGGTGGAGAATGAGAAACGATGATGTGCGGATGTTTACGAGAGGTTTGAAACACGACATACGCCGAAGATATCTCATTTCTCATAAATTTTCTCTCAATTCGGATGTTGTCAACAAGGCTCGATTGTTAGAAGCGAGATAACGAAGTACGTTCAACCGAGGACCATAACCGAGGATCATACCAAGATAATGTACATCGTAATAACGATAACCAAATGGAGAAAGAAGAATACGGACAAAGGCGGTAACCACTTCGGTGGTAATCATGGCCATGAAAATAGAAGAAGCGAGTCGGGAGGAGATTTTAAAAGATGAGATTTAACAACGACCATGTGAAGACGACAGTCTTAAGTGACAATTGGTTCCAAGGAGAGAGAAAGACCACAATGTCGTGAGGTTACAAATCACGGAAAGAGGGACATATCATTAAACCGCCCTGACAGTTTAAGGTATGCTATAATTGTGGAAAAGAAGGACATATCGCTCGAGATTGTACGGTATCGAAACCCAGTCGAGCGGGAATGGTGACTCAAAAGGATGTCCCAGAAAAGTCAAAGTCAACGGTTCCTAGAAGAGCGTTTGTCGTGATCGGTCAAAATACGAGGAACCCAAACGAAGTTAGCACGGGCTAGTTAATTATAAATTCTTACGAAGTTTATACCTTACTAGATACCAGTTCTACCCATTCTTTTATCTCTCTTGCTTGCGCTCAACGTTTGAACTTGACTTTTGACCTATTTATGGAGACTCCGTTAGGAGAAACTTTCATTACATCTGTTGTTTAGAAATCTTGCTTGATTCAGGTTGGCACTATCACATTACCTGTTAACCTTATTTCTATAGAGATATTTGCTTTTGATGTGATTTTAAGGTTAACTACTCATCATGCCGAAATTGATTACTTTCGTAAGGTTGTTAGTTTTCATATTCTTAAGCAACTTTGTTATTCAATTCAAGCAATCAAACCATTGTAGTCAAACATTTTCATATCGTCCATGAAGTCATTCGTTTATTACGGATGTCAAGTTTTCTTAGTCCATGTTATGGATTTGAATAAAGACACGCCTCGATTTGAATAATATTCTGTTGTTATTGATTTTTCCCGATGTATTTCTGAAGAATTCCTTGGCTTACTCCTAAAGTCGATATTAAATTTTGTATCGACTTTGAACCCTTGTCTAAAACTCATTTCTAAAATCTCATATCAAATGGCTCCTATTGAACTTGTGAGTTAAAATTCAACTATAGAATTTGGTACTGAGCCTTTATCTGGTGACTTCCTTTGAGGAATACACCGCCGCATCTCAAGTAGGGAATACCATATTCGTGTGATAGTAAACTGATAGGTGTCATTGTAACGTGCTATCCAAGGTTGGGATATGAGTCACAGTTGAGAACAACCTAAGTCGGTAATCGAAATACGCAGCTTTCTAAGCTTAGTTGGTTATTATCGGAGATTCGTTGAAGGATATTCTCGAATCGCTATTCCATTAACGCAACTGACTCGTAGAGATACAAAATTCGAATGGAGCAAGGAATGTGGGAAGAGCTTCGAAGAACTCAAGAGGAGACTCATTTCAAAGACATGTTCGACCATGCCATCCCGGAAAAGTCGAACGTGGTAGGCGGCGTGTTGAGTAGAAGATCGTATACAAAGTCTGAGTACGATATTGTCAAAGACTCATTTCGTATAATTTACAAATAATAGAGATGGAGATGAAAACTCTAGGTACCCACGTGATGATATACGAGTATAATCGACTTTAATCGATAAAGTTAAAGCTGTTCAAGCTACACACCGGAGCTGATGAATTTGAAGAAGGAGGTGCAAGAAGTTGTTATTTCAAAAGCGAGAATCGGTGAGGTGAGGAAAGCTCAAACCTTCGATTTATTAATCCATTTGAAATTCTCGATTGAATAGGAACTGTGGCCTATAGACTCGTTTTACCGCCAAGTATGACGCGTGTTCATAACGTTTTTCACGTATCGATGTTACGTAAATATGCGGACGACCCGAACCATGTCATTGAGTTAGAACCGGACGAGATAGCCGAAGACTTAACGTACGAGGAGGTACCTGTCAAGATCTTAGATAGGAAAGAACATGTCCTATATACCGAGGTTATACCACATGTTAAGGTTTTGTGGAGAATCCATGCTATTGAGGAAATGACCTGGGAGTTGGAAGCGGAAATGAAAGCGAGGTATTCTCATCTTTTCGAAACACCAGGTACGTACGTCAATTTCGAGGACGAAATTTCATAAGGAGGGGAGGTTGTAAGACCCCAAATTATTAATAAATGAAATTTATTTTCCTCTATTTATTATTTTGAAATAGTAAGGGTTGATTTGATTAATGTGGATAGTTATGGGTAAAATACATTAAATATTTCGAATAAGCAAGTGGTTATAAAATATTCATTATTGTCGTGAATATTCGTTTGGTCGTGGAATATTAAATCTTTTCGGGAATATTCGTCTTTGTAAGACCCCAAATTTTATAAATAAAGATGAATTTTTTATAAATATTATTTTTGAATATTATGGAATAAATTTGATATAATGTTATAGTTGTGGGTAATATTTATAAATTTTGCAATGTAAGCAAGTTGTTATAAAATATTCGTTTGGTCTAGGAATATTCTTTTTGTCGGGGAATATTCGTATGCGATGGCTCAATCATTAATTGGACCCCATAAGCGGAAGTATTGTCGTAGTTAGAAAAGCCACAAAATTATTTTCTATAAAAAATAACTACAGAGGTGTTACCATTAAAACCGCTTGAACTACCCGTGAGTAAAAGTACAAAGAATACTGGCGTAGTTGTATAAGAGCACACGATATTGATTATTGATGCTTACGTGAGAAGTCACTCATTTATGCTTTCAATTATTCACTACGATAATTTTTCATCATATCTCTTATATTATTAATTCAATTATTGTCACAAAGATCATCTCAGATAATATGTTATAGTATTAAATTATTAATTGAGACGACAAGTTATAAATGATTAATAATTGTTGAAAGATTAAATATGTGTTGATTAAAAATAAAATGATTTGTGGTAATATTTATTCAATCCTCGATGTATATAAAGAGTCTGTTATGAGACGTTTGTGGTAAGTTTGATTATTTTATGGGGGCCCATATGTCATCATCTAAGAGTCCTTTCGTCAATAGTAATTACCTTTGTGAATAAGTAATTACCTTTGTGAATAAAAGAATTACCTTCGTCGATAGTATTTACCTTCGTCGAATAGTAATTACCTTTGTGAATAGTAATTACCTTTGTAAATAGTAACTACCTTCTACCAATAATAGTATTTACCTTCACAATAGTAATTACCTTCTTCAATAGTAATTACCTTCACATATAGTAATTACCTTCGTCAATAGTAATTACCCTTCATGAAATAGTAGTTGTCCCTTCATATTACCAAGAGTTAACTGCTCTCTTCTGATTGTTCCAAGGTTAATTACCCTTCGCAAATAGTAGTTGTCTCTTGATATTACAAAGAGTCATTTTGACCCTTCAAGTAAGACCAAAGAGCCACCCTCGCTTTTCTCTATAAATAGAAAGCTCATTCCTTCATTATTTCTTACGAATTCACTTTGAAACTACAGAGAGAAACTATAGAGAGAAGAAGAAAAAGTATTTTGCTACTTTACTTTTTTCAATATTCACTCTTCTAAGGTAGGGAATATTATTTGTTGTACTCGTAAGGGGTGTTATTTTTTTTTATTCATGAAGAGAACTTACATTATTCCATTCTTTATTATTCATTTGGAATAACTTTGTAAAAAGTGGCATACCCTATACATGACTTGTATATGCGAATACCCTATACTTGGTGAAATCCTTATATTATTCCATTCTTATTTATTACATTGGAATAACTCAGTATATCTGCGAATCCCCTATACTTGGTGATATTCTTCTATTATTTTATTATTCCGTTGGAACATCCTGGCTCAGCATTTACTTCCTTGGGACTGGTTTCGCCTCTTTATTATTACTCTGTCTTTATTATTCTATTGGAATATCCTCGTCTCGTGTTTTACCGACTGGTTCCGTCTTTATTATTCTCATCTTTATTATTCTATTGGAATATCACATGTCATGTGTTTTACCGGACTTCAGTTCCGCTTTTATTATTACGTTGGAATAACTTTTGCATGCATGCAAGTACCGCATGCATGGTGATTTCTTTTGTTATTTCATTCGCTTATTATACTCGGTTGGTTAAAATTTTGACTTCTATACTCCATGAATTTAGTGGAATATCCTTGATATTTGCGCTTCATCCAAAGATTTTTAATGAAAATATTTTTCTGAGCATTCTTAAATTTTACTCTACAAAGCAGTATCATGTTGACAATTTGGACGTTATTAGTTCCTGAATAAATTAATTCGTGAACTTGTTTTATTGAATTATTATGTCATTGTCATCATCCTCATGTTATATTATGTTATCTTTGGCTTACGTGCATAAGTGAACTTAGTATGATTATGACCAGGGATCATTCGGTATAATCATGGCTTGATATAAATGATGTGACAAAAGTCCTCGATTGGCTCATGAATGCGATGATGGATAGTTTTTGGTATGATTATGACCGGGGGTGATTCGGTATAGTCATGACCATTGATAATTTGATGAAAATCCTTGGCCAGTGGTGCGGGATGATTAGATATTGTGGTTTATTCATTAAACCGAGTCTTAGTGATAAAAATTGATGAAAACCTTTTAAAACCTAAAAGATAGTAGACTTTATTTTCTACTTGACTCTTTTAATGGATTACGTATTCATTATGCAGCTTAAACCGGTTGTCTATTGTATTTTATCAGTTTAACATTGTTGAAGACTATTGATAATTTATTCTGCATTATCTTAGTTATAATATTTCTTACTGGGCTAGTTGAGCTCACCCTTTCTTTCACTGTTCTCTTCAGGAAATGAGAATATAGCTGGGACGAGTCGGGGAAAAGAGTGATGGTCCCGAAGATAGCATTAGTAGTCCTCACTATTCTGTTAAATAGTGTGACAATAAATGTAATGAGGATTCCTTGAGTATGGATATTGTCTAAATGACAATATACCTATTAGAACTCTCAATTTATGTATTGTCGTATATTACACGACAGATGTATAATTAAGTTTGTATTTGAATTTATGTACCATGTAAGTGGCGACCCAAGATGGGTGACGTATACCTAATTTTGGGGCGTTACGGTTGGTATATCGAGCTTAGGGATATGATCCTGGCTAAGATGCTTGAGATAAGAACTAGGAGGGGAGAGACGGGGAATTCCTTCGCTAGTATGACCTACCTAAGTTTATTTGTTATTTAATTGGTCGGTCAGAGTATAGGGATAATATTTGATATATTAATTAACCCTTGTGTTGTGGCAGTGTTTGGAAATGGCAAAATGAAAATATTCACAATGGAGTGAATGTGGTAGTTGTGACACCTTTAATCACTAATCGTGTTAATGCGATTATCGAGACGAGGAACAAATTAGAGATATCCACGTAGTGAATGAAGAACTAATTGTTGCACCCGAGCTAGTTGCAGAGGTAGCAGCTGAGAGTGAGGAAGAAGAGGAAGAAGAGGAACCTGAGGAGAATTGGTTAGAAGAAATTTATGATCAAAACTTAGAATTACAAAATCGTGTTCGTGAGCTAGAAGAACAGGTTGAAGAACGACAAACGGTTATGGAACAAAGGGATACAACAATTCAAAATTGGGTTACCCGATATGTGATGCTCGAACAAAATCATGCTTTGGCAGGGTGTAAGATATTAAAGTTGGAATCTGAGAATTTAAAAATCAAAGATCAGCTGAAAGAAGAAACAACTGAACGAAGGAGAATAGACGATGCATGGGTAAAAGCTGCACAACGCGTTGATAGTGTAGAAAAAGACGTCCGATCCAATAAAGCCAAAATAGATGAAATGGACTTTGCTTTTTGGATGAGAATTGGGAGAACCCACATCGAATTCTAATTACCACATATAGCGGTCAACCCGAATTCGATATGGATCGGAGAATAATGATTCAAATCATGGATCGGGAATGTGAAGAAGCACTTAAGGGTGGAATGTACACTATAGTAAAGTCAAACTCGGTAATTTAAGCGAGGCGTTTATTAGAAAAAACCCGAACGAAGTTATTACGGGTAAATTAATTATAAATTATTGCGAAGTCTATACTTTATTCAATACAAGTTCTACCCTCTTTTTATTCTACCTAGTTGTGTGCAATGTTTAAATTTGACTCAAAAAATTAGACTTTGATTTATCTATTGAAATTTCGTTGGGAGAAACCTTCGTTACCTCCACTGTTTATTAATCTTGTTGTTTCAAATAAACACTTTCACGATCTTATCTCTTTGAAAATACTTGCCTTTGAGGTAATTTTTGAAAACGATTGATTAACTATTTATTATTCTTTTTGTAAGGTTGTTAGCTTTCATATTCCTAACCAACCTGTTATACGAATTCAAAGTAACCAAACCCTAAAGTTAATCACTGTTATATCAAGCCATAAGTAAAGAGCCCCGATTCTTTCGTTGTTAACTTCCTTGTGTGGAATGCACCGAAGCCAGACTTTCTATAGGCAACGTCGTGAATGACGATGACAAGTTGATAGGTATCATTGTGAGGTGCTATCTAGGTTAAAGGATAGAAGTCACAGTTGGTATCAATGTAACGTACTATCCAAGTCTTGGATAAGAGTAGCAGTTTTGAATGATATTTCTATCATTAATAAATTTCTTGACGTATTCTTGAAGATTTCCTAGCCTACCCTAGAGCGTGAAATCGAATTTTGTATTGACCCGAAAGATAAAAAACCCATTTCTTAAACCCTCAAATATTTCTTCAACTAAAAGGATCTGTTTACGAGGATTATGATGAAAGTTATAATAAAAGCATTGGACTAATGAAAATCATGGGTATATGAAGTATTAGTAAGTGTTATGATGAGTTATGTGGTTATTATGTGAAAATATGAAAGTTTCTTAGAAATCACAAAGGGTTGAAAAATCAGATTTTTGGTAAAAACGTAACATGAAATTCAATTGACCATATCTCCTATTATATTTTGAATTTTTGAGTGTGGTCAAGTCCTAGAGTTAGATCTATGAGTTTTGTAGCTTATCTAAGTGGAATCACTAGAAAAGGTGTTGTAGATTTTAAATTGCACCGAATTTAGCAAAAGAGTCCAAAGTCGCAAATTACAAAAATCTACTACCCGAAAACTTTAAGAAATGTTTTGCCACTAAATTTATGTGAAAAATTCTGGCCTTTTGGGACATGAAAATATATGTTATAAAGTACCTCCTGTCCAAAAATGAAATCATTCTGACTTAAAATGAACAAGTTATGACCATTTCAATATTTAGGTTTTTTTGACAAAAAATGCTATAACGGGAGTTCTATAACTCCGATGACCATGAAATTTAAACTGGAGGCTCACATTAACATGTGTAAGGTCCTGTCACATTATTGGCAATGTCTATAAAGTTCTGTCTAAGGAGAGGTTTGGTCACCTAATTGCGCGCCAGTAAGGAGAGATCCTTATTGGAAAGCCCCTCTTTCCTGGGAACGGCCTGGTTGCCAGTATTGTGATTCTGTAATATTATTTGTGAATAATTAATTATTGATTTATATGATGAGGAAAATATTGATTTTATGTGGATATAGATGGAGAAAATTTTTAATGTGACAATTGTTGAAAATTAATATTTTATCTTTTTCTGATAAAATAATTCATTTAAATATATTATTTTAATAATATATTAACGGAGATATTTTTATAATGAATGTGGGATATATGAGTATATGAGGAGGAAGAGTATTTTTGTGGCATTAAATGTTTAACACATATTTTGTGTGTTGGTGGACACAATTATTGATGAAATTTGATTATAAATTGTAAAATCGTCTGCTTATGGATTTCTATTAATTTCTCATTTGAATTTGGAAAAACTTTCTTCCGCAAAGTTCTAGAGAATTGAATTTTTATAAAAATTCACGAGATTCAATTTTCTGATAAAAGGGCTATTTATTATGAATTATTGAAGTTCAAGTTCAAAATAATTAATTTTTGAAGTTTTAAATATTTTTTTTACAAAAACGTTTTTTGCATGTGTGAGGCATGTGTTCAATTGCTGAATTTCAGATTCAAAGGTGTGCGTAAAGATTATATATATATATTATTAATTTATTAAATTTTACGCTTTGGTGTTACTAAGCGAATTTCCTATAAATAGGTGCTTGGTCGAAATTGAAAATTACACCAAAAACTGAAGTTTTCTCTCTCTATATTATCGAGCATATTCTTGTGAGTATTTTGAGTATACTTTGAGTATTGCTATACGGTGCAAGTTCAAGTCATAGCCTATATCCGGTGTTTTAACTAGAAAGGTAAGGGATGTTATTTTATTCGAAAATGATATTATTTCTTCAATATCATTATACCGAAATATTGGTTGGAAATTTTTATCAAATTTGGAACTTTTTCATGTCAGAGTTACTATTCACGAGTTACTATTCACGAGTACTATTCACGAAGCGTGATAATGTTTTTTGGGAAATTTTTATCTTTTGGTGTCGGAGTTACTATTCACGTATACGACCTTTATTCACGATATCTGAGACTATTCACGAATACTGCACTATTCAATCAAAAATGAAATTTCTTCTTTTTGTCCAAAATATCTATTGTGGATACTAGCTTTGCTTGTATCCATGTTTTGATCATTCTTGAATTTTACTCCACTCTGATTACTTATGAAGTATTTTTGAACTTGGATTGTTTAAAATACGAATCCTTAATATTGTTCTTTTGTTTCACCGGATTCGCTTTCCTTTAAAATATTTTTCATCATCCTCATCCTAAATGATGATATTCTTGAATATCTTTGGCCTCAGAGTGCAAAGATGAATGATTTCTTGATGAATATCTTTGGCCCGTAGTGCAGATGAACAGTGTTGAGATGAACATGACTTCTTCGATTAATATCTTTGGCCCGTAGTGCAAAGATGAGCAGTGTTTAGATGAACATGACTAATCGATGAATATCTTTGACTCAGTAGTGCAAAGATGAATATTTGATTCCAAATATATATTAATTGATGTTACATGGATAAAATATAGACGATGAACTTTTAAATTCATACATAGAAGATAGTTGTTTGCATTCTCTACTTAACACTTCTAATGAATTATTATTTCCATTGCGAATATTGATTTAAAATTTGTTGTCTATTGTATTCTATTAGATTTTTCCTGTTGAAGACTAACGATAATTTGTTGTATATTATCTTAGTCATAATATTCTTTTACCGGGCTAGTTGAGCTCACCCTTTTCCTTTTTGTTCCATTTTTCTTCTCGTGAGGCGAGAATGTAGCAGTACTAGTGGGGGTATGGAATGAAGGTTCTAGAGAGAGTTGTTTAGTAGTCCTCACCATTTTGTAAAATAATGTATCAATAATTATGATGGGGATTTATTTGCGTGTGGATATTGTTTAGATGGCAATATCTCGTATTTAAACTCACGCTTTATATGTTGTAATAATAAAGTTGTAGTTATTTACGTACCATGTATTTGGCGACTCGAGAATGGGTTGGATGGAATGGACCTATTTTGGGGCGCGCACAGATACATGGTGAAATTCTTCAATTATTCCATTCTTTATCATTCTGTTGAACATCTTATGCGTGCTTTTACGCACGACTTCGTTCCATTATTTATCATTCATTTGAACATCTTGTCTATGCTTTACGCATGACACCGGTTCCATTATTTATTATTTTGTTTGAACATCCTCATACATGCATTTACGCATGACCTGGTTTCATTATTTATTATTACATTGGAATATCCCGTACGTGCGCTTCTGCACGACCGGTTTCGTTATTTATTATTCTGTTGAAATAACCTGTCTGCATGCGATTACATCGCATGCCTGGTGATTTCTTTTGTTATTCCATTCTTTATTATACTCAGTTGGTTAAATTTTTAGCTTTAATACTCCATGAAATTAGTGGAATATCGTTAATATTTGCGCTTCATCCAGTATCTTTTCATGGAAATATTTTTCTGAGCATTCTTGAATTTTACTCCACAAAGCAGTATCATGTTGACAATTTGGACGTTATTGGTTCCTGGATAAATTAATTCTTGAACTTGTTTTATTGAATACTTATATCATTGTCATCATTTTCATGTTTATATTATGTTGAAAGTCATCTGTGGCCTGTAGTGCATAAATGGACTTGGTATGATTATGACCAGGGATTATTCGGTATAATTATGACCGTAATGTTACAAATGATGTTGTAAAAGTCCTCATTGGCCCGTAGTGCATTGATGGACAGTTGTTGGCATGATCATGACCATTGATGAATACACGAATATCCTTAGCCTGTAGTGCATGGATAATTTATGGTTGTGATACTAATGAATATCCTTGGCCGTAGTGCAGGGATGATGTGGTTTATTTATTAAGCTGAGTCTCAACAATAAAAGTGATGAAAAACTTTTTAAATCATAGAAGATAGTAGATTTTATTCTCTATTTGACTCTTTTAATGGATTGCTTGTTCCGCTGTAGTTAAACTTTATGTTTGTTATATTTTATCAGTTTAACACTGTTGAAGGCTAATGATAATTTATTCTGCATTATCTTAATCATAATATTTCTTACTGGGCTAGTTGAGCTCACCCTTTTACTTTCATTGTTCTCTTCAGGAAATGAGGACGTAGCAGGAACTAGTCGGGGAACGGAGTGACGGTCCAGAAGATAGTATTAGTAGTCCTCACTATTCTATGAAATAGTGTGTTAATAAATGTATTGAGTACTTATTTTGAGTTTGAATACTGTCTAGAAGACAATATTTGTATTAAAACTCATAGCTCACGTTGTATATTTAATATTGTATTTGTATTCTGTACCATGTATTTGGTGACTCAGAATAGGTGATGTATACCTATTTTGGGGGCGTCACAGTTGGTATCAAAGCTTAGGGATATGATCTCTGGCTGAGATGTGAGATAAGAACTAGGAGGGGAGAGACGGGGAATTCTTTCACTAGTATAACCTACCTAAGTTTATTTGGTATTTAATTGGTCGGTCAGAGTATAGGGATAAGATGTGATATGTTAATTAACCCTTGTTTTGTGGTAGTATTCTAAAATGACATCCGAGAATGTTGAGAATAACAATGGAGCACAGGAGTCCGTTGAGTCTCCACAGATCAATAATCAGGATAATGTGCATCAGGAAGGCGACAGTCCTCATACAAACAACAACACTGACCAAATGATGAACGATGGAATGTTTAGAGGCTTTATGCAATTCATGCAACATCAGACAAGAGCGACTCCTGTCCAAAATGTAGGTGGAAACACTTTGAAACTCTCGAGACGGTCACCGCTAAGCGCTTCAAGGAGCTGGGACCACGGAGTTTTTGGGAAAGCCGAACCACACTTAAGGCGTAGACGTGATTAAAGCGGATCACCAAGATATTTGATGTCTTGGGATGCTCCGAGGAGCAAAAGGTTCCTTTTGCCACCTTTATGTTGCGTGAAAGAGGCAGACATTACTTGTGGGAATCAGAAAAAGCGTTACCTAACTTCGCGCCTTCAAGATGTCTTGGGAGAAGTTCCAAGAGTCGTTCAATGACAAGTACTTTCCAAAAAGTATTCACGAATGAAGGAGGTGGAGTTTATCAAGTTGGAGCAAAAAAATATGACCGTGTCGCAATACGAGGCTAAATTTGCGGAGTTATCCCGGTTTGCATCCCATTTGGTCGATAATGAGGAGCGAATGACGCGAGTGTTTCTGCGAGGTTTGAAACCCGACATACGTCAATACCTCATTTCTCACAAACTTTATTTATATTCAGATGTTGTGAATAGAGCTCAGTTATTGGAGCGCGATAATGAGTCAGCACAACCAAAAGGTAACGAGCAACAACACGATAATAATCGTACTGATGGCAACGGCCATCGGAACATTGATAACCATCGTGGGGTAAATTATCATGCCAAGAATGGTAACCACTTCGGTGGTAATCATGGCCAAGATAACAGGAGTGGAAATTTCAAGAAGAGGAGGTTCAATAATGATGGAAAAACAGCAGCACCAGCACCCGTTTCAAAGGAAGAAGAACGACCACCGATCATATGTTTCAAATGCGGACAGGAGGGACACATCTGTCCAAACTATACGCAGCAATCCAAAACGTGTTTTAATTGCGAAAGAGAAGGTCACCTAGCTCAATTTTGTCATATGGTGAAGTCAAGTTCAGCTGGAATGGTGACACCAAAGGATGTCTCAGACAAGTTAAAGCCGGTAGTTTAAGTGAGAGCATTTGTCGAGGAACTCGAACGAAGTTGTCACGGGTTAGTTAATTATAAATTCTTGCGAAGTTTATACCTTATTAGATACCGGTTCTACCCATTCTTTTATCTCTCTTGCATGCGCTCAACGTTTAAATTTGACTTCGGAGAAATTAGACTTTGACTTATTGGTTTAAACTTCAATAGTAGAAACCTTCGTTACCTCCACTGTTTATAAATCTTGTTAATTCAAATCGACACTTTCACGTTACCTGTCGATCTTATCTCTTTGAAAATACTTGCCTTTGATGTGATTTTAGGAATCAATTGGTTAACTACTCATCAAGCTTTTTGTAAGGTTGTTAGCTTTCATATTCCTAACCAACTTGTTATGCGAATTCAAGCAACCAAACCACTAAAGTCAATCATTGTCATATCAAGTCATAAGTAAAGAGCCTCGAGCCTTTCGCTGGTGACTTCCTTGTGTGGAATGCACCGAAGCCAGACTTTCTGTACACGACGTCATGAATGACGATGACAAGTTGATAGGTATCAATGTGACGTGCTATCCAAGTCTTAGATGAGAGTCACAGTTTTGAATGATATTTCTATTGTTAATAAATTTCCTGACGTATTCTTGAAGACTTCTTAGCCTACCCCTAGAGCGTGAAATCAAATTTTGTATTGACCCGAGTACAAAACTCATTTCTAAAACCCTCAAATATTTTCTTACCCAAAATGAACGTGTAATGTGCCAAAGACGTTGGCTCGAGCTGTTGAAGATTACGATCGTACCATTCAATACCATCGTGGAAGAGAGAACGTGGTAGCTGACGCGTTGAGTAGAAGATCATATGCGTTTACGAGTGCGATATTGTTAACACAAAGACCCATTTCGTATGACTTACAAATGATAAAGATAGAGTTATAGACTCTAAGGACCCACGTGAAGATAGCGAATAAACAAGTAGAATCGACTTTAATCGATAAAATTAAAGCTGCTCAAGCTACACACCCAGAGCTGATGAATGTGAAGAAGAAGGTTCAAGAGGGCGTTATTCTAGAAGCAAGAGTCGATGAATAGAGGAAATCTCAACCCTCGATTTAATTGGCCCATTTGAAATCCTCGATCGAGTAGGAACTATGGCCTATGGACTCGCTTTACGCCAAATTTTTTGGCGTGTTCATAACGTTTTTTTTACGTATCGATGTTGCGTAAATATGTAGATGACCCGAACCACGTTATTAAATTAGAACTAGACGAGATAGCAGAAGATTTAACGTATGAGGAGATACGTGTTAAAATCTTGGATAAGAAGGATAGTATTCAACACTCAAAGGTTATACCTCAAGAGTTAGAATCTGAAATGAAGTCAAGGTATCCTCATCTCTTGAAGATACCAGTATCGCACGTAAATTTCGAGGGCGAAATTTCATAAAGAGGGAGATTGTGAGACCCCAAATTTTATGAATAAAGATTTAAATTTCTCGAAATATTTTTTTGAATATTATGGTATGGACTTGATATAATGTTATAATTGTGGGTAGTATTTATAAATTTTACAAAGTAAACAAGTTGTTATATAATATTCGATTGGTCGGGGAATATTCATTTTAGCAGGGAATATTCGTACAATGACACAATCATTGATGGACCCCACAACGGAATTATTGTCGAATTGAGAAAACGACAAAAATATTTTTATAAAAATAACGGCGGAAGTTTTATAATTAACTGTTGAAACACCCGGTGTTAAAAGTACAGTTATACGCGTGGTTGTATAGTAGCACACGGTATTGATTATTGATGCTTACGTGAGAAGTCACTCAGTTTTGTTCAATTATTGCTACAGTAATTGTTGTATAGTAGCTCACGTTATTTGATTAAATTATTGTCGATATTTTATATATTATTAAATCAATAATTGAGATAACAAAGTTGTTAATAATCCATGAAATTAGTGGAATATCTTTGATATTTGCGCTTCATCAAGTATCTTTTCATGGAAATATTCTTCCGAGCATTCTTGAATTTTACTCCACAAAGCAAAGATCATGTTGACAATTTAGGACGTTATTGGTTCCTCGGATAAATTAATTCTTGAACTTGTTTTTATTGAATTCTTATATCATTGTCATCATTCTCATGTTTATATTATGTTGAAAGTCATCTCGTGGCACAGTAGTGCATAGATGGACTTGGTATGATTATGATTAGGATTATTCAAGATAATCATGACCTGTAATATTACAAATAATGTGGTAAAAGTCCTCACTGGCCCGTAGTGCATTGATGGATAGTTGTTGGCATGATTATGATCATTAATGAATACACGAATATCCTTGACCCGTAGTGCATGGATAATTTATGGTTGTGATACTAATGAATATCCTTGGCCGTAGTGTAGGGATGATGTGGATTATTTATTAAGCTGAGTCTCAACAATAAAAGTGATGAAAAACCTTTTAAATCATAGAAGATAGTAGATTTTATTCTCTACTTGACTCTTTTAATGGATTGCTTGTTCCGCTGCAGTTAAACTTAATGTTTATTATATTATATCAGTTTAACACTGTTGAAGGCTAACAATAATTTATTTTGCATTATCTTAGTCATAATATTTCTTACTGGGCTAGTTGAGCTCACCCTTTTACTTTCATTGTTCTCTTCAGGAAATGAGAACGTAGCAAGGATTAGTCGGGGAACAGAGTGACGGTCCAGATGATAGTATTAGTAGTCCTCACTATTATATAAAATAGTGCGTCAATAAATGTATTGAGGACTTATTTTGAGTTTGAATACTGTCTAGAAGACAATATTTGTATTAAAACTCATAGCTCATGTTGTATATTTAAGATTGTATTTGTATTCTGTACCATGTATTTGGCGACTCAGAATAGGTGATGTATACCTATTTTGGGGGCGTCACAGTTATGACTTGTTTACATGTTTAATTGGATTAGTGGCTTTGCTTGGAGCTTAGTTACAAAAAAGTAGATGTTGAACCTGAAGTATGGAAAGACCTTATAAAGGTATTTATTTAAGTTTAATTGAATTACTTTTGTCCAATTTAATTATGAACATATAGATAATGTTTGTTATTTGATAATAATGTTTATATAACTAGGAAAAACTTAAAGCTTCTATGTGGAGGGATACCACAATCTACCATTATGATCACTTGGAAGAATTATTTGCTAAAGATAGGGAAACATAGGAAGGTTCAGTAACTGTAAAAGAGAAACGAAAAAAATGGGAGGACATGGCTGAGCAAAAATCTATAATTGTTGGAAATGATAGTGCAATATCCCGAAATTAAATAAAGTAATTTTAGAAAGTTTCAATTTGGAAGATATTGGCAAATTTATGTTAACCCCTTCTCAAGTATCGATTAAAAGTGTAAATACTTCAAAATAAAAAAAGTAAAAGGCAAATCTTTTTGATGATGAAGGTAATTAACTAATGTGATGGATAGATTAGCTACCATATTGGAAAAGCAAGGGGAGACATTTTAAAAATAGAGAGAAACATTTATCAATTCATCTGTACGAGTCTATTTTGCAAATGATATCTTTAAAGGACTAACTGAAATGAATTTTGATGAGGGAAAAATCGATGAGGCCTATTTATAGCTACTAGAAAATCATAACAAGGCACGAGCAGTGTTTGGGTTACCATTAGAGAAGAGATTGAATTTCTTGAAGAATTTAATGAATAATCTCCGTTAGTATTAATAATACAGATTATATTTGATGACTTTTGGGTATGGTATGACAATTACTTTGTAAAAGTAGTTTTTGTACATTTATTTGGATATTTGTATTTGATTATGGATTTTTTTTCTTTGATTAAATTTATCTTGCATATTTTTATTCATGGTTATATGCTTATAATTAATAGAAGGGTAAATTTGTAAAAGTGGTTTTTTTCTTTTCTTTTCATTGGAACTCAAAAACGCAAGAAAAGAAAAAAATTTAAAATTTATATTCTTTTATATTAAAAATGTGACGCCCCCAAAATAGGTATACATCACCCATTCTGAGTCGCCAAATACATGGTACAGAACTTAAATACAAACATAATTTATACAACTGTTAAGTGTCATACAGAATACGACAAAACATAAACTGTAAGTTTTAATACAAATATTATCTTCTAGACAATATCCAAACTCAAATTTAATTTCATTACAATTATTGTCACACTATTTCACAGAATAGTGAGGACTACTAAAACAACCATCTGGACTGTCAATCCATTCTCCGGCTAGTCCCAGCTATATTCTCATTTCTTAAAGAGAATAATGAAAGAAAAGGGTGAGCTCAACTAGCCCAGTAAGAAATATTATGACTAAGATAATGCAAAATAAATTATCATTAGCCTTTAACAGTATAACAAACTAATAAAATACAATAGACAACAAATTTTAGATCAACAACTGCAGCGGAATAAGCAATCCATTAGAAGAGTCAAGTAGAGCATGATATCTACTATCTTCTATGATTTAAAAGTTTATTCATAAATTTTATAACTGAGACTCAACTTAATAAATAATCCACATCACTGAATTATCAATGCACTATGGGCCAATGATATTCATTAGTATCACGACCACGAATTATCCATGCACTACGGGCCAAGGATATTCGTGTTTTCAACAATGGTCATGAACATGCCAAAAAATAATTCATTTTGCACCCTTGGCAAGAAGAACGCGGTCATCATGATCATACCAACAAGCTATCATTTGAGACTCGACAATAATCCACATCACTTGTAACATTACAGGTCATGATTTCACCGAATAATCTCTGGTTATAATTATACCAATCAGCAGTTCATCTTTGCACCCTTGGCTGAAAATGACTTTCATCACAATAAAAGCATGAGGATGATGACAATTGTAAGACCCCAAATTATTAATAAATAAAATTTATTTTCCTCTATTTATTATTTTGAAATAGTAAGGGAAGATTTGATTAATGTGGATAGTTATGGGTAAAATACGCAAATATTTTGAATAAGCAAGTGGTTATAAAATATTCATTATTGTCGTGGAATATTCGTCTTTGTCGGAAATATTAAATGCAACCACAGCCTTTTGTGGGCCCCATAACGAAAAGGGATTGGATGAAGAAAATGACAAATATAAGTTATTTATAAATAACGACGTAGTTATTGCTAATTATCTATTGGAATACCCGGTGGGTTAAAACACACTAATATGCGTTGTTGAACGATGAAGACACTGCGGTATTGCACCAATTATTGATTTTTTACGTAAGAAGGCACTACTCAATAATTGTTACGATAATTCTTGCTCGATATTTTATTTTATTGATTCAATAATTGCTGCATTGATATTTTATATTACTGTTGTTTCAATAAATTGTCATTACACAGTATTTTCCATTATCGGAGCAATAATTCATATTATATGAATAATATTATTGGATAACATTATTGGCAATGTCTAGAAAGTTACATCAAGGAGAGATTTGGTCACCTAATTGCTTGCGCAAGATGAGGAGAGATCCTTATTGAAAGCCTCCTCTTTCTGAACCGCCTGCTTTTGTTACCAAGATCTTGTGATTCTCAGAATATTATTTGTGAATAATTAATTATTGATTTATATGATGAGGAAAATATTGATTTTATGTGGATATAGATGGAGAAAATTTTTAATGTGACAATTGTTGAAAATTAATATTTTATCTTTTTCTGATAAAATAATTCATTTAAATATATTATTTTAATAATATATTAACGGTGATATTTTTATAATGAATGTGGGATATATGAGTATATGAGGAGGAAGAGTATTTTGTGGCATTAAATGTTTAACACATATTTTGTGTGTTGGTGGACACAATTATCGAAAAATTTGATTATAAACAGAAAATTGCCCGCTTATGGATTTATGGATTTCTACGAATTTCGCTGGGATTTGGAAAAACTTTATTCGAAAAGTTGTAGAAATTGAATTTCCTATAAAAATCGCGAGATTCGAATTTTTCCGATAAAAGGGCTATTTATTATGAATTATTGAAGTTCAAGTCAAATAATTGATTTTGGAAGTTTAAAATAATTTAAATAAGAAAAACTTTTTTTGTGTTTGGTGGGCATCTTTAACACATGCTAAGTTGTTTGAATTCAGATGATTCTAAGTGGGCGTAGACAAATTAATATATATATTATTATTATATTAAATTTTCTACTTTTGGTGTTCTAAGCAATTTCTATAAATAGGTGCTTAGGTTAGAATTGAAAATCACACCGTAAATCAAGTTTTCTCTCTATATTATCGAAAGCGTATTCTTGTGAGTATTTTGAGTATACTTTGAGTATTGCTATACTCTGTCAAGTTCAAGTCATAGCCTTATATCCTGGTGTTTCAACTAAAGTCTTTGTCTTTCGAGGTAAGGGATGTTATATTATTCAAAATGATATTATTTCTTTAATATCATTATCTTAGAAATATTGGTTAGAAATTTTTATCAAATTTGGAACTTTTTATACGGCGGATTACTATTCATTCACGAAAGTTACTATTCACGAGTTACTATTCACTAATTCTATTCATTCACGATTCTTATTCACGAAAGCGTGAAGATGTTTTTTTTTGTGAAATTTCTATCTTTTGGTGTGATTACTATTCACGTATAATGACATAATTATTCACGAATCTGACTATTCACCTAAAAATGAAATTTCTTCTTTTTGTCCAAAATATCTATTATGGATACTAGCTTTGATTGTATCCATGTTTTGATCATTCTTGAATTTTACTCCACTCGATTACTTATGAAGTATTTTTGAACTTGGATTGTTTAAAAAATACTGAATCCTTAATATTGTTCTTTTGTTTCATTTGGATTCGCTTCCTTTAAAATATTTTTCATCATCCTCGATCCCTAAATGATGATATTATTGAATATCTTTGGCATGTAGTGCAAAGATGAGCAGTGTTGAGATGAATATACCGATCGATTAATATCTTTGGCCCAGAGTGCAAAGATGAGCAGTGTTTAGATGAACATGATCAATCGATGAATATCTTTGGCACGTAGTGTAAAAAGATGAATATTTGATTCCGATATATATTGATTGATGTTACGAGGATAAAATATCGACGATGAACTTTTAAATTCATATATAGAAGATAGTAGTTTGCATTCTCTACTTAACTCTTCTAATGAATTGTTGTTTTCATTGCGATTGTTGATTTAAAAGCGGTTTGTCTATTGTATTCTATTAGATTTTTTCCTGTTGGAGACTAACGATAATTTGTTGTATATTATCTTAGTCATAATATTCTTTATTTGGGCTAGTTGAGCTCACCCTTTTCCTTTTTGTTCCATTTTTCTTCTCGGGAGGCGAGAATGTAGTGAAAGTAGTCTGGGTATGGAATGATGGTTATAGAGAGAGTTGTTTAGTAGTCCTCACCATTTTGTAAAATAATGTATAAATAATTGTGATGAGGATTTATTTGGGTATGTATATTGTCTGTAAGACAATAATTGTATTTAAACTCACAAGATATATGTTGTCGATTTTGCACGACAAATGTATTAATAAAGTTGTAGTTATTTACGTACCATGTATTTGGCGACTCGAGAATGGGTTGGATGGAATGGACCTATTTTGGGGACGTCACGGTTGGTATCGTAGCTTAGGATATGATCTCCCATGGAGATCGGGGAATAGAACTAGGAGGGAGAGAGAGTAAAATCCTTCGCTAGTGTGTCCTACCTAAGCTTATTTGTTAGTTGGTCAAGATATATAGGATATTATGTGATATATTGATTTCCTTAATTAACCCTTATTTTATGACGATGTTTGAGAATGTCACCGAGAATATTAACAATGGAGTAAATGAGACCGTGGAGATGCTGTATTTTACCAATAAGGAGAACGTGTAACAAGTAAGAATGTACCTCTTGTGAAACAACACCAATTGAAAGCGATGATGAACGAGGGATGTTTAGAAGCTTTTTGCGGTTCATGCAAAATCGACGACGAGGAGACTCGTGTTCAAAATACAAGAAGAAATGATAGCAATTCACGGGTTGTCACATTGGCGGTTCAAAGAGTTGGGACCACCGATTTAAGGGGAAAGCGGATCCGATCATGGCGGAAACATGGGTTAAGCAAATTACCAAGATATTCGATGTCTTGGGATGCACGGAGGAACAGAAGGTTCCATTCGCCACCTTTATATTCCGTGGCGAAGCAATTCATCGGTGGGAATCATGAAGCGTACCCATCCAAATTTGCACTCGGCGATGTCGTGGGAGACATTTGAAGCAGTTCGATGACAAGTACTTCCACGAAAGTATTCGTCTATATGAAAGAAGTGGAGTTTATTAGGCGGGAGCGAGAATAACATGACGGTGTCCCAAAGACGAGGCGAAGTTCGCGAGTTATCTAGGTTTGCACCTCATTTGGTGGAGAATGAGAAGCGATGACGCGGATTTTTCTCGAGAGGTTTGAAACCCGTGATACGTCAAGATCTTATTTCTCATAAATTTTCTCTCTATTCAGATGTTGTCAATGAGGGCTCGAGTTGTTAGAGAGATAACGAACGTACGCGTCAACCGAGGGACCATAACGAGGATCATACCAAGATAACAATCATCGAAATAACGATAACCAAATGGAGAAAGAAAAATACGGACAAAGCGGTAACCACTACGGGTGTAATCATAGCCATGAAAATAGAAGAAGCGAGTCGAGGAGGAGATTTTAAAAGATGAGATTTAACAACGACCATGCTAAAGACGCGGTCTTTAAAGATAATTGGTTCTAAGGAGGAGAACGACCACCGGTCGTATGTTACAAATCTGGAAAGAGGGATATATCGTACCCAAACCGCCCACAACAGTTTAAGGTATGCTATAATTATGGAAAAGAAGGACATATCGCTCGAGATTATGCGTTATCGAAACCAGTCAAGCGGGAATGGTGACTCAAAAGGATGTCCCGAGAAAGTCAAAGTCAATCTGTTCTCGAGGAGGCGTTTGTCGTGACCAATCAAAATCGAGGAACCCGAACGAAGTTAAGACGGTTAGTTAATTATAAATTCTTGCGAAGTTTATACCTTACTAGATACTGGGTTATACCCATTCTTTTATCTCTCTTTTGCTTTACGCTCAACTTTTGAACTTGACTACGGAGAAATTAGATTTTGACCTATTTATGGAGACTCAGTTAGGAAAAACTTTCACTACATCCGTTGTTTAGAAATCTTGCTTGATTCAGTTGGCACTTATCACATTGCCATTAACCTTATTTCTATAGAGATATTTGCTTTTGATGTGATTTTAAGGTTAACTACTCATCACGCCAAAATTGATTACTTTCGTAAGGTTGTTAGTTTTCATATTCTTAAGCAACTTTATTATTCAATTCAAGCAATCAAACCATTGTAGTCAAACATTTTCATATCAAGCCATGAAGTCATTCGTTTATTACGGATGTCAAGTTCTTAGTCCATGTTATGGATTTGAATAAAGACACGCCGATTTGAATAATATTCTGTTGTTATTAATTTTTTTCCGACGTATTTCTGAAGAATTTCTTTCTTACTCTGAAAGCATTATATTAAATTTTGTATCGACTTTGAACCCTTCTGAAACTCATTTCTAAAATCTCATATCGAATGGCTCTATTGAACTTCGTAAATTTAAAATTCAACTATAGAATTTGGTACTGAGCCTTTATCCGGTGACTTCCTTTTGGGAATGCACCGAAGCGGATTCTCGTAGGGACACCATATTCGTCGCGATAGTAAAGCGATAGGTGTCATTGTAACGTCTTATCCAAGGTTGGGATATGAGTCACGATTGAGAACAACCTAAGCTCCAGAATCGAAATACGTAGCTTTCTAGGCTTAGTTGGTTATTATCGAGATTCGTTGAAGGATATTCTCAAATCGCTATTCCATTAACGTAGTGACTCGTAGAGATACAAAATTCAAATGGAGCGAGGAATGTGGGAAGAGCTTGAAGAACTCGAAGAGAGACTCATTTTAGCACATGTTACGACCACGCCATCCCGGAAAAGCGAACGCGTGGTAGGTGGCGTGTTGAGTAGAAGATCGATATAAAGACGAAATACGATATTGTCAAAGACTAATTTCGTATAATTTACAAATAATAGAGATGGAGATGAAAACTCTAGGTACCCACGTGATGATATACGAGTATAATCAACTTTAATCGATAAAGTTAAAGCGCGCCTGCTACACACCGGAAATGATGAATTTGAAGAAGGAGGTGCAAGAAGTTGTTATTTCAAAAGCGAGAATCGGTGAGGTGAGGTGAGGAAAGCTCAAACCTTCGATTTATTAATCCATTTGAAATTCTCGATCGAATAGGAAGCGTGGCCTATAGACTCGTTTTACGCCAAGTATGACGCGTGTTCATAACGCTTTTCACGTATTGATGTTACGTAAATATGTGGACGACTGAACCACGTCATTTAGTCGAAACCAGGATGAGATAATGAAGAAGACTTAACATACGAGGAGGTATCTGTCAAGATTTTGGATAGGAAAGAACATGTCCTATGTCTGGGGTTATACCACAAGTTAAGGTTTTGTGGAGAAACCATGTTATTGAGGAAATGACACGGGAGTTGAAAACGGAAATGAAAGCGAGGTATTCTCATCTTTTCGAAACACTGTGTATCGTCGTCAATTTTAGGACGAAATTTCATAAGGAGGGAGGTTGTAAGACCCCAAATTATTAATAAATAAAATTTATTTTCCTCTATTTATTATTTTGAAATAGTAAGGGTTGATTTGATTAATGTGGATAGTTATGGGTAAAATACGTAAATATTTCAAATAAGCAGTGGTTATAAAATATTCATTATTGTCGTGGAATATTAAATGCTTGTCGGGGAATATTAAATGCACGACGCTAAAGATTTTTATGGGCCCCATAACTTGGAAAGCGATTGGATGAAGAAAATGACAAATATAAGTTATTTATAAATAACGTAGTTATTCACAGATTAATCTTATTGGAATACCGGTGGTTAAAACACACTAATCTGGCGTTGTTGAACAAGTAGCACATCGGTATTGCACCAATTATTGATTCTTACGTAAGAAGGCACTACTCAATAATTGTTACGATAATTCTTATTCAAAGATATTTTATTTTATTGATTCAATAATTCACGCATTGATATTTTATATTACTTGTTGTTTCAATAAATTGTCATTACACAATTTTTCCATTATCGAGACAATAATTCATATTATATGAATAATATTATTGGATAACTTTATTGGCGATGTCTAGAAAGTTACATCTCAAGGAGAGGTTTGGTCACCTAATTGCGCGCCCAAATGATGGAGATGTCCTTATTGAAAACCCTTCTTTCTCAGGGCACTTTGAGTTACCAATCTTTGTGATTCTGTAATATTATTTGTGAATAATTAATTATTGATTTATATGATGAGAAAAATATTGATTTTATGTGGATATAGATGGAGAAAATTTTTAATGTGACAATTGTTGAAAATTAATATTTTATCTTTTTCTGATAAAATAATTCATTTAAATATATTATTTTACTAATATATTAACGGTGATATTTTTATAATGAATGTGGGATATATGAGTATATGAGGAGGAAGAGTATTTTTGTGGCATTAAATGTTTAACACATATTTTGTGTGTTGGTGGACACAATTATTGACCGAAATTTGATTATAGCCTGTAAAATTGCCCGTTTATGGATTTATGGATTTCGGTCAATTTCTGTTTGGGATTTGGAAAAACTTTATTCTGAAAAGTTGTAGAGAATTGAATTTCCTATAAAAAATCGCGAGATTCGAATTTTCTGATAAAAGGGCTATTTATTATGAATTATTGAAGTTAGAAGTTCAAAAAAATTGATTTTTGGAAGTTTAAAATAATTTAAATAAGAAAAACTTTTTTTGTGTTTGGTGGGCATCTTTAACACATGCTAAGTTCTTTGAATTCAGATGATTCTAAGTGGGCGTAGACAAATTAATATATATATTATTATTATATTAAATTTTCTACTTTGGTGTTCTAAGAATTTCTATAAATAGGGTGCTTGGGTTAGAATTGAAAATCACACCGAAATCTGAAGTTTTCTCTCTATATTATCGGCGTATTCTTGTGAGTATTTTGAGTATACTTTGAGTATTGCTATACTGATGCAAGTTCAAGTCATAGCCTATATCCGTGGTGTTTCAACTAAAGTCTTGTCTTTTCGAGGTAAGGGATGTTATATTATTCAAAATGATATTATTTCTTTAATATCATTATCTTAGAAATATTGGTTAGAAATTTTATCAAATTTGGAACTTTTTTATGGCGGGTTACTATTCACGAGTTACTTATTCACGAGTTACTATTCACTAGTTCATTCACAGTTAGTTACTATTCACGGCGTGAATGATGTTTTTTTTGAAATTTCTATCTTTTGGTGTCTGATTCTTATTCACGTATCGACCTTATTCACGAATCTGACTTATTCAATTTGAAAATGAAATTTCTTCTTTTTGTCCAAAATATCTATTATGGATACTAGCTTTGATTGTATCCATGTTTTGATCATTCTTGAATTTTACTCCACTCGATTACTTATGAAGTATTTTTGAACTTGGATTGTTTAAAATACTGAATCCTTAATATTTGTTCTTTTGTTTCAATGGATTCGTTTCCTTTAAAATATTTTTCATCATCCTCACCCTAAATGATGATATTCTTGAATATCTTTGGCATGTAGTGCAAAGATGAGCAGTGTTGAGATGAATATATTAGATCGATTAATATCTTTGGCCGTGAAGCAAAAGATGAGCAGTGTTTTTAGATGAACATGATCAATCGATGAATATCTTTGGCTGTAGTGCAAAGATGAATATTTGATTCGAGATATATATTGATTGATGTTACAGGATAAAATATCGACGATGAACTTTTAAATTCATATATAGAAGATAGTAGTTTGCATTCTCTACTTAACTCTTTCTAATGAATTGTTGTTTTCATTGCTGATTGTTGATTTAAAAGCGGTTGTCTATTGTATTCTATTAGATTTTTCCTGTTGGAGACTAACGATAATTTGTTGTATATTATCTTAGTCATAATATTCTTTATCTTGGGCTAGTTGAGCTCACCCTTTTCCTTTTTGTTCCATTTTTCTTCTCGGGAGGCGAGAATGTAGTGAGTACGAAGTCGGTAATATGGAATGATGGTTATAGAGAGAGTTGTTTAGTAGTCCTCACCATTTTTGTAAAATAATGTATAAATAATTGTGATGAGGATTTATTTGGGTATGTATATTGTCTAGAAGACAATAATTGTATTTAAACTCACAGTATATATGTTGTCGTATTTTTGCACGACAAATGTATTAATAAAGTTGTAGTTATTTCTGTACCATGTATTTGGCGACTCAGAATGGGTTGGATGGAATGGACCTATTTTGGGGGCGTCACAGTTGGTATCAGAGCTTAGGGATATGATCTCTGGCGGAGATCGGGGAATAGAACTAGGAGGGGAGAGACGAGTAAATCCTTCGCTAAGTGTGTCCTACCTAAGCTTATTTGTTAGTTGGTCAAGATATATAGGGATATTATGTGATATATTGATTTCTTTAATTAACCCTTATTTTTTTATGGCGGTATTTGAGAATGTCGGTGAGAATATTAACGATGGAGTAAATGAGACCGTGGAGATGCTCATATTTACCAATGAGGAGAACGTGTAATGTGCTAGAATGTACCTCTTGTGAACAACACCACCGAAAGCGATGATGAACGAGGGGATGTTTAGAAGCTTTTTGCGCTTCATGCAAAATCGATTTGAGGAGACTCGTGTTCAAAATACAAGAAGAAATGATAGCAATTCACGGGTTGTCACAAATGAAGCGAGCTTCAAAGAGTTGGGACCACCGAATTTAAGGGAAAGCGGATCCGATCATGGCGGAAACATGGGTTAAGAAAATTACCAAGATATTCGATGTCTTGGGATGCACGGAGAAACGAAGGGTTCCATTCGCCACCTTTATATTCCGTGGCGGCGACATCTTGGTGGAAATCATGAAGCGTACCCATCCATTTTGCACTCGGCATGTCACGAGACATTTCAAATAAGTTCAATGACAAGTACTTCCCCGAAAGTATTCGGCGTATATGAAAGAAGTGGAGTTTATTAGATCGAGCGAGAATAACATGGCGGTGTCCCAAAGACGAGGCGAAGTTCGCAGAGTTATCTAGGTTTCACCTCATTTGGTGGAGAATGAGAAAGCGATGACGCGCGGATTTTTACGAGAGGTTTGAAACCCGGCATACGTCAAGATCTTATTTCTCATAAATTTTCTCTATTCGGATGTTGTCAATGAGGGCTCGGTTGTTAGAGAGAGATAACGAAAGTACGTTCAACCGAGGGACCATAACCGAGGATCATACTGAAGATAATTGATCATCGAATAACGATAACCAAATGGAGAAAGAAAAATACTGACAAAGGCGGTAACCACTCGGTGGTAATCATGGCCATGAAAATAGAAGAAGCGAGTCGGGAGGAGATTTTAAAAGATGAGATTTAACAACGACCATGTGAAGACGACGGTCTTGGCGATGAATTGGTTCTAGGAGGAGAATTCGACCACCGGTCGTATGTTACAAATCTTGGGAAAGAGGGACATATCGTCATTGACCGCCCACAACAGATTTAAGGTATGCTATAATTATGGAAAAGAAGGACATATCGCCGAGATTATGCGTTATCGAAACCCAGTCAATGCGGGAATGGTGACTCAAAAGGATGTCCCAGAAGGTCAAAGTCAACGGTTCTGGGAGGAGCGTTTGTCGTGGCCGGTCAAAATCTGGAGAACCCGAACGAAGTTAAGCACGGTTAGTTAATTATAAATTCTTGCGAAGTTTATACCTTCTTGAATCTGGGTTATACCCATTCTTTTATCTCTCTTGCTTGCGCTCAACTTTTGAACTTGACTACGGAGAAATTAGATTTTGACCTTATTTATGGAGACTCAGTTAGGAGAAACTTTCACTACATCCGTTGTTTAGAAATCTTGCTTGATTCAGTTGGCACTATCACATTGCTGTTAACCTTATTTCTATAGAGATATTTGCTTTTGATGTGATTTTAAGGTTAACTACTCATCACGCCGAAATTGATTACTTTAAGTAAGGTTGTTAGTTTTCATATTCTTAAGCAACCTGTTATTCGAATTCAAGCAATCAAACCATTGTAGTCAAACATTTTCATATCAAGCCATGAAGTCATTCGTTTATTACGGATGTCAAGTTCTTAGTCCATGTTATGGATTTGAATAAAGACACGTCAGATTTGAATAATATTCCTGTTGTTATTAATTTTTCCTGACGTATTTCCTGAAGAATTTCTTTGCTTACTCCCAAAGCATTATATTAAATTTTGTATCGACTTTGAACCCGGTACAAAACTCATTTCTAAAATCTCATATCGAATGGCTCCTATTGAACTTCAGAAATTTAAAATTCAACTATAGAATTTGGTACCTGAGCCTTTATCTGGTGACTTCCTTTGTGGAATGCACCGAAGCCAGACTCTCCGTAGGGGACACCATATTCGTGCGATAGTAAAGCGATAGGTGTCATTGTAACGTCTTATCCAAGGTTGGGATATGAGTCACGATTGAGAACAACCTAAGTCGGTGAATCGAAATACGTAGCTTTCTAGGCTTAGTTGGTTATTATCGGAGATTCGTTGAAGGATATTCTCAAATCGCTATTCCATTAACGTAGCTGACTCGTAGAGATACAAAATTCAAATGGAGCAAGGAATGTGGGAAGAGCTTCGAAGAACTCAAGAGGAGACTCATTTTAGCACATGTTCTGACCATGCCATCCTGGAAAAGCGAACGTGGTAGCTGACGTGTTGAGTAGAAGATCGTATACAAAGACGAAAGTACGATATTGTCAAAGACTAATTTCAGTATAATTTATAAATAATAGAGATGGAGATGAAAACTCTAGGTACCCACGCGTGATGATATCTGAGTATAATCAACTTTAATCGATAAAGTTAAAAGGCGCTTCAAGCTACACACCGGGTGATGAATTTGAAGAAGGAGGTGCAAGAAGTTGTTATTTCAAAAGCGAGAATCGGTGAGGTGAGGAAAGCTCAAACCTTCGATTTATTAATCCATTTGAAATTCTCGATCGAATAGGAACTGTGGCCTATAGACTCGTTTTACCGCCAAGTATGACGCGTGTTCATAACGTTTTTCACGTATTGATGTTACGTAAATATGTGGACGACCTGAACCACGTCATTTAGTCAGAACCGGATGAGATAGCCGAAGACTTAACATACGAGGAGGTATCTGTCAAGATTTTGGATAGGAAAGAACATGTCCTATGTACCGAGGTTATACCACAAGTTAAGGTTTTGTGGAGAAACCATGTTATTGAGGAAATGACCTGGGAGTTGAAAACGGAAATGAAAGCGAGGTATTCTCATCTTTTGAAACACCGAATATCGTCACGTCAATTTCGAGGACGAAATTTCATAAGGAGGGAGGTTGTAAGACCCCAAATTATTAATAAATAAAATTTATTTTCCTCTATTTATTATTTTGAAATAGTAAGGGTTGATTTGATTAATGTGGATAGTTATGGGTAAAATCGTAAATATTTCAAATAAGCAAGTGGTTATAAAATATTCATTATTGTCGTGGAATATTATTCGTTTGTGGGGAATATTAAATGCAATATTAAATAATGGTAGTGATCTTTTCAGGGCCCCATAACTGAAAGCGATTGGATGAAGAAAATGACAAATATAAGTTATTTATAAATAACGGCGTAGTTATTCACAGATTAATCTTATTGGAATACCCGGTGGTTAAAACACACTAATCGCGTTGTTGAACAAGAAGCACTTGCAGATTGCACCAATTATTGATTCTTACGTGAAAGGCCTTTTCGATAATTATTACGATAATTACTTATTCGATATTTTATTTTATTGATTCAATAATTCTTTGCATTGATATTTTATATTCTTGTTGTTTCAATAAATTGTCATTACACGGTATTTTCCATTATCGAGACAATAATTCATATTATATGAATAATATTATTGGATAACTTTATTGGCAATGTCTAGAAAGTTACATACAAGGAGAGGTTTGGTCACCTAATTGCGCGCCAGTATGGAGATGTCCTTATTGGAAAACCCCTTCTTTCACAGGAACTACCGTTACCAAAGATCGTGATTCTGTAATATTATTTGTGAATAATTAATTATTGATTTATATGATGAGAAAAATATTGATTTTATGTGGATATAGATGGAGAAAATTTTTAATGTGACAATTGTTGAAAATTAATATTTTATCTTTTTCTGATAAAATAATTCATTTAAATATATTATTTTACTAATATATTAACGGTGATATTTTTATAATGAATGTGGGATATATGAGTATATGAGGAGGAAGAGTATTTTGTGGCATTAAATGTTTAACACATATTTTGTGTGTTGGTGGACACAATTATTAATAGAAATTTGATTATAACTTGTAAAATCGCCTTGGTTATGGATTTCTGGTCAATTTCTGTTTGGAATTTGGAAAAACTTTCTTCTGCAAAGTTGTAGAGAATTGAATTTCCTATAAAAATTTGCGTGATTCAAATTTTCTGATAAAAGGGCTATTTATTATGAATTATTGAAGTTTCGAAGCTCCGAAATAATTGAGTTTTGGAAGTTTAAAATAATTTAAATAAGAAAAACGTTTTTTGTGTTTGGTGGGCATCTTTAACACATGCTAAGTTGCTGAATTCAGATGATTCTAAGTGGGCGTAGACAAATTAATATATATATTATTATTATATTAAATTTTCTACTTTGGTGTTCTAAGCAATTTCCTATAAATAGGGTGCTTAGGTTAGAATTGAAAATCACACCAGAAACTGAAGTTTTCTTTCTCTATATTATCGAGCGTATTCTTGTAAGTATTTTGAGTATACTTTGAGTATTGCTATACGGTGCAAGTTCAAGTCATAGCCTATATCCTGTGTTTTTACTAGAAGTCTTGTCTTTCGAGGTAAGGGATGTTATTTTATTCGAAAATGATATTATTTCTTCAATATCATTATCTTAAATATTGGTTGGAAATTTTATCAAATTTGGAACCTTTTCACGTTATCGGGGTTACTTATTCATGAATTACTATTCACGAAGTTACTTATTCATGAGTTACTATTCACGAGTTCTTATTCACGAGTACTATTCACGAAGCGTGAAGATGTTTTTTGTGAAATTTCTATCTTTGGGTGTTTGAGTTCTTATTCACGTATCTGGACTATTCACGATATCTGACCTTTATTCACGAATCGACACTAATTCATTCAATTTAAAAATGAAATTTCTTCTTTTTGTCAAAATATCTATTATGGATACTAGCTTTTTGATTGTATCCATGTTTTGATCAATCTTGAATTTTACTCCACTCGATTACTTATGAAGTATTTTTGAACTTGGATTGTTTAAAATACTGAATCCTTAATATTTGTTCTTTTGTTTCACCGGATTCGTTTCTTTAAAATATTTTTCATCATCCTCGGTCCTAAATGATGATATTATTGAATATCTTTGGCTTTAGTGATGAAAAGATGAATATCTTTGCAGTGTTGAGATGAATATACCGATGATTAATATCTTTGGCCCGTAGTGCAAAGATGAGCAGTGTTTATATGAACATGATCAATCGATGAATATCTTTGGCACAGTAGTGCAAAGATGAATATTTGATTCGGATATATATTGATTGATGTTACGAGGATAAAATATCGACGATGAACTTTTAAATTCATATATAGAAGATAGTAGTTTGCATTCTCTACTTAACTCTTCTAATGAATTATTGTTTTCATTGCAGCTTGTTGATTTAAAAGCTGGTTGTCTATTGTATTCTATTAGATTTTTCCTGTTGGAGACTAACGATAATTTGTTGTATATTATTTTAGTCATAATATTCTTTACCTTGAGCTAGTTGAGCTCACCCTTTTCCTTTTTGTTCCATTTTTCTTCTCGGGAGGCGAGAATGTAATGCGAAATACTTAGTCGGGGTATGAAATGATGGTTATAGAGAGAGTTGTTTAGTAGTCCTCACCATTTTTGTAAGATAATGTATAAATAATTGTGATGAGGATTTATTTGGGTATGTATATTATCTGAAAGACAATAGTTGTATTTAAACTCACAATTATATATGTTGTCGTTTATTTTTTTACGACAAATGTATTAATAAAGTTTTAGTTATTTACGTACCATGTATTTGGCGACTCGTAATGGGATGGATGGAATGGACCTATTTTGGGGCGTCACATTGGTATCGAGCTTAGGGATATGATCTCCTGGAGATCGGAGAGAATAGAACTAGGAGGAGAGGCGAGTAAATCCTTCGCTAGTGTGTCCTACCTAAGCTTATTTGTTAGTTAATCAAGATATAGGGATATTATGTGTAAGACCCCAACTTATTATTAATGAAATTAATTTTCTCTATTTATTATTTTGAAATAGTAAGGGTTGATTTGATTAATGTGGATAGTTAGGGGTAAAATCATGAAAATATTTCAAAATAAGCAAGTGGTTATAAAATATTCATTGTTGTCGGGAATATTAGTTTGGTCGTGGAATATTAAATGCTTTGTCGGGAATATTAAATGCGAACGACGCAATCATGTGTGGGCCCCATAATGAAAAGCGATTGGATGAAGAAAACAACAAATATAAGTTGGTTAAAAATAACGGCGTAGTTATTCACAGATTAATATCATTAAAATACTCGGTGGTTAAAACACAAGAAGCACCAGTATTGCACCAATTATTGATTCTTACGTGAAGAAGGCACTTACTCAATAATGGTTACGATAATTCTTGTTCGATTATTTTATTGAGTTAATAATTCTTTGCGTTGATATTTTATATTCACATTGTTTGATAATTGTCATTACACAATATTTTTCATTATCGAAGCGATAATTCATATTATATGAATAATATTATTAGATAACATTATTGGCAATGTTTAGAAAGTTACATCTAAGGAGAGGTTTGGTCACCTAATTGCGGCGGCGATGAGGAGAAATTCTTATTGGAAAGCCCTCTTTCTGCAGAAGCGCACGGTTGTCGATATTGTGATTACAGTAATATTATTTGTGAATAATTAATTATTGATTCATATGATAAGGAAAATATTGATTTTATATGGATATAGATGGAGAAAATTTTAATGTGACAATTGTTGAAAATTGAAATTTTATCTTTTCTACGATAAAATAATTCATTTAAATATATTATTATATTTTAATAATATAATAATGGTGATATTTTTACAATGAATGTGGGATATATGAGTATCTGAGGAGGAAGAGTATTTTTTATTGCAATAAATGTTTAAAACATGTTAAACATGTCGGTGGACCCCATTTATTGACCGAAATTTGATTATAGCATGTAAAATCGCCTGCTTTGTGGATTTCGGTCAATTTCTATTTGGAATTTGGAAAACTTTCTTCTGCAAAGTTGTAGAAATTGAATTTCCTATAAAAACACGCGAGATTCGAATTTTCTGATGAAAGGGCTATTTATTATGAATTATTGAAGTTTGAAGCTCAAAAATAATTGATTTTGGAAGTTTAAAATATTTAAAATTAGAAAAACGTTTTTCTTACTTTTTTATCTAGAATGTGGCATGTGTTTGATGGCTGAAATCAGATTCTAGGCATGTGTAGAAATTTTATAATTATATTATTAATTTATTAAATTTTCTCTTTTGGTGTTCTAAGCGATTTCTATAAATAGGGTCTTGGGTTAGAATTGAAAATCACACCGAAATCAAGTTTTCTCTCTATATATTATCGGCGTATTCTTGTGAGTATTTTGAGTATACTTTGAGTATTGCTATCGGTGCAAGTCCAAGTCATAGCCTTTATATCCGGTGTTTCAAATTTAGAAGTCTTGATCTTTCGAGGTAAGGGATGTTATTTTCTTCTCAAATGATATTATTTCTTGAATATCATTATCTTTGAAATATTGGTTGGAATTTTTTATCAAATTTGAAACTTTTTCATATCGGGTTACTATTCACGAGTTACTATTCACGAGTTACTATTCATGAGTTCTTCGTTCACGAGTTCTTATTCACGAAGTACTTATTCACGAAAGCGTGAAGATGTTTTTGGGAAATTTTTACCTTTTGGTGTCTGAGTTACTATTCACGTATACTACCTTATTCACGTATCTGACACTATTCACCAAAAATAAAATTTCTTCTTTTTGTCCAAAATATCTATTCGGATACTAGCTTTTGATTGTATCCATGTTTTGATCATTCTTGAATTTTACACCACTATGATTATTTTTGAGGTATTTTTGAACATGGATAAAACAAAATACGAATCCTTAATCCTTAATCCTTGTTATTTTGTTTCACCGGATTCGTTTCTTTAAAAATATTTTTCATCATCCTCGATCTTAAATGATGATATTATTGAATATCTTTGGCACGTAGTGCAAAGATGAATGATTTCTGAAGAATATCTTTGGTAGTAGTGCAAAAGATGAACAGTGTTTAGATGAACATGACCAATCGATGAATATCTTTGACACCTGTAGTGCAAAGATGAATATTTGATTCGGATGTATATTAATTGATGTTACATGGATAAAAGATGAGCGATGAACTTTTAAATTCATACATGAGAAGATAGTAGTTTGCATTCTCTACTTAACACTTCTAATGAATTATTATTTCCGCTACTGAATATTGATTTAAAATTTGTTGTCTATTGTATTCTATTAGATTTTTTCCTGTTGAAGACTAACGGTAATTTGTTGTATATTATCTTAGTCATAATATTCTTTTGATTGGGCTAGTTGAGCTCACCCTTTTCCTTTTTGTTCCATTTTTCTTCTCGGGAGGCGAGAATATAGCGAGTACGCAGTGAGGTATGGAATGAAGGTTTTAGAAAGGATTGTTTAGTAGTCCTCACCATTTTGTAAAATAATGTATCAATAAATGTGATGAGGATTTATTTGAGTATAGATATTGTCACAGAAGATAATATTTGTATTCAAACTCACAGTTTCTTGTTGTAATAATAAAGTTGTAGTTGTTTACGTATGCATGTATATTGACAACTCGGAATAGGTGATGTATACCTATTTTGGGGCGTCACGGTTGGTATCGAGCTTAGGGATATGATCTCCGGCGGAGATCGGGAATAGAACTAGGAGGGAGAGACGAGTAAATCATTCGCTAGTGTGTGTCCTACTAAGCTTATTTTTTAGTTGGTCAATATATAAGGATATTATGTGATATATTGATTTCCTTAATTAACCCTTGTTTTATGGCGATTATTTGAGAATGTCGAATGAGAATATTAACAATGGAAATGAGGCCGGAGAGGCCTTTGTACTCACCAACGAGGAGAAACGTGCAACAAGTTTGTGATGTTCCTCCCGTGAATAACACCACCGAAAGCGGATGATGAGCGAGGGGATGTTTAGAAGTTTTTGCGATTCATGCAAAATCGAATGAGGAGACTCGTGTTCAAAATACGAGGAGAAATGATAGCAATTCACGGGTTGTCACAAACCAAGCGATTCAAAGAGTTGGGACCACCAAAATTTAAGGGAAAGCCGGATCCGATCATGGCGGAAACATGGGTCGAGCAAATTACCAAGATATTCGATGTCTTGGGATGCGGAAGAACGAAGGTTCCATTCGCCACCTTTATATTAATGTGGCGAAGCGTATCTACTTGGTGGAGTCTCATGAAGCGTACCCATCCACCCCATTTCGGCGTGTCTTGGGAGACGTTTTAGAAACTATTTAATGACAAATACTTTCACGAAAGTGTTAAATCGTATGAAGGAAGTGGAGTTTATTAGATTTGAGCGAAATAACATGGCGGTGTCTCGATGACGAGGCAAAGTTTGCGAGTTATCGAGTTTCACCCTCATTTGGTGGAGAATGAGGAACGTATGACGCGGATGTTTTGAGAGGTTTGAAACCCGCATACGACAATATCTCATTTCTCATAAATTTTCTCTCTATTCAGATGTTGTAAAATGTGGGCTCAATTATTAGAAGCGAGATAACGAGTATGGTCAACCGAGGACCATAACCGAGGATCGTGCGAGATAGCGATCAAGAATAATGATAACCAAATGGAGAAAGAAAGCGGACGGACAAAAATGGTAACCACTACGGTGGTAATCATAGCCATGAAAATAGAAGAAGCGAGTCGAGGAGGTGATTTTAAAAAGAGGAAATTTAACAATGACCATGTAAAGAGGATGATCTTAAAAGCCCGGGTTCTAAGGGAGGAGAACGACCACCGGTAATATATTACAAATGCGGAAAAGAGGACATATCGGTCAAACCGCCCACACAGTTCAAGGTATGCTATAATTGTGGAAAGGAAGGACATATCGCTCGAGATTATACAAGATGGCGAAACCTAGTTCAATGAGGGACGGTGACTCAAAAAACATCCCGAGAAAAGTCAAAGTCAACGATTAGGGAAGAAGCGTTTGTTGTGGTCGTCATAATGCGAGGAACCCAAGCGAGGTGATCACGGGTAAGCTATTTATAAATTCTTGCGAAGTTTATACCTTACTTGATCTGGGGTGCTACCCATTCATTTATCTCTCCTGCATGTGCTCAACGTTTAAACTTGACTCCGGAGAAATTAGACTTTGACCTATCTGTGGAAACTCCATTAGGAGAAACTTTCATCACATCCACTGTTTATAAATCTTGTTTGATTCAAGTTGGCACCATCACCTTACCTATTGACCTTATCTCTTTAAAGATACTTGCTTTTGATGTGATTTTAGGGATTGATTGGTTAACTACTCATCATGCCAAAATTGATTGTTTTCGTAAGGTTGTTAGTTTTCATATTCCTAACCAACTTTGTTGTATGCAATTCAAGCAACTAAACCATTAAAATCAATCACATCATATCTAATCATAAAGCTATTCGTTTATTGAAAAACGGATGTCGAGCTTTCTTAGCCCATGTTATGGATTTGAATAAAGACACGTCCAAATTTGAATAATATTCCTGTTGTTATTGACTTTCCCGGCGTATTTCAAGAAGAACTTCCCGTTCACCCCCCGAACGTGAAGTTGAATTCTTTATTGATCTTGAACTGATACAAAGCCCATTTCTAAAACCCCATATCGAATGGCTCTATTGAACTTGAGAGTTAAAGGTCCAACTACGAGAATTGTTGGACATCGGTTTCATTCGTCTCTAGTACATCTCCTTGGGGTGCTCTGTTTTATTTGTAAAGAAGAAAGACGGGAGTATCGACTTTGTATTGACTTATCGGGAATTGAACCATGTCACCATCAAGAATAGGTATCCTCTACCTCGTATTGATGACTTGTTTGACCGATTGCAGGGAGCACAATTCTTTTCAAAAATCGATCTTCGTTACGGATATCATCACCAAGATTAGAATCGAGGATATTCAAAGACCTTTAGAACTTCGATGCGGGCATTATGAATTCTTAGTCATGTCTTTGGATTGACTAATGCTCTATGACTTTCATGGATATGATGAACCGAGTATTCAAGAATATTTGGATCGGTTTGTTGTTGTCTTTATTGATGACATCCTTATATATTCAAAAAGTCGTGAAGATCATGAGCACCATTTGAAATTTGGTACTCCAAAAGGCTTCGTGAAAACAAACTATATGCCAAATTAAAGAAATGCGAGTTACGGCGAGGAAGTAGCATTCCTTGGGCACGCGTGGTGTCGAAACATGGAGTATCTGTTGATCCGTGAAGATTGAAGCAATACAAAGTTAGGAGCAACCGAAGTCGGTGATTGAAGTCGTGAGCTTTTGGGCTTATTTGGTTATTATCGGAGATTCGTGGAAGGGTTTTCTCGAATCGCTACTCCATTAACTTTCGGCTAACTTTCGGAAGGATACAAAATTCGTTTGGAGTGAAGAATGCGAGAAGAGTTTCCAAGAGCTTAAGAGAGACTTATTTCGGCTTTGTTCTAACAATACCATCTGGTTCGGATGGATTTGTTATCTCTGATGATGCTTCGGGCAAAGGGTTAGGATGTGTTCTCATGCAACGTGGGAAAGTCATAGCCTATGCCTCGCGACAACTTAAATTGTATGAGAGGAATTATCCTACTCATGATCTAGAGTTGGCAGCAGACGTTTTCGCGCTAAAGATATGGAGGCACTATCTATATGGGGAGAAAGTGGAGATATATTCGGACCATAAAAGCCTTAAATATTTCTTCACTAAAAAGAACTCAACATGCTGGCGGCGACGTTGGCTCGAGCTATTGAAAGACTACGACCACACTATTCAATACCATCCCGGAAAAGCGAGCGTGATAGTGACGCGTTGAGTAGAAGATCATATCACGAGGAGCGAGTGCGATGATGTCAAGTATACGTAGAGACAACTTTAATAGAAAAAGTTAAGGTTGCTCGAGCCACCGACCCAGTGATCGTATGAAGAAGAAAGTACAAGAAGGAGCTATTCCTAAGCGAGAATTGATGAAGAAGGAATACTTGAGTCCACTCTGAACTTTGTGTTCCTAACGACTACGATTTGAAGTACAAGATTATGATGGAGGCACACAATACACCATTTGCAATCCATCTCGGAAGTACTAAAATGTATCGTGATCTTGACATACATTTTGGTGGAACAATATGAAGAGAGAGATTGCAAAGTTTATCTCCATGTGTTTAACTTGTCAACGTGTAAAGGCGGAACATCTAGTACCTAAGGGTCCGTTGCAACCACTTGAGATTCCGAAATGGAAGTGGGAACATTACTATAGATTTAAGTTACGGGTCTTCCTACGGTTTCTCGGGGCATCAATGCTATTTGGGTTATTGTTGATAGATTAACCAAGTCTCCGCTCATTTCTTGCCGATCTGGAGACTTATTCACTTGAACGTCTTGCTTGGTATATGCGTGAATGAGATTGTGAGGTTAAGTACGGCATGCCCGTATCCATAGTGTCGGATCGTGACCCAAGATTCACTTCAAGATTTTGGGTTAGCTTGCAAAAAGCTATGGGCGCGGATTTACGATTGATTCGGCATACCATCCTCAAACAGACGGACAATCGAAATGACTATTCAAACTCTTGAAGATCTATTAAGACTACGTGTCCTGAACTTCAAGGCGGTTGGGATAAGTATTTACCATTGGTGGAATTCTCCTACAACAACAAATTATCGAGCAAGTATAGGTGTGGCTCCATTCAAGCATTATATGGACGAAAATGTCGTTCTCCAATATGTTGGGATGAGGTGGGTGAAGCAACATTGTTGGGACCCGAGTTAAATGCGTATTATGACTACAAAAAGATTCAAATGATTCGACAACGTATACAAACGGCACAAGATCGACAAAAGAGTTATGCGGATCTTCATCGAAAGGACGTGGAATTTAGTGTAGGGATTATGTATTGTTGCGAGTTGCTCCATGGAAGGGAGTTACAAGATTTGGGAAGAGAGGAAAGCTCAATCCACGATTTATTGGTCCATTTCAAATTCTTGACCGAAAGTAGGAAATGTAGCCTATAGACTTGCGTTACCTCCAAGTATGTCTCGTGTTCATAATGTGTTTCACATATCATATTTCATAAATATGTGAAAGACCCGAACCACGTTATAGAATTAGAATCCCATTTAAATAGCCAAAGACTTAACATATGAGGAGGTACTGTCAAGATCTTGGATAGGAAGGAGCATGTCCCTACGCCTTGAAAGGTCATACCACAAGTTAAAGTTTTGTGGAGGAATCATCTTATAGAGGAAATGACACGGGAATTGGAAAGCGAAATGAAAGCGAGGTATCCTCACCTTTTGAAACACCAGTGCACGTCGTCAATTTTGAGGATGAAATTTCATAAGGAGGGAGGTTGTAAGACCCCAACTTATTATTAATGAAATTAATTTTCTCTATTTATTATTTTGAAATAGTAAGGGTTGATTTGATTAATGTGGATAGTTAGGGGTAAAATACATAAATATTTCAAAATAAGCAAGTGGTTATAAAATATTCATCATTGTTTGGGAATATTCGTTTGGTTGTGGAATATTAAATCGCTTGTCGGGAATATTAAATGCGACGGTAGCGACCATGTGTGGGCCCCAAAAACGAAAGCAATTGGATGAAGAAAACGACAAATATAAGTTGGTTAAAAATAACAGCGCGTAGTTATTCTGAGATTATCTTTGTTAAAATACTCCTGTGGTTAAAACACAAGAAGACACCAGTATTGCACAATTATTGATTCTTACGTGAAGAAGGCTACTCAATAATGGTTACGATAATTCTTATTCGATATTTTATTGAGTTAATAATTCTTTGCGTTGATATTTTATATTCATTGTTGTTTGATAATTGTCATTACTGAATATTTTTCATTATCAAAGCAATAATTTATATTATCCTGAATAATATTATTAGATAACATTATTGGCAATGTTTAGAAAGTTACGTCTAAGGAGAGGTTTGGTCACCTAATTGCTTGCCGCTAGTAAGGAGAAATTCTTATTGAAAGCCCCTCTTCCTGGAACCGCACAGTTGTCAATATTGTGATTACATAATATTATTTGTGAATAATTAATTATTGATTCATATGATGAGAAAATATTGATTTTATGTGGATATAGATGGAGAAAATTTTAATGTGACAATTGTTGAAAATTGAAATTTTATCTTTTTCGATAAAATAATTCATTTAAATATATTATTATATTTTAATAATATAATAATGGTGATATTTTTACAACGAATGTGGGATATATGAGTATATGAGGAGGAAGAGTATTTTTATTTGCAATAAATGTTTAAAACATGTTAAACATGTCGGTGGACCCCATTTATTGAATCAAATTTGATTATAAACAATAAAATCGCCTGGTTTGTGGATTTCGGTCAATTTTATTTGGAATTTGGAAAAACTTTCTTCTGCAAAGTTGTAGAAATTGAATTTCAATAAAAACACGCGAAATTCAATTTTCTGATGAAAAGGCTATTTATTATGAATTATTGAAGTTCAAGTTCAAAATAATTGATTTTTGGAAGTTTAAAATATTTAAAATTAGAAAAACGTTTTTCTTACTTTTTCTAGAATGTGGCATGTGTTTGATGGCTGAAATCAGATTCTAGGCATGTGTAGAAATTTATATAATTATATTATTAATTTATTAAATTTTCTGCTTTTGGTGTTCTAAAGCGATTTCTATAAATAGGGTCTTGGGTTAGAATTAAAAATCACACCGTAAATCAAGTTTTCTCTCTATATTATCGGTATTCTTGTGAGTATTTTGAGTATACTTTGAGTATTGCTATACTCTGCAAGTCCAAGTCATAGCCTTTATCCAGGTGTTTAAATTAAATCTTGATCTTTCGAGGGTAAGGGATGTTATTTTCTTCTCAAATGATATTATTTCTTCAATATCATTATCTTTGAAATATTGGTTGGAACTTTTTATCAAATTTGAAACTTTTTTCATGTCGGGTTACTTATTCACGAGTTACTATTCATGAGTTCTTATTCACGAGTTACTATTCACGAGTATTATTATGTAAAGCGTGAAGATGTTTTTTGGGAAATTTCTACCTTTTGGTGTCAGAGTTACTATTCACGATATCTGACACTATTCACCTCAGAAAATAAAATTTCTTCTTTTGTCCAAAATATCTATTCGGATACTAGCTTTGATTGTATCCATGTTTTGATCATTCTTGAATTTTACACCACTATGATTATTTTGAGGTATTTTTTTTGAACATGGATAAAACAAAGTACTAATCCTTAATCCTTAATCCTTGTCATTTTGTTTCACCGGATTCGCTTTCTTTAAAAATATTTTTCATCATCCTCGATCTTAAATGATGATATTATTGAATATCTTTGGCTGTAGTGCAAAGATGAATGATTTCTGAAGAATATCTTTGGTAGTAGTGCAAAGATGAACAGTGTTTAGATGAACATGACCAATGATGAATATCTTTGGCTGTAGTGCAAAGATGAATATTTAATTCCGGATGTATATTGATTGATGTTACGGGGATAAAAGATGAGCGATGAACTTTTAAATTCATACATAGAAGATAGTAGTTTGCATTCTCTACTTAACTCTTCTAATGAATTATTATTTCATTGCGAATATTGATTTAAAATTTGTTGTCTATTGTATTCTATTAGATTTTTTCCTGTTGAAGACTAACGGTAATTTGTTATATATTATCTTAGTCATAATATTCTTTATTGGGCTAGTTGAGCTCACCTTTTCCTTTTGTTCCATTTTTCTTCTCGGGAGGCGAGAATATAAATGAAGTGCGAGCCGGGGTATGGAATGAAGGTTTTAGAAAGGATTGTTTAGTAGTCCTCACCATTTTTGTAAAATAATGTATCAATAAATGTGATGAGGATTTATTTGAGTATAGATATTGTACAGAAGATAATATTTGTATTCAAACTCACAGCTTTCTTGTTGTAATAATAAAGTTGTAGTTGTTTTTACATGTACAATGTATTGACAACTTTCGAATAGGTGATGTATACCTATTTTGGGGCGCCACATTATGTGATATATTGATTTCTTTAATTAACCATTGTTTTATGGCGGTATTTGAGAATGTCTACCGAGAATATTAACATGGAGTAAATGAGACCGTGGAGATGCTGTCTTTACCAAACGAGGAGAACGTGGCAACAAAGCGCTAAGAATGTACCTCTTGTGAACAACACCACCGAAAGCGGATGATGAACGAGGGATGTTTAGAAGCTTTTTGCGCTTCATGCAAAATCGATTTAGAGGAGACTCGTGTTCAAAATACAAGAAGAAATGATAGCAATTCAAGAGGGACATATCATTGGCCCTGACAACAGCTTAAGGTATGCTATAATTGTGGAAAAGAAGGACATATCGCTCGAGATCAGTTATGCAGATCGAAACCAGTCAAGCGGGAATGGTGACTCAAAAGGATGTCCCGAAGGTCAAAGTCAATCGGTTCTGGAGGAGCGTTTGTCGTGGCCGGTCAAAATGCGAGAACCCGAACGAAGTTAGCACGGTTAGTTAATTATAAATTCTTGCGAAGTTTATACCTTACTAGATACCCCTGCCCACCCATTCTTTTATCTCTTGCTTGCGCTCAACTTTTGAACTTGACTACGGAGAAATTAGACTTTGACCTATTTATGGAGACTCAGTTAGAGAAACTTTCATTACATCCGTTGTTTAGAAATCTTGCTTGATTCAGTTGGCACTATCACATTGCTGTTAACCTTATTTCTATAGAGATATTTGTTTTTGTTGTGATTTTAAGGTTAACTACTCATCACGCCGAAATTGATTACTTTCGTAAGGTTGTTAGTTTTCATATTCTTAAGCAACTTTGTTATTCAATTCAAGCAATCAAACTATTGTAGTCAAACATTTTCATATCAAGCCATGAAGTTATTCGTTTATTACGGATGTCAAGTTCTTAGTCCATGTTATGGATTTGAATAAAGACACGCCGATTTGAATAATATTCTGTTGTTATTAATTTTTCCGACGTATTTCTGAAGAATTTCTTTTCTTTACTCCCAAAGCATGATATTAAATTTTGTATCGACTTTGAACCCTAGACAAAACTCATTTCTAAAATCTCATATCGAATGGCTCTATTGAACTTCGTGAGTTTTAAATTCAACTATAAATTTGGTACACGAGCCTTTATCCGGTGACTTCCTTTGTGGAATGCACCGCCGCGATTCCGTAGGGGACACCATATTCGCAAGCGATAGTAAACCGATAGGTGTCATTGTAACGTTTATCCAAGGTTGGGATATGAGTCACGCTTGAGAACAACCTAAGTCGATAATCGAAATACGTAGCTTTTAGGCTTAGTTGGTTATTATCGGAGATTCGTTGAAGGATATTCTCAAATCGCTATTCCATTAACGTGGTGACTCGTAGAGATACAAAATTGAATGGAGCAAGGAATGTGGAAGAGCTTCAAGAACTCAAGAGGAGACTCATTTCAAAGACATGTTCGACCATGCCATCTTGGAAAAGCGAACGTGGTAAATGCGACGTGTTGAGTAGAAGATCGATATAAGTACGAGTACGATATTGTCAAAGACTAATTTCAGATAATTTACAAATAATAGAGATGGAGATGAAAACTCTAGGTACCCACGTGATGATATACTGAGTATAATAAACTTTAATCGATAAAGTTAAAGTCGCTCAAGCTACACACCGGAGCTGATGAATTTGAAGAAGGAGGTGCAAGAAGTTGTTATTTCAAAAGCGAGAATCGGTGAGGTGAGGAAAGCTCAAACCTTCGATTTATTAATCCATTTGAAATTCTCGATCGAATAGGAACCGTGGCCTATAGACTCGCTTTTATCGCCAAGTATGACGCGTGTTCATAACGCTTTTCACGCATCGATGTTACGTAAATATGTGGACGACTGAACCACGCCATTGATACGTAACCCATTTAGATAAATAGAAGACTTAACATACGAGGAGGTATCTGTCAAGATTTTGGATAGGAAAGAACATGTCCTATGTACCGAGGTTATACCACAAGTTAAGGTTTTGTGGAGAAACCATGTTATTGAGGAAATGACCTGGGAGTTGAAAACGGAAATGAAAGCGAGGTATTCTCATCTTTTCGAAACACTAGGTACGTACGTCAATTTCGAGGACGAAATTTCATAAGGAGGGGAGGTTGTAAGACCCCAAATTATTAATAAATAAAATTTATTTTCCTCTATTTATTATTTTGAAATAGTAAGGGTTGATTTGATTAATGTGGATAGTTATGGGTAAAATACGTAAATATTTCGAATAAGCAAGTGGTTATAAAATATTTATTATTGTCGTGGAATATTCGTACTGTCGGGGAATATTCGTACGACGGCGCAGTCTTTTGTGGGCCCCATAACGGAAAGCGATTGGATGAAGAAAATGACAAATATAAGTTATTTATAAATAACGGCGTAGTTGTTACCGTTAATACTATTGGAATACCCGGTGGTTAAAACACACTAATACGCCATTGTTGAACAAGAAGAGCATTGCATTGCGGTATTGCACCAATTATTGATTCTTACGTAAGAAGGCACTACTCAATAATTGTTACGATGAATTACTCGCTCAAGATTTTATTTTATCGATTCAATAATTCGTCGCATTGATATTTTATATTATCGTTGTTTCATAAATTGTCATTAACAATATTTTCCATTATCTAGAGCAATAATTCATATTATATGAATAATATTATTGGATAACTTTATTGGCAATGTCTAGAAAGTTACATCTCAAGGAGAGGTTTGGTCACCTAATCAATTGCTACCAAGATATGGAGATGTCCTTATTGAAAACCCTTCTTTCCTGGGAACTACCGTTACCAAAGATCTTGTGATTCTGTAATATTATTTGTGAATAATTAATTATTGATTTATATGATGAGAAAAATATTGATTTTATGTGGATATAGATGGAGAAAATTTTTAATGTGACAATTGTTGAAAATTAATATTTTATCTTTTTCGATAAAATAATTCATTTAAATATATTATTTTAATAATATATTAACGGTGATATTTTTATAATGAATGTGGATATATATGAGTATATGAGGAGGAAGAGTATTTTTGTGGCATTAAATGTTTAACACATATTTTGTGTGTTGGTGGACACAATTATCGATCAAAATTTGATTATAAACTTGTAAAATCGCCTGCTTATGGATTTGGTCAATTTCGTTTGGGATTTGGAAAAACTTTCTTCCGCAAAGTTGTAGAGAATTGAATTTCCTATAAAAATTAGCGAGATTCGAATTTTTTCTGATAAAAGAGCTATTTATTATGAATTATTGAAGTTCAAGTCTCAAATAATTGAGTTTTGGAAGTTTAAAATAATTTAAATAAGAAAAACATTTTTTGTGTTTGGTGGGCATCTTTAACACATGCTAAGTTGCTGAATTCAGATGATTCTAAGTGGCGTAGACAAATTAATATATATATTATTATTATATTAAATTTTCTACTTTGGTGTTCTAGCGAATTTCCTATAAATAGGGTGCTTAAGTTAGAATTGAAAATCACACCCGAAAATAAATGTAAGTTTTCTCTCTATATTATCGAGCGTATTCTTGTGAGTATTTTGAGTATACTTTGAGTATTGCTATACTGGTGCAAGTTCAAGTCATAGCTTTATATCCTGTTTCAACTAAAGTACTTGTCTTTCGAGGTAAGGGATGTTATTTTATTCGAAAATGATATTATTTCTTCAATATCATTATGCCTTAAATATTGGTTGAAAATTTTATCAAATTTGGAACCTTTTCATATCTGGATTACTATTCATGAGTTACTTATTCACGAGTTACTATTCATGAGTTACTATTCACGAGTTCTTATTCATTAAGAGTTACTTATTCACGAGTTCTTATTCACGAGTACTATTCACGAAGCGTGAAGATGTTTTTTTTGAAATTTCTATCTTTTGGTGTCGGAGTTACTATTCACGTGTATGGCATTATTCACGATACTGAGACTATTCACTTAATCACTGCCTTTATTCAATCGAAAAATGAAATTTCTTCTTTTTGTCCAAAATATCTATTATGGATACTAGCTTTGATTGTATCCATGTTTTGATCATTCTTGAATTTTACTCCACTCGATTACTTATGAAGTATTTTTGAACTTAGATTGTTTAAAATACTTAATCCTTAATATTTGTTCTTCTTTTCAATTGGATTCGCTTCCTTTAAAATATTTTTCATCATCCTCACCCTAAATGATGATATTCTTTGAATATCTTTGGCTCAGTAGTGCAAAGATGAACAGTGTTGAGATGAATATAACCGATCGATTAATATCTTTGGCCCAGAGTGCAAAGATGAACAGTGTTTAGATGAACATGATCAATGATGAATATCTTTGGCTCAGAGTGCAAAAGATGAATATTTGATTCGAGATATATATATAGATTGATGTTACAGGATAAAATATCGACGATGAACTTTTAAATTCATATATAGAAGATAGTAGTTTGCATTCTCTACTTAACTCTTCTAATGAATTGTTGTTTTCATTGCAGTTGTTGATTTAAAACCGGTTGTATCATTGTATTCTATTAGATTTTTCCTGTTGGAGACTAACAATAATTTGTTGTATATTATCTTAGTCATAATATTCTTTATTGGGCTAGTTGAGCTCACCTTTTTCCTTTTTGTTCCATTTTTCTTCTCGTGAGGCGAGAATGTAGCGAGTGACGCAGTCGGGGTATGAAATGATGGTTATAGAGAGAGTTGTTTAGTAGTCCTCACCATTTTGTAAGATAATGTATAAATAATTGTGATGAGGATTTATTTGGGTATGTATATTGTCTGTAGACAATAATTGTATTTAAACTCACAAGATATATGTTGTCAGTATTTTTGCGACAAATGTATTAATAAAGTTGTAGTTATTTCCATACCATGTATATTTGGCGACTTCGAGAATGGGTTGGATGGAATGGACCTATTTTGGGGGCGTCACGGTTGGTATCGAGCTTAGGGATATGATCTCTGGCGGAGATCGGGAATAGAACTAGGAGGGAGAGAGTAAATCCTTCCCGCAAGTGTGTCCTACCTAAGCTTATTTGTTAGTTAAAGATATATAGGGATATTATGTGATATATTGATTTTTCTTAATTAACCCTTGTTTTATGACAATGTTGAGAATGTCGAATTTGAATATTAACAATTAGAGTAAATGAGACCGTGGAGATGCTGTCTTTACCAACGAGGAGAACGTCAACAGTCGGCAATATACCTCCGTGAACAACACCACCGAGTAGATGATGAACGAGGGATGTTTAAAAGCTTTTTGCGATTCATACAAAAATCGAATTTGAGGAGACTCGTGTTCAAAATACTGAGGAAGAAATGATAGCAATTCACGGGTTGTCACGGCCAAGCGCTTCAAAGAGTTAGACCACACGAATTTAAGGGAAAGCGGATCCGATCACGGCGGAAACATGGGTCAAAACAATTACCAAGATATTCGATATCTTGGGATGCACGGAGGAACAGAATGTTCCATTCACCACCTTTATGTTCCGTGGTGGCGCAAGCAGACATCTTTGGTGGGAATCTTTGAAGCGTCCATCCAATTGCTTTCGGCGTATCGTGGAGACATTTCAGAAGCAGTTCAACGACAAGTACTTCCACGAAAGTATTCGTCGTATGAAGGAATTGGAGTTTATTAGACCGAGTCAATAACATGATTTTTGTCCCAAAGACGAGGCGAAGTTCGCAGAGTTATCCGTGTTTAATACCTCATTTGGTGGAGAATGAAAGCGTTATGACGGATGTTTCGAGAGGTTTGAAACCCGGCGTACGTCAAGATATCTTATTTCTCATAAATTTTCTCTATATTCGGATGTTGTCAATGAGGGCTCGGTTGTTAGAGAGAGATAACGAGTACGCTCAACCGAGGGACCATAATCGAGGATCATACCAAGATAATACCATCGAATAACGATAACCACGGAGAAAGAAGAATACGGACAAAGGCGGTAACCACTCTGGTGGTAATCATGGTCATGAAAATAGAAGAAGCGAGTCAGGAGGAGATTTTAAAAAGAGGAGATTTAACAACCACCATGTGAAGGCGACGGTCTTCGGCAGAATCGGTTCTAAGGAGGAGAACGACCACCGGTCGTATATTACAAATGCGGAAAGAGGGATATATCACCAAAACGCCCACAACAGTTTAAGGTATGCTATAATTATGGAAAAGAAGGACATATCGCCGAGATTATGCAGTATAAAACCCATCAAGCGGAATGGTGACTCAAAAGGATGTCCCGTAGAAAGGTCAAAGTCAACGGTTCTGGAGGAGCGTTTGTCGTGAATCCGGTCAAAATCGAGAAACCCGAACGAAGTTAGCACGGGTTAGTTAATTATAAATTCTTGCGAAGTTTATACCTTACTAGATACCTGCCTCTACCCATTCTTTTATCTCTCTTTAATGCGCTCAACGTTTGAACTTGACTACGGGAGAAATTAGACTTTGACCTATTTATGGAGACTCGTTAGAGAAACTTTCATTACATCCGTTGTTTAGAAATCTTGCTTGATTCAGTTGGCACTATCACATTACCCGTTAACCTTATTTCTATAGAGATATTTGCTTTTGATGTGATTTTAAGGTTAACTACTCATCATGCTGAAATTGATTTCTTTCGTAAGGTTGTTAGTTTTCATATTCTTAAGCAACCTGTTATTCGAATTCAAGCAATCAAACCATTGTAGTCAAACATTTTCATATCAAGCCTTGAAGTTATTCGTTTATTACGGATGTCAAGTTCTTAGTCCATGTTATGGATTTGAATAAAGACACGTCAGATTTGAATAATATTCCTGTTGTTATTAATTTTTCCTGACGTATTTCGTGAAGAATTTCTTTGCTTGCTCCCAAAGCCTGATATTAAATTTTGTATCGACTTTAAACCCGGTACAAAACTCATTTCTAAAATCTCATATCGAATGGCTCCTATTGAACTTCGGGAGTTAAAAATTCAACTATAAATTTGGTACCTAAGCCTTTATCCGGTGACTTCCTTTTGAATGCACCAAAGCCGACTCTCCGTAGGGACACCATATTCGTATGCGATAGTAAACCCGATAGGTGTCATTGTAACGTCTTATCCAAGGTTGGGATATGAGTCACGATTGAGAACAACCTAAGTCGGTAATCGAAATACGTAGCTTTACAGAAGCTTAGTTGGTTATTATCGGAGATTCGTTGAAGGATATTCTCAAATCGCTATTCCATTAACGTGGTGACTTCGTAGAGATACAAAATTCGAATGGAGCAAGGAATGTGGGAAGAGCTTGAAGAACTCAAGAGGAGACTCATTTCAAAGACATGTTTACGACCACGCCATCCCGAAAAGCGAACATAGTAGTAGACGTGTTGAGTAGAAGATCGTATCAGTAATCTGAGTACGATATTGTCAAAGACTAATTTCGTATAATTTATAAATAATAGAGATGGTGATGAAAACTCTAGGTACCCACGTGATGATATACTGAGTATAATCAACTTTAATCGATAAAGTTAAAGTTGTTCAAAGCTACACATCGGAATGATGAATTTGAAGAAGGAGGTGCAAGAAGTTGTTATTTCAAAAGCGAGAATCGGTGAGGTGAGGAAAGCTCAAACCTTCGATTTATTAATCCATTTGAAATTCTCGATCGAATAGGAACCGCGGCCTATAGACTCGTTTTTGCCGCCAAGTATGGCGCGTGTTCATAATGTTTTTCACGTATCGATGTTACGTAAATATGTGACGACCAACCACGTCATTGAGTCGAATCGACGAGATAACCAAGACTTAACATACGAGGAGGTACCTGTCAAGATTTTGGATAGGAAAGAACATGTCCTATGTACCGAGGTTATACCACAAGTTAAGGTTTTATGGAGAAACCATAATATTGAGGAAATGACCTGGGAGTTGGAAACGGAAATGAAAGCGAGGTATTCTCATCTTTTCAAACACTGTGTGCGTGACGTCGTCAATTTCGAGGACGAAAATTTCATAAGGAGGGAGGTTGTAAGACCCCAAATTATTAATAAATGAAATTTATTTTCCTCTATTTATTATTTTGAAATAGTAAGGGTTGATTTGATTAATATGGATACTTATGGGTAAAATACGCAAATATTTCAAATAAGCAAGTGGTTATAAAATATTCATTATTGTCGTTGAATATTAGATCTTGTCGGGAATATTAAATGACAATGATGCAGCGATCTTTATGGGCCCCATAACGAAAAAGCGATTGGATGAAGAAAACGACAAATATAAGTTGTTTATAAATAACGGCGTAGTTATTACTCAATTAATAATATTGGAATACCCGGTGGGTTAAAACACACTAATCTGCCGTTGTTGAGCAGAAGACACGGTATTGCACCAATTATTGATTCTTACGTGAAGGCACTTACTCAATAATTATTACGATAATTATTGCTCAAAGATTTTGTTTTATTGATTCAATAATTGTTGCATTGATATTTTATATTACTTTGTTGTTTCAATAAATTGTCATTAACGATTTTTTCCATTATCGGAGAAATAATTCATATTATATGAATAATATTATTGGATAACATTATTGGCAATGTCTAGAAGAAGTTACATACAGGAGAGATTTGGTCACCTAATCATGCCCAAGAAGGAGAGATCCTTATTGAAAGCCCTCTTTCTGAGGACTACCGTTACCAAAGATCTTGTGATTCTGTAATATTATTTGTGAATAATTAATTATTGATTTATATGATAAGGATAATATTGATTTTATGTGGATATAGATGGAGAAAATTTTTAATGTGACAATTGTTGAAAATTAATATTTTATCTTTTTCTGATAAAATAATTCATTTAAATATATTATTTTAATAATATATTAACGGTGATATTTTTATAATGAATGTGGGATATATGAGTATATGAGGAGGAAGAATATTTTTGTGGCATTAAATGTTTAACACATATTTTGTGTGTTGGTGGACACAATTATCGAAGAAATTTGATTATAGCTTGTAAAATCGCCTGCTTATGGATTTCTTGATTGCCAATTTCATTTGGAATTTGGAAAAACTTTCTTCTGTAAAGTTGTAGAGAATTGAATTTCCTATAAAAATTTGCGTGATTCAAATTTTCTGATAAAAGGGCTATTTATTATGAATTATTGAAGTTCCGAACCTCCGAAATAATTAATTTTTGGAAGTTTAAAATAATTTAAATAAGAAAAACGTTTTTTGTGTTTGGTGGGCATCTTTAACACATGCTAAGTTGCTGAATTCAGATGATTCTAAGTGGGCGTAGACAAATTAATATATATATTATTATTATATTAAATTTTCTACTTTGGTGTTCTAAGCAATTTCTATAAATAGGGTCTTGGGTTAGAATTGAAAATCACACCGTAAATCAAGTTTTCTCTCTCTATATTATCGAGCGTATTCTTATGAGTATTTTGAGTATACTTTGAGTATTGCTATATAGTGCAAGTTCAAGTCATAGCCTTATATCCTGTGTTTCAACTAAATCTTGTCTTTCGAGGTAAGGGATGTTATTTTATTCGAAAATGATATTATTTCATCAATATCATTATCTTAGAAATATTGGTTGGAAATTTTATCAAATTTGGAACTTTTTCATGTCGGGGTTACTATTCATGAGTTACTATTCATTAGTTACTATTCACGAGTTACTATTCATTTGTCTTATTCACGTAATAAGCGTGAATTTTTTTTTTAGAAATTTTATCTTTTGGTGTCGAGTTACTTATTCACGTATACGACACTATTCACGATATCTGACACTATTCACCAAAAAATAAAATTTCTTCTTTTTGTCCAAAATATCTATTATGGATACTAGCTTTGATTGTATCATGTTTTGATCATTCTTGAATTTTACTCCACTCACGATTACTTATGAAGTATTTTTGAACTTAGATTGTTTAAAATACTGAATCCTTAATATTTGTTCTTTTGTTTCACCGGGATTCGTTTCCTTTAAAATATTTTTCATCATCCTCACCCTAAATGATGATATTCTTGAATATCTTTGGCTGTAGGTGCAGATGAATAGGTGTTGAGATGAATATGGTAGGTGATTAATATCTTTGGCCGTAGTGTAAAGATGAACAGTGTTTAGATGAACATGATCAATGATGAATATCTTTGGCCTCAGTAGTGCAAAGATGAATATTTGATTCCGATATATATTGATTGATGTTACAGGGATAAAATATCGACGATGAACTTTTAAATTCATATATAGAAGATAGTAGTTTGCATTCTCTACTTAACTCTTCTAATGAATTGTTGTTTCATTGCAGTTGTTGATTTAAAACCGGTCATTTGTCTATTGTATTCTATTAGATTTTTCCTGTTGGAGACTAACGATAATTTGTTGTATATTATCTTAGTCATAATATTCTTTACTGGGCTAGTTGAGCTCACCCTTTTCCTTTTTGTTCCATTTTTCTTCTTAGGAGGCGAGAATGTAGCGAGTACGAGTCGGGGTATAGAATGATGGTTACAGAGAGTTGTTTAGTAGTCCTCGCCATTTTTGTAAAATAATGTATAAATAATTGTGATGAGGATTTATTTGGGTATGTATATTGTCTAGAAGGCAATAATTGTATTTAAACTCACAGGTTGTCGTATTTTGCATGACAAATGTATTAATAAAGTTGTAGTTATTTCTGTACCATGTATTTGGCGACTCAGAATGGGTTGGATGGAATGGACATATTTTGGGGGCATCACAGTAATGATATAAAAATTCAATCAAACGAGATCAAGGATAAATATTAAAGATTTTATAATTTAATTTATCCAGAATTCAAGAATATCTAAATTGTCAACATGATACTGCTTTGTGGATTAAAATTCAAGAATAATAATATATCAAAAATGATTTGAACAGAAAAGAAATCAATTTTTGTCATGAATAGTACCCCGGGTGAATAGTACCCCGTGAAAAGTACTTTGAGAATAGTACCCCGTGAATAGTACTCCGGCATGAAAAGGTTAAAATTTATCAAGAATGCTTAGAATAATATTTTTATGAAAAGACACTGGATGAAGCGCAAATATCAAGGATATTCTACTAATTTTATGGAATATAGAAGCCAAAACTTAACAAAACGCGTGTAGAATTCAGAATCTGAAACGAAATAATATTATTTACATACTACAGAGTATGGAAAAAAATATTATTTTTTACGAATATTGAACAAAAATAATATCTCTTACAACTGTTGAATGAAAATAATATTCCTTACGAATATTAAACGAAGATAATATTTCTTGTGAATATTGAATGAAATAAAAATTCTTACGAATACGAAAAATATTATCGTAAGCGAATATGAAATAAATAATACTCCTTACCTCAAAAAGAGAACAATTCCGACTGGTATTACAGAGATATTCTTAAAGAAAATTTTTATTGTTTTCTACACTCAAAGCTTCCTAAAACTCTAAAGAAATACGCTCAATATTATAGAAAAAGAATTCTCTAATTCTGGTGTGATTTTCAATTCTAAACTAAGCATCCTATTTATAGGAGAATGAAAAGGATACTATTTGAAATAGAAAATCACGGACCAGCAGTACCATATTCACGGGTGATTCTGAATTCGTCTGAAAATTTTCATTTCTTACTATGCAGGCACTATACATACATTATGCATAATAAAATATAATATATTCTATTTTTCATATAAAACAAAACTTATTATAATATATATATATATATAATAAAAATAACTCTCTCCTTCCTACGTTACTATCCCCCCCCCCATTTCCTGACATTTTTCAAACATATATATATATATAATAAAACTGAGATAACTTTAATTCTACCGATAATTTTGAAAAATGGGGGGTCCATATAATAAGTAAAATTATAACAAATACTTCATAAAAATCTCCCCAATATTTTTAACAACATTTATTCATCATTATTATAACTCGCAATATTAACAACCAGATCGTTCTCAGGAAAGAGGGAGCTTTCCGATAAGGATTTCTGTAAGACCCCAACTTTTATATATAAAGATGATTTTTTCTATAAATATTATTTTTGAATATTATGGAATAAATTTGATATAATGTTATAGTTGTGGGTAATATTTATAAATTTTGCAAAGTAAGCAAGTTGTTATAAAATATTCGTTTGGTCGGGAAATATTCTTTTTGTTTGAGAATATTAGTACGACGTCTCAATCATTAATGGACCCCTATTAACGTAGTATTGTCGTAGTTAAAAGCGACAAAATTATCTTTCTATAAAAATAACTAAGCAGAGGTGTTACTGTTAAAACTGCTACCCTAGTAGTAAAAAATACAAAGAATACGTCTGGCGTAGTTGTATAGTAGCACACGATATCGATTATCGATGCTTACGTGAGAAGTCACTCAATTTATGCTTTCAATTATTACTTTACGATAATTCTTTGCGATCATATCTCTTATATTATTGATTCAATTATTGTCACAAAGATCATCCGTATAATATGTTATAGTATTAAATCAATAATTGAGACGACAAGTTATAAATGATTAATAATTGTTGAAAGATTAAATATGTGTTGATTAAAAATAAAATGATTTGTGGTAATATTTATTCAATCCTTGATGTATATAAAGAGTCTGTTATGAGACGTTTGTGGTAAGTTTGATTATTTTATGGGGGCCCATATGTCATCATCTAAGAGTCTCTTCAATCGATAAGTAATTACCTTCGTCAATAGTAATTACCTTTGTGAATAAGTAATTACCTTCGTCAATAGTAATTACCTTTACGGATGTCAAACCACTTGCCGTTTCATATTACGGTGTGCTGCCGAACCACTTGTCGTTTCACATTACAGCATCGAACCACTTGTCGCTTCACATTACAAAAGCGCTAAACAAACCACTTTTCTTTTCACATCACACCATAAATCGAGCCACTTGCCTTTTCACATGGCGGTCTTAAAGCTAGAAATCTTCTATAAATAGAGGCCTAGTGCTTCATTATTTTCACGAATTCATTCAAGCTATAGAGAGAAAAAAGTATAGAGAGAATAAGAGAGAAAGAAGAAGAGTATTTTGTTACTACACTCATCGCAGATTCAATCTCCTACTAAAAAGTAAGGGTGTTATTCTTTCTTATTCATGAAGAGAATCTGTTGTTATTCCATTGCTTATTATTCTCCGCTGAATAACCTTTGTATACGTGGTTTACCCTATACTTGGTGACATTCTTCTATTATTCTCATTGGAACATCCTCGCCTGCATGTTTTTACTGCGGACCGGTTCCGCTTTTTATTATTATTTTATTGGAACATTCATGCATGTGTTTTACACCGACTGGTTCCATCTTTATTATTATTTCTGTTGGAACATCACATCAGCATGTGTTTTACGCTGACACAGTTCCATTCTTTATTATTTTGTTGGAATATCACATGTCATGCATTTCTGGGACTGGTTCCGTTATTTATTATTACATTGGAATAACTTTTTCATGTGCAAGATTATCGCATGCATGGTGATTTCTTTTGTTATTCCATTCTTTATTATACCCAGTTGGTTAAAATTTTGACTTCTATACTCCATGAAATTAGTGGAATATCCTTGATATTTGCGCTTCATCCAGTATCCTTTCATGGAAATATTCTTCTCAGTATTCTTGAATTTTACTCTACAAAGCGATATCATGTTGATGTTTTGGATGTTATTGGTTCCTAGATAAATTAATTCTTGAACTTGTTTTATTGAATTCTTATATCATTGTCATCATCCTCATGTTTATATTATGTTGAAAGTCATCTGTGGCCTGTAGTGCATAGATGGACTTGGTATGATTATGACCAGAGACTATTCGGTGTAATCATGGTAGTAATGTTACAAATGATGTGGTAAAATCCTCGAAGGGCCCGTAGTGCATTGATGGATAGTTGTTGGCATGATCATGACCATTAATGAATACACAAATATTCTTGCCCGTAGTGCATGAATAATTGTGGTCGTGATACTAAAGAATATCCTTGGCGTAGTGCGGGGGTGATTCGATGATGTGGAATATTTATTAAAGTGAGTCTCATTTATATAAGATGATGAAAAACCTTTTAAAATCATAAAGATAGTAGATTTTATTTTCTACTTGACTCTTTTAATGGATTCTTTGGTTTCAAGTTAAACTTGATGTTCATTATATTTTATCGGTTTAACATCATTGTGAGGCTAATGATAATTAATTACGCATTATCTTAGTCATAATATTTCTTCTTGAGCTAGTTGAGCTCACCCTTTCTTTCATTTTTCTCTTGAAAATGAGAATATATATTTGGGACGAGTCGAGGAGCGGAGTAATGGTCCGAGGAGGATAGCATTAGTAGTCCTCACTATTCTGTGAAATAGTGTGATAATAATTGTAATGAGGACTCCTTTTGAGTTTGTATGATCTCTAGTAGACAATATTTGTATTCAAACTCACAGTTTATGTCGTATTGTACACGACAGTTATATTAGTAAGTTGTATTTAAATTATGTACCATGTATCTGACTACCCAAGATGGGTGATGTATACCTAATTTTGGGGGCGTCACAATTTCTCCCTATTGGCGCGCAATTAGATAACCAAACCCCTTTCCTCGATAAAACTTTCTAGACATTGTTAATTATGCACATAATAATATGAATAACATGTCATCTCAATTATTAATTTAATAACATAAAATATTGTAACAATAATTGATTCAAATAACGTGAGATACTATGTGACACCCCCAAAATATGTGAACATCACCTATTCTGAGTCGTCAGATACATGGTACTGAATACAAATACAAACTAATAATACAGCTGTCGTGTAAAATTCGACAAAACATAAACTGAGAGTTTTAATAAGAATATTGTCATCTAGACAATATCCACATTCAAAGGAGTCCTCATTACATTTATTGTCACACAATTTAACAGAATAGTGAGGACTACTAATGCTATCATCTGGACTGTCACTCCGTTCCCTGACTCGTCCCGGCTACGTTCTCATTTCCTGAAGAAAATAGTGAAAGAAAGGGGTGAGCTCAACTAGCCCAGTAAGAAATATTATGACTAAGATAATGTAGAATAAATTATCATTAGTCTTCAATAATGTTAAACTGATAAAATATAACAAACATCAAGTTTAACTGCAGCAGAACAAACAATCCATTAAAAGAGTCAAGTAGAGAATAAAATCTACTATCTTTTATGATTTAAAAGGTTTTTCATCACTTTCTAGGACTCAGCTTAATAAATAATCCACATCATCCATGCACTACGGCCAAGGATATTCATTAGTATCACAACCACAAATTATCCATGCACTACGGGCCAAGGATATTCGTGTATTCATCAATGGTCATGATCATGTCAACAACTGTCCATCAATACACTACGGCCCAATGAGGACTTTTACCGCATCATTTGTAACATTACGGTCATGATTATAACGAATAATCCCTGGTCATAATCATACCAAGTCCATCTATGCACTACAGGGCACATATGACTTTCAACATAATATAAGCATGAGGATGATGACAATGATATAAGAATCCAATAAAACAAGTTCAAGAATTAATTTATCCAAGAACTAATAACGTCCAAATTGTCAACATGATACTTCTTTATAGAGTAAAATTCAAGAATGCTCAGAAGAATATTTTCATGAAAAGATATTGGATGAAACACAAATATCAAGGATATTCCACTAATTTCATGGAGTATAAAAGTCAAAAATTTAACCAACTGAGTATAATAAAGAATGGAATAACAAAAGAAATCACCAGGCATGCGATAAACTGCACAAATAAGTTATTCCAATGTAATAATAAATAATGTAACTAGTCAAATGCGTAAATGCACGCATGTGATATTCCAATGTAATAATAAATAACGGAATCTGATCACGCGAACGCATTACATGTGATATATTCCAATGTAATAATAAATAATCGGAACCGGTCATGCGTAAAACGCACGCATACGATGATGTTCAAATGTAATAATAAATAATGGAAGCAGTCATGCAGAACGCATTATTGTGATATTCCAAATGTAATAATAAATAATGTAACTCCAGTCACGACGGAACTAGGTCATGCGTAGAAAGCATGCATGTGGATGTTCCAACAGTAATAATAAAGAATGGAATAATGTAAGAATTTCACCATGTATGCGGTAGATTTCAGATGTATGCATTATTCCAACATAATAATAAAGAATGGAATAATAGAAGAATTTCACCACGTATGCGATTGCTTGATGTATGTGCTATTCCAACATAATGATAAAGAATGAAATAATGTAAGTTCTCTTCATGAATATAAAAGAAATAATACCCCTTACCGTAAAAGAAAGAGTATTCCAATTTGGTAGAGGCGAGGATATTCTCAAGAAAACTTGACTACGCCAAAAGCTTCTTAAAACTAAAAGAAATACGCCAAGATTATGTAAGAATTCTCCAACTTCTAGTGTGATTTCAATTCTAACTAAGCTTCCTATTTATAGGAAAATAGAAAGGATACTATGCAATAAAATATAATATATATATATATATATATTTTATTTAAAATCTAATAAAACAAATAACTTTATAAAAGTATTCATTTTATATAAAAAGATTTTACTATGCAAAAAACACTATCTAAGTAATATACGAAAACACTATGCATAATAAAATATAATATATTTTAATTATTGTCAATCAAACAAATAACTTTATAAAAGTATTCTGCTTTATATAAAAAGATTTTACTATACGCAAAATACTATGCAGTAATTATATGCATAATAAAATATAATATATTCTAATTATTGTCTAATAAAATAAATAACTTTATAAAAGTATTCTGCTTTTATATAAAAAGATTTTACTATACAAACACTATACGCAGTAATTATCTGCAAACACTATGCATAATAATATATAATATATTCTAATTATTGTCTAATAAAACAAATAACTTTATAAAAGTATTCGCTTTTATATAAAAAAATTTACTATGCAAAATACTATGCATAATAGAATATAATATATTCTATTTATAGTCTAATAAAACAAATAACTTTATAAAAGTATTCCGCTTTTATATAAAAAGTTTTTCCGCTTTTATTACATTAATAATAATAATAAAACAAAATTTATATATATAATATATATATATATATATATATATATAAAAACTTCCGTGACTTCATAAAAAGACACCTCAATATATTTAACAATATTTATCATCATTATTATAATTCATAATATTAATCGACTGTGTCATTTCCGGAAAGAGGGGCTTTCCAATAAGAATTTCTCCCTATCATGCGCGATTATTGGTGATCAAACCTTTCCTTGGCGTAACTTCTGTACATCGTTAATATTGCAAATAATAATATTAATAACTCTCATATCTCAATTATTGATTTAATAATATATAAAATATCGACAATAATTGAATCAAATAATGTGAGATACTATGCAACAATTATCAAGCGATAATTGAACAAAACCGAAAGTGACTTCTCACGTAAGCATCAATAATCAATACCGCAAATGCTACTATGCAACCACGCCAGATTATTGTACTTTTACTACCCAGTAGTTCAACAGTTTTAACGGTAAAACTTCCACCGTTATTTTCATAAAAATATTTTCGTCATTTTCTCAATTCGACAATAATTCCGTTGTGGGGTCCACCAATGATTGTGCCATCGTACGAATATTCCCTGTTAAAACGAATATTCCCCGACCAATCGAATATTATATAACAACTTGCATACTTTGCAAAATTTATAAATACTACCCACAACTATAACATTATATCAAATCCACACCATAATTTTGAAAAAAATATTTTGAGAAATTTAAATCTTTATTCATAAAATTTGGGGTCTCACAATCTCCACTCCTTATGAAATTTCGCCCTCGAAATTTACGTACATACCTGGTATGCCGAAGAGGTGAGGATACCTTGACTTTATTTCAGATTCTAACTCTTGAGGTATAACCCTTGAGTGTTGAATACGATCCTTCTTATCCAAGATTTTAACACGTATCTCCTCATACATTAAATCTTCTGCTATCTCGTCTAGTTCTAATTTAATAACGTGGTTCGGGTCATCCACATATTTACGTAACATCGATACATGAAAAAGGTTATGAACACTCGACATACTTGGCGGTAAAACGAGTCTATAGACCACAGTTCCTACTCGATCAAGGATTTCAAATGGGCCAATAAAATTGAGGGTTGAGATTTCTCTCTTCGATTTCTTGCTTCTAGAATAACGCCTCTTGAACCTTCTTCTTCACATTCATCAGCTTTGAGTATGTAGCTTGAGCGGCTTTAACTTTATCGATTAAAGTCGATTCTAATCATATATTTGTTATCTTCACGTGGGTCCCTAGAGTCTTTAACTGTATCTTCATCATATGAAATGGGGTTTTGTGTTAACAACATTACACTCGTAAACGCATACGATCTTCTACTCAACGCGTCAGCTCCCACGTTCTCTCTTCCACAATGATATTGAATGGTATGATCGTAATCTTCAACATCTCGAGCCAACATCTTTGGCGTATTATATGTTCGTTTTGGTTGAAGAAATATTTAAGGGTTTTAGAAATGGGGTTTTGTACTGGGGTCAGTACAAAATTTGATTTCACGCTCTGGGGTAGGCTAAGAAGTTTTCAAGAATACTTCAAGAAATTTATTAACAATAGAAATATCATTCAAAACTGTGACCCTCATCCAAGACTTGGATAGCACATCACATTGATACCTATCAACTTGTCACCGTTATTCACGACGTCCCCTACGGAAAGTCTGGCTTCGGTGTATTCCAAGACTTGGAAGTCACCAGCGAAGAGCTCGGGGCTCTTTACTTATGGCTTGATATGACAATGATTGACTTTAGTGGTTTGGCTGCTTGAATTCGCATAATAGGTTGGTTATGAATATAAAAGCTAACAACCTTACAAAATAATCAATTTTAGCATGATGAGTAGTTAACCAATCGATTCCTTAAATCACATCAAGGGCAAGTATTTTCAAAGAGATAAGATCGACAGGTAACGTGAGGGTATCGATATGAATCAAACAAGATTTATAAACAGTGGAGGTAACGAAGGTTTCTCCTAACAGAGTTTCAACAGATAAGTCAAAGTCTAATTTCTCAGGAGTCAAATTTAAACGTTGAGCGCAAGCAAGAGAGATAAAAGAATGGGTAGAACCGGTATCTAATAAGGTATAGACTTCGTAAGAATTTATGATTAACTTACCCGTAATAACCTTGTTCGGGTTCCTCAGTAAACGCTCACTTAAACTACCGACTTTGTCTTGTCTGGGACGGCCTTAGATGCCTCCATCCCAGCTGGACTTGACTTTGGTGCACGACAAAATTAGGCTAGGTGACCTTCTCTTCCATAATTGTAGCATGCTTTAGATGGCATCGCGCAGTTTGGACTGATGTGTCCCTCCCCTCCACATTTGAAGCATATGATAGTTGGTCGTTCTCCTTCCTTAACAACAGGTGCTGATGCTGACATCTTTCCATCATTGTTGAATCTCCTCTTCTTGAAATGTCCATTCTTATTGTTTTGGTCATGATTCTCACCGAAGTGGTTACCATTTCTGGCATGTTGATTCCCTCCACGTTTATTGTCACCGCTTCGATGACTGCTATCACTGGTATTATCATTTTGTCGGGTGCTCTCTTTTGGTTGGGTTGACTCATTATCGCGCTCCAATAACTAAGCCCTATTAATAACATCTGAATACAAACACAGTTTATGAGAGATAAAATATTGACGTATCTCGGGTTTCAAACCTTTTAGAAACATTCGCGTCATTCTCTCCTCATTATCAACCAAATGGGACGTAAATCGGACAACTCGGCAAACTTGGCTTCGTCTCGCGACACGGTCATGTTGTTTTGCTCCACTTGATGAACTCTACCTCTTTCATGTGACAAATACTTTCGGAAAATACTTGTTGTTGAACAATTCTTGAACTTCTCCCAAGTCATCTTCATGCAAGGCGGAGTTGAGTCGCTTTATAGGTTCCCACCAAATCGCCTCTCGCCCATGATATGAAGGTGGCAAAGGAATCTTTTGCTCCTCGGAGCATCCCAAGACATCAAATATCTTGCGAGATCTACTTTATCCACGTCTCACCTTAAGTGGTTTTGGCTCTCCAAAAACTCAAAATCCTCAGCTCCTTGAATCGCTTAGCGGTGGCCGTGGTGAGTTGCCATTATTTCCAACTATATTTTGAATAGAGTCTCTCTTACTATTGTTGTATGAATTGCATAAAGCCTCTGAACATTCCATCGTTCATCATTTGATCAGTGTTGTTGTTTGCCTAAGGATTGTAGCATTCCTGATGCACATTATCCTGATTATTGATATGTGGAGACTCAATGGTCTCCTGTGTTCCATTGATGTTCTCAACATTCTCGGATGTCATTTTCAAATATTGCCACAAAAAAAGGGTTAATTGACATATCACATATTATCCCTATACTCTGACCGACCAATTAAATACCAAATAAACTTAGGTAGGTCATACTAGCGAAGGAATTCCCCGTCTCTCCCCTCCTAGTTCTCATCTCACATCTTAGCCAGGGATCATATCCCTAAGCTTTGATACCAGCTGTGACGCCCCCAAAATAGGTATACACCACTTATTCTGAGTCGCCAGATACATGGTACTGAATACAAATACAAACTAATAATACAGCTGTCGTGTAAAATACGACAAAACATAAACTGAGAGTTTTAATAAGAATATTGTCATCTAGACAATATCCACATTCAAAGGAGTCCTCATTACATTTATTGTCACACTATTTAACAGACTAGTGAAGACTACTAATGCTATCATCTGGATTGTCACTCCGTTCTCCGACTCGTCCCGCTACGTTCTCATTTCCCGAAGAGAACAGTGAAAGAAAGGGGTGAGCTCAACTAGCCCAGTAAAAAATATTATGACTAAGATAATGTAGAATAAATTATCATTAGTCTTCAACAATGTTAAACTGATAAAATATAACAAACATCAAGTTTAACTGCAGCGGAACAAGTAATCCATTAAAAGAGTAAAGTAGAGAATAAAATCTACTATCTTTTATGATTTAAAAGGTTTTTCATCACTTTTATCACTGGGACTCAGCTTAATAAATAATTCACATCATCCTACACACTACGACCAAGGATATTCATTAAGTATCACAACCACAAATTATCCATGCACTACGGTCAAGGATATTCGTGTATTCATCAATGGTCAAGCGATCATGCCAACAACTATCCATCAATGTACTACACGGGCGAACGAGGACTTTTACCACATCATTTGTAATATTACTACCATGATTATACCGAATAATCCCTAGTTATAATCATACCAAGTCCATCTATGCACAACAAAAAAGCACGAGATGACTTTCAACATAATATAAGCATGAGGATGATGATGACAATGATATAAGAATCCAATAAAACAAGTTCAAGAATTAATTTATCCGAGAACTAATAACGTCCAAATTGTCAACATGATACTTTTATAGAGTAAAATTCAAGAATGCTCGTAAGAATATTTCCATAAAAATATATTTGGATGAAGCGCAAATATCAAGGATATTCCACTAATTTCATGGAGTATAGAAGTCAAAACTTTAACCAACCGAGTATAATAAAGAATGGAATAACAAAAGAAATCACCGGGCATGCGATAGACAGCCATTAGCGTACATATTATTCCAATGTAATAATAAATAACGGAACCAGTCACGCGTAAACGCATGCATGTGATATTCCAATGAATAATAAATAATGAATCAAATGCGTCACGTGAACGCACGCATACATGATGTTCCAGCGAGAATAATAAATAATTGGAACCGAATTAAATGCGTAAAAGCACGCAGACGTGATGTTCCAATGAATAATAAAGAATGGAATAACGTAAGAATTTCACCACGATGCGGATTGGATGATACGTATTCCAAACATAATAATAAAGAATGGAATAATAGAAGAATTTCACCATGTATGCGGTACTTCGCATAGACAAACTATTCCAACATAATGATAAAGAATGGAATAACAGAAGTTCTCTTCATGAATATAAAAGAAATAATACCCCTTACCGTAAAAGAAGAGTATTCCGACTGGTAGGGTGAGGATATTATTGAAGAAAACTTACACTACGCTCAAAGCTTCTTAAAACTCTAAAGAAATACACTCAAGATTATAGAAGAATTCTCTAAACTTCTGGTGTGATTTCAATTCTAACTAAGCTTCCTATTTATAGGAAAATAGAAAGGATACTATGCAATAAAATATAATATATATATATATTTATATATTTTATTTAAAATCTAATAAAACAAATAACTTTATAAAAGTATTCTGCTTTATATAAAAAGATTTTACTATACAAAATACTACTATCAGCACTATCTGACATTATATATAATAAAATATAATATATTCTAATTATTGTCTAATAAAATAAATAACTTTATAAAAGTATTCTGCTTTTATATAAAAGATTTACTATGCAAAATACAATGCAGTAATTATGATAATAAAATATAATATATTCTAATTATTGTCTAATAAAACAAATAACTTTATAAAAGTATTCATTTTTATATAAAAAGATTTTACTATGCAAAAAACTATGCAGCACTATCGTAATAAAATATAATATATTCTAATTATTGTCAATAAAACAAATAACTTTATAAAAGTATTACATTTTATATAAAAAGATTTTACTATCGCAAACACTATCGCAGCACTATCGTAATAAAATATAATATATTCTAATTATTGTCTAATAAAACAAATAACTTTATAAAAGTATTCTGCTTTTATATAAAAAGTTTTTCTGCTTTTATTACATTAATAATAATAATAAAACAAAATTTATATATAATATATATATATAAACTTTTGTGACTTCATAAAAAACACCTCAATATATTTAACAATATTTATCATTATTATTATAATTCATAATATTAATCGATCAAATCGCTCCTGTGAAAAGCGGGGCTTTCCAATAAGAATTTCTCCTATTGGCGCAATTAGGTGACCAAACCTCTCCTTAGCGTAACTTACTACATCATCGTTAATATTGCAAATAATAATATTAATAACTCATCATCTCAATTATTGATTTAATAATATATAAAATATCAACAATAATTGAATCAAATAACGTGAGATACTATCACAACAATTCTGAAAGCAATAATTGAACAAAATTGAGTGACTTCTTACGTAAGCATCAATAATCAATACCGTGTGCTACTATGCAACCACACGTATTACTGTACTTTTACTACCGAGTAGTTCAACAGTTTTAACGGTAAAACTTCCTCCGTTATTTTCATAAAAATATTTTTGTCGTTTTCTCAATCCGACAATAATTATGTTATGAGGTCCACCAATGATTGTGCCGTCGTACGAATATTCCCTGTTAAAACGAATATTCCCCGACCAATCGAATTATATAACAACTTGCATACTTTGCAAAATTTATAAATACTACCCACAACTATAACATTATATCAAATCCACACCATAATTTTGAAACAAATATTTCGAGATATTTAAATCTTTATTCATAAAATTTGGGGTCTCACATACTATGCGGCAATTACTATGGCAATAATTGAATAAAACTGAGTGACTTCTCACGTAAGCATCAATAATTAATACCGGTAATACTCTTATGCAACCACGCCAGACATCTTATTTTTATCACCGGGTATTTTAACAGTTAATGATAAAACTTCCTCCGTTGTTTTTATACAAAGTTACTTCTATCATTTTTTAACTCCGACAGTAATTTCGTTGTGGGGTCCACCAATGATTATGCCGTCGTACGAATATTTCCCGACAAAAAGAATATTCCCCGACCAATTGAATATTTTATAACAACTTTCTTACTTTGCAAAATTTATAAATATTTTCCACAACTATAACATTATATCAAATCCACACCTTAATATTTAATAAAATATTTCGAGAAAATTAATCTTTATTCATAAAATTTGGGGTCTTACAACCTCCATTTCTTATGAAATTTCGTCCTCGAAATTGACGTACGTACCTGACATGTCGAAGAGATGAGAATATCTTGATTTCATTTCAGATTCTAACTCTTGAGGTATAACCTTTGAGCGTATAATATGTTCATTCTTATCCAATATTTTAACATGTATCTCGTCATACGTTAAATCTTCTGCTATCTCGTCTAGTTCTAATTCAATCATGTGGTTCGGGTCGCCCACATATTTACGTAACATCGATACATGAAAACGTTATGAACACGCGACATACTTGGCGGTAAAGCGAGTCTATAGGCTACATTTCCTACTCAATCGAGAATTTCAAATAGACTAATAAAATCGAGGATTGAGATTTCCTTTCTTCGTCTATTCATGCTTCTAGAATAACGCATTCTTGAACCTTCTTCTTTACATTCATCAGCTCTGAGTTTAAAGCTTTAGCGGCTTTAATTTTATTGATTAAAGTCGGTTCTAATCGTATATTCGTTATCTTCACGTAGGTCTCTAGATTGTTTAACTCTATCTTTATCATTTGTAAGTCGTACGAAATGGGTATTTGTGTTAACAATATCACACTCGTAAACGCATACGATCTTCTACTCAACGCGTCAGCTACTACAATGAAGAAGTAATTTAATCTATTCCTACTCTTAACCTAAACTAATACATAAAAAAAAAAAACTAACAAATCTCTCTTGGTAATCTTCTATTTATAAGCATCAATAATCAATTAATTCCTTCTAGGAATTAACTTCATAGTGACAATCAACTTCCTTCAAAGAGATCTTCTAGATGAAAGTTTCTTCCTTCCATTAGATTAGACTTGCATACCAATATTGTTTCACCCCAGTCCTTCTCGTTGTAGGATTTTTCTTAAATATTTCTTTACTTAAATAAGAACATTAAATATTATTTAATCACCAAAATTTTGATTTTATTATAACAAAATATTAAATCCTATAAAATAAAATAAAATATAATAATTTAATAAATTTACACAATTAACATGAAGCTTTTCGCGCGACATCTTGACCGGAATGTGCGCGCCCTCACTCTCTTTCTGACACAGGACAAACTTGGAGAGTTATTTTTATTTTATTTTTATGTAACACCTTATTTTGATTTTGATATTCGACTAGAGTAATCATAAGTAGATGATAAGAACAATATTTATTCAGTGCTGTATAAATTTATAGCAAGTATAAACGGATTATTTTGATCTTAGTTATTATAAAGGTTATTCTTGTATACATTTGTACAAAATAAATAGTACCAGTTCCAAATTTAAAAATTAACAGAAATTATATTAAATTTTAAATTTTGCAAATTAAGTTCAAAATGTAAAATGAATTCTTTCTTTTTACTTGACGTGAAAAAAGATCAACACACTATTGCTTGTTGAATGTCAACATTTTAACCCTTAACATTTTTACATGTTAGAGATAGGAAACAAAAATAAAATAAAATACTGATACTGCCGTAAATAATTATAATAACACTCACAATTCTTTTAGTTTTTTAAATAGTTGTCAGTACCCTTTTAATCTATAATATGTAACATTCACTATCCTAGGTGCGATTGACCAACTAATATCCAAAAATATTTTTAATATAATGTCTAATATACCCTTCAAGTTATAATATTTAATATATCCACTAAATATAAATTTGTATATTATAATTTTTACTTAACTTAATCTAATTAATTAAATTATGAACTTGTGTAATAAATAACATAAATATCAAAAAATAATAAATATTCATTTTATCAAGAAAATAAAATCAAATCTTATTATTAGATATAAAAAATATTAAAAATTATATTAATTATTTTTCTCAAATATTAAGCTAAACATAAGTCACACTTGAGCATAATTATTTACAAGAAAATGACAAATGTTGTAACTCAAAAAAGAAAAAATATATTAAAAAGAAAATCTTTTTACAAGATAGAGGTAGTAATAAATATTATTATATTTTTTTTTTTAACATTGCACAAAAACAACACCAATTGTATTCTTAAAATGTAATCAAAATCATAAACATCCCAAATTTTGACAAATACTATAACAAAATTTAACATATAAAATCATAATATGAAACTAAAAATTCAAATAATAATTTTTGTCGTTAAACACCAAAAACTAAATTATCAACATACTCAATCACTCTAATTAAAATAACTCCATTAATAATTTAATTTTTAAATTTTAATATTTGTATCACTTATCCAAAACTATGTGCTAATTAAACTAAATTAATTTTTTATAAGCTACTAACAATTTGAATGAGATAATCTTAATTATAAATAAAACTATAATTAAAATATATTGTATTAAAAAGATTAATTAAATAACATATATTATTTATGAATTCAAGTTTGATAACATATGAGGGTAAATATGTAACTTTATCTATTTAGTCAAACTTAAAAATTTGCACGGGTAGTAATCATATTTAAAAAACTAGAAAAAATAAGTGTTATTATGATTATTTAGATAGAGTGTATTTATATTTTACTCTTTTAAAATTAAAAAAATTAAATATAGATAAATAAGTTATGGTATGCTGCACATAATTTGCTACTACACACGAAGATTCTTTATTTCAACAATTTAATTAAATATTATTAAATCAAATGAGAAAATTTGTTCATGAAGAGAGAGGATACTTTATATAATCTCATCATTTTCTTATAATGGCACATCAATTGTATATTTATATGAACTATATGTATACATATAGTTAGCTGTGTATTATATAGTAGAGATATATCAACGAGTTTTTTAAGTTATAGCGACAGTTCATTCATAGTTCAGAATAGTTATAACTCAAAAAATCGTTGTCATAATTGACTGTGTAATACACAATTGTGTACATATATTTTTTCCAACTTATATTATGTCATATATATATATATATAATATTGACAATTTGACACTATCAAAATGTGATGTGTTATCAGTATTTTTTAAATTCATAAATTTGTTTTATATAACAATTTGGTTATTATTGTAATAATGAATGTGTTGCCGACTATAATTTCTTTGAAAGGGAAATATATATATACTAAGTTGCAAGTATTACATTGACCAACGTTAGTAGATAGCTCAAATAACGATGGATGATGTAGCCTGTAGGTCATTTTTAATTGTCTAAGTTTTAAATAAAGTCTGTCAGGCTGACCACAAAACACACTTAAATTAATACGTAGACGTTTACGTTGCCTATTCTTTTTTTTTTTTTGGCTACATAAATATTAGTTCTTCCGTCTAATAATATATTATGATATTTTAAAATTATGTATAAAAATTAAAAAAATAATTAAATAAAATATCAATATTCTATAATACCTTTTATCATATCTATCTCATGCTCTCACTCTCTCTCTCTCTTGTGGATAACATTTTCTCATAAAGTATAATTTTAAAAAGATTATGACTAATTTTTTAAATTATATAATACGTCAAATAATTTAAAAAAAATAAAATTATCTAAAATATCATTTGGTATTCTATTATTATATTATAAATATAATTAATTTATTAAAATAACTAATTTAGTCGCAATAATTTACTTTACTTTTCTAAGGTGTTCTTATATGTAATAAGTTGAGTTACTTAAATCTTAAAAATTATTAAAGTTAATTTATATGGTCATAATGAAATAATATAATCACATAATAGTTAATCTAAATAATAATATACATATTTTCACCGCAATATAAATATTTTCCGGTAAACAACAAACTAAAAGGACTATAAATAAAGAAACCCATAAAACATTTACTCTCAGAGCTGTCCCAACATCCCCAGTCCACACCGCCCCAGGTTAGTTCTCTCTCTCTCTCCCCCTGCATATAAACTCAAGTTCTGTTTCTGCAACTTAAAATTGTCGGTTTTTATTTTTTCAATGTTGGTTTATCTTCAATGGAACAAAAATGGCAAGTTTTACTCTTAGAAATTTTCCATTAATGTGCTTTTTCAACGAGTCTGCAATACAAATTTAACTTAAATTTTGCTGAGCAGCATTGATCCATAGACTAACCCAGAACTTCACTTATTATTTTTTTAGATTTTTTTTTTTTGTTTTCAATGTAAATTTCCGAGGCGAAGGGCTTGTTTGTTTCTTTCTATTCCTTTATATGGGAATGGATTTGTTTCTGAAAATGCGATTTTATTACTCTCTTTAATTCCATTGTGTTCTTCTTTATAAATTTAAGACAGATTATAGATCTTGAATTCTTATGAAGAAGAGCTCATGAAACTTGTCAATGTAATTTAATTATCTCTCTTGATCCTATAAAACCATCTGGTACTATATTTCTTTATGGCTTTTGCTGTGAAAAAATTAGTGATATTAATTGTATTATCACGCTCACAAAGTTTAAGGCTTCCACGGCAGACTGCGTGAGATTCAACTACAATCTACGTAATAGATTTGCAGGGGGACTGGATATGGGTTTCCTAAATTTTTTATCCTTATCATATGCGGAGTACTTTTTTCTTAAATATCCTTTTCCTTTTGCGTATTCTATTGTACACAAGTTCCTTATTATCGGTAATTAAATAGTTGATCAGGAGAGGTCAGATTTGCTTAGGTAATACCTTTTGGTTGATCTGCCTAGTAAGTGTAGAAATATAGTTGAATATTATTTTTGCCCAGTTGGATGATTCTGAAATATCCACTACTTTTGTTTTTTTCCTTGGGCATGGACTAACTCTTATTGCTCCCTCCGTCTCAAAATAATATAAGAGCAATTTATTAAAAATATAAAAAATTAAGGAGAACTTATTCCTTTGAAAATAAGGCACTCCGCAATTACTTTTTATATGTTGAAAAGTCATTTTGCTTATATATCATGGTAAAAAATTAAGGAGAACTTATTCCTTTGAAAGTAAGGCACTCCGCAATCACCTTTTATATGTTTAAAAGTCATTTTGCTTATATATCATGGAGCGAAATTAAAAGTCTTTTGCTCTTTTATTTTGGAATAGAGATTAAATTTTCTTCCCCCCTTATGAAACATTTTTCAAATAAATGATGGACGATTTGGTAGCTTGGTCCCACAGAAACCTTGTAGCCCTATAAATATTGTAAGGAGAATACTGTTTTTGTAATAATCTCTTAAACAGATTACCTTAATTAGTGTCACTCAGTTGCTACTAGAATGAAAATCATGGTTTATATATCTATAGAAAAGTTGTATTTATATTAAATGAAATCTTTGTTTACTTTTAAGTGAATTTATATAGATATGTTCTGTTTAATTAAATGAAATCTTTATAGAAAAAGTAATTTTTGAACATGAAAAATTGGACTTTTGGATAGAGAAAGTGAGAAAATGTAGTAAGAGAAAGTTTGTAAAAATTAAAGTGAGAAAAGTAAAAATTTCAGAGAGATTTAAGTAATATTATTTCATAAGTTAATATAATTTATAAATAATAACATTTTATAAATTAATATAGTTTATAAGTTGTACACATAATTTTTATTTAAATGGATCGATTTGGATCATGATTCATATTGTCGGATCAAGTGGATCATGGAGCTTATCAATGATCCATTACATAATGAATTAGATCATTTATCCATTATCATATTTGGTGGATCATGCTGGATCAGCTCTGATCTGACCCATTGGCAGGCGTAGTGCTGTATGACATTATTTGACCGTTAAACTGTGGGTCCTAGTTGCCTAAAATAGAATATTAGCTCTGGTTGATTCTTGATTTCACCAGTGCGTTTGATGGTTAAGCTGGGCAAACATATAATGATTAGGCCTTGAATTTTTGTTTTACTGTTACATTCCATTTGATTCTAACTTTGACAAAGCATTAGCAGTCAGTCATCCAAGTTAATCTCCCAGTAATGCTTGCTTCAAATATGGTTTGTGTTATTGGAGTCCTGGCCTTGAGGCACTTGCTCTTCACTGCCAAAATTTCTTGATGGACAGAACTGATTTTCAATGATGATAGTAATTCAGGTTGTGGTTTTACAATATATCAATAATTGAATTTCCAAATTGGTAGAATATGTAATTCCGTCAAAATATTAGAAAAAGCATTCGATGGTCGGTTGCTCTTCTTCGCCATACTCATAACCTCGTATACTATATTTATTATTATTTTTTAAATAATCTTTTTGACATGCATTCTGTTATCTCCTACTGAATTTTAGCAATTTAGGTCATTGAATCAAGGAAGTTGACCTTTACGCTATTGTTATTTTCAGATGATCTCATCAATCATCCAACCTCCTGAATTTTGCCACCTTTAATGGGCTGCTTTTGCTCAAAGAAAGAAAGACATACACCTGGTTATGAGGAGCCTACTGTTCTTGCATCTGAAACATCGTGTGAGTATTCATCTCTCAAATTACTCGGTTGGCTTTAAAGATATATGTTAATCCTGCTTATCTTGAACATTTCAACAAAAATGTCCTAACTACAAATAAGCAAGACTATTGGCTACAACATAATAAGAAAATATACCAATTTTGATAAGTAGGAAGCGTGCTATTTTAGATTGATAATGTATAATTTTTCAAATAATGCCTCCACGAGGACTGAACCTATTCCCATATAACTATGGAAGGTAGGATCTCATACCCCTCGAACTAGAGCTCGATGACAGAAGCCTTACTAACACCCTTGGTCCCAATTAATGTCCTAGTCAATAAGAAGCCTAATCTGTGCCCCCTGGTGATTATGGACTATCTTTGGACAAGCTCAGGCTCGGAATTACTTTCTGGATGCATTTCTGTGGATAGATGTGCATCAATCTGATAATCTAAAAAGATATCCGGTAGAAGGAAACAAATCTTTAGATAAGTAGTGAAAAAAACTAAACTTCCCTTCCTCTCTTTGGTAGTTAAGAAAATCTTAAACGTGCAGATAAGGCATCCTGTTAAAATTTTAACATGCATGCTGCAACAATAAAATTGATTGCATTAACTTATGGTATTATCTATATGCAGTTACAGTGAGTGAAGTAGAGGCCTTGTATGAGCTATATAAAAAAATAAGCAGTTCAATTATTGATGATGGGCTCATTCACAGGGTATGTTCATCGGGTTGCAAATGAAGCTGAAAGTCATAACTTAGGTGCAATGTTCTAAAAGGCGCTAGGCGGGAGGCGGGCGGCCAGGGGGGCCTAGGCGAGATTTTTTATTTTAAGACAATTTTAATATTTTATCTTACATTATTCTAACAAAACAATAATATAAAGCAAAATAATCTATAATAAAGATAATAATTAAATTATAGAATTAGTAGTAATTGCACTTAAGTAGTAAGATATACATCCATTGCTTGAAATAATTAAATTATAGAATTAGTGTTACTAGTAAGTAGTATCTTGATATTTTCATATATATAATTATATACGTACTTCTTCTCTCTCAAAAATTTAAATAAATGTTATTTTTAAAAATTAGTGTGAAGTTTATTGAATGAGACATTTGATATTATTAATTATGAAATTATTTTAATTTGTGTAATTTTTAAAATTGAGGATTTAAAGAAAATTACAAATACCATATACTAAGTATGACTAACATATCTTTGACGTATTAGTTTTATTCATAAACAAAATTGGTATTAAATAATAAAATTTAAAATTTTAAGAATTCAATTCAATATTAAAACTTAAGAAACTAAACATAAATTTAAGAATTATATTGAATTAAATATTATAAATGTATCATCATTTATATAATTTCAAGTTGGTACAAGTTCAAAAAATTACAACTATAATAAAATTATTCATTTTGACTTGATTTTGTTCACTTCTTGTTGTGATTTGATATGCTACAACTTGCATTAAGAATATGGTAAATCATTAGAAAAATAAATATATCAAGATCTGGTTTTGGTAGTAATTTAAAAAAAAAAATTAAAAATCTTCGCCTAGGCCCCGCCTTTCCCGCCTTGCCGCCTAGGCACCGCCTAATTGGCTGGAACGTTTTTTTAGCCTTAGGCGCGGCGCCTAGGCCGATTTTTAGAACACTGCTTAAGTGTATATGGATAAACCATCTAATATTACAAACACTCGTTTTCTAATCCGATCAAACTTAATATTGATCATTCAATGGGTTTAGGATGTTGGATATACTGAATACCGACTTTTATCTCATCTTTTCTTCAGGAAGAGTTTCAGTTTGCACTCTTCAGGAACAGAAACAGGAGGAATCTCTTTGCTGACAGGGTTTGTTTTTCTAACTAACTTATGGCTCTTCTATTGTTTAAGTGTGCTAAGTCTTGTGTTCTCAACGATACTCTGCAATGTCTCTTCGTGAAAGATGTATGTAAATATGACTGCTAAGAGTAGTTACTGCCTAATTCTGAGTTGTTCTTCTGTAATAATCTCTAAAATAAATGTCATATCTGGAAAGAACACAGAAAAACTTTAGATTGCAAAATTCCCTTTTACTACGACTAATCATATGGTTATGCAGATATTTGACTTGTTTGATGTCAAGCGCAATGGAGTTATAGAGTTCGGAGAGTTTGTCCGGTCATTGAGCGTCTTTCATCCAAATGCACCAGTATCTGGCAAAATCTTATGTAAAGATTGGTTTCTAAGTACATTTGATAATTGTATAATGATGAATCTACTCTAAATTTATTTTGATTCGGATTTTACTAGTTTACCTCCATCTTCTAATTTGCAAACTGTTTTGACAGTTGCATTTAGACTGTATGATCTAAGGAACACAGGCTTTATTGAGAGAGAAGAGGCAAGTATTGTAAACTTTTCAATTGTTCTTTCTTTATTCCTAGTCATCTCTTCTCTTAAGTAGAGGGACCATATGATAATAAACTACAAATGCGCATAAGAATATCGAGGGAAAAATTTGATACAGTTTGTTGTTAAGGAACACATTTTGTTAGTGTATTTCCTCAACTTTCATTATCTCACTACTCTAGATCTAGGCTTTAGAAAATTACTGTTGCTTAAGTTATTTATTCCCTTCAAAGATTGTTCTCTGCTGCTATTGATTTCAGACAGTATGACAGTTGAAGGAGATGGTATTGGCACTCTTGCATGAATCAGATCTGCTACTTTCAGATGATATTGTCGAAATGATTGTGGATAAGGTGCAGTTTACTCTACATTGTCACCTGCTCTTTCATGCTCCCTTATTTTAAATACTGATAACTTAATGTCCTTAAAACAGACATTCGATGAAGCAGATACAAAAGGTGATGGAAGAATTGATCAAGAAGAGTGGAAGGAATTCGTAAAAAAGAATCCTTCTTTGATAAAGAACATGACGCTTCCATATTTGAAGTAAGTAATAATCTCCTTTGCAGACAGAATTACTAATTTGAAACAAAGTCATTAGGATCACAGGGTTAATCAAATCCTTGAACAATCCACAAGCTGAATTTTCTTGGTAATTTGCATCATTATATTGTCTTACTCTTGCACAAACCTCGAACTTCCTAAACCTCTCTCCCCCTATATATTAATATATGTACAAACTCCAAACCATCGTTACAAGTCAAATTTTCAATTTTAAACCAATGTTTCCATAATCTCACGCAAACTATTACCCTTTTTTAGGGGTTGGGTAGGGTGTTTGGGAGTGGGAAGGAGGAAGGTGTTTGACATCCTTTATATTCACTTAAATTACCAAAACAATCTGCTTTACTTTGGTGGTGTATTATTTTCAGGGATATTACCTTGGCTTTTCCAAGTTTTGTGCTGAAGTCAGAAGTTGAGGATTCCGAAATGTAGACTTGTAATAACTACATCCATTCTCGTTTGCAATCTCATATGCAAGCGGGATGAACATTTTAAGCAATCCTCCTACTAGTAAGGAGGAGCTTGGAACAACTTTAGTCGCTATAATGACAAGTCTTTTGGGAACTATTTAAGAACCTTGGTTCCCTCCCAACAAGACCTTGAATAGCGCGCAGCACTCACTGTCCAAGATTGCTGTAGCACTTGATACATAAGTTTCTTAACATTTGGTTCCTTCAACTGTAAGAGATTAATTTGTAAAGAAGTTTCATTGTAAATATGGTATGGTTTTAGCCCAGCTTCTATTGCAGAATATCAGCCACGGGAGTTTACATTGTAATATACCAACTGTTATCACAGTTAATATCGAAGATTATATATCAGCCATGGGCGTTTTTATTTTATGGTATTCCAAGTTTACCACATTTTGGTCTTTCACTCCAACAAAACAGGGAAAAAACACTGGAGGATATATTTTTGAATTCAAATGAGTGGTGACAAACTAAAGCCGTGTTTGGCGCATGAGAATTTGGCATCTCATTTCCATATCCTCCGTGTTTGGAGTCATTTTTATGTGCGGCTGTGAATGTCTTTCCTAGATATCCATTAGAGCAACTCCAGCAGGCTGGAGTCCGGCAAGTCAAATAGACTAAATCAGCGAACCAAATCTGATGGACTATAATTTATATTATATTTAAATAGAAGGCTCAACGGATAAGAGAAGAATGGAGGTTGAAGATGAAGGAAAAGGAGACAGATGAAGAAGACAAAGGAAGACAAAGGAGACGAAGAGTATGCCAACGGATAGATCTGTGAAGTTCAGAACGGTAATAAAAAATAATCAGAACGGTAATAAAATGAAATCAACGGATAGAAAATGAAAGTCTATAAATATGTACCATTATTCAACACATTTTACAATCTCTCAATCAAGTTCAACATTTAGCAATTGTAAGTATGTTGTTAATTATTGTATTTTTATTATATTTAATTTTAGTTTTTATTGATAATATCTCTTTCATTTTTTTTAGATGAAAAATCATGGTTCTCCGATGTATTATTCTTCGTTATTATCCTCGAAGGTTTCTCACTGATGATCCAAATTTGTTAGATGAATTTTCAATTCAAACCGATGTACTTAATTCGCACTCAAAAATGAGTCCAATAAAAGAACAGGGCGAAAGAAAAATTACACTATTGATGAAGATACCCTTCTTGTTTTCGCATGGCTTAATGTAAGCATGGATCCAATTCAAGGAAACGATCAGAAACATGGAAGATATTGGGAAAGAGTTCACGAATACTTTCACAAATACAAAAATTTTGAGTCTGAACGCAATTCTATTGCTTTGGCGAAACGTTGGTCAACAATTCAACTCGCGGTGAACAAATTTTGTGGATATTATGCTTCAATTGAAAGATTGCAACAAAGCGGTGTAGGCGAACAAGATAAGGTATTTCAATTTTTTCATGTAAAATTTCATTAAGTTTTATTCTTATATTTTATATTTAATACTTTGTAAAAAAAAAATTTAATAGATATGTCAAGCGTTAGAGATGTTCAAAAGTATGCAAAATCAACCATTTGGATTTATGCATTGTTGGAGAATATTAAATGATGCACCGAAATGGAGAACAGATAATAGTGGAAAAAAAACAGAAAAGTAATAGAAAGTCAAGTCCAAAGAATCTTCTCGCGAAGAAGTCGGTTTGGGTGAAGACGATGGTATTGAAGATACAATCTCTGCAGGATTAGAGGCGAATGGAAGAAAGGCTTCAAAGCATTATTTAAAAAGGGCAAAGGCAACCGTGATACTAGTACACCCATGGAGTCGAGGTTTGAGAAATTCGAGCATCGAGATGAAATTGAACCAACAAAAGAGACAAGAGAACATGAACATAATATATTTTCAAGAGCAAGAGAAGTTGAATATAATCGAAAGCACAAGAAGATGAAAGGATCGTGATGATCGACAATTTAACATGGAGCCCAAGTAAATTGAATATTATAAACAACGCAAGAAAGAAATCATGAAAAGAGTTACATCTAGTAGTTGATTTGCTTATTATTAGAGAATCATAATTTGCTTATTATTGTAGTAGAATGTAATGGATTAGGCTCCGCCATGTAGTGACCACAAGTGTTTAATAATATCTTCTTGCAGTTTAAAATGAACTTGTTTATCCCTTATGCGATGATTTGCTTTAATAAATTCAAGTAATTGTGGGGTACGCTAATGAGACACTTCTACAGTTGGAATCTCGTCATGTGTATCGTAGGTTGTTGGTTCTTGATTTTCATCTCGTTCATCTTCAACGATCATATTATGTAATATTATGCATGCAGTCATAATTTCTTTTAGTGTTGTTTGATCCCAAAATCGTGCAGGACCACGAACTATAGCAAAACGTGCTTGCAGTACCCCAAATGCTTGCTCAACATCCTTTCTAAGCACCTCTTGAGTCTTAGCAAATAGTTTTCTTTTATTTCCCCGAGGTGCTGAAATGGTTTTAACAAATGTTGTCCATTGGGGATATATACCATCAGCAAGGTAATATCCCATCGTGTACTTATTTCCATTAATTGAGTAGTTCACTGGTGGAGCACGACCTTCAGTAAGAGCAGAGAAGATAGATGATCTCTCCAAAACATTAATATCATTATGAGAGCATGGTAATCCAAAGAATGCATGCCATGTCCAAAGATCGTATGAAGCCACCGCTTCTAAAATAATTGTTGGCTCATGCACATGTCCAGAATACATACCATGCCACGCAACCGGACAATTCTTCCATTTCCAATGCATGCAGTCGATGCTCCCCAACATCCCAGGAAAACCACGCTCTTCAACATTTGATAGCAATCTAACGATGTCATTATTATTGGGGGATTTCAGATATTTATCACCAAAAATTGAAATGACTACTTTTACAAACCTTTTAAGACTCAATATAGCCGTGCTTTCACCGATCCGCACATAATCATCAACGAAATCCGCTGAAACACCATAGGCAAGCATCCGCATTGAGGCAGTTATCTTTTGTAAAGAAGATAAACCGAGATGTCTTGCAGCATTCATTTTTTGGACGAAGTATGAATCATACGCTTCAACTGCTCTTTGAATTCGGAGGAAAAGCGGGCGCCGCATTCTAAACCTTCTCCGAAATAGATACGGGGGGTATGTAGGATGTTCAACAAAATAATCACGAAAAAGTCGATTATGACCTTCATGTCTACCACGATCAATGGTTATACGACCTTGTACAGAACCACGATGACGTGATGTATGCCTATTGACATTTTGTTGTTCTTCTTCAATAACCGCCATGCCACACAATTGTCCATATGCTTCTTCATCTTCTTCTTCATCCATGTGCAACATAGCTAATTCGAATTGACGAAACATATTTAAAATAACTTATTTGACTGGAAGAATGAAGTTAAGATGAGTGAATATGAGAGACTAGATGTGACATATATTTATAGATGCTATTTATTTTTTAAAATATAGCCATTATAATATGGCCGTTGGAATATGACCGTTGGAATATGGTCGTTGGATTATGTCCGTTGGAGTTTTTTTGAATTCATTGATTATTTTAATCATTTTATATTATAGTCCACGGGATAGTCCACAAGATAGTCCATCTGCTAGAAGGAGTGAAGACTAAAGGACTGTCAGGAATAAACATGTGAATGATATTCCTATTTATATATGATTTGATTATGATATGTATATGAATAAATATGCAAGTATGCTTGCATTAAGAAAAGCTGTAAAATCCTTTGATAGATAATGGAAACATATGTACAAGGACTTAGAATGAATTGATCAAATGTGTTAGGTTGATTCTACATAAGCAAAACAGCTTTGTAAAGTCCTTAAAAAGAAATGATGTACAAGGACTATAAATATAGAAAGATCAAACATGTTAGGTTGATCTTATGATGTAATAGATAGGCTTTTCTGATCGTCGAGCACTGCACCAAAAATCGTAGTCTGCCAGGAGAGTCAAGGAAAACTCGAGAGCTATCGAGGCAGAATCGTAGTCTGCAAGATAGTAGATCTCGGAGTTCGTAGACTTCCAGGAGAAACGAAGAAGGATCGCAGTGTGTCGAGGAGAACTTCCTCAGGGTCGTAGTCTACTGAGGAAGTCATGTTCAGAATCGTAGAGAGACACCCTTACGAGCCAAACCGAGTATCTCGCTGAAAGCTAAGTTAAGAATCGTAGACTACACTCAGAGTCGTAGAGTCTACTCATCATACCAGAGGCAGAGATCATAGTCAAGAAAGATCAGATGAAGACAACAAGCACAACGACAGAAATCGTAGAGTGTCGAGATCTGATCTCGGAGTCGTAGTGTCTGCACGTACCAAAGTCAATCGTAGTATCGCGTAACTAAGACCTCAACAGATGTGCTCATGAATGCCAAGGCGTAATCGAGGCAAATACGATTCTCAACGAATGAGCACTCCCAGAATATCCAAAGGAATGAAGCCTCTAGTTGACACTGCATAGATACGTCTCACCTGAAGGAAACCAGAGAGCATTCAACGAATGGCATTCAAGCTAACAGAAGATCTAAGCACCAACCCAATCAGCATCAAGATTGAGTTGTGAAGCCATTCGAGATGAAGTCTTCCACAAGGAGATAAGAAGAAAATTTCTGTAACTGACTAAGAAAAGTCAGCAAGTGCAGTAACTGTCAAGCAGACAGAAGACAACGATCTTGGGAGTTACCAGGATCGTAGTGTTTGTCAAACAAAGAACTGATGGAGTGCATACAGAGATACTGAACAGCTTCTGAATAACAAGGCTAAAGTGATTAAGTATTGGGTCAGTCCATTGATGATAAATGAACGGGAGATCACAAGGAGAAAGCGAGCTAGACACGCCACAAATCTGAAGTGTCTTGTTATTCAGAAGGGGCCAGAGCAAGGAATCGAGCCATCAGTATCTGAGAGCTGCTGAGGCAAACAGAAGTATTGAAGCACTGCATAAGAGAAAGAAGAAGTGTTCTACATTGAAGATCAAATAAACACTATTCAAGATCGTAGTGTTGTCTCTACCAGTCAACAAGACACTACGATCAAGTCCATGAAGACATTCATCAAAATCGTAGAGTTCGAATAGCTGAAGACTAAAGCATTGGCAACGGTTCAATCTGAAGGGTAATATTTGGACAATAGCTCATTGAGAGCATCGATGCAAGGACAACCTCTGATCGAGAAATCAGAAGAAGGAAATAAAGTCTTCGACCTGCCCAAGACATTAAAGTGACATATCTGACAGGGTTGGTGAAACAACAAACTGCAGTGTCAGAAAGTCAGAAAAAGATGTCATGTCACATCTGCAGTTTACACCAAATAACTCGAGATCTGCGAAAAAATTTGAATAACTTTCAACGACTACTTTCCAACGGGAAGATTGGGAAGCAGCATAAATCAACAGAGCTTCAAAGATCAAGAGTTGCTGATGATTGTGTAGTTGCAGAATCGTTGAGTTGGTGAATGCTATTGTTGACTTTACGAGTTCCACCAAAGATCAATAGAACAAGTCTCGATGGATGATGAGACTATAAAGGTGGAAGTGAAGCAGCTTTGAAGAAGGAATCAAACAGATAGAAGCTTCACTCAACAAAGATGAGAATGCCACTGAAGATGGCAGCCAAGCTGAGAGCCGAGAAGGCCAAGAAGATAGCATTCAGGAAAGTGGCTAAGTACAAAGAAGATCAAGAGAGCCACTCTACAAATCACCATGAACCGAAAGTTAAAAATGAACAAGAGCAGAACCATGTCTGCAAAGTATTCAGAATGGTTCAGGGATTGCTAAGTGCCAGACAAAGTCTACTAAAAGCACAGAGACTTAGCAAACCCAGATGGTGATGGTGCACAGCTGATACCAGATGAAGATGAGCAGAAAGGAGTGAAGATCAGTTGCACCAAAGAAGATGTGGTCCAGACTTGAAGCTGAAAGCAAAGAGGATCACACTAAGCTGCTAAGTACAAAAGATGTTCAGAGCCTAATGACATCTTAGCAATTTCAAGACCAACAACAACAACAACAACTACTACTACAACAAAAAGCCGTGGGCTGAGGGTCCTTGTCCGAGGGACTAAATGAAGTTCCAAGCTCTGCTGGGCTTGAAGAGTTCCTAGGAACTAGAGAAGTTCTAAGGTCACTGCCTTGAAGAGTTCTTAGTGAATCAAGTCCCAAGTGTCACCGGCCTCAAGGAATCTTAGTGATTCGTAGTCTTCGCCCTTCCTTAGTGGAAATCTTGCTAGTTGAAAGCGAAGAAGAGTGGATTAGGAACTTGAGTCTCGAACCACTTAAAACCCTTGTGTCTTTTACTTTATGTCATTTACATTATGTACATTAACTGCTATAACTGATATGAATGTTTTAATTGCTTACTACTGAAGTAACTCTACGAACAATGTATATGTGATTATGAATATATCAATGAAGGGGATCTTTCACTTATTCCGCTGTGCTTGAAAAGATTCTTAAGTTTGTCATGAGCTACTTAATGAGCAATACAACTTAATAGAGTAAAAGTATTTTGAAATTCTAAGGATCTATTCAACCCCCCTTCTAGATCTATATTGTGCCTACTAGGAACTAACAATTGGTATCAGAGCAGGTTCTCATGCTACATTCAAAAGCTAATTGCTTTGAGTCTGATCCTAGGCACAAACATTGTTCTAAACTTAGTTTAGTAGTAAGTCACTTGTTATATGCAGATGAGCTCACACGTTGGAAATATTGTGTACAGGTAAATGTGCATATACACCTGAAGCTGCTCAGATTGGTCCATGTCTTTGATTATCATATCAACAAGACCAAATCTTGCTCAATGTCAATCTTGTTGTTTGAAGACCAGGCTAGAAAGCTCAAGAGATGTCAACATAAAAGATTCAAACATCCACCAGCCTGAAAAGATGAAAAGGCCATACATGCTAAGTAATGTTTATCCAGAGAAGAAAGAAGAACTTCTCAATCACATACTTGGTTAAACTGCAGTTGGATGTAAATCTTATGAACTCAAGGATGTCAAAGAATTAGAGATGCTGACACTCTTTTAGATTGTATCTTCAAGACCACGACTGATTGACTGAAAATCAACTGGAGCAACTGGCTGTCAGAAGCAAATGAGAAAACATGCACATCAATGCCTAAACTCAGTATATCTAAGATAAATGACTGTTAAGAAATCAACAGTAAAAAGGAACGGTTCCTCGCTAACATAGATATGAACATCATATTTGCACCTTACTCATGAACTATAACAGTTTTCCATCAAATATTCATAATCTATCTAAAAAGGTAAAGAGAGAAAGTACACTAATGATAGAAACTCAAATGTCTATAAACTTTTTCTCCATCCAAGTTTTAGGTTGAAGATGATAACTTGAAAGAGATCTGAATTGGTTTTAAGAGCCTCACAGGTCGATTGAATGTGAAGAAATCCTTGCTAATGGGTTAATGTGCTTTGTACATCCTATGGTCTAAGTGTTTAATGACACATAGAGCATGATCAGATCTACAAGAGAATCTTGAAGATTCATAGAACCGATCACCTCCGTGAATCAACCAGATACTAATAAAAATCGTAGAAGTTCTCACTGTGAACATTTAAACTGTGTGATCATAACTTAGCATATGATGAAACCATCAAGGAAAAAGAGTGTTTTATTAAAATGATGATTTCTCTCACACTCACCACTACTACGATCTCAAAATGTATTATCTAAATGAAGTACATGCATGAATACGACTGATGGTGGTCAATATGATGTTTATCCAAATATATGAGGAACAGGGTTTAGTAAACTAACCTAGCAGGACCCATTTAATCATGGGTACCAAAAATAGAAATTTATAACCTGCAGGTACTTGGTCCATCTGACTACACTAAGGAATGTTGAAGCAAAAGACTTCAGTCAAGAAAATTCAACCAGCAGAAGGCTTAAGACTGTTCAGAAATGATTATGATAAAACACCTATTTGTCAAAGCCTGTCATGGAAGACCTGCTGAGCTAACCTGAATGAAGCTCACATTGTTGCTGATTCTTATAAGAAATAAGTCATTCATCCAAAGATGTAAAAGGGTTCTAGACGCTCAATCATTCAAAGCAGGTCATAAGAGAAAACTCCTCACGAAAACTCACCACAGAAGATCTTCGAGGATCAAACATGAGGAACTCATTACGGGAGCAGAACTCCACAAGTACAAACTGTAAAAGAAGACTACGTTTGTAGTGTTGTCAAAGGATCATAGAATGATCAACCTTGAAGATGTCCACTTCTACGATATAAGAAGATTTGGTGATTCCAGTCAAAAGGAGATATGCAAGGCTGTCTTCTGATACACATAAAGAAAAGGTAATCACATCTATCTGAGAAGACAGTATCAACCATGAAGAGCAGTGATATGTTAAGAAACAACAATACTGAGATATACTATGAAGCAATGTACCAGTTACAGAGTCCAAAAACTTTGTGGCTGATGAACCAAATAAAGATCCATAGTCAGTAAGAACATTTCAAAACGTACTACTGATAACCTTTCAGCCACCCAACTCAAAACCATGGAGAGCCTACGATCAAACATCTGATCGTAGTGAAATAGCAAAAGGACACCACAATTAAAGCAAATGAAATTGTCTGAATTTGATAAAGGACCTCACCAACAGAAAAGGTCAAATGAGATATCAGTGCAAATCACTTCTAAAGTATTTCATCTAGAAAGCGCCTCAGGAACAAACCTGACCCTTAGTTCACTCTAAGAGGTTGGCCCTTCCTGAGCTACCTTGACCCAGAAGGAATGCTTAGTAAAGTTCATCTCAAGGACCAAGTCAGTCAACGATTATAGAATAGATTTTTAATAGAACTCAATGATCTGAAGCAATCTCAACGATCGTAGTGAAAATTCTACAATCGCAGAAGCTGACTCGACGATCGCAGACTTACCAAAAGACACTCTAGCTCATGAGGAGCTTGGAAGAACGAAACAATTGCTCTACCATTCTGAAGTATGAGGAGATTAGTTCAAATACAGTTTGGAAAGACATCTTGCAAACGTACATTAGAACTTAAGTACCCAAACTAGCTTGGGGTACATCAGTGGTTGAGCTATGCAGTCTCAACATGAGGAGAAATGCCAAAATCATCCACTGCAACATCGTTTAGAGAACTGATCGTTGAATCAACAAAGGAAAACGTAGAGTCAATAGCTGTCCTATCATGCTACTCTACAAACTCACGAGGTCAAAGGTCAATCCACGTCAATCAAACGTCCACTCTTCTAAAAAGAGACAGCTAACTGACAAGTTACTGGGGAGTTACAGCTCGTTACTGGGCATTGTGCAACCAATGACTGAGTGACACATGACAACATATGCAGAGTCAGAAGGAACCGCTATAAAGACAGATTCAAATCTGCAAACAGTTATCAGAACCCCTTTAACCTCTCTCTACCTCCCATTTTCAAACCCTAGAGTTCTCTTCTAAGCCAAACCACCAAAATTTCCAGAGTCCAAATCACAATCAGCCATACTCCATAAATCTCCCTGAATCAATATCCACGTTCCTCAAATCATTCAAATGGCAGAATAACGAGTAATCATCGGCATTCAGCTAGGAACCAAGACGTTCGAAAAATCCGAAAAGAAGTTCAGGGATATTCTTGAACTTGTGAAGAAGGCTTGGTTCTCAGAATGTCTTGAGGAAAACACACGAATATAGGGCGATCTGGTCAAGGAGTTTCATTCAAACGCAACTGTATATTCTGGAATCCTCTCCACTAAGGTTAAGGGTTAAATTCTGAAGCTAAACCCTTCTGACATCAATCAATGCTTAGGCGTTCCTGACCGAAATCTGAAAAGCTTGGAAGAGATCGACACAGAGAAAGCTAAAAAGATTATGCAGTACAGAAGAAACCCTAGTCTGAAGGACATGAAGAAAAAGGAGTTTCCTGAAGAATTCGAGTTCCTTGCTGAAATCGTGGGGAAATGTATCTTATGCAAAGTCTGGGCACATGATACTGTGATTGACCAACAACTAAAGATCATGTCTACCATAGTCTTAAAGGAACACATCAACTTTGGAGATGTCCTGCTCGATCATATGTCTAAGTGGTTGGATAAGGAAGAAAAGAAAAAATTAACTGAAAAACCACTCACAAAGGTTTTTCATGGGAGATTCTTAAGTATCATCCTGAAGAAAAAGTTGAAGAATAAAATTAAGGATGATGATGGTGAAATCCTGAATGTTCACAAAGTAATGTCTCCACAACTGTTCGTAAATTGGAAGAAAAACCCAAAGGAGAATAGGAGGTTGACAACCGGGAGCAGTAACAAAGCCTCTGCAAAGAAGAGGAAGGCAAAAGAGGTAGAAAATTCTGAATCTAATGATTCTGTACCGATGGCAACAACACCAACCAGGAAGAAATCCAAGAGCAAAAGTAAAGCTGAGGCCCCTCCAAGAAGTCTATCCACGGAAGACAAGGTTGAGGATGAAAAGGACTCAACTTCAGAGACCACCAAGAGAAGAAGTAACAGATTACTTCAAAGGCCATCCTGCAAGAAAGCTAAGATGATAGACAGTCCAATTTTAACTCACCATGAAGGTACGTCTAATGAAGAAAAGGGCGTAGAACCAGAAGAAGAAAAGGCTGAGCCCCCACAGGCCAAATCTAGCAATGAAGGTGAAGCAGGATTAAAGGAAGAAAATACAGCATCTGCTGATGAAGAAGAATGCACAAGCCCCCAGAGCATTCACTCTAGTGATAAAGACAAGATACAAGTTGACCAAACTTTATCTCCAAATGCAAATGCTCCAACCAACCCAAATGATGGATCAAATGATGCTGATTCTGAAGAAGAAGGAAATGCCCCCACCAATGATAGAAATCAAGAAAGTTCATATGCTGACTCAAAGACCTCAGAGTCTGAAGAAGAAGAAGTATCTTATTCACCTATAATTGGACCACCAAGAAGAAGAAGGAGTCACATATTGATAGCTTACCTTGCCTCAAAGAAGAGAAATGATCAATCTACTGAAATCATTGAACTAAGTGATGGTGAATCCGCATCAGGGGAAGAGAATGCTGAAGATAGGACCAGCTTTGAAGGAGATGATTTCAAGGAAGACATTGCTGAAGAGGATCCTGAAAATGAAGTGCAGTAAGAAGAATTCATGGATGAATCTGATGAAAGGAGTAAGCAAAATTCAAGTTCAAAAAGGGAAGAAATGGAGAAAGATTTTAATTTCAAGACATCGTGAATCGACGAACTAGAATACTATCCTGTTCTCACCCCAGCCAGAATAAGCAGAAGAATTGTAGTGGAAGTCTTTGATGAGCCACCAACAGAACCACCAGCAAGATGGATAAGTCAAAGAAATAAACAACTTCGAGTTGTAAGAATGACCACAGATGAAGTACTTCACAACTGGAAAAACATGGAATTAGATTGCACGACAATACTGTATAACTCTGAAGACCTTCTGATAAGATGGTTCTTTCCATGGATGCCATGGTTGAAGGCACATACTGAGAGAGATGAGAGTTACTTCAGCTGGTGCTACTCTCATTTTCCAAGCATGGAACTGGTGTCACAAAACTTCCCAAGAGTGAAGAGTTTCGCTACAATGATGATCACAAACCAGCCTCACTACAAGTGATTGAAACTCAACGATTCTTCAGATTTTCAACACCTTCAAAAATCTGTCCAAGGAAGCAGATCGTAGAGTCCAATCTAATACTCAACCAGGGGATGCACAATTAAATGATCAAATATCTATGGAGAAGGAGCTGATGAAGAATTCTGATGAACTGATTGAGAGAATATCTCTATTCACTGAAGAATCAAAGAAGCTGACAACAACAGAAGGTAACCTAGTTCAAGAGAGACTCCAAGCAATGATGTCTGATGTATCTCTCAAAATCAGAGAAAGAGATCACATCAATCTCAAAGCTCTACATGATCAAAAGACTGAAGCTCTACTTGCACAAAAGGCAAATAAAGAGCAACTCAAAGTCCTCTCCGAAAAGATTGACAACATGAATCAGTCCCTCTCCATACAACTTGAGTTATGCCAACAAGAACTCAAGCTTGAAGTTGGTAACTCCTCCTACATGATGGAGCAGCTAATGTCCAACATGGAGCAGCTATCTCAAATGATTAATGACAAAAAGGGGGAGAAAAAGAGGCGTAGAAAGGGAAGAAAAGAGGCACTCTAGAAGAGCAAGCAGAGAGGCGAGGAGCAAACAAGTCAAGAAGACAAAGAAGGAGAAAGCAGAAGAAAGAGATGGTTCATCAGGTGAGGGGGAGCAAAGAGCCTGAACCAGGAAAAGAAGAAAGGAATAGCTCCACATCCCAGGGGGAGCAAAGGAATCAAACAGATGAATAGCTGATCAAAAGACATCCTGGAAGCATACATGGAACCAAAGAGGTACATCTCTAACTAGTTAGGTATGTTCTAGATCCGTGGATGTAAAATGTCAAACATGTATTAAATTCCACATCATTATAAATGACATTCATGATTATCTGCTTTTTAGAAATACGATTGTTCACTTCGTGATATAAGATTCATTCATAACATGCATATGCACTTATTGTTTTGTGCCAATCAAATAGGGGAGATTGTCAGAATAAACATGTGAATGATATTCCTTTTATATATGATTTGATTATGATATATATATATATATGAATAAATATGCAAGTATGCTTGCATTAAGAAAAGCTGTAAAGTCCTTTGATAGATAATAGAAACATATATACAAAGACTTAGAATGAATTGATCAAATGTGTTAGGTTGATTCTACATAAGCAAAAAAAAATTTTCAGAAAGTCCTTAAAAGAAATGATGTACAAGGACTATAAATATAGAAAGATCAATTATGTTTGGTTGATCTTATGATGTAATAGATAGACTTGTTTGATCGTCGAGCACCGCACCAGAAATCGTAGTCTTCCAGGAGAGTCAAGGAAAACTCGAGAGCTATCGAGGCGTAATCGTGGTCTCTGTCTGCAAGATAAGATCTCGGAGTTCGTAGACTTCCGTGAGAAAACGAGGAAGGATCGCAGCAGTGTCGTGGAGGAGAACTTCCTCGGTAGAACTCCTGTGATTAGCCTCCCGAGTACAAAAAGGAAAAGGGTAGTATTATGAGATAATATAAGTAAACAAATTATCGTCAAGAATGTAAAGAAGTTTCAGATCTCGTAATCGTAGAGACAACCGCCACGAAAATACTTCATAAATAATCATAGCGGAGCAAAATTAAGAATGACCGGTATCCATAATAGATATTTTGGACGCGCGATAAGGTAAAATAAGCTTTCAAATATAGTAACCTTGACTAAAAAGACAAGAATTTCACAAGAAAAAATCTTTGCAATACTCCAAAGATAAAATATCTTTTTAAAAAAATAACATCCACTACCTTGAAAAGGCGTCAAAAATACATATAGTCTTTGAAGGAAACTCAACCGTTATACTTTCAAAGTATCAAAATACTCACAAAATCATTTTCAATTAACCTAAAACCCTATTTTTTTAGGAAAATGCTTGAAACACCAAAGCGAAAATTTAATATAATATTAATATATTTTTCTTAATTTCTTAGCAGCTTCTTTGGTCAAAAACATCAGCCAACAACCCACCAAAATCACAAAAAACGTTTTTCTTAAAAAATAATTAAAACTTCAAAAATCAATTTTCAGAACTTGAACTTCAATAATTCAAATAAATCGAAAAAATGTCAAACACATGTCCTTTCCATAGGAAATTCCATTCTCTACAACTTTTTAAGTTTTTCCAAATTCAATGAAGTTGACCAAAATCCACAAACAAAGAGATTTTCACTTTATGTTAAAAATATTACCATTATTATATTATTAAAATATAATAATATATTTAAATAATTATTTATCGTTTAAAATAACAATTTTTCAACAATTGTCACATTAAAAATTTTCCATCTATATCCACATAAAATGAATATTTTTCTTATCATATAAATCAATAATTAATTATTCACAAATAATATTACGTAATCACAATAATCGACAAATCGCCCTCAAAGCAGGGAGCTTTCGAATAAGGATTTCTCCTTACTAAATACAAGCCAAACCTCTCCTGTATTTAACTTTCTACATAATGTTATCTAATAATATTATTCAAATAATATGAATTATCGATCCGATAATGAAAATATCGCAGTAGTGACAATTATTGAAACAACAATAATATAAAATATCAACGTAAATTATCAATAATATTATAAAATATCAAAGTAACAATTTTATATTATCATTGTTTCAATAATTGTCACTACACGTATTTTTATTATCGATCAATAATTATATTATTTGAATAATATTATTAGATAATATTATTGGCAATGTCTAGAAAGTTCTCTTCATGGAGAGGTTTGGTCACCTAATCATGTGCCAAGAAGAGAAAATCCTTATCGAAAGCCCTCTTCCTCAGTGAACCCGCCTCGTCACAAGATTGCGATTCGTAATATTATTTGTGAATAATTAATTATTGATTTATATGATAAGAAAAATATTCATTTTATGTGGATATAGATGGAGAAAATTTTAATGTGACAATTATTGAAAAATTGTTATTTTATCTTTTCGATAAATAATTCATTTAAATATATTATTATATTTTAATAATATAATAATGGTAATATTTTTACAATGAATGTGGGATATATGAGTATATGAGGAGGAGGAGTATTTTTGTTATAATTAATGTTTAAAACATGTTAAACATGTCGGTGGACCCCATTTCTTGACTGAAATTGATTTATAAATTAGAAAATCTCTTCGTTTGTGGATTTTGGTCAACTTCGCTTGAATTTGGAAAACTTAAACTTAAAAAGTTGTAGAGAATGGAATTTCCTATGGAAAGGACATGTGGTTTGAATTTTTCTGATAAAAGGGCTATTTATTATGAATTATCAAAGTTCAAGTTCTAATAATTGATTTTGAAGTTTTAATTATTTTTTTAAGAAAAACGTTTTTGTGATTTTGTGGGTTGTTATTGATGTTTTTGACCAAAGAAGGCTGCTAAGAAATTAAGAAAAATATATTAATATTATATTAAATTTTCTCGCTTTGGTGTTCTAAGTATTTTCCTATAAATAAGTGCTTTAGGTTAAATTGAAAATCACACCGTAAATCAAGTTTTCTCCTTTCTCTCTCTATATTATCGAGCGATATTCTTGTGAGTATTTTGATACTTTGAGTGTTGCTATATTTGCAGTAAGTTTTCTTCAAAGACTATATCCAAGATTCCAAATTTATAAGTACAGCTTTTTCAAGGTAAGGATGTTATTTTTTTTTTTAAATGATATTATTTCTTCTAATATCATTATGTTGAGTATTGGTAAGATTTTTCTTGTGAAATTTTTGTCTTTTAGTGTTCGGAGTTACTATTCACGATACTACGGTATTATTCACGATGATATTAACTTATTCACGAATACTAGATTATTCACGTAAGAATTAAATTTTTGTTTTTGTCCAAAATATCTATTATGGATACTAGCTTTGATTGTATCCATGTTTTGATCATTCTTGAATTTTGCTCCACTATAATTATTTATGAAGTATTTTTGAACCCTGATTATTTAAAGTACTAATCCTTAATATTTGTTTTTCGTTTCACCGATTCATTTTTTTATAATATTTTCATCATCCTCATCCTAAATGATGGATTATCGAATATCTTCGGCCAGAAAGCAAAGATGGTTGATTTTCTTATGAATATCTTTCGCCATAGTGCAAAGATGTACAGTGTTGAGATTTAATACGACCGATCGATGAATATCTTTCGCCCAGAGTGCAAAGATGAATATTTGATTCAAGATGAATATCGGTTGATGTTATAGGGATAAAATATTGATGATGGACTTCTAAATTCATAGATTATAGTAGATTTCATTCTCTACGTAACTCTTATATGAATTATTATTTCCGGCCGCGAATATCGATCTCAAACTTGTTGCCTATCAGATTTTATCGATTTTTTCCTCGTCAAGACTAACGATAATTTGTTCTATATTATCTTAGTCATAATATTCTTTACCGGGCTAGTTGAGCTCATCATTTTCCTTTTTGTTCCATTTTTCTTCTCGAGGCTAGTAATGTAATGAGTTCTAATCTAAAAGTGGAATGATGATTCTAGAAAGTTGTTTTAGTAGTCCTCACCATTTTGTAAAATAATGTACCAATAATTGTAATGAGGACTTATTTGGGTGTGAATATTGTCTGTATCGGCAATATTTGTATTTAAACTCACAGCTTTCATGTCAGATTAATAAAGTTGTAGTTGTTTCAGTATTATGTTATCGACGACTCAAAATAGGTGATGATACCTATTTCTTTTGGGCGCCACACCGCATAGATACGCCCCATCCAAGGAAACCAGAGAGCACTCAATGAATGGCATGCAAGCTAACAAGATCTAAGCACCAACCCAATCAACATCAAGATTGAAGTTGTGAAGCCATTCGAGATGAAGTCTTTCCACAAGGAGATCGTAAGAAAATTTTTGTGGCCCGACTAAGAAAAGTCGTTAGAAGTGCATTAACTGTCAAGCAGACAGAAGACAACGATCTTGGGAGTTACCAGGATCGTAGTGTTTGCCAAACAAAGAAAGAACTGATGGAGTGCATATAGAGATATTGGACGACTTCAATAACAAGGCTAAAGTGATTAAGACTTTGGGTCACCCATCATGATAAGTGAACGGAGATCACAAGGAGAAAGCGAAATGGACACACCATAAATCAAGTGTCTTGTTATTCGGCGGGGCCGAGAGCAAAGAAATCGAGCCATCAAGATCTAAGAGTCACCGAGGCAAAATGTAAGTATCAAGCACCGCGATAAGAGAAGGAAGAGGTGTTCTACATTGAAGATCAAATCAACACTCTTCAAGATCGTAGTGTTGTCTCTACCAGTCAACAAGACACTACGATCAAGTCCATGAAGACATGCATCAAAATCGTAGAGTTTGAATAGCTGAAGACTGAAACATTGGCAACGGTTCAATCTAAAGGGTAATATTTAGACAAGAGCTCATTGAGAGCATCGATGCAAGGACAACCTCTGATCAAAAAATCAAAAGAAGGAAATAAAGTCTTCGACCTGCCCAAGACATTAAAGTGACATATCTGACAGGGTTGGTGAAACAGCAGACTGCAGTGTCAAAAAGTCAGAAAAAGATGTCATGTCACATCTGCAGTCTGCACCAAATAACTCGAGATCTACGAAGAAAATTGAATAGCTTTCAACGGCTACTTTTCAACGGGAAGATTGGGAAGCAGCATAAATCAACAGAGCTTCAAAGATCAAGAGTTCTTTGATGATCGTGTAGTTCTTGAGAATCGCTGAGTTAGTGAATGCTATTGTTGACTCTACGAGTTCCACCAAAGATCAATAGAACAAGTCTCAGTGACAATGAGACTATAAAGGTGGAAGTGATGCAGCTTTGAAGAAGGAATCAAATAGATAGAAGCTTCACTCAATAAAGATGAGAATGTCATCAAGATGGCAAATGCAAGTGAGAGCCGAGAAGGCCAAGAAGATAGCGATTCGTGAAAGTGGCTAAGTACAAAGAAGATCAAGAGAGCCACTCTACAAATCACCGTGAACCGAAAGTTTGAAAATGAACAAGAGCGAACCATGTCCGCAAAGTATTCAAGAAGGGTTCGTGGATTGCTAAATGCCGATAAAGTCTACTAAAAGCACAGAGACTTAGCAAACCCAGATGATGATGGTGCACAAACCGATACTGTATGAAGATGAAGCGCAGAAAGGAGTGAAGATCACCGCACCAAAGAAGATGTGGTCCTGACTCAAGTCGAAAGCAAAGAGGATCATCACTAAAGTCGCTAAGTACAAAAGATGTTCAGAGCCTAATGACATCTTAAAGCAATTTCAACACCAACAACAACAACAACAACTACTACAATAAGAAGTCGAGGGCTGAGGGGTTTCGTCCTGAGGACTAAATGAAGCCCAAGCCTGCCATGGCCAAGAAGAGTTCTAGAATCTGTAGAAGTTTCCAGTCATTTACCAAGAAGCTTTCTTAGTGAATCAAGTTCCACCATTGGACCTTGAAAAGAATCTTAGTGATTCAATTTAAGACAAGATTATATATATATATATATATATATATATATATATATAATTCTTATTAAGAAGAGCTCATGAAACTTGTCAATGTCATTTCTATCTCTTGATCCTATAAAACCATCTGGTACTAGTAGTTCTTTATGGCTTTTGCTATATATTAAAAAGTTAATGATATTAATAATTGTATTATCATGAGAGATGTGTCCATTGGTGTTGGCTTATTTGGTTAGTGCGACTTTTGGTTTTATCCTTTAAATTTATTTCATATTACTACCATCGTCAAAAATAGTTCAGGATAAGGTAGGCTTGTTTATGTTTTCCTATAGAATCTGTACGTGTCATCACAAGGTTGGTTGGTTGGTTGGTTGGATGGATTGGAGAAAAATAAATAACGTTTGTTTGACATTTTGGTCTGGTTGAATGGTTCTCAATCTCAAATATCCACCGCTCCTTTTGTCTTTTTCCTTACTCCCTCCGTTTCAAAAGAATATAAGACCAAAAAAAAAAAAAAAAAATTTGAGAACAACTTATTCCCTTGAAGATAAGGCACTTCGTAACAGTACTATTAAATTTGTAACTGTCTGCCGGTATAATCGGTAAAAATTGGAATTTGTCTATTCTTCGATCATCCGATTTAATTCAATTTTATTGATTTGGTTAAAAATTGATTCAACCGATTAACCACAGGTTTTTAAATTTTTTTTGTACAAAAAAAATATTAATATTATTTATTTTTAATAATATCAGAACTCAATTTTATTATGTTTTAGTTAATAAAAAAGCGAAATTTTTAAAATTTTATTAATTATTAATAATATATATATTATTAACGTCACTAAATCATTCGACTACTTGTGGACAAATTTGATAACCTTTCTCCGCAATCACTTTTAATAAGTTTTAAAGTCATTTTGCTAATGTATCTTGGAATAAAATTAAGAGTCTTTTTGCTCTTTTTTTATGCAACACAGCCTTAAAAACATTTTCTAAATGTGAAGTGCTATTTTATATATATTTTTACATGATTTTTTTTAGATGAATATAAAATAAATTTTATTTTTATATGAGAAAAAATTATATAAAAATACTAAAAATACATATCAAAATAGTGTTTGCTTTTTTAAAATAAATGGTGAAAAAAGTGGTAGCTTGGTCCGAGAGAAACCTATACTCCAGTAAATATTGTAGATGAATAGTGCTGGTTGACTTTAGATTTAAGTAGCGTATCTGAGGGTTAAACTGTGGTTCCTATTGGCCTAAAATATTACCTCTGCTTGATTCTAGATTTCACTAACGTGTTTGACCGTTAAGCTAGAGCTGCTGTGTGAACGTATACTCATTCTGTGCTCAGAGTTAAAAGTCTAATTCCGACAATAATTATATAAAATAAATGATGAGTATGTCATTTATTATGATTCACAATTTTAAAGAAAAACAACTTTATTTTATGAAATCATTAAAGATTAATTAAAACTTTTTATTATTATTTTCTATTTTTTTTAATTTGTATACAAAATATAGTTAGGACATCTTTTTAATGACAGAGAGAGTATTGATTAGGCCTTGTATTTTTCGTGATTTTGTAACATTCTTTTTTTTTCTCATTTTTCTCTACAATTTTAGTTATATTAGTATTTTGTCATTTTTATTTTAATTTTTTTTATCTTTCTACTTAATCTTCCAAATTTTATAAAAAATTTATTTACCGCCTATAATTTATACACACAAGTGCCACCGGTTATTTATTTATATATATATATTTAGTTATATGTCATCTTAAAAAGACTACATGTGTATATTCCAAACTTTACTATGGGCTTCGATGATTTATTAAGGTAAGCGAAAAATTTAAAATTAATTGTATTTTATTAGATAGATATTATAAAGCCTCCAACGGAGGTTTGGTGATTTTGTGTTAACACTTGTTTTTTTTTTCCTTTCTCATTTACCCCTACAATTTTAGATATATTACTATTTTGTCCTCTTAATATTACATTTATTTTTTAACTTTCTATTTATTCCTCCAAAATTCATAATTTACCCCATAATTAAATTAAGCGGATGCTGCGCAAGTGCCACCGGGTGCCAGTGCCATTTGATTCTCACTTTGACAAAGCATAAGCTGTCAGGCATCCAAGTGAAAAGTGTAGTCACATATATATATATATATATATATATATATATATATATATATATATATATATGGTTTGGGTTATTGGAGTCCTAGCTAGTTGGTCTTCACTGCCAAACATAATTATAATTCAGGTTCTTCTGTGGTACGGTGTGGTTTTACAACATATATATTAATAATCTTTTTGACATGCATTATGTTAATTATCTCCTACTGAATTTTAGCAATTGAATCAAGGAAGTTGACCAGCTTTATGTTATTGTTATTTTCAGATGAACGATGCCAGCTTCAATGGGCTGCTTTTGCTCAAAGAGAGAGAGACGTACACCTGGTTACGAGAAGAAGCCTACTCATGTTCTTGCATCCGAAACATCGTGTGAGTATTCATCCGTACTGTCTCAGTTCTCAAATTACTCGATCGGGTGACTTCAACAAAATGTCTCAACTACAAGTAAACAAACATAACACGAGCTAGGAAAGCATGCCAAGTAGGAATAATGTATAGTTTTTCAAATAATACTGAACCTGAAACTGGAGCTCAATGACACCCATTGAATAGTATAGACGTATGCCCCAATTAATGTCTTGGTCAATACTATTCAATTTTCCCTGGTGATTATGGGACAACGAGCTCCAATCTCAAAGTTCAAGCTCAGAATTACTTTTTAGATATATGCATTTGTGAGGATCAGTCTGATAATCTTAAAAGATTTCCATGCCAATACTACAAGGAAATAAATCTTTAGATAAGTAGTGATCAAAAGAGCTAAATAAATCTTTAAGTCATCCTGTTAAAATTTTAACATGCATGATGCAACAATAAAATTGATTTCATTAAGTACTTGCGGTTTAATTTATGTCCATGCAGTTACAGTGAGTGAAGTACAGGCCTTGTACGAGCTATATAAAAAATTAAGCAGTTCCATTATTGATGATGGGGTCATTCACAAGGTATGTTCGTTCATGGGTTGTATATATGGATAAACCATCTAATACTACAAACACTCTACTTTCTAATCCGATCAAACTTAATATTGATCATTCAATGGGTTTAGGATGTTGGATATACTGAATACGGACTTTTATCCCATCTTTTCTTCAGGAAGAGTTTCTGTTTGCACTCTTCAAGAACAGAAACAGGAAGAATCTCTTTGCAGAAAGGGTTTGTTTAATTTCCTTACTATATATTATTCTCTAGTTACTTATGGTTCTTCTATTGTTTAAGTGCACTAAAATCTTATGTTCTCACGATATTCTATAGCATCTCTTCTTGGAATAGGTCTATAAATATGACTGCTAAGAGTAGTTGTTAATTGCAGCCTAATTCTGAGTTAATAATTTCAAAAGCACATGCTATATCTGGAAAGAAAACAGAAAAACTTTTAGATTGTAATATTCCCTTTTACTACGACTAATCATATATATGGTTATGCAGATATTTGACTTGTTTGATGTCAAGGGCAATGGAGTTATAGAGTTTGGAGACTTCGTCCAGTCATTGAGCATCTTTCACCCAAATGCACCAGTATCTGACAAAATCTCATGTAAGATTGAATTCTAATTACATTTGATAATTGTATAATGATGAATCTACTCTAAATTTATCATGATTTGGATTTTACTAGATAGTTTATCTCCATCTTCTAATTTGCAAATTGTTTTTGACAGTTGCATTTAGAGTGTATGATCTAAGGAACACAGGCTTTATTGAGAGAGAAGAGGCAAGTATTGTAAACTATTCAATTGTTCTTTCTTTATTCTTAATCATCTATTCTCTCTTAAGTAGAAAACCACATGATAAAAAACTACAAAAGTGCAAACCTACAGGCTTAAGACTATTGAGGGATAAATAAACTTGACACAGTTTGTTATCAAGGACACGTACAGTCTTTTTTAGTGCATTTCCTCAACTATCACAATTTTTCTACTGTAGATGATATAGGCTTTAGAATATCTATGTTGCTTGAGTTATTTATTCCCTCTAAAAGATTGTTCGATTTTGGTACTATATATGTGCTTATGGAACTTTGTTATCTGCCTGATGGTTTTTACTTTGTCTTATATGACAGTTGAAGTTGATGGTATTGGCACTATTGCATGAATCAGATCTGATACTTTCAGATGATGATGTTGAAATGATTGTGGATAAGGTGGCAGTTTACTCTACTTGGTCACCTACTCTTTTATGCTCCCTTATTCTAAATACTGATGATACCTTTGTGTCCTTAAAACAGACATTCAACGATGCAGATACAGAAGGTGATGGAAAAATTGATCAAGAAGAGTGGAAGGAATTCGTATCAAAGAATCCTTCTATGATTAAGAACATGAGCCTTCCATATTTGAAGTGAGCAATAATTTCCTCCTTCCAGATAAAATAACGGAAATCTTTAAGTTTCAAGTGTACTTTCAATCCACAAGTTGAGTTTTTATTGGTACTGCATCATTTTATCAGAAAACATGCTGCTTTTACTTTTATGTTGTATTATTTCAGGGATATAACCTTGGCTTTTCCCAGTTTTGTGATGAAGTCAGAAGTTGATGATTCCGAAATGTAGACTTGTGGCATTCTTTGTTCACAATCTCATAAGTATGCAGGATGAATATCTTAAGTAATCCTCCTAATAACGAGGAGCTTGGAACAGCTTTAGGCTCTATAATGACTATTAAGAACCTTGGGATGTTCCCTCCCAACAAGCCCCTGAATACCAACAGTCACTGTCCTAGCACTTCATACTTATTCTGCATGCCTGTCTTTAGTTTCTCAACGTCTACAGAAGGTTCACAACTGTATGGCATGCAGGGTCTTCCTTCATCTTCTATTGTAGACTACAAGCCATGGGAGTTTCATTGTAATATACCAACTTTTATCACAGTTAATATCACATATAGTATCAGCCGTGGCCGTTTTTATTGTAATATATACACCAAGTTTATCACAGTTTGGCTGTTCTTTTAGTATTCAAGAATGCCAAACATAACAGGGAAAAAGATATTGATGGATGCTTTTGCACATGAACAAATGTAATGTTTATTTTGCCCATCTTTTTATTAATGTCTATTTTAATAATCTTCACATTTGATTTTAACTTATAAGTCATTACGAGCCGAACACATTCATAACTTGTTATTACTTAATTTCTGACTTATAAGTCAAATTATTGTCGAGCGCTTTTACTTATATGTCAACTTATATTTTAACTTTAAATCATTTTAAAATAAGTAGTTGCCGAACGGACTCTAATTATGAAATAATATAACAATAAGTAAACCAATATTAGAAGTGCATCTTCTCTGTACATTTCAGGGCAAAATTTTAAATTGGTATAATTGAATAAAAAGAGTACAGTGCTGGGAATAGTTTGAAGTATATTTCCTTTTGCCTCTCATACCCCAAACGCTCTTTCAACTACACTTGATAATGAATTCTGGCTCTGCCCCTGCTTCAGACTTGCGATATGGGATGATGGTGCATTAGATGGAATTTACGTGAAAAACTCAGTTTTTATAGTCTGTCAGGATATCTGTTCCATGACAAGTAGGCTGGATCTCCAAGAGGCCTGCACGAGGAACAAGAACAGCCTTTAACTTCAACTTACATTACGAAAAAACTGGGGTCAGACAAAAAATGCAAAAGAGCTGGCTTGTGATCGAGTGCAACTGTTGGTTAAAAAAACAAAATTCTTTGATTATCCAATAAGAAATGCCAAATGTTAAATAAATCAGGATCTTGAAGTTAAAACTAGTGGTGCAATATGCTATGTTATGTATTTCAATTTAGAGCAAGGAGAATTTTTCCCTGATAACTTAACTATGCAAAAGCAAGGCAATGAAACTTGAAATGAATCATTTAGGGTGCGAATTTAAATGAATAAGCTTGAAACCATTGATTTTACTCACCTTGGTCTAACAAGATACATAATGATGAAGCATATTGCAATAACTAAGGAGAGTCCTCCAATAGTGAGGTATGCTCTGCCAAGGAAATGGTTTTTTCCACCCATCCAACTTGTGGTTGAAAGAACCAGCACCTTTTGCCCCCCATATTTGTAGGTGTTGTAGTTGTTTTCTATTACAACTGTTATATTGTCATTAGCTTCAAGATCCACAGTAATCTTCCCATAAAGCTTTCTGAAAGTTGGTAATGCAGCTGTTCGCATCCAAACAATAAGATCCTCTTGCTCGCTCAACTGTTACATGCAATCGGCATAAGAATATTCAAAAATTATTTATAAAAAATATAAAATAAAACTTGTGAAAAAGCGACGAGAAAGGTCAAAACACAACATGGTACCATTATGTTAAAGAAAGCTTTAATCTTTTTATCAATTACTCCCACTTTTTTACTAAATTGTGATGGGCATAATTTTATATTTTAAAGACCAGCTACACCATACTGTTTCCTCCCATACCAACTATACATCATTTCAAAGATACTTAACCTTAATGGGTCATAATGGATGTAAAGTGGAAACAAGCTTATTCTTACAGGTAAGCTCTCATCGAGTTTTCCGCCCCCAATGCTCATAATTCCCCCACTCTGAAATTTTTTAGGATAGACTTGAGAACCAAATTTATATTCTTTATCACTTCTCCAAGCTATGTCCTTTTTATCAACTTCTAGAACTTTATCTTTCACCGAAAATCTGTATGTGTCATTAAACAAGCTCCAAGCAATGAGACCACAAGGAATAATTGGATTTTCTGAACTTGCTATAGGGTCGCAGTCTTTTTGATAACCTGCTTCTGTAGGGATCCGTAACTGTTTGACATTTCTGCTTTTGACATAACTAAGAACCATATAATCATGGAGTCAGGAATTAGGAAAGAAGTTTCTAGTTCTACTCCATCAAGAAATTGAGTTGCATCCATTAATGACTCGATTCAAAGTATATACTAGCAGTACAAAGTAAGGCAATAGAAGCGGTGAATAAAAGTCGACCAGAAAAGTACAATTATCCATGCATTCATGTGGTAACACAGGGAACCAATTATAAGCATCTTACAAGCAGTAACACAAAATTTTATACAAGAATATATGTAACAACTTCTCTCAGTAGATTCTCTATTCAAGCAAGCAATCATATCAGAAGCATCTATGCAGGCAAATAACTCAAAAATGGTAATAACCAATCAGTCAGATATTGATAAATGAGAGTGTGCCAGACAATCTTGCTCCATATCTATCAGGTTTGCATTCATTGTACAGGCGTTAAAGTATTCTGCACCTCAACTTCAACACTTTTCTGCCTCAGAAAATTACTCTCAACATCTTTCCATAATCGAGACTTGAGGAGGTGCTGATAAGTTAACAGAACAAAGACAGTCATTTTATTTCATTCAAACCGCATTTTTAGATAAATAAATAAAATTATACCACTACCCTAAGGGTGAGGAGTGGATAAACCACTGGGTATGCAATACCCCACCACACACAGGGCAATCCCATAATAAATAATGTGAGAGTGCCTAAGGAGATCATTGCCAAAGAACTAATATAATAGAAGGCGTCCAAATTCCCAATAATACAGCAGGAGTTGTTAGATAGCAAATCTCTTTATTTATCCTGAATTAAAAATTAACTACCAGAAATCCGATCAACAAAATTATATGACATACCGACGATGGTTCTGATAGAAATTGTCGAGCTGATAATAAATGAAAACGGGATTTTTCATTTTCTTTCTAACCTGAAAAGCATTCAGCCTGAGTATTTAGATGGAGAGAGAGAAATGAAAAGGAATAAAGACTTGAAAATTGTTAGCACTGGGAAATTGGACTAACTGTCAAACTCCTAGTACAGGTTTTGTTAGTTGTGTTGCTTTCAATATATTCAAGAGTCTCTTTTTCGTCAGTGAAAGGACTGCACTTATCATCATAACGTTCTAAAATTTCCTCCACCTACAAGCCCAACAAAAGGAGAGATCATGAATAATATTAATTTTATACTACTGACCAAAAAACTTCGCCAAGTCAATCACGCGAGGACTTATGATTTATTACCTGATCTGCTGCAGACAAAGAGGCAAGGCCAACAGGGATGAAGACAACGCCAACAAGGATAAATGAGGCAATGACCTGAAGTCATGAGAGAGAGTAGTAGTCCACTAGCAGGCATTAAATGAAACTTGTAGGCAAAATAGCTTTAATTTGAAAGGAGATTGATCCAGATATACAATCAACCATACCCATCTTGGGGTCAGAATTGGCTTATAAGCAGGAAGCTCTTGCTGCGAAAACCTAGAATCTGAAACATTTAACAGACAGCATAAATGATCATAAAAAAAAAACTGCAGAACAAAGAAAATTGCAAGACTTTTAAATAATTCTCCAAGTAATTCAATTCATAAAGAGGGGAAAAAAAGGAAAACATTCAAAACTAAGACCAGCTTGAATCGTTTGTTGTGGCAACGAATAGAGGACACTTCTTGGCTGAGCTACTTAACAAGTGACAATGATATGTTGAAGAAACTTTATGGGTGGGGCTAGAATTGGCTTTAAACATTCATAACTCCCATGAAATTATTTAAAGGCCTAAACCCATAAGTTAGAAGAACTCAAAGCATAAGAAACTTCAAGGATGTTCAATATTGTACATTTAAGAAAAGCTAACAATTGATCTCCCCACTAAAGAGCATCGGCTTATTATCCAAGAAGGTTTCAGTTGAGTTGGTAGTTGATCAACCACACAAGGTCGCTACTTAGTATTACTTTTTTCATCTCTTTCTCTATTTCTTTTTATGCCTCCAGAACTGCATTAGAACTTTTAGTGGGATTGAACAAAAAGCATTTAGCCATGTTTTGTAAATAATGAATTTACTCCATCTACGTTAGTTTCAACTCTCCACAACTCTAAGGAATTTATTCAAATTTAACGTATGATATTCGATAAATGTTGCCTGTGCATAAAGGGCATAATATTTATCTAATGTAGCTGGTTTTCTGCAATGCATTATCCAACTATATCATCACCAATATTCTTGATAATAGCAGAGTTTTTTTTAAAGAGCACAAAATAAAAACACAAAATCTGCACACACGCCATGTAATTCCACAAAAAGAAAATCAGTGATCGGTTATTCAGAAGAAAGATCTTCACAAGCACTACAGCACTTGAACATTTATTAAAGATCAATAGCTAAGCAAAACAAATGTCACATGTTCTGGCACGAGTATTAAACAGGTAATCAGTTGAACGAAAATTAATGCAACAAAACATCAAAAATGACATTCATAACAAAGGGGTGATCAATAATTTAAATAAAAAAGAAGTTTAAGATCGAGTAAGAGTGAACATACATTTGGGTTTCTTGGAACTCTTTCTGGAAGATTGAGAGCCCTCATCACTCATGCTTTATCATATATATTTCTCTGGAGAAATTATTGAAACCTGGGGACAAAAATTAAGTGTTGGTAAGAGATATGAATTATAGAGAAAAATGGGTGATTTGGAAAAAAAGAAGAAGAAAGAATTATAACCATAAGAGGCAATTCATAAAATTTCTGCTGTTTATGAAAAATGAAAACACCCAATTTTTGTCTTTAATTTAATTTAAGGACGTAGAAGAGAATTTTTGTAAGATTTTTTGTTAACCCAATTAGTTGAGATGAGATGAGATGGGGTTGTTTAAACGAAGGAATTGGTTGAAAAAACCGCAAAGCTCATAAATCACGCGCTCAGAAATTCTCTCTTTCCATGCCATATTAATATTGCCATGTTCTTAAAGTGGAAAATTACAAGGAACTCCCCTAAGAACTGCTTAGTTTTCATGGATGCCCTCTTTTTTGTACAATTACACATTAAACGACACTAGAAAAATAAAAATAAAAATCAAAATCAAAATCAAAATCAAAATCAATCTTCATAGCCTTTTTCTTTCTTCATAATATTAAATTTCTATAAAAGACATATAAACTAATTGTACAAGGCACATTGTCATTGACTCATTGTAAAGACTTGTGAAATATTTTTATGTTTAACGATGCAACTTGAAGAGAAGACTTAAAAATAAAATTCAAAGTATATTTGAAATTTAAATTTTGTATTTAATTAATATTTAATATTCAATTTGAAATTTCTAATTTAGAGTTGTAAAACATGCTTAATGTCCGAATTGAATAGCAACACAAATTATACATATTTAACTTCTTTTATTTTTTCTTCATCATTTTGGTAAAATTACTTAATTCAATTCTATAAAGGTTTATAAAATATAATTTTTAATAAGCAATAGAAGAAAAAACAAGAACTACACTACCTCTTAACTATAATTAAAATAAATTTTAAATTCTATAATGCTTTGGGTTTTATTTTTTAAATTTCATCAAAATTTGGTAATTTTTTACCGACTCGCGTTGAGTTAAGCTTTCAAAATATGTCAAAAATTGATCATAAATCAATTCAATCCAGACCATAACCGACCCATTAAAAAACAGACTTTGAACTTCACTTTTTTAACGGACCAAAACTTAAGCCATTTTGACCCAACCCGCCAATAACCCAACTCATTAATAGCCCGACCAGTTTGGTCCAGCTCTACCCGTTTGCAAGGTCTAGTGTGAACATAAGTGTGGTACAATCAATTTTTTATGATCAGTAGCGCAACGTGCCCCCTACAAAAATGTTGGATACATTCCCTATTTTCAATTTAATTTAAACCCAAAAATTCTAAAAATAAAAATAAATAGTAACAGCAGCAATGAATGAGTAGTGTATTATTTTATTATATTATCACATCCTTTTCCTCTCACCTTCGGAATTTGGATCCCTTTTCTGTTTTTTAACGATACTCTTTCTATCTCACTCCTCAACTTCAACGATTAGGGTCCATAGTTCACAAATTCAAACCCCCTCCGGCATAAGAAAATCCGAATCCGATCTTCACTACGGATACCAGGTTAGATTCCACTCGCTCAGATAGACCTATATGTATACATTTATGTAAGATTTGAAGTGAATAGGTAGTGTTGGAATTGGATCATCTATCACCACCCTTTTCTTATGTTATTGTTCTTCAAAAGAAATTATGTTTGTGTAATTTGTACAACTCTCAGCTCAGCTATCTTGAAAATCATTACTGCACTACTTTGTAATAATAAATTAGATAGGTTTAATATCTGTTGTCTTCAGTTTTATGTTAAAGTTCATGAATTGCATTCCAAGTTTGTACCTTTTTGCGAAAAATACCCTATTCGAAGACTTGTCTTGTATTATTGATTGGTTTGTGATTCAATCTTCAATTGCATTATATTTTATTAATTTTATGTTTTTTCTTTTCAGATTTGTGTTTATCTAGTGAGTATGCATAAGGTGTGCAGTTGTGGATTACCTTTTCTGTAATGCGATCCACTGAAACAACTAAAAAGAAGAATTTGAAACGTTCAAGAGAGATGACTGTGACCGACGAAACTGTTGCAAAAGCTCTTGATGATGGTTCCAATAGCTTTCCTATTGAAGAGATAGTGCATTACCCTTTTCCTGGTTATGGGGTTCCAACTTCAGTCACTTTTAGTCCGGATGACAGTGTGATTAGTTATTTGTATAGCCCGGATAACTCTTTGAATAGGAATCTGTTTGTGTTTGATCCTACTACAGGTAAGCAAGAACTGATTTTTAGTCCTCCTGATGGGGGTCTTGATGAGGATAATTTGTCTCCCGAAGAGAAGTTGAGGAGAGAGAGGGTGAGGGAGCGTGGGTTGGGGGTCACACGTTATGAATGGGTGAAGACAAGCTCGATTAAAAAAACAGTGATGGTCCCTTTGCCTGCTGGGGTATGTCCTGTTATATCTCATACTAATAATGAGTTTTTGTATTGAACTTTTAGGTTTAAATGATTTCAATTCATCTTGGCAGTTGGCATCTTATAGAAGATTTCTTGCATTGTGATCTAAGAGTTTTATTTGTGGTACTTATTAAATGTGATAATATTGAAGACAACTAATCGCATTGTGATGGTGTTTCCGGATCTCATTTTCTTATTTATTTACTATGAAGAGAGTTTATGCACTTTCATGTCATACTGGTAATATATATAATTATGTTAACACACATACACAAACATAAATTTTAAGTTATACTTTCTCCATTGTACAAAAAGAGTTCCATTTGCAAACTTATAAACTTTAAGGATATATTTTTGTTCCATGTTTATCCTTAATTTACTGAGTGTTTAGTTTAGTAGTGATGACATGATATTGAAATTGTGATGGTAAACTTGAAGACAATGTCATTTCATACCAAGATCAAAAGAAAAAAACGGAGATCTCTTTTTGGAACAAAAAATTTGGCTAATAGGACTCTTTTTGCATACTTGCGGACTGAGGGAGTAAATAACCTTTTTTTCATTGAATACTTGCTTGTAATTCTTAAATGTCTAGACGGTTACACATGAGAATATAGACATTGTTATGGAGAAGTCGACTTTGAGTGAAGGGTGAATTTGTTACAGAGTGAGATTAGTTGCACTTGTTTCTGAATGTAAAGGCCCAGGGGGTATGTTTCCCTAAAAAATTGTGGCATTACTTGAAAGACATGGTAATGGTAGCACCTAAAGATTTTGTCTCGCTTAATCAATACTAGGGTGATTGCATGTGCATGTTAAGATTCACATATACGTTGAGGAGTAAATGGAGAGAGGAACACACAAATTTAGAAGGAAAGACGGACAAAAAGAAATATGTAATAGTAACTTATGGTGAGAGGGAAAAAAAAGGATTGATAGAGAGTTGACTTAATTTTACTTGTCGTGCATTTTTACAGGATTGAATTTTTGTTTCTGTATATATGGGCAGATATTTTTCCAGAATCTTTCTTCACAACCAGAGCTTAAGCTTCCAAGTGCACCGGCCTCTCCGATTATTGATCCACATCTTTCACCAGATGGAACCATGCTTGCTTACGTTAGAGATCACGAACTGCATGTCTTAGATCTTTTGCAGAATGAGTCAAAACAGATAACTTCTGGAGCTGACGGAAATACCTCGGTGAGCGTTCATTTCCAGTATCGTTGTAGAATTGGGTTTTCATTTCACAGTATGGAAATTTCTAATACATTTGTAGTTTATCATACATTTTATTGCATGCCTATGTTGAGGAAGATGGGACAACTTCGAATTCTATAACCATTGTTGAGTATGTATCATCTTGAATATGACATCAGTTACTTCTTCATTGCAGACACATGGCGTGGCTGAGTACATAGCACAGGTAAGATTATTTTAGTGCCTTTTTTTCATCTTCTTGTAGTGAAGGTATAGCCTGTAAGCCTTTGGGGAGCTCTTTTCTCGATTTTGAGATGACAAAAGTGCAAGACAGTCAAACTGCTAAGTAATTATGCTTAAATTCTTTATAGGAAATTTTAGGAGTTACCCTCAAATTTGCCTTGTTTGTTGAGTGTAGGAGGAGATGGACAGGAGGAATGGCTACTGGTGGTCACTGGACAGCAAATTCATAGCTTTTACGCATGTTAATGCATCAAAGATACCTCTTTTCAGAATTGTGCATCAGGGTCAAAGCACTACTGGTCCAGATGCACAAGAAGACCATGCTTATCCTTTTGCTGGGGGGCCAAATGTCAATGTTCGCCTTGGAGTTATATCTAACACTGGAGGTGAGGTAACTTGGATGGATATTTTCTGTGGAGAAAAGGACCAAGCAAACAACGATGAGGAATATTTGGCTAGAGTCAATTGGATGCACGGAAATATTCTCACTGCTCAGGTTTTGAACAGGTCTCATTCCAAACTAAAGATCTTGAAGTTTGATATCCAAACAGGCCAAAGAGAAGTGCTCTTGGTTGAAGAACATGATACATGGATCGGTTTGCATGACTGCTTTACACCTCTGGACAAAGGACTCGGTAGATTTTCCGGGGGATTTATTTGGGCTAGCGAAAAAACAGGATTCAAACATCTTTATCTTCATGATGCAAATGGAGTTTTCTTGGAACCAATAACTCACGGTGATTGGATGGTGGAGCAAATCGCAGGAGTAAATGAGGCTGCAGGTCTTATATATTTCACTGGAACCTTAGATGGCCCTTTGGAATGTCATCTTTATTGTGCCAAACTGTTCCCTGATGGGAGCTATCCCTTACAGGCCCCTGTAAAATTGACTAGTGGCAAGGGGAAACATGTGGTTGTGATTGATCATCAGATGCAGAGATATATTGATATTCATGATTCCTTGGACTCACCCCCCAGAATTTCACTTTGCTCCTTGCATGATGGGAGCATAATTATGCCTATTTATGAGCAACCATCAGGTGTTCCAAGACATAAAAGGCTTCAACTTGAGCCTCCAGAGATATTTCAGGTACAGGCAAAGGATGGAACTATTCTATATGGTGCCCTATATAAACCTGATGTAGCAAAGTTTGGACCTCCGCCATACAAAACGATGCTTAGTGTATATGGTGGTCCAGGTGTGCAACTTGTCTGTGATTCTTGGATGAACACAGTGGACATGAGAGCTCAGCATCTAAAAAGCAAAGGCATCTTAGTTTGGAAGGTTAGTTTTACTGTACTTGCTATGTAACTGTTTCTAATCTCAATAAAACTAGCTGGCTTATCTTCTTAAGAACTTTTCTGCTGTATACTTGCATTCCAGTAATGCAATTCTGAGGCATGCTACATTTTTCAGCAATGCCTACTTCTACCCTTTGCAAATGGCAGCTACTATTTATGCTTTATATACCTTAAGCTAGCTTTTGTTCCATATGTTATTAAGTTCACCATGTTCATCCCATGCATAGTAAAATATAAATAAACTTGAAAATAAATTGTTTTACAGATGGATAATAGAGGATCTGCACGCCGTGGACTCAAGTTTGAAGGTGCCATCAAGTACAACTTTGGTCTTTTTGATGCTGAGGATCAGGTGAGTGGAGCTGAATGGCTCATTAAACAAGGGCTAGCGGAAGCTGGCCATATCGGATTGTATGGGTGGAGCTACGGCGGATACCTATCAGCTATGGCATTGTTAAGATTTCCTGATGTTTTCAGATGTGCTGTTTCTGGCGCTCCTGTAACATCATGGGACGGGTATGACACCTTTTACACTGAAAAGTACATGGGGTTGCCTTCTGAAAATCTATCAGGGTATTCATTCGGTGCAGTGATGCACCACGCTGACAATTTCAAAGGGAAGTTGCTACTAGTGCATGGGTTGATTGATGAAAACGTTCATTTTAGACACACTGCTAGGCTTGTGAATGCATTTGTGGCAGCTCGAAAGCCTTATGAATTGTTGATTTTCCCAGATGCACGTCACATGCCTCGTCCTGTCAAGGACCGACTTTATATGGAAGAGAGGGTCTGGGAATTTATTGATAGGAATTTGTAATGACCTTCATAGCTTTTTATTTCAACTTTCCAAATAATCTCTGTTGTTATTTTCCGTTTAGAGAACAAAAAGAGAGGAGGATACGTGGGGGGCCTTGAACCCTCAAATTTCCTTCTCATCTTTAGCAATTTCTACCAGAATACTAAAAGGCTTCCTCGTTGTAACTTTCTGAACATTTGTACCAATGATTTAATATACTTTGAGATCTCTTGATATTGATCTGTTTCGATGTTGTCTTGTACAAAATCTGATAAGCTCCACGGCACGCTTGCGTGAGGTGGTCGCCATACCGATCGTTTTCTAAGACAGGTTGTTGGGTGAATTGCTTTACAACACCTTAACCCCTCGCTACTATATGTAGACGGTAATCTTGGTACAATTGCTCGCGTTAAATTACTGCGTTGAATGGACACCAACGACACTTTGACCCCTCGCTTATATTGAAGCGGTAATCTCGGTCTGATCGACGATTGATGCGGTAGAAGATGCCACACACAACTATGAATTGTTGTATGATAAGTCAAATTGAATCTCAAAGAAATAACTAAGAATTACTTAGGAATTCTTCAAAGAACCAAAAGTAGAGAATAAACTCACAAGTATATTGAATAATAATAATGATAATGTATTTGATTACATTAACTTAGACCTCTATTTATACTACTCAAAACAATCCAAATCCTAATAACAATAGGAACAAATTATTCTAATCCTAATAGGAATTACAAACCATAACCCTAATTTCTAAGTAGAAATCAATTTGGAAAAAAATTCCTATTTCTATAAAACAATAGAAACCTTATTTAGAATGTAAATCTAAACTGGAAAGAAATCCTAATTATAATAGAATTTGATAAGTATCTGGAAAATAAATCCCTAAAAATTAGGCTAATAGAATATGCCTAATATTTTAGGAAACAAAATCTTTTTCCTAAAATCCCAAAATCCTTGCCACGTTAGGATCTTTTGCCGCGTGAAACTTGCTTCTTTCCTTTTCGCATGTAATCCGATTATGTAAAGTTATAAAGACCCACATAATACTAGCTACATGTGAATAACTTCATTGATCGAGATTGTATCATTCCCCTCCTCTTCAAAAGGATTTGTCCTCAAATCTGGCCCATCGTCTTCTCAAAAATGATTCAACCACAAAATTGTTCCTACATAAAAACAAACTAAGTTAGTAGCATCAAACCAATCATAATGCCAAAACTCAACTCATAAATGACATATATAAGCAACAAAAACTCCAACTCCCGCTTAAGAACATAACAATGCCCGCTTCTCTCGAATTGACAATTTGTAGACCAGCTTAATCCCGAACACTAATTATATATATAAACTAATCTATTATCTACTAAAATAATCATGAATGCGAAGTAAGAAAGAATATGAAAAGTCTTATATCCTCCTGGATCAAAAATCGTCACGCAAAAACTCTTCATGTGGTAGATTCTCCCGGTGATTTAATTCTCGGATCAAAATTCAATATAATGATCTCAATCCTTCGCGAAAACACATTCGTCGATGCACCGGATCAAATATCAATACTTGAAATTTGTCATATTTCTCACACAAACTCTCTTTAATTCCTGGATTAAACACAAAATGAACAAATCAATAAGTTCCTTTTGTCTAATCACAAAGAAATTAAATAAACCAAAATCATATGCATAGTCTACTAAAATAATATTCAAAACACTTCCTCAGATGTCTTATGCATTGAATCTGATGAACTGCAGGATCCATGCTTCCCTCGATGAATATGATCCTATCACGAATCGCAAAAACACAACCAACCTCCCTCATTCCATTGACATTAATACAATAAAGAACAAATAATGTTATCAATGGAGTAAAAGGTCACAATCATAAGTTGAAAATTCAATAGCATATATCGACGATGATCACAAACAAACTTTACACATGCTAAAGAATTTCTCAAAATGTTGACAAAAATCTAATATCATCAAAAGAGAGAATAACAAATTTTCCCATGAAAAATGTAAAATATAATTCAACAATTCCATGGAAGTATGCAATGCCTTAGCTAATCCAAGTGAACTAACTACACATGCAAAATAACTCATCTCTCAAACCATCTTGATGATAAACATTTCTTGAATCGTAACCATATGATAACAAATCATGCAATGAAGATTGCTCCAACGAAACAACATGATTACTACCATTGTTAACTAACGACAATTCATGTAAAGATTGACTAGCATGAAACCCTAAGTCAATATTTGGATAACAAAACCTAGAATTAATTTCATGCAAGTAAACACATCGAAAACTAGAATATATATCATGATCATAAACTAAATCAACATAAATCAAATATCCTCCATAGTTTATGATAAAAATGATTCTACCATCAAAATAGCTAACAACAAATTTTCCAATAGAAGCATGCAAAACATGTTTTAAATAACTCATGAAAACACTAGATGCATTAGTTAATCTAATGTAAATAAACTAACCATCTATATAACTCACATGCTAAAACAATTTTCCATTTATCACAATCTCTGTGCTAAATTGATTAGGCATTGTATCATTATCACATGGATAAAACACAAGTACTATGCAATTTATCAAGCATATTATCCAAACAAGAAAAAGAATAACGATACTTGTTTACCAATTCAAAATCGACGAACAAACTCGTTGTCCCATCCTCCTTAGATACTATGATCTCATAATCAACACATGAACTCATGTCTTCTCTCACGATACCCACTTTCGACTTTTTTGGTCATACCTTTTCAAGAACTGGACATCCAAATCCACTACTTTAATGGAGTCCAAGGAAATTGTGTTGTTTGAGAAGAAATGAAAAGAGTACCCTAGCTAGGAGAAGAATCATGCCGATTCCTAATAATTAAGTTGATGAGTATAATATTTTTGTATTAATAAATTATGTCTTGAATTTTGAATAAATAACATTTATTATTACTATAAGAACTTATTTTTAGCACCGAATATAATTTTATTTTGAGTTATTTGAAGCCAAGAGATGTCTCACAAAATTAATCAGAACCAGAACCAGAACCATTTGTGTAAAAATAATCTGAAAGTGTATCAAATTTTAAAACTTTATGTATAATCTCTCTACTATACTTTATTAATAGTAATTATTTGAGGTTTGAAAAAAATAATTTAGTAAACAAACGTGGACTAAAATTGGTCTATAATTGTTTTTTTTTAAAGTAGATTTGTTATTTGTTACTCAAATAGTAGGATTGTAAAATAAACAAAATTGTGAAACAAGCAAAAATGCAAAATTGTAAAATGTCTTATGAGATTTTCACAATAATTAATTATTATCAATTATTAATATTATTATCGTTATTGTTGTTGTTGTTATTATTATTATTATTATTATTATTATTATTATTATTTTCGATTTAATATCTTATCCTTAAATTAAGTTCATGATCCCATCACTTTGGGTATGTAACGTTTTCTGACGTGGCAAATGGAGATTGGTTTGTCTTGTTTTATCTTCCTAATTACCTATGATACCATTTATTGTCAGTTGTCACCCCAAGTAAAGTAAAATGGAAATAGTAGTGGAATAAATACCTTTTTTTTTTGAAGCTATGGAATAAATATATCTAACTCATAATTAACAATAATAAGCTAATAAGCATGTTTTTTCATTCAAATATTATTAATTACAAAGTATATTTATTAAATTAAATTAAATTATCTTTCATGTCTATAAATTTTCTTTTGATCCTCGCAATAAAATTACTGAATTTAATCAAGGAATTTTTTGTGCCAAATCAAAAAAAATTAAGTTACCAAATTCTTTTGACATTTTGTCGATTCTCTCAAGCTAGATAATGTTAATCTGAGAAATTTGTATTTACACAATTTGTTAAAAATCGATAAATAGAATAAATGTAATTTTCATATAACTTGAGAGTACATAATTATATTATATGGATTTAATTTTAAATATCAATAATAATTTTAATATAATGTATATATATTTCTAAAAAGAAAAAGTGTTATGTAATTATTACAAAATTTATGTTACGTAATTTTAATTAATAAAATCAGGCTGAAAACATTGGTTTTAAGATGGTATTAAAATTTTATTTTGAATGTTTTTAAAATAACCATAAATAGGTGATTTTGTGTGGTAAGGTAAGTTCTAGAAGACCGAGTTTAGCAATGTAACGGCGTTTAAGCACTCCGAATTTTCCGGCAAAGGCACATTACTCTACTATAAATAAACTGGGATTTTGTTAATCACTTTCACTGGTCATTTTCCCTATCCACATTCCACAGGCCGTAGGTAAAAATTTACATCTGCATAGATATTTTGTCGTCTCTCATCGGCATTTCCCAGCAATTTTTTTTCTCCTGGTACGGTTTCACTATCTTTCACATTTCCAAGCAAAATTCGTTCTTAAATCTGAACCAGATTTCTTGTTTACATTATATAGGGTTTGCATTTGTGATTTCAGCTTTGAGCTTTGAGCTTTGAGATTTGAGTGCATTTTATGGCTCAATTAATTTCAAATATGGATGATAGTTTTTGCACTATTTCTGGATTTTGGTTGATCGGTTTTATTTCTAGGTCTCTTTATTTGTCATTTTAAATTTGGTATCTTATGGTCAAATGATTGATATATTTAATCACTAATTTCCAGGGTTTGCTCCTTGGGGAATTGTCAATTATGAGATTACTTTTGGTTTCATTCTGATAATGGGTCTTTGGGCGGATATCTATTATATGGATGGTCAATTAATTTTTTCATATGTATTTGTGATTTTTGATGGGTTCTTGAACTTACAAACATTTTAACTTTGATCTATATAGGGTACATTAATCCTGATATTTTAGTACTAGTATACAATGTCCATAGCCAGTGTAGCTCCTTGTCCGATTTATGACGGGTCCTTCAATTTCCCTGGTAATGTCTTGGATCAGTTTGAACCCTGGTCTAGCGAGTCCATCTTGATTTATCTGACTGTTGCGGGATCTGTAATTCCCATGCTGGTCCTGGAGTCGGATTCAATTGCTTCTGTGAAGCTAAGAATCCAGAACTATAATGGGATTTATGTGAGAAAGCAGAAACTTGTTTTTGATGGGAAAGAATTGGCTCGGAATAGTTCTTGTGTTAGGGACTATGGGGTCGCGGATGGGAATGTATTGCACTTGGTTCTTCGACTTTCAAACCTCCAAACTATTATGGTTCGTACTGTTTGTGGGAAGGAGTTTGAGTTGCATGTGGAGAGAAAGAGAAATGTGAGATATGTTAAGCAGCAGATTGCAGATAAGGGGATAGGTTTTGTCGATCTTAAAGATCAACAACTAATTTGTGATGGTGAGGAGCTTGAAGATCAGAGGCTCATATCATCTATATCTAGAAGCAATGACGCTGTGATTCACTTCTTGGTCCGTAAGTTAGCAAAAGTAAGGGCTAGACCTGTGGAGAAAGATGTTGAAGTTTCCATTGTGGTATCAGATGTGAAAGTGTTGGGGACTGAAGCTGTAGATGGGGGAGAGCCTCAGAGGGGGACCCGACTCGGGAAACCTCAGGTTGTAGTGGAAAATCTATTGCGAAAAGATTTTGTTCTGGAACTACTAATTGTTAATCCTAAGATTAAACTGACACCAGCAATTAAACAGCTAATTAATGGAACGTTAGATGGATTAGAGAGGGGTAAACAACCGGTTAGGTCTTCAGAAGGATCAGGGGGTGCTTATTTCATGCAAGATTCTTCTGGTCAGAAGTATATTTCTGTTTTTAAGCCAATGGATGAAGAGCCAATGGCTGTCAATAACCCTCGAGGGCTACCGTTGTCCACCAATGGTGAAGGGTTGAAGAAAGGGACACGAGTTGGGGAAGGGGCATTGCGGGAAGTTGCAGCATATATTTTGGATCATCCAAGAGGCGGGCCACGCTCTTCTAATATTGAGGAGACAGGCTTTGCTGGGGTTCCCCCCACAGTTATGGTCAAGTGCCTGCATGGAGGATTCAATTACTCAGTGGGATATGAGCATGCTACCAAAAGTCCTAAGATTGGATCGCTACAGATGTTCAAGAAAAATTGTGGAAGTTGTGAGGACATGGGTCCTCATGCTTTCCCAGTGGAGGAGGTACATAAGATCTCTGTGTTGGACATACGATTGGCGAATGCAGATCGGCATGCTGGGAACATTCTAATCAGTAAAGATGGTGATGATGGTCGAGTTACACTCATTCCAATTGATCATGGCTATTGCTTGCCTGAGAACGTAAGTTCGTTTTCCTGAAAGTTTCATCGAGACTTAGCATAGAATTAATGAAGGTTTTTTGCTAAAGGTAACTTTATTGACTTCCGCGATCATCCTGTTAATATATATGCATATGTGAGTTATAAAATTTCTTGGCTTTATTCTCTTTTTCTACCTGTTTTAAGTTTTGGATTAAACCAATAAAGAAAAAAAATAAAGTTTTGTTCATCATATGCAACAAACTGGAGTACAAGGATTGCTATGCCTACAAAATTTATTAGTTTTAAAAGTTTCCTAACTTGAACTTTTCTCTTTAGTCCTTTTGGTTTCCACATACTTTGTTCTTATTCTTATCCTCCTTGCTGCAGTTTGAAGACTGCACTTTTGACTGGCTCTATTGGCCTCAAGCTCGGGAGCCTTACTCTCCTGACACAATCGACTACATAAAGTCACTTGATGCAGAGCAAGATATTGAACTGCTGAAGTTTTATGGATGGGACCTTCCCCTTGAGTGCGCGCGCACCCTTCGTATATCAACCATGCTTCTAAAGAAAGGTGCAGAGAAAGGACTTTCTCCATTTGCCATTGGAAGCATCATGTGCAGGCAGACACTAAAGCAGGAATCTGTGGTTGAGCAGATTGTTCGAGAAGCACAAGAAGCAGTGCTCCCAGGAACAAGCGAAGCAGCATACCTTGAATCTGTTTCATCAATCATGGATATTCGGCTTAATGAGCTCTTTCCATAGGTCCATGGAATATATATATGTATATGATATGTAGTATGAGTCCATATCTTTTCGTAGATGATGGATAATGGGGCATGGTACTCCATTTTGTGGCGATGGACTGCAGTTTCTGTTTAATACGAGGATTCTGCTGAATTTTGTAACCATCACTTCCACGTTGTCCATAGATACTTACACTACTTCGTTTTGTCCAGATGTAAGCCGCCCTTGTGCAGTAACACCCCTTCCCCCCAATAAAACACACACACACTCTGGTGGGATTGTCCTGAAACTGAAAGATTAACACACATTTTGGTGTGTCTAAGAAATAGTCAAGCTAGTAATATGTTACTTACACACCTGTGGCATTGTTTTCTTCAGAATCAATTATATTATGTGCATACACTCTGTTTTCTTTTTTATATTTTGTTGAGATGGTGCTCAGTTTGGAGAATTTTGTTGGTAGTTTGGTGTCAACTTCACCTGACCGGATCATAAAGCATGCCATTAATTGGCACATACATATTATTGGACCAAGTTCTGGTTCTAGCCTGGCAAGCATGATAGCTAAACCCCATCATCTTTGTCACCTTCAGCCCTTGGTGTCAATCTAATTGAAGAATATTGTCCAATAATCCAGTAATAAGGTTTTCTTCAATTAAACTATTATTTTTTTCTTTTTTTCGTTCAAATTTGCCATGTCAGAAATTGAATCTCTAAGTAGACCATCTTCAACTTATGTGTAAATAAAAAAACATTATTTCAAATATCTTTTACACATTTATTATACATGGGAGGGTAAATATGTCAAACGCTTTATATCCCATTAAAATTAAAGAAAATCACACCTTAAATCATCAAAAACACAATTCTAGCCAGATAACAAATAAAAATAATTGAGAAATAAATAATTAAGAAAAAACTAACTATAATCAAAATACAATAACCAATGTAAATCAAAATAACTGAGAAATAAATAATAAAGAAAAAAACCTAACTATTCAATCAAAATACAATAAAATAAAAAATCAACCTCATTTTCCATCAAAACAAAATAACTAAAAATAATAATTCAAATAATTTCGTCCACCACTACAGGCCATGAAGAGGTGCAAACACAGAGAGTGTGTGATGTTGTACTGTGAGGTCCACTGTACTTTAAATTACTCAAATATACTTTTAAAGCAGTTGGACCTGATGGTCCATAGATGGATGTCACATATCAATACATACATAAATTTTCAAACTTAGCCAACTTGCGTATACGTTTATCATAAAATTAATTTTATGATAAATTAATTAATTAATACAGTGCTGATATACAAAGAGAAAAATTACCTCTCGATCTGTTATGATGAAATTAATTTCATGATAAGTTAGTTAATTGATTAATACAGTACTGACATACAGACAAAAAAATCATATCTCGGTCTACGTGTCGACACTGTATAATTAACCAAAATTAACTTCATACTAATCACTCTCGTGTTGTACATGCTACATACATTCCATCCAACCAGGTGGACATTTTTCATTGGCTTTTTCTTTTTCTTTTTCTTTTTCTTTTTCTTTTTTACCTGCAGCTGGTAAATGTTGCCAAATTGAATTCCCCTTATTTATTTAAAGGAATAACAAACTACATGTAGTAGTACATGCTTAAGTCCACAAACTTTTATTTTTGATTTCAAGAGATTGTTCTCTCTTTTTGACTTTAAGGCAGTCCTTTCCTTTGCCAACAAAAAAATACACAAATCCTTATGACATTTGATCAAATACTACTAACATTTAAAACCTGTCTCTCAACTACCTAACTCAACCATTATAGTATATATTTAATCTGTTCTTCAGAATGATCCTATTATTATTATTATTATTATTATTATTATTATTATATTTTTAAAAAATAGGACTTCTTTTAGTAGCAGAATACTCAATTCCCAATAAATAGACATATGGAAATATACATTAATTAAAAAATCTCAGGAATTTCCTGATTGAACCGGTCTGTTGGACAGACGGACTGATACTCTATCTGTTCTTCTTTAATACTTGTCATTTTAGAGAGTAAAATTTGTTTGCTTATTTGTCGTTTGTAAATTAAGAAAGTATTAATGATGAATTTTCCATATTTTCATATATTAAATATAAATTTGTTTTTTAATTTTATCATTTTCAATAAATTTTAAAAGAGTACTATTGAGATTTTATAAATATTTTGATCAATCGGACAACATTTAATACATTTCTTAATCTTTGTATTTTTTAAAAAAAATGACAAATAAAAAAAAAAAGTATTATATATTAAATATTTTATAATTTAAAATATGAAATATGAAATCTTAAAAAGTTAATTTGAGTACTGTTTGAATCTGTAAGAATGACACTTAAGTTTTCTACTTTTCTACTACCACATGCAGTACCACACCACCGACAGGTCCGACAATATATTAAAGTAGATTTTTCCAAACAGTCAAATGATTAAATTACATTATTGCCCTTCTTCCGTAAACAATAATTTTACTAAATTCAAATTGTAATCGCTCGCTCTATACATGTTTGAGTCGGATCATAGAAGGGAATGCCATTTTTGACTGGACTAATTAATTATTACAATTATGAAAAAATAAAATACAACAGATAAATTAACTATATACTTACTATCATACCCAAAAGAAAAAACAAACAAAAAATAAGAAAATAAAAAAGAACCTTCCATTACTTAATTCAATTCCCCCCTCCCTGTAGCAGCAATACGGTGTAGTTTAAACTGATAAACCAGCCAAGAAAGCCACTCCTGTGGCAGGTAACCATGACGATCCGAATATAAATTGTGCAACGGTGAATCTACCCGCCTCAATCGGCGACGTGATGACCCGATACCCGGGCCATTTTACTCGTTGCCCGACAGCCCCGCCGGGACCATAGTTCATATACTCACCATAGTATAATGTATCGAGTGCAAATGTTGCATTCCACTCTAGCCATCCCCTAGGATGAACGTGATCTCCCATGTTTGATAACATGTAAACTGTCCGAGAATATAATTTCCAGGGGCGGCCTAAATATGTTGGGAAGCTCCCTTTGGATGCCTCTAGGTCTGCTGTTGCTAGGAGTCTGCAGGCATGGATTGAAATCCCCGTGTTTTGATTAGGATCTTTGCGATTTTGGGCAGTGATTGTGTTCTTCTGGGAGGCCAGGGGCTTGCGGGAGTACATGCTGCAGTTTTGAAACACCACTGCTGCATTTCCAAATATGAAGTCCACTGTTCCATATATGTCGCATTCACGGAAGAATTGGCGTTGGGAGTGGACGTATAATGTGTCTTGGTACCCAATAATGTTGCAGCGGTACACCACTGCGTGGTCTGCACCAACACGAAGAGCCACCGCCTGGTGCTTGCTCGGTCCTGCCCAGTTCTCGAATGTCATGTCCCGTGCAATGAAGCCAGCTCCAGTTGCCGCTGTAAGTAGTACATATGTCAACCAAGTTAAAGGCTAGCTACTAGCTAGTACTAATATCTTTCTTTTTTTCTTTTTTTTTTATCAAATAAAGCATATTTTAAAGAGGAAAAAAGCCAATTAGTGGAACAATCTCGACCGTGAACGAGATAAGACAACCCATGACCCCCGCACCTCCAATAATGTGATGATACACATGATGATGTTTAATTTAATTTAATTTATACTCGAGCCACCCACACCCAACAATATATTCAATTGGCCACAACATTTATGTCACTGTCTGTCGTCCATCCTATTCCTAGCAAAAGGAAGACAGATTTAATAATGTATGGACACGAATGAAAACGATAACCATATATTGTAACACCTCCGATCCATTAAGGGTACGTTGTGCAGCAGCAGCAGCATAAGCATTACAGAGTAGTGTCTGTGGTAGTAGTGTGCACAGTACTGTGTGTATGTATTACACATCATTATTAATTATGTCTTAATTCAGTAAACATATATGTTTATTTTCTTAAAAAAGTCAACCTATACTATATCATGGCAATGACAGTTACGATATTCCCGTGACAGCATCCAGTTGGAGTAGTATAATTAATGAATAATTTTTGAAGCTGTGTTGTGACTCAACAATGATATGAGTATCCAATGCATGCATGCGTCAACATCTAACATATTCACATCCATTAAATTAATTAGCTTCAAACACATTACCACTATATTATCAACACCCTCCTCGTGGTGTTGTTGTGGTCGTCATACTTGCCATATATTGGGAAATTACAATACAATTTTGACTCAAAATTAAACATGGATATATAAGATAAAAACTGGGTACAAAAGAGTGAGAAGGTTATTAAATGATTTTCTCCATAAGTAGTTTTTTAACTCATGTGCTGGTGCTGGTGCTGGTGCTGGTGCTGGTGCTGGTGCTGGGAGACACTAGTAGTCAAAGTTAAATTAGTAACAAACAGATCACATGCACCTTTGCATCACTATTACTTAATTTCTATTGCAAAATGTTTCTTTTTTAAACCACCGTTCCAAATTATCTTCAACTCCAGTGTACGTACGGCCTACATTTTTTTTGCCAATTAAGTAAGTACGTACTACATTTGTGTTCACATGCTCTTAGTAGGGCTATGGCGTGAAATAACTATGGCGACGGGTGAATTCGTCGCTATAATCAAAAAACTCGTAATAATCAATTCTGTAATTATACATAATTGTATACGCATATTTTTTTTTCCATATGTATATATAGAGTTACTTAACAACTACTAATACACGTAAAATTATTCTTTTCTTAACCAAAACAAAAGGTAAAACATAAAGGTATGATGAAAAAGGAGGAGGATGATGAGAGAATATTTACCAAAGGACGCGGTGTGGAATGTCGTCACGTTGTCAAATATGCTTATCCCACCTGAGATTACAGTTTTACCCTTTCCGTCACCAATGAACATCAAATTTGTTTTCTTCCTCCCAACCTTCAAATTATTTTCTTCATACCTTTATACCAAAATCAGGGCAAGATGAAGATGAAGATGATGATGATGGTAATAATAATAACCACACGCACATGCTACAAAGTAAATTCAAATGTAAAATGTTTGAAGTGACACGATGATTCAACTTTAGAATCAATCAAACAACCAGTTGATTGTTTTTTTCTTTGGTTAATTCCCTTAAGAACAAAAACAGGGAGGGAGATTAATGTCATTTCACCCCCAAAAAAGTATCCCTTTGCAAAAAGAAAAAAAAAAAGTGAAAACTTTTTCAGTGTAGATTTGGAAACTTACTTTCCTGCCTTGATGTAGATAATGATCCGGCGAGTACTATGCTCAGGCGCCTTTTTAATCGCCTCCGCAATCGTCTTGCACGTGCCGTTACCGTCTTTCGACACTACTATATCCGCTTGTGACGCCGCCACCGGCATGTCCAACAACCTCCTCTCTCTCCTCGACAACCACCCGGGAAACTCGTGCCGTTCGTCGGATTCCAGCAGCCTCCGGCGGTTTTGTATCGGCACCCCGTTAAAATCGTCGCTATTGGTCGCCGCGAATATTGCCAAGCAATTACTCACCAATTCCGACAAGTCTTTCAGTCTGTTTACCATCTGATCCTTCACGTACCCCCTCACATCGGAGAACCCTTCCGCGCACGTGTCCTGGTTCGTGAGTGCCGCGCTGAGCCATGTCAGCACGTCGCTGGTGGACCCCACCGGCTGCGCGGTCCTTTCAGGCGGCGGCGCGACGGAGGTGAGGGAGCGCGAGAGCTGGTCAACGGAGTCTTCCAGGAGCTCGAGGCAGTCCTCGTAGGCGGCGCGTACGCGCGTGTCCATCTGAAGGTTGCTGATCTCTGCGGAGGTGTAGAGTGCGCGGCCGAAGTGCTGGAGCGTCATGTTGACGGAAATGTGGACGAGGTCGATGTCGGTGGCGGTGGTGGAGCCGGGAAAGTCGAGGAGCGAGTTGACACAGAGAGTCGGGTACCGAGTCTTGCTGCAGGTTCGGGACATTGCTTGGCTTGGTTTTCGATGGGATTGCGCCTCTGATTCTCCCGAGGCTCTGGTCCGGAGTCCGATGAGAATTGCCACGGAGACACCCGAGGCCACAATAAGGGTGGCTGCAAATATTAGGAGGAACTTAATCTTAGACCTTCTGTGGGTGGTGGAGCTTGAGGTGGCATTGTCCTGTGCAGTCTCACGTTTAGAAGATCCTGGCTCGGATGATCCGAGCCTCCCGTAACCCATTTTCAGATATAGAAATGTGTTGTAGCAGATTGAATTTTTTAACGAGAATATGAGGGAGAGTACATGGATATAGACCGAGATACAAAGTGCGTGCTATGTGCTATATATATATTTATATATATTGAAGATGGATAGAGAGAGAGAGAGAGAGAGAGAGATGAGAGAAAGATGGGTTGTTGTGAAGTCTCTGTCTCGAGTGTTAGCTGTATTCTATTTCCAGTACTGCCCACTGGGCTACTAGACTCTTGAATTTGGATCAGAAGAAACTACTGGTTTTTCTTCTTAAATTTCCACTAAAACACTTTTAATCCGTGGTAGTAATATACATATTCTTATTTCCAGTACTATATGGAAAATCCAATCCTTTTGTAGCGGCATATATTGTATAGCTAGGTTTCTCAATAATACTATCTATTTTACAAAAAAAATAAAATCTCCTTTATAAAAATCTTAAATATTATAAAGAAAAAAAAAGAGGTGAATGATATGTCGCGGATAATTACATGAACTACCATATAAAATTGACGTCGTTATATATATATATATATATATATATATATATATATATATATATATATATATATATAAATCCGCCTTTTTAAATAATTATAAGGAGTGAATTAAAATCGAACCGGCTATAGTGACAGTTTTATCCATCATTATAGTATAGAAAGTCGGATTTTCTATGATATACCGATAGATATAATCATCGCTATAGCCAAATTTATCACTAAATAAAAGTTGTTACTACTCCTTCCATATAAGACCCCAGCTTTTTATAAATAAAATTAAATTTTCTCAATTTATTATCTTGAAATAATAAGGAGTTAATTTGATATAATGTTTTGGTTATGGGTGAAATGTGTAAATTTTACAAAATAAGCAAGTGGTTGTAAAATATTCATTTCTGTTAGGGAATATTCGTTTGAGTAAATGGAATATTCTTGTTGTTTAATATTCGTATGCGACTAGCCTTGTGACCATTTAGTAGGCCCATAACGAAAAACTATTGAATGAAGGAAAATGACAAAATATGAGTTTTTATAAATAATTGGCGTAGTTATTCACAGTTAACACCGCTGTTGAAATACCCGGTGGTTAAAAATGCGATAATATCGTTAGTTGCACAAAGATGACACCAGACATTGCATGCGAGATTTTTGAATTATTGATCCTTACGTGAAGAAGGCACTACTTACTCAATAATTGTTACGATAATTCTTTATTCAATATTTTATTTTATTGATTCAATAATTCTTTGCGTTTATATTTGATATTATTGTTGTTTGAATAATTGTCAACGCACAAATGTTTCTCATTATCATATCAATAATTCATATTATTTGAATAATATTATTAGATAGAATTATTGGCAATATCTAGAAAGTTCTGTCTAAGGAGAGGTTTGGTCACCTAATTGCACGCCAGTAAGGAAAAATCCTTATTGAAAAGCCCCCTATTTCCTAGGAACTGTCTGGTTGTCATTATTGTGATTCTGTAATATTTTTTTTGAATAATTAATTATTAATAAGGAAATATTTATTTGATGCGGATATAAATGATGGATTTATTTATTTTATGTGATTATAATTGAAGGAATTAATGTTGAGGTGTTTTATCGATTTTTTTTAGCCGGAATGGAGGTATTAAAAATTAAATCGATATTTTTACGATATATTGCGTGAGTTATAATTTTTAATCCGATAGTTGGATCGTTGTGATTTTTGGATATGTTATACATATATAAGTTGAGTATATGTCCATAAATTTTGAACTGCTAAAATGAACAAATGATTTGTTATGAATTTTAAGAGGTGGGTGATTCTAAATCGTGGTTATAAATGATTTTGGTGGAAAATTCTAGAATTGAGTGGGCCCACTTGTGGTTGGTGAAGAAATGTGCTTTGAATTTTATTTCAAATGTGGTGGGTGGCAATAGTAGCGAGGTAAAAGCAATCGGAAGTGGCAGGTCGAAGTCTGCTTTTGCGGCTAACATTTTCCTATAAATAGAGGGCTAAGTTAGAATTAAAAATCACACCGTAAACATAACTTTTCTCTTTCTCTCTATATTATCGAGCGTATTTTGTGAGTATTTAGATACTTTGAGAGTTGCTTATTCAAGACAAGTTTCATTCAAAGATCACAATCCCACCTTTCATTCCGAAAATCTTGTTTCTTTGAGGTAAGGGATGTTATTTTCTTCTTAAATGATATTATTTTCTTTAATATCATTATCTTTGAAATATTAGTTGGAACTTTTTAATCAAATTTGGAACTTTTGTGTTTGGGGGTTACTATTCACGATATCTGGCATTATTCACGATACTACGGATTATTCACCGAAAAATATTTTTTTTCCTTTTTGTCCAAGATGCCTATTATGGTTACTATCTTTGATTGTATCCATGTTTTGATCTTTATTTTTGAATTCTGCTTCACAATTGGTTATTATGAAGTATTTCTGATCTTGAATAAACTGTAACACGAATCCCTAATATTTGTCCTTCTATTTCACTGGATTCATTCTCTAAAATGTTTTTCATCATCCTCAGTCCTTAATGATGATATTATTGAATATCTTTGGCCTATAGTGCAAAGATGAATGATTAACTGATGAATATCTTTGGCCCGTAGTGCAAAGATGAACAGGTGTTGAAATGAACATGACCAACTGGTGATACAAATGAATATCTTTGGCCTGTAGTGCAAAGATGAATATTCGATTAAAGATGTATATTGATTGTTTTTACAGGGATAAAATATTGATGATGGATTTTTAAATCTTAGAAGATAGTAGAACTCATTCTCTACTTGACTCTTCTAATGGATTGTTGTTTCCGCTACAGTTTTGATCTAAAACTTGTTGTCTATTATGTTTTATCAGATTTTTTCCTGTTGAAGACTAATGATAATTTGTTGTATATTATCTTAGTCATAATATTCTTTACTGGGCTAGTTGAGCTCACCCTTTTCCTTTTTGTTCTATTTTTCTTCTCAGGAGGTGAGAACATAGCATGATCTAGTCGGGGTATAGAGTGATAGTTCTAGAAAGATGTTTTAGCCGTCCTCACTATTTCTGTAAAATAGTGTATGAATAATTGTAATGAGGACTTATTTGAGTGTGGATTTTGTCTAGAAGATAATATTTGTATTTAAACTCACGGTGATGTGTTGTGTCGTATTTTGCACGACAATTGTATTATTGAAGTTGTAGTTTGCTTTTACATACCATGTATTTGGCGACTTCGGAATGGGTGTGGTGTATACCTATTTTGGGGCGTCACAACAGTATCAAAGCTTAGGATATGATCCTGGTGAGATGTGAGAATAGAACTAGGAGGGAGAGATGAGAAAATCATTCGCTAGTGTGTCCTACCTAAGCTTAATTTTTGGTCGGTCATAATATAGGAATATTATGTGATATGTTAATTTGTTTAATTAACCCTTGTTTTATGGCAGTTTTTAAGAATGACAGCTGAGAACGTTAACAATGGAGTGAATGAGATCGTGGAGACACCTCTAATCACCAACCAGTATAATGTGATGTCAGGCGAGGAAGGAATTACAGATATTCATGTTGTGAGTGAAGAATTGATAGTTGCACCCGAGATAGTCACAGAGGTAGAAGCTGAGAGTGAGGAAGAAGAGGAAGAAGAGGTACCTGAGGAGAATTGTTAGAAGAATTTTATGATCGAAATTTAAAATTGCAAAATCGAATTCATGAGTTAAGAAGAAAGTCAAGAACGGCGAAAGATGCGTGAGTAAAAGGATGCAACAATTCAAGCATGTGTTACCCGATATGTGATACTTGAACAGAAGCACTCTTTGGCAGAGTATAAGACGATAAACCGGAATCGAAATTTGAAAGAAGAAACAATCGAACGAGTGAGAATGAGTGATCGTGGGGTTAAAGCCGCACGACGACGCGTTGATATTGTGGAAAGAGATGTCCGATCTAAGAAAGCTAAAATAGATGATATGTATTTCTTTTTGACAAAGAATTGAGAGAACCCAAAGATCGAGTTTTGAATTACCACAGATATCATGGTCAACCCCAATTCGATATGGATCAAGATTAATGATTCAGATCATGAAATAGAGTACGATGAAGCGGTTGAGGTGGCATATGCCTCTATAAAAATTTGATTTCAACGGTAATGATGACACCAAATGTTGCCCCGCATAAGTCAAAGCCGGGTAGTTCAAGGAGAGCGGTTGTCACGACTTCCTGTGTCGAGGAACCCAAATGAAGTTATCATGGGTTAGTTAATCATAAATTTTTGCGAAGTTTATATGTAAGGCCCCGAATTTTATGAAATAAAAGTATTCAATTTTTCTTATAATTACTATTTAGTAAATGGTTAAATTGATAAAAGTTAAAGTTAAGGGTGATATATATAATTTTTTCAAAATAAGCAAGTGGTTATAAAATATTCATTATCATGTAAGGAATATTCGTTTGGTCGTGGAATATTCTTTTCCGACGGGGAATATTCGTGACGACGACAGCAGACCATTTGTGGCCCCATAATGTAATAACCGCTTTACATGAAGAAAAGCGAAAAAGGGAGTTTTATAAATAACAACAGTAATTATTACTGATTAACATCATTTGAATACCCGGTGGGTAAAGTAAAATGTAATACGCGTTGTTGCATGAAGAAGACACGGTATTGCATGCATATTTTTGAATTATTCACTCTTACGTAAGAAGGCACTACTCAATAATTGTTACAAAGTAATTCTTTGCTCAATATTTTATTTTATTGATTCAATAATTCTTTGTGTTGATATTTTATATTACCGTTGTTTTAATAATTGTCACTACTACAATATTTTCCATTATCGAAGCAATAATTCATATTATCCTGAATAATATTATTAGAAAACATTATTGGGAATGTCTAGAAAGTTACATCTCTAAGGAGAGGTTTGGTCACCTAATTGCTTGGCAAGATGGAGAAATCTTTATTGAAAGCCCTCTTTCTTGTGAACTGTCTGGTTGTCATTATTGTGATTACGTAATATTATTTGTGAATAATTAATTATTGATTAATATGATAAGGAAAATATTCATTTTATGTGGATATATATGTAGAAAATTTTTTAAGTGACAATTGTTAAAAATTAATATTTTATCTTTTTCCGATAAAATAATTCATTTAAATATATTATTTTAATAATATATTAACGGTGATATTTTTATAATGAATGTGCGATATGTGAGTATATGAGGAGGAAAGAGTATTTTGTGGCATTAAATGATTAACACATGTTTTGTGTGTCGGTGGACCCCATTTCTTAACTAAAATTTGATTATAGCACAGTGTAAAATCGTCTGGTTTGTGGATTTCTTGTCCAATTTACATTTGGAATTTGGAAAAACTTTCTTACAGTAAAGTTGTAGAGAATTGAATTTCCTATAAAAAAAATTTGAGATTCGAATTTTCTGATAAAATGGCTATTTATTATGAATTATTGAAGTTCCGAAGCTCCGATATAATTGATTTTTGTAAGTTTAAAATAATTTAAATAAGAAAAACGTTTTTAAATGTTTGTGGGCATCTTTAATATGTGTTGATGGTTTGAGATCAGATTGTCTAGATGGGCGTAGAGAATTTATTAAATATATATTAATATTATATTAAATTTTCTACTTTGGTGTTCTAAGCATTTTTCATAAATAGGGTCTTGGGTTATAATTGAAAATCACACCGTAAACTGAAGTTTTCTCTCTATATTATCGGCGTATTTTGTGAGTATTTAGATATCTTGAGCGTTGCTATACGATGCAAGTTCGCTCAAATATTATATCCAAACATTCCAAGATCTTTCTTTCTTTTGAGGTAAGGATAGTAAGGGATTTTAAGGGTTATTATATTTTTTAGTTTCAAATTTTTTGAACCTTCAAAATTCGGAAAAATTTGAAATGATATTTTGATGAGTTTTAGAGATTTTGTCCAAAAATAGCGATTTTTGGATGTATAGATTAGAGTTATGGATTTTATGAGAAAAGACTTATTTAAAAGTAACCGCTTATAACTCCTTGTGATTAACGCCAAAATTGATGAAATTTTTATTGGGAGTACATCTATATAATATCAGTATACCGTGTAAATTTCAGAAGTTTTGGATAAAAGTACAATTTATGATAAATGTTTAAATATTCGGTGGTTTTGGCCATGTGAAAAAATAGTAAATGAATTTTAAAATTCCGAGAAAATATATATTTAATATGGGACTATGTTATGCTAAATCCCAGAAAAAGAAATATTTTGGAACTGATTTGGTATTTTCATGAAAATATTCTAGTTATAAGTAAATGAATTAAATATGTTATGTGAAGTAAGAAAATTGAAAAATATGATTTATTGGTTTGAGAATCATATATGAGGTATATGCAGATGTTTATGAGGGTTTTGGTTAATGATGATGAAATCTTATGAGTTTGGCATTTTTAGATGATTAAATGCATTAATTATTAAAGTGTAAATAATTGGATTAATTTATTTATAAGTTTAAGAAATGATTAAAATATTATTATAATATTAATAATATTATATTATGAGATTTCTAAGTGATTTATAACATTTGGATTAAGGTGTTATAAATATGGATATGAATTTTATTATGAAACTTTATCTTTTCGTATCGAGGTTTTATTAAAACGCGTACTCACGGTACTATGTACGAATAACTGAAGTACTTATTCACGACAAATTGGTTTCTTCTTTGACCAAATTATCGTTGATTTATGAATCTTACTCTTGAAATTAAAACCATGTTTGATTATATTATTTTTATATAACATTCTTATAACCCTAATGATGATATTTTTCTTTGACTTGAGTGTAAAGATGAGTAGATTATTGGTATGATCGTGACTATAGGTTCTCTTTGGCCAGTAGTGCAAAAGTTGAATTGTTGACTGGTATGATCATGACCATTGAATCTACAATTGAATATTTTTAGCTTAAGTGAAAAGGTGAATTGATCAACATGGTTATAATTATTGTTATATAACTTCTAAAATGATTATGTATTTCTTTGATATATGAATATCTTTAGCCTGTAGTGCAAAGATGAATTATTGATGAATATCTTTGGCCCGTAGTGCAAAGATGACCTATTGTTGAATATCTTTGGCTCGTAGTGCAAAGATGACCTGTTATTGAATATCTTTGGCTCGTAGTGCAAATATGACTTGTTGTTGAATATCTTTGGCATGTAGTGCAAAGATGAACTGTTGATGAATATCTTTGGTCGTGGTGCAAAGATGAATTTATTAGTATGATTATGAACAGGAACTATGATTTGGTATAACCATGATCTTTGATGTTTCGAGTAAAGGCAGTGATAAAATTATCTTCGTTACGGATAAGAAGAGAATTTAGAACTACAATTATGATTATGAGTTATACATGTGATTGTGGGCGAGAATTGTTGATTGATGTTACGAGGATAAAACATTGTTGGTGGACTTTTAACATAGAAGATAATAGATTTTATGGTCTATTTGACTCTTTTAATGGATTGCTCATTCATTTTGCAACTATGGTTGAAAAGTTTTATCATCTACCATATGTTCTAAATCTACGATTTATTCTTGATGAAGACTATTGATAATTTATTTATCTTTAGTCATAATATTCTTTACTGAGCTAGTTGTGCTCACCCATTTGTTTCACAATTCCTTTCAGGTAATAAAAGTGTAGCTGGGTCAAGCGGAGGATAGCGAGGGAATAGAATGGTGGTCTATAGATGTTGAGGGTGAGGTGAATTTAACTTGGAAGGGTGTTTTACCACTATCATACAAGATGTCTAATGACATACAACCTCGTGTCATCATAAGACATGGTTGTGCTCATCCACTTGCTGTGTAACAACCCCAAAATAGGTCCATTCCATCCAACCCATTCTGAGTCGCCAAATACATGGTACGAAAAACAACTACAACTTTATTACAACAATTGTCGTGCAAAATACAACAACACATATGCTGTGAGTTTGGATACAAATATATACCAATCAGTAGCATCGTCACAATGACACCTTACATAAAGGTATAGTCAAAAACTGCTTTTAGAAATTAGAATCTTTGGGAAGTGCTCAAGAAAACCTTCGTATACGGAGGCCATGCTTTTAGGTTATGGTAGATATCATATGGCCACAGAATTATCCTTGGTTGACCCAATAGACCCCAAAGAAAAACGAGAAGATTACTATCATATTCTTCCCAATGGTGAGTCTTCTCTTGACATATCATTATCTCCACTGTCTCTAATTGGGTATTATACTCCAAACAAACACCAAGATTATATAGGTAGTGCTTGTAAATATACTCAGCAAGTGGATGTGCACAACCTTGTCTTATGATAACACGAGTTTGTATGTCATTAGACATCTTGTATGGTAGTGACAAAACACCCTTCCAAAGTTAAATTCACCTCACCCTCAACAACTATAGACCACCACTCTATTCCCTCGCTATCCCCGCTTTCTACCCAAATTTACACTTTTATTATTACGAAGGAATTGTGAAACAAAGGGTGAGCACTGACTAGCTCGATAAAGAATATTATGACTAAAGATAAATAAATTATCAATAGTCTTCATCGATGTAAATCGTAGATTTAGAACATATGGTAGATGATAAAACTTTTCAACCATAGTTGCGAGTGAATGAAGCGATCCATTAGGAGAGTCGAATAGACTATAAAGTCTATTGTCTTCTCCATGTTAAAAATCCACCAACAATGTTTTATCCTGTAACATCAATCAACAATTCACATCCACAATCACGTGTATAACTTCATAATCGTAATTGTAGTTCTAAATTCCTTTCCTCATCCAAGACAAAGATAATTTTCATCACTTGTCTTTACCGAAACATCAAAGATCATGGTTATACCAAATCACGCCTCTGCTCATAATCATACTAATAAATTCATCTTTGCACCACGAGCCAAAGATATTCATCAACAGTTCATCTTTACACTACTGAAAGCAAAGATATTCAACAACGGGTCATCTTTGCATTACAAGCCAAAGATATTCATCAATAATTCATCTTTTACACTACAAAGCAAAAGATATTCAACAACGGTCATCTTTGCATTACAAGCCAAAGATATTCATCAATAATTCATCTTTTGCACTACAAAGCAAAGATATTCAACAACAGTCATCTTTGCATTACGAGCAAAAGATATTCATCAATAATTCATCTTTGCACTACAAAGCAAAGATATTCAACAACAGTCGTCATCTTTGCATTACGACGAAAGATATTCATCAATAATTCATCTTTGACTACTGGCTAAAGATATTCAACAACAGATCATGTTCATTTAAACACTGTTCATCTTTTGCTCTACAAAGCCAAAGATATTCTTCGAAATCATTCATCTTTGCATTGGTTTTATCCACGTCCAAAAATACCTCAAAAATAATCATAGTGGTGTAAAATTCAAGAATGATCAAAACATGGATACAATCAAAGCTAGTATCCGAATAGATATTTTAGACGAAAAGAAAATTTTCATTTTTCTATTGAATAGTCCGTATTCGTGAATAGTGTCAGATATCGTGAATAGTCTTATATCGTGAATAGTAACTCAAACACCAAAAGATAGAAATTCCACAAAAAAATCATCTTCACGCTTCATGAATAGTACTACGTGAATAGTAACTCGTGAATAGTAACTCATGAATAGTAACTTTCGTGAATAAGAACTCATGAATAAGTAACCCGAGCATGAAAAAGTTCCAAATTTGATAAAAGTTCCAACCAATATTTCAAAGATAATGATATTGAAGAAATAATATCATCCGAGAAGAAAATAACATCCCTTACCTCGAAAAGACAAGTGACTTCTAGTTGAAACACCTGATATATATAGTCTTTGGGAACTTGCACTAATCTAACAATACTCAAAGTATACTCAAAATACTCACAAGAATACGCTCGATAATATAGAGAGAAAAGAGAAAAAACTTTTTTGTGTGATTTTCAATTCTAACTAAATTTCTATTTATAGGAAAATGTTAAGACGCAAGCAGCGGACTTGACCAGTAACTTTGATGGCTTTACACTACTACTATTCCACCCACCAAAAATCAGTCATCTTCCCAACAACCAAGAGTGGGGCCCACTCAATTCTAGAATTTTCCACCAAAACCTAATTTCCGAATCGATTACCTCTTAAAATTCATAACAAATCATACGTTCATTTTTAACGGTTCAAAATTGGTGGACATATACTCAACTTATATATGTATAACATATCCAAAAATTACAACGATCCAACTATCGGATCAAAATTTATAACTCATGCAATATAGTGAAGAACACTTGATTTTTCGGACTATTAGTCCTTGGACGAGCTTTCATTCAAAATTTCACCACGAAATATCTACAAAGAATTTTTTGGGTGATTCAAATTTCTCTGATTAGCTTACTTCTAGGGCTTTCTTTTGATATATGGCTCATCTCTTAACTCATTATACACAAAGAGTTATGGATTTTACAAAATTAAGTAATAAACTAATTTTTCCGAAAATCCCATATTTTGTTCTCCATTTAAACAAAATACCGATAAAACACCTCATCATTAATTCCTTCACTTATAAATACATAAATAAATCCATCATTTATATCCACATCAAATAAATATTTTCTTATCATATAAATCAATAACTAATTATTCACAAATAATATTACGTAATCACGATAATGACAACCAGTGCGGTTCCTCAGAAAGAGGGGCTTTCAATAAGAATTTCTCCTCTTATGGCTCGCAATTAGGTGACCAAACCTCTCCTTGATGAAACTTTCTAGACATTGCCAATAATGCTATCTAATAATATTATTCAAATAATATGAATTATTGATCGATAATGGGAAATAATGCATGCGAATGAACAACAATAATATAAAGTATCAACACAAGAATTATTGAATCAATAAAATAAAATATTGAGCGATAATTCTCGTAACAATTATTGAGTAGTGCCTTCTCACGTAAGAATCAATAATTGAAAAAATATTGCAATACCGTCTGGTGTCTTCTTTGTGCAACAACGCCGTATTACTTTACTTTACCAACCGTATTCCAACGATTGTTAATGATAATAACTACGCCAGTTATTTATAAAAACTCAAACTTGTCGTTTTCTTCATTCGACGATTATTTTGTTATGGGGCCCACAAATAAGCTACTTGTTTGTCATTCTGAATATTCCCCTACGGAAAGAATATTCCACGACCAAACGAATATTCCCAAACAACAATGAATATTTTATAACCACTTGTGTATTTTGAAAAAATTCATATATCACCCTTAACTTTAACTTTTATCAATTTAACCATTTACCTGAATAGTAATTATAAGAAAAATTGAATACTTTTATTTCATAAAATTTGGGGTCTTACAATCTCCCCTCTTATGAAATTTAAGTCCCAAAATTCGTACACAGTATTTCAAAGAGTTGAGAATACCTTGTTTTCATTTCGATTCTATCTCCCACTGTCATCATGATTTCTCCATTGCTCATCTCACCAGTATTTCGAGATATCATTCTAGAATCTGACTTCAAAACAAGGGTTAATTTAACAAATTAACATATCACATAATATCCCGATATTATGGTGACCAACAAATAAGCTTAGGTAGGACACACTTTAGCGAAGGATTTACACATCTCTCCCTCTGGTTCTATTCCCCGATCTCCGGAGATCATATCCCTAAGCTCGATACCAAATGTAACAACCCCAAAATAGGTCCATTCCATCCAACCCATTCTCGAGTCGCCAAATACATGGTACGAAAAACAACTACAACTTTATTACAACAATTGTCGTGCAAAATACAACAACACATATCTTTGTGAGTTTGGATACAAATATATACCAATCAGTAGACGTCACAATGACACCTTACATAAAGGTATAGTCAAAAAGCTGTTTTAGAAATTAGAATCTTTGGGAAGTGCTCAAGAAAACCTTCGCATACATGGGAGGCCATGCTTTTAGGTTATGGTAGATATCATATGGCCACGAAATTATCCTTGGTTGACCCTAATAGACCCCAAAAGAAAACGAGAGATTACTATCATATTCTTCCCAATGGTGAGTCTTCTCTTGACATATCATTATCTCCACCGCTCTAATTGGGTATTATACTCCAAACAAACACCAAGATTATATAGGTAGTGCTTGTAAATATACTCGACAAGTGGATGTGCACAACCTTGTCTTATGATAACACGAGTTTGTATGTCATTAGACATCTTGTATGGTAGTGACAAAACACCCTTCCAAAGTTAAATTCACCTCACCCTCAACAACTATAGACCACCACTCTATTCCTCGCATTCCATCCCCGCTCTACCCAAATTACACTTTTATTACACGAAAGGAATTGTGAAACAAAAGGGTGAAACACAACTAGCTCGATAAAGAATATTATGACTAAAGATAAATAAATTATCAATAGTCTTCATCCGGTAATAAATCGAGATTTAGAACATATGGTAGATGATAAAACTTTTCAACCATAGTTGCGGTGGAATGAAGCGATCCATTAGGAGAGTCGAATAGACTATAAAGTCTATTGTCTTCTCCATGTTAAAAATCCACCAACAATGTTTTATCCACTGTAACATCAATCAACAATTCCACATCCACAATCACGTGTATAACTTCATAATCGTAATTGTAGTTCTAAATTCCTTTCTCATCCAAGACAAAGATAATTTTCATCACTTGTCTTTACCCGAAACATCAAAGATCATGGTTATACCAAATCACGCCCTCACTTAATAATCATACTAATAAATTCATCTTTGCACCACGAGCCAAGATATTCATCAACAGATTCATCTTTACACTACGGGCTAAAGATATTCAACAACGGGTCATCTTTGCATTCTGAAGCCAAAGATATTCATCAATAATTCATCTTTTGCACTACAAAGCTAAAGATATTCAACAACGGTCATCTTTTGCATTCTGAGCCAAAGATATTCATCAATAATTCATCTTTGCACTACAAATTAAAGATATTCAACAACAGTCATCTTTGCATTCTGAGCAAAAGATATTCATCAATAATTCATCTTTGCACTCTGGTAAAAGATATTCAACAACAGTCATCTTTGCATTCTGACGAAAAAGATATTCATCAATAATTCATCTTTTGACTACCAAATAAAGATATTCAACAACGAGATCATGTTCATTTAAACACTGTTCATCTTTGCACTCTGAGGCCAAAGATATTCTTGAAAATCATTCATCTTTGCATTGGTTTTATCCACGTCCAAAAATACCTCAAAAATAATCATAGTGGTGTAAAATTCAAGAATGATCAAAACATGGATACAATCAAAGCTAGTATCCGAATAGATATTTTAGACGAAAAGAAAAATTTTCATTTTTAAATGAATAGTCTTAGTATTAAATGAATAGTCTTGAAGTATCGTGAATAGTCTTGGATATCGTGAATAGTAACTCAAACACCAAAAGATAGAAATTCCACAAAAAACATCTTCACGCTTCATGAATAGTACTAAGTGAATAGTAACTCGTGAATAGTAACTCATGAATAGTAACTCGTGAATAGTAACTCATGAATAGTAACCCCAGACATGAAAAAGTTCCAAATTTGATAAAAGTTCCAACCAATATTTCAAAGATAATGATATTGAAGAAATAATATCATCGAGAAAAAAATAACATCCCTTACCTCGAAAGGCGGTGACTTCTAGTTGAAACACCGGATATAGTCTTTGAAGGAAACTTGCAATGCCTAACAATACTCAAAGTATACTCAAAATACTCACAAGAATACGCTCGATAATATAGAGAGAAAAGAGAAAACTTGTTTACGGTGTGATTTTCAATTCTAACTTAGCCCTCTATTTATAGGAAAATGTTAAGCAGCAGCAAGCGAGACTTGACACAGAACTTTGATGGCTTTACACTACTACTATTCCACCCACCAAAAATCAGTCATCTTCCCCAACAACCAAGAGTGGGGCCCTCTCAATTCTAGAATTTTCCACCAAAAACCTAATTTCCGATCAGTTACCTCTTAAAATTCATAACAAATCATCGTTCATTTTAACGGTTCAAAATTGGTGGACATATACTCAACTTATATATGTATAACATATCCAAAAATTACAACGATCCAGCAGTCGGATCAAAATTTATAACTCATGCAATATAGCTTTTGAGAACAACGATTTTTCGGACTATTAGTCCTTCGGACCGATTTCATTCAAAATTTCACCACGAAATATCTACAAAGAATTTTTTGGGTGATTCAAATTTCTCTGATTAGCTTACTTCTTCTAGGGCTTTCTTTTGATATATGGCTCATCTCTTAACTCATTATACACAAAGAGTTATGGATTTTACAAAATTAAGTAATAAACTAATTTTTACGAAAATCCCATATTTTGTTCTCCATTTAAACAAATCTTGATAAAACACCTCATCATTAATTCCTTCACTTATAAATACATAAATAAATCCATCATTTATATCCACATCAAATAAATATTTTCTTATCATATAAATCAATAACTAATTATTCACAAATAATATTACGAGAATCACGATAATGACAACCGAGGCGGTTCCGGGGAAAGAGGGGCTTTCAATAAGAATTTCTCCTTCTTGGCTCGCATGATTAGGTGACCAAACCTCTCCTTGACGAACTTTCTAGACATTGCCAAATAATGCTATCTAATAATATTATTCAAATAATATGAATTATTGATCGATAATGGGAAATCTTGTGCGTGATAATTATTGAACAACAATAATATATAAGTATCAACACAATGAATTATTGAATCAATAAAATAAAATATTGAGCGATAATTCTTTGTAACAATTATTGAGTAGTGCCTTCTCACGTAAGAATCAATAATTGAAAAAATCTTGTCTTAATCTGGTAATATCTTCTTTGTGCAACAAATAGCGTATTACTTTACTTTACCAACCGGTATTCAACGATGTTAATTGATAACAACTCTGTAGTTATTTATAAAAACTTCGAACTTGTCGTTTTCTTCATTCGACGAGTTATTTTGTTATGGGGGCCACAAAAAATACCTGCTTGTACGTCGTCTGAATATTCCACAAACGGAAAAGAATATTCCACGACCAAACGAATATTCCCAAACAATGATGAATATTTTATAACCACTTGTGTATTTTGAAAAAATTCATATATCACCTTATAACTTTAACTTTTATCAATTTAACCATTTCTTGAATAGTAATTATAAGAAAAATTGAATACTTTTATTTCATAAAATTTGGGGTCTTACAATCTCCCTCCTTATGAAATTTCGTCCCAAAAATTCGTGCACAGTATTTCAAAGAGTTGAGAATACCTTGTTTTCATTTCGATTCTATCTCCCCTCATCATGATTTCTCCATTTTTCATCTCTCACTCATATTTGAGATATCATTCTAGAATACTGACTTCAAAACAAGGGTTAATTTAACAAATTAACATATCACATAATATCCCGATATTATAGTGACCAACAAAAATAAGCTTAGGTAGGACACACTAGCGAAGGATTTACACATCTCTCCTCTCTGTTCTATTCCGATCTCATGGCCAGAGATCATATCCTAAGCTACGATACCAAATGTAACAACCCCAAAATAGGTCCATTCCATCCAACCCATTCGAAGTAGCCAAATACATGATACGAAAAACAACTACAACTTTATTACAACAATTGTCGTGCAAAATACAACAACACATATCTTTGTGAGTTTGGATACAAATATATACCAATCTGTGACGTCACAATGACACCTTACATAAAGGTATAGTCAAAAGCTGTTTTAAAATTAGAATCTTTGGGAAGTGCTCAAGAAAACCTTCGTACGTGGGAGGCCATGCTTTTAGGTTATGGTAGATATCATATGGCCACAGAAATTATCCTTGGTTGACCTGATAGACCCCAAAGAAAAAAAGAAAGATTACTATCATATTCTTCCCATGGTGAGTCTTCTCTTGACATATCATTATCTCCACTGTCTCTAATTGGGTATTATACTCCAAACAAACACCAAGATTATATAGGTAGTGCTTGTAAATATACTCACCGTGAAGTGGATGTGCACAACCTTGTCTTATGATAACACGAGTTTGTATGTCATTAGACATCTTGTATGGTAGTGACAAAACACCCTTCCAAAGTTAAATTCACCTCACCTCAACAACTATAGACCACCACTCTATTCCTCCTCGTATCCCTCGCTTACTGCCAACTACACTTTTATTACACGAAGGAATTGTGAAACAAAAGGGTGAAACCTGACTAGCTCGATAAAGAATATTATGACTAAAGATAAATAAATTATCAATAGTCTTCATCGGTAATAAATCGGAGATTTAGAACATATGGTAGATGATAAAACTTTTCAACCATAGTTGCGGTGAATGAAGCGATCCATTAGGAGAGTCGAATAGTATAAAATTCATTGTCTTCTCCGTGTTAAAAATCCACCAACAATGTTTTATCCTGTAACATCAATCAACAATTCCACATCACAATCACGTGTATAACTTCATAATCGTAATTGTAGTTCTAAATTCCTTTCCTCATCCAAGACAAAGATAATTTTCATCACTTGTCTTTACTGAAACATCAAAGATCATGGTTATACCAAATCACAGTTCTGTTCATAATCATACTAATAAATTCATCTTTTTACCACGAGCCAAAGATATTCATCAACAGTTCATCTTTACACTACTGAAGCTAAAGATATTCAACAACGGGTCATCTTTGCATTCTGAGCGAAAGATATTCATCAATAATTCATCTTTGCACTACAAAGCTAAAGATATTCAACAACGGTCATCTTTGCATTCTGAAGCCAAAGATATTCATCAATAATTCATCTTTGCACTACGGTAAAGATATTCAACAACAATTCATCTTTGCATTACGAGCAAAAGATATTCATCAATAATTCATCTTTGCACTTCTGAAATTTAAAGATATTCAACAACAGTCGTCATTTTTGCATTACGAGCAAAAGATATTCATCAATAATTCATCTTTTACCTTCTTAAAGATATTCAACAACAGATCATGTTCATTTAAACACTGTTCATCTTTTACTCTGAGGCCAAAGATATTCTTGAAAATCATTCATCTTTGCATTGGTTTTATCCACGTCCAAAATACCTCAAAAATAATCATAGTGGTGTAAAATTCAAGAATGATCAAAACATGGATACAATCAAAGCTAGTATCCGGAATAGATATTTTAGATGAAAAGAAAAATTTTCATTTTTCTATGAATAGTCTTGAAATATTCGTGAATAGTCTTGGTATCGTGAATAATCATAGTATCGTGAATAGTAACTCAAACACCAAAAGATAGAAATTCCACAAAAAAACATCTTCACGCTTCATGAATAGTACTTTCGTGAATAGTAACTCGTGAATAGTAACTCATGAATAGTAACTTCGTGAATAGTAACTCATGAATAATAACCCCAGACATGAAAAAGTTCCAAATTTGATAAAAAGTTCAACCAATATTTCAAGATAATGATATTGAAGAAATAATATCATCTACGAGAAGAAAAAAATAACATCCCTTACCTCGAAGACATGATGCTTCTAGTTGAAACAGGATATAGTCTTTGAAGGAAACTTGCACGTCTAACAATACTCAAAGTATACTCAAAATACTCACAAGAATACGCTCGATAATATAGAGAGAAAGAGAAAAACTTGTTTTACGGTGTGATTTTCAATTCTAACTTAGCCTCTATTTATAGGAAAATGTTATGCACGCAAGAAGCGGACTTGACTTTTTGTAACTTTGATGGCTTTACACCTACTATTCCACCCACCAAAATCAGTCATCTTCCCCAACAACCAAGAGTGGGGCCCACTCAATTCTAGAATTTTCCACCAAAACCTAATTTAGAATCAGTTACCTCTTAAAATTCATAACAAATCATATGTTCATTTTAACGGTTCAAAATTGGTGGACATATACTCAACTTATATATGTATAACATATCCAAAAATTACAACGATCCAACAATTGGGATCAAAATTTATAACTCATGCAATATAATTTGAAAACAACGATTTTTTGGACTATTAGTCCTTGGACCGATTTCATTCAAAATTTCACCACGAAATATCTACAAAAGAATTTTTTGGGTGATTCAAATTTCTCTGATTAGCTTACTTCTAGGGCTTTCTTTTGATATATGGCTCATCTCTTAACTCATTATACACAAAGAGTTATGGATTTTACAAAATTAAGTAATAAACTAATTTTTACGAAAATCCCATATTTTGTTCTCCATTTCGACAAATCTTGATAAAACACCTCATCATTAATTCCTTCACTTATAAATACATAAATAAATCCATCATTTATATCCACATCAAATAAATATTTTCTTATCATATAAATCAATAACTAATTATTCACAAATAATATTACGAAATCACGATAATAATGACGAGTAGGTTCCGGAAAGAGGGGCTTTCGATAAGAATTTCTCCTTCTTGGCGGCGCAATTAGGTGACCAAACCTCTCCTTGTGAGAACTTCTAGACATTGCCAATAATGCTATCTAATAATATTATTCAAATAATATGAATTATTGATCGATAATGGGAAATCTTTGTGCGTGATGAACAACAATAATATAAAAAAATATCAACACAACAATTATTGAATCAATAAAATAAAATATTGAGCAGTAATTACTTTGTAACAATTATTGAGTAGTGCCTTCTCACGTAAGAATCAATAATTGAAAAAATCTTATCTTGTCTGGGTATCTTCTCTAATGTGCAACAGCGCGTATTATTTTACTTTACCAATGGGTATTCCAGCGATGTTACTTAATATGACTACGGCAAGTTATTTATAAAAACTCAAACTTGTCGTTTTTCTTCATTCGACGATTATTTTTGTTATAGGGCCCACAAATATTTGCTACGTAAATGCGAATATTCCCAAGCGGAAAAGAATATTCCACGACCAAACGAATATTCCCAAACAATGATGAATATTTTATAACCACATGTATTTTGAAAAAATTCATATATCACCCTTAACTTTAACTTTTATCAATTTAACCATTTACTGAATAGTAATTATAAGAAAAATTGAATACTTTTATTTCATAAAATTTGGGGTCTTACATGCTGAGTATATTTACAAGCACTACCTATATAATCTTGGTGTTTGTTTGGAGTATAATACCCAATTAGAGACAGTGGAGATAATGATATGTCAAGAGAAGACTCACCATTGGGAAGAATATGATAATAATCTTCTCATTTTCTTTGGGGTCTATTGGGTCAACCAAGGATAATTACGTGGCCATATGATATCTACCATAACCTAAAAGCACGACCTCCACATGTATGAAGGTTTCTTGAGCACTTCCCAAAGATTCTAATTTCTAAAACAGGTTTTTGACTATACCTTTATGTAAGGTATCATTGTGACGTGCTATAGTTGGTATATATTTGTATCCAAACTCACAGCATATGTTTTGTTGTATTTTGCACGATAATTGTTGTAATAAAGTTGTAGTTGTTTTCCGTACCATATATTTGGCGACTCAGAATGGGTTGGATGGAATGGACCTATTTTGGGGTCGTTACATTTGGTATCAGAGCTATAAGTAAAGAGCCCCGAGCCTCTCGCTGGTGACTTCCTGTTGATGGGGGATGCACCGAAGCCAGACTCTCCGTAGGAGACGCCGTTCTGCGGTGGCAAACTGATAGGTACCAATGTGAGGTGCTGTCCACTGATGGGACATTTGTCAAATTTTGTAAGACCCCAAATTTTATGAAATAAAAGTATTCAATTTTTCTTATAATTACTATTCAGTAAATGGTTAAATTGATAAAAGTTAAAGTTAAGGGTGATATATGAATTTTTTCAAAATACATGCAAGTGGTTATAAAATATTCATTGTTGTCGGGAATATTCGTTTGTCGTGGAATATTCTTTCACGTCGGGAATATTCGAATACGTCAGTAGCCATTCAGGGGCCCCTATAACAAAATAATCGTCGAATGAAGAAAAACGACAAGTTTGAGTTTTTATAAATAACTTGGCGTAGAATTATATCTTTATTAACACTTGCTGGAATACCCTATTGGTTGGTAAAGTAAAGTAATGCGCGTTGTTGCACAAGAAGACACCAGATTGACAAGATTTTTTTCAATTATTGATTCTTACGTGAGAAGGCACTACTCAATAATTGTTACAAGAATTATCGCTCAATATTTTATTTTATTGATTCAATAATTGCTGTGTTGATACTTTATATTATTGTTGTTCACTGCACAGTATTTCCCATTATCAGATCAATAATTCATATTATTTGAATAATATTATTAGATAGCATTATTGGCAATGTCTAGAAAGTTCTCACAAGGAGAGGTTTGATCACCTAATTAAGGCCAAGAAGGAGAAATTCTTATTGAAAGCCCCTCTTCCGAACCTGCTCGTTGTCATTATCGTGATTCTGTAATATTATTTGTGAATAATTAGTTATTGATTTATATGATAAGAAAATATTTATTTGATGTGGATATAAATGATGGATTTATTTATGTATTTATAAGTGAAGGAATTAATGATGAGGTGTTTTATCAAGATTTGTTTAAATGGAGAACAAAATATGGGATTTTCGTAAAAATTAGTTTATTACTTAATTTTGTAAAATCCATAACTCTTTGTGTATAATGAGTTAAGAGATGAGCCATATATCAAAAGAAAGCCCTAGAAGTAAGCTAATCAGAGAAATTTGAATCACCCAAAAAATTCTTTGTAGATATTTCGTGGTGAAATTTTGAATGAAATCGTCCGAATGATTTAATAGTCCAAAAATCGTTGTTCTTCAAATTTATATTGCATGAGTTATAAATTTTGATCCGACCGTTGATCGTTGTAATTTTGGATATGTTATACATATATAAGTTGAGTATATGTCCACCAATTTTGAACCGTTAAAAATGAACGTATGATTTGTTATGAATTTTAAGAGGTAACTGATTTGAAAATTAGGTTTTGGTGGAAAATTCTAGAATTGAGTGGGCCCCACTCTTGGTTGTTGGGGAAGATGACTGATTTTTGGTGGGTGGAATAAGAGCGGTAAAGCCATCAAAGTTACAGTCAAGTCTGCTTTGGCCATACTAACATTTTCCTATAAATAAATAGGGCTAAGTTAGAATTGAAAATCACACCGTAAAACAAGTTTTCTCTTTCTCTCTATATTATCGAGCGTATTCTTGTGAGTATTTTGAGTATACTTTGAGTATTGTTAGATTCGCAAAAGTTCCCTTCAAAGACTATATCCTGTTTCAACTAGAAGTATCATTTTCGAGGTAAGGATGTTATTTTCTTCTCGATGATATTATTTCTTCAATATCATTATCTTTGAAATATTGGTTGAACTTTTATCAAATTTGGAACTTTTTCATGTCTGGGTTACTATTCATGAGTTACTATTCACGAAAGTTACTATTCATGAGTTACTATTCACGAGTTACTATTCACGAGTACTATTCATGAAGCGTGAAGATGTTTTTTTGTGGAATTTCTATCTTTTGGTGTCTGAGTTACTTATTCATGATACTGCACTATTCACGAATCATGACTATTCAATTTAAAAATGAAAATTTTTCTTTTTCGCCTAAAATATCTATTCTCGATACTAGCTTTGATTGTATCCATGTTTTGATCATTCTTGAATTTTACACCACTATGATTATTTTTGAGGTATTTTTGGACGTGGATAAAACCAATGCAAAGATGAATGATTTCTGAAGAATATCTTTGGCCCGTAGTGCAAAAGATGAACAGTGTTTAAAATGAACATGATCTCATTGTTGAATATCTTTAAATTTCTCAGAGTGCAAAGATGAATTATTGATGAATATCTTTTGCTCGTAATGCAAAGATGACTTCGTTGTTGAATATCTTTAAATTAGAAGGTGCAAAGATGAATTATCGATGAATATCTTTTATGCTCGTAATGCAAAGATGACTGTTGTTGTTGAATATCTTTAGCCTTTAGAGTGCAAAGATGAATTATTGATGAATATCTTTTGCTCGTAATGCAAAGATGACTGTTGTTGAATATCTTTAAATTTGTAGCAAAGATGAATTATTGATGAATATCTTTGGCTCAGAATGCAAAGATGACCAAGTTGAATATCTTTAGCCAGTAGTGCAAAAGATGAATTATTGATGAATATCTTTGGCTCAGAATGCAAAGATGACTTTGTTGTTGAATATCTTTAAACAGAAAGGCAAAGATGATGAATTATTGATGAATATCTTTGGCTCAGTAATGCAAAAGATGACTTTGTTATCAATATCTTTAAATTTTGTAGTGCAAAAGATGAATTATTGATGAATATCTTTGGCTCGTAATGCAAAGATGAACTGCTTGTTGAATATCTTTACCAGATAGTGTAAAGATGAATCGTTGATGAATATCTTTGGCCGTAGTGCAAAGATAAATTTATTAGTATGATTATGAACAGAAACTGTGATTTGGTATAACCATGATCTTTGATGTTTCGGATAAAGACAAATTGATGAAAATTATTATTTTCATTCCGGATGAGAAGAGGAATTTAGAATCACAATTATGATTATGAAGTTATTCATATGATTGTGGAAAGGAACCGTTGATTGATGTTACAGGATAAAATGTTGTTGGTGGACTTTTAACGTGGAGAAGATAATAGACTTTATGGTCTATTCGACTCTTCTAATGGATCGCTCATTCAACGCAACTATGGTTGAAAAGTTTTATCATCTACCATATGTTCTAAATCTACGATTTATTCTTGATGAAGACTATTGATAATTTATTTATCTTTAGTCATAATATTCTTTATCGAGCTAGTTGTGCTTCACCCTTTTGTTTCACAATTCCTTTCGTGTAATAAAAGTGTAATTTGGGTAGGCGGGGATAAATGAGGGAATAGAGTGGTGGTCTATAGTTGTTGAGGGTGAGGTGAATTTAACTTTGAAGGGTGTTTTGTCACTACCATACAAGATGTCTAATGACATACAAACTCGTGTTATCATAAGACAAGGTTGTGCACATCCACTTTGAGTATATTTACAAGCACTACCTATATAATCTTGGTGTTTGTTTGGAGTATAATACCCAATTAGAGACAGTGGAGATAATGATATGTCAAGAAGAAGACTCACCATTGGGAAGAATATGATAAGAATCTTCTCGCTTTTCTTTGGGGTCTATCAATCAACCAAGGATAATTACAGCGTACCATATGATATCTACCATAACCTAAAAGCATGGCCTCCCACGTATACGAAGGTTTCCTTGAGCACTTCCCAAAGATTCTAATTTCTAAAACAGCTTTTTGACTATACCTTTATGTAAGGTGTCATTGTGACGCATTACACGATTGGTATATATTTGTATCCAAACTCACAAAGATATGTGTTTGTCAGATTTTGCACGACAATTGTTGTAATAAAGTTGTAGTTGTTTTCTGTATCATACGTATTTGGCGACTCGAATGGGTTGGATGGAATGGACCTATTTTGGGATTGTTACATTTGGTATCGAGCTTAGGGATATGATCTCTCGCGGAGATCGGGGAATAGAACTAGGAGGAGAGATGAGTAAATCCTTCGCTAGTGTGTCCTACCTAAGCTTATTTGTTGGTCGATCATAATATCGGGATATTATGTGATATGTTAATTTGTTAAATTAACCCTTGTTTTGAAGTCAGATTCTAGAATGATATCCAAAATACAGGTGAGATGAGTAATGGAGAAATCATGATGATGGGGAGATAGAATGCGAAATGAAAACAAGGTATTCTCAACTCTTTGAAATACCAGTGTACGTAAATTTCGGGGACAAAATTTCATAAGGAGGGAGATCAGAAGACCCCAAATTTTATGAAATAAAAGTATTCAATTTTTCTTATAATTACTATTCAAGAAATGGTTAAATTGATAAAAGTTAAAGTTAAGGGTGATATATGAATTTTTTTCAAAATACACATGTGGTTATAAAATATTCATCATTGTTTGGGAATATTCGTTTGGTCGTGGAATATTCTTTCCGTTGGGGAATATTCGTGCATTTACAATGATAGTCATTTAGGGGCCCTATAACAAAATAACTGTCGAATGAAGAAAACGACAAGTTTGAGTTTTTATAAATAACGGCGTAGTTATTATCAAGTAACACCGCTGGAATACGGTTGGTAAAAGTAAAGTAATACGCTGTTGCGCATAAGAAAGACACTGCAGATTGCATGAGATTTTTTCAATTATTGATTCTTACGTGAGAAGGCACTACTAATAATTGTTACAATAATTATCGCTCAATATTTTATTTTATTGATTCAATAATTGCTTGTGTTGATACTTTATATTATCATTGTTCACATCGCATTGCATGATTTCCCATTATCGGATCAATAATTCATATTATTTGAATAATATTATTAGATAGCATTATTGGCAATGTCTAGAAAGTTCCGTCGAGGAGAGGTTGGTCACCTAATCATGCCACCAAGAAGGAGAAATTCTTATTGAAAGCCCCTCTTTCCGGGAACCGCCGGTCATCATTATCGTGATTCTCAGAATATTATTTGTGAATAATTAGTTATTGATTTATATGATAAGAAAATATTTATTTGATGTGGATATAAATGATGGATTTATTTATGTATTTATAAGTGAAGGAATTAATGATGAGGTGTTTTATCAAGATTTGTCGAAATGGAGAACAAAATATGGGATTTTCGTAAAAATTAGTTTATTACTTAATTTTGTAAAATCCATAACTCTTTGTGTATAATGAGTTAAGAGATGAGCCATATATCAAAAGAAAGCCCTAGAAGTAAGCTAATCAGAAATTTGAATCACCCAAAAAATTCTTTGTAGATATTTCGTGGTGAAATTTTGAATGAAATCGGTCCGAAGGACTAATAGTCCAAAAATCGTTGTTCTTCAAATATATTGCATGAGTTATAAATTTTGATCCGACCGCTGGATCGTTGTAATTTTTGGATATGTTATACATATATAAGTTGAGTATATGTCCACCAATTTTGAACCGTTAAAAATGAACATATGATTTGTTATGAATTTTAAGAGGTAACCGATTCTAAATTAGGTTTTGGTGGAAAATTCTAGAATTGAGTGGGCCCCACTCTTGGTTGTTGGGGAAGATGACTGATTTTTGGTGGGTGGAATAGTAGCGAGGTAAAGCCATCGAAGTTACTGTGTCAAGTCCGCTTTGCAGTGCTAACATTTTCCTATAAATAGAGGGCTGTTAGAATTGAAAATCACACCGTAAACAAGTTTTCTCTTTCTCTCTATATTATCGAGCGTATTCTTGTGAGTATTTTGAGTATACTTTGAGTATTGTTAGACGGTGCAAGTTCCTTTCAAAGACTATATCCGGTGTTTCAACTAGAAGTCTCATCTCTTCGAGGTAAGGGGATGTTATTTTCTTCTCGGATGATATTATTTCTTCAATATCATTATCTTTGAAATATTGGTTGGAACTTTTATCAAATTTGGAACTTTTTCATGCTTCGGGTTACTATTCATGAGTTACTATTCACGAGTTACTATTCATGAGTTACTATTCACGAGTTACTATTCACGAGTACTATTCATGAAGCGTGAAGATGTTTTTTTTAGGAATTTCTATCTTTTGGTGTCGAGTTACTATTCACGATACTAAGACTATTCACGATACTGACACTATTCACGAATACGCAAGACTATTCAATTAAAAAAATGAAAATTTTCTTTTCGTCTAAAATATCTATTCGGATACTAGCTTTGATTGTATCCATGTTTTGATCATTCTTGAATTTTACACCACTATGATTATTTTTGAGGTATTTTTGACGTGGATAAAACCAATGCAAAGATGAATGATTTCCAAAGAATATCTTTGGCTGTAGTCAAAAAGATGAAAAGTGTTTAAATGAATAACGATGATGTTGAATATCTTTAAATGGCCAAGTGAGTGCAAAGATGAATTATTGATGAATATCTTTTGCTCGTAATGCAAAGATGACTGTTTGTTGAATATCTTTAGCCGGTAGTGCAAAGATGAATTATTGATGAATATCTTTGCTCGTAATGCAAAGATGACTGTTGTTGAATATCTTTAAATTTGGTGCAAAAGATGAATTATCGATGAATATCTTTTGCTCGTAATGCAAAGATGACTGTTGTTGAATATCTTTAGCCACATAGTGCAAAGATGAATTATTGATGAATATCTTTGGCTTGTAATGCAAAGATGACCCGTTGTTGAATATCTTTAGCAGAAGTAGTGCAAGATGAATTATCGATGAATATCTTTGGCTCGTAATGCAAAGATGACTGTTGTTGAATATCTTTAGCAGTAGTGCAAAGATGAATTATTGATGAATATCTTTGGCTCGTAATGCAAAGATGACTGTTATTAAATATCTTTGCTTTGTAGTGCAAAGATGAATTATTGATGAATATCTTTGGCTCGTGTCTGCAAAGATGACTGTTGTTGAATATCTTTAGCACAGTAGTGTAAAGATGAATCTGTTGATGAATATCTTTGGCCCGTGGTGCAAAGATGAATTTATTAGTATGATTATGAGAATGTGAACTGTGATTTGGTATAACCATGATCTTTGATGTTTCGGATAAAGACAATGATGAAAATTATCTTCGTTCCGGATGAGAAGAGAGGAATTTAGAATCACAATTATGATTATGAGTTATTCATATGATTGTGGAAAGGAACTGTTGATTGATGTTACAGGATAAAATGTTGTTGGTGGACTTTTTAACGTGGAGAAGATAATAGACTTTATAGTCTATTCGACTCTTCTAATGGATTGCTCATTCCACCGCAACTATGGTTGAAAAGTTTTATCATCTACCATATGTCTAAATCTCCGATTTATTACATCGATGAAGACTATTGATAATTTATTTATCTTTAGTCATAATATTCTTTATCGAGCTAGTTGTTTCACCCTTTTGTTTCACAATTCCTTCGTGTAATAAAAGTGTAGTAATGGGTAGAGCGGGATATAGCGAGGAATAGAGTGGTGGTCTATAGTTGTTGAGGTGAGGTGAATTTAACTTTGGAAGGGTGTTTTGTCACTACCATACAAGATGTCTAATGACATACAAACTCGTGTTATCATAAGACAAGGTTGTGCACATCCACTTGCCGAAAGTATATTTACAAGCACTACCTATATAATCTTGGTGTTTGTTTGGAGTATAATACCCAATTAGAGACAAAGGAGATAATGATATGTCAAGAGAAGACTCACCATTGGGAAGAATATGATAGTAATCTTCTTCTGTTTTTCTTTGGGGTCTATTAGGTCAACCAAGGATAATTCGTGGCCATATGATATCTACCATAACCTAAAAGCATGGCCTCCCATGTACGAAGGTTTCTTGAGCACTTCCCAAAGATTCTAATTTCTAAAATGCTTTTTACTATACCTTTATGTAAGGTGTCATTGTGACGCATTCACAATTGGTATATATTTGTATCCAAACTCACAAAGATATATGTTGTTGTATTTTTTTGCACGACAATTGTTGTAATAAAGTTGTAGTTGTTTTCTGTACCATGTATTTGGCGACTCGAATGGGTTGGATGGAATGGACCTATTTTGGGGTTGTTACAAATTTGGTATCGAGCTTAGGATATGATCTCCCAGCGAGATCGGATTAGAACTGGGGAGAGAGATGAGTAAATCCTTCGCTAAAGTGTGTCCTACCTAAGCTTATTTGTTGGTCACCATAATATCGGGATATTATGTGATATGTTAATTTGTTAAATTAACCCTTGTTTTGAAGTCAGATTCTAGAATGATATCCGAAAATACGAGAGATGAGCAATGGAGAAATCATGATGACAGGGAGATAGAATCAAATAAATGCAAGGTATTCTCAACTCTTTGAAATACTGTGCACGTAAATTTGTGGACGAAATTTCATAAGGAGGGAGATTATGAAGGCCCCAATTTTATGAAATAAAAGTATTCAATTTTTCTTATAATTACTATTCAGTAAATGGTTAAATTGATAAAAGTTAAAGCGAGGTACCCTCACCTTTTTGAAACACCAGGTACGTACGTCAATTTCGAGGACGAAATTTCATAAGGAGGGGAGGTTGTAAGACCCTAGCTTTTTATAAATAAAATTAAATTTTCTCTATTTATTATCTTGAAATAATAAGCAGTTAATTTGATATAATATTTTGGTTATGGGCGAAATGTGCAAATTTTACAAAATAAGCAAGTGGTTGAAAAATATTCATTTCTGTCGGGAAATATTCATTTGGTCGTGGAATATTCGTACGACGGCGCAGCCATTTGTGGACCCCATAACGAAAAATGGTTGAATGAAGGAAAACGACAAAGTATGAGTTTTATAAATAACAGTAGTTGTTACCAAGTAACACCGCTGGAATACCCGATGGTTAAAAATACGAAGAATATGTGTGATCAGCATAAAGCACACCAGATTGTTATGATTTTTGAATTATTGATCCTTACGTGAAGAAGGCACTACTCAATAATTGTTATAGTAATTCTTTCGCTCAATATTATATTTTATTAATTCAATAATTGTTGCGTTGATATTTGATATTATTGTTGTTTCAATAATTGTCATTGCACAGTATTTCTCATTATCATATCAAAAATTTATATTATTTGAATAATATTATTAAATAACATTATTGGCAATGTCTAGAAAGTTCTGTCTAAGGAGAGGTTTGGTCACCTAATTGCGCCACAGATGAGGAAAAAATCCTTATTGAAAAACCCTCTTTCCGGGAACTTTTTCAATGTTATTATTGTGATTCTCGTAATATTATTTGTGAATAATTAATTATTGATAAGGAAATATTTATTTGATGCGGATATAAATGATAGATTTATTTATTTTATGTGTTTATAATTGAAGAATTAATGTTGAGGTGTTTTATCAATTATTTTGCTTTGAATGGAGGTATTAAAAAATCAAATAAGTATTTTTACGATATATTGCGTGAGTTATAATTTTTAATCCGACCGTTGGATCGTTGTGATTTTTGGATATATTATACATATATAAGTTGAGTATATGTCCACAAATTTTGAACCGTTAAAAATGAACGAATGATTTGTTATGAATTTTAAGAGGTGACTGATTCGAGAATTAGGGTTATAAATGATTTTGGTGGAAAATTCTAGAATTGAGTGGGCCCTACTTGTGGTTGGTGATGAAATGTACTGAATTTTATTTCAAATGTGGTGGGTGGCAATAGTAGCAGGTAAAGCAATCAGGTAGCAGGTCAAGTCTGCTTCGGCGGGCTAACATTTTCCTATAAATAGATGGCTAAGTTAGAATTGAAAATCACACCAGAAACATAAGCTTTCTCTCTTTCTCTCTCTATATTATCTAGCGTATTTTGTGAGTATTTAGATACTTTGAGGGTTGCTATTCAGTACAAGTTTCATTCAGCATCACAATCCGACCTTTCATTTCGAAGTACTGTTTCTTTGAGGTAAGTGATGTTATTTTCTTCTTAAATGATATTATTTTCTTCAATATAATTATGCCGAAATATTGGTTTGAACTTTTTAATCAAATTTGGAACTTTTTGTGTTGGGGTTACTATTCACGTATACTTAAGACTATTCAATTTAAAAATAAAATTTTTTCTTTTTGTCCAAGATGTCTATTATGGTTATTATCTTTGATTGTATCCATGTTTTGATCGTTATTTTTGAATTCTGCTTCACAATTGGTTATTATAAAGTATTTCTGATCTTGGATAAACTGTAACACAAATTCCTAATATTTGTCCTTCTGTCTCACTGGATTTGTTCTCTAAAATATTTTTCATCATCCTCAGTCCTTAATGATGATATTATTGAATATCTTTGGCCTGTAGTGCAAAGATGAATGATTAACTGATGAATATCTTTGGCCCGTAGTGCAAAGATGAACAGGTGTTGAGATGAACATGACCAACTGGTGATACAAAAGAATATCTTTTGTAAAATCCCAAATTTTACGAATAAAGATTTAATTTTCTCGAAATATTTTTTTTATATTATGGTGTGAATTTGAGATAATGTTATATAGTTGTGGGTAGTATTTATAAATTTTGCAAAGTATGCAAGTTATTGTATTATATTCGATTGGTTGGGAATATTCGTTTTAGCGAGGGAATATTCGTACAACCAAACATAATCATTGGTGGACCTCATTAACGAAATTATTATTTGATTGAGAAAACGACAAAAATATTTTTATGAAAATAACGGTGGAAGTTTACCGTTATCTTTGTTGAACTACTCGGTAGTAAAAGTACGATGTAATGTGTGGTTGCTAAGTAGCACACCAGATTGATTATTGATGCTTACGTGAGAAGTCACCCGCTTTTGTTCAATTATTGCTACAAGATGGTTGTTGCATAGTATCTCACGTTATTTGATTCAATTATTGTTGATTGTTACATATATATATATATATAAGTTTTGTTTTATTAGTATTATTAATGTAATAAAACGTAAAACTTTTATATAAAATGAATATTTTATAAAGTTATTCGCTTTATTAGGCTAATAGTAAAATCTTTTATATAAAAAACATAATACTTTTATAAAGTTATCTGCTTTTTTAGACAATAATTAGATTATAATATATTTTTTATATGCGATAGTGTTGTATAATGCTGCGTAGTGTTTTGCATAGTAAAATCTTTTTTATATAAAATGAATACTTTTATAAAATTATTCGTTTTATTAGATTATAAATAGAATATATTATATTTTATTTAAAAGATTTTGCTTTAAATCTGACCGTCCGATTAAAAAGTAAATCAATTTGGACCGCTCATGAATTAGTTACTTATCTGGGTCCATTCTTCTATAAATAGAAGCTCATTCCTTCATTATTTATTACGAATTCACCTGAAACTCTGAGAGAGAAAACTATAGAGAGAAGAAGAAGAAAAGTTCTCGCTACTTCACTACTTCTATATCCAGCTTTCTTCTTTATAAGGTAAGGGGTATTATTTCTTTCATTCATGAAGAGAACTTCATTATTCTATTATTTATTATTCTGTTGGAATAACTCAGATACGCCGGCCTACCCTATACTGGTGAAATTCTTCGTTATAACATTCTTTATTATTCGGTTGGAATATCACATGCAATGCTTTTCGCCATACCTAATTCCGCCTTTATTATTACATTTGGAATATCCTCATCTGCATGCGCTTTTACACCGGACTTTGTTCCGTTATTTATTATTCATTGGAATAACTTTGCTTATGCTCAGTAATCGCATGCGTGGTGATTTCTATTGTTATTCCATTTTTATTATTCATTAGAACATCCAGTCGCTTTGCAAATTTTGCACGACGACCGGTTCCGTAATTTATTATTCTCGTTGGAATAACTTTGTCTGGCGCAAATACCGCATGCGTGGTGATTTCATTGTTATTCCATTCTTTATTATTCTGCTGAATATCCTCGCTAATTATTATTACGCTCGACCGTTCCGTTATTTATTATTCATTGAATAACTTTTATCATCTGGTACTGCATTTAAATGGTGTGACGCCCCCCAAATAGGTATACATCACCCATTCTCGAGTTGTCAATACATGGTACGTAAACAACTACAACTTTATTATTACAACAAAGAAATCGTGAGTTTAAATACAAATATTATCTTCTGATAATATCTATACTCAAATAAATCCTCATCACATTTATCGATACATTATTTTACAAAATGGTGAGGACTACTAAACAACTCTCTCTAGAACCTTCATTCCATACCCCCGACTGCACTCGCTATATTCTCGCCTCCACGAGAAAAATGGAACAAAAAGGAAAAGGGTGAGCTCAACTAGCCCAGTAAAGAATATTATGACTAAGATAATATACAACAAATTATCGTTAGTCTTCAACAGAAAAAAATCTAATAGAATACAATAGACAACAAATTTTAAATCAATATTCGCAGCGGAAATAATAATTCATTAGAAGAGTTAAGTAGAGAATGCAAACTACTATCTTCTATGTATGAATTTAAAAGTTCATCGCTCATCTTTTATCCCCGTAACATCAATCAATATACATCCGAATCAAATATTCATCTTTTTTTACTACAGGGCCAAAGATATTCATCGATTAATCATTGTTCATCTAAACACTGCTCATCTTTGCACTACTACCAAAGATATTCTTCAAAATCATTCATCTTTGCACTACTGTGCCAAAGATATTCAATAATATCATCATTTAAGACCGAGGATGATGAAAATATTTTTAAAGAAACGAATCCAAAGAAATAAAATGACAAGGATTAAGGATTAAGGATTCGTACTTTGTTTTATCCATGTCCAAAAATACCTCAAAATAATCACAAAGGTGTAAAATTCAAGAATGATCAAAACATGGATACAATCAAAGCTAGTATCCGAATAGATATTTTGGACAAAGAGAAATTTCATTTTTCTTGAATAAGGTATCGTGAATAAAGGTCGTATATGTGAATAAGAATCTCATGAATAAGAACTCGTGAATAGTAACTCATGAATAGTAACCCCGAGCATGAAAAAGTTCCAAATTTGATAAAAAGTTCCAACCAATATTTCAAAGATAATGATATTGAAGAAATAATATCATTTGAGAAGAAAATAACATCCCTTACCTCGAAAGATTAAGACTTCTAAATGGAATCTGTATAAGGTTGAAGGAACTTAACTGCCTAACAATACTCGAGTATACTCAAAATACTCACAAGAATACGCCGATAATATAGAGAGAAAAACTTGATTTAAATTGTGATTTTCAATTCTAACCCAAGCACCCTATTTATAGAAAATACTTAGAACACCAAAGCGTAAAATTTAATATAATATTAATATATATATTAAGATTTCTACGCCCACCTTCCTAGATCTGATCTCAAATTCATTATGCACATGTTGTAGCCCACAAAACAAACAAAAAACGTTTTATTATTTAAAATATTTTAAACTTCCAAAATCAATTATTTGAGTTTGAACTTCAATAATTCATAATAAATAGCCCTTCTATCGGAAAATTGAATCTCACGATTTTATAGGAAATTCAATTCTCTACAACTTTACGTAAGAAAGTTTTCCAAATTCCAAATGAAATTGGCCAAAATCCACAAACGGGGATTTTACAAATATAATCAAATTTTAGTCAATAAATAGGGTCCATCGACATGTTTAACATGTTTTAAACATTTATTGCAACAAAAATACTCTTCCTCCTCGTATACTCATATATCCCACATTCGTTGTAAAAAATATCACCATTATTATATTATTAAAATATAATAATATATTTAAAAGAATTATTTTATCGTAAAAAGATAAAATTTCAATTTTCAACAATTGTCACATTAAAATTTTTCTCCATCTATATCCACATAAAATCAATATTTTCCTCATCATATGAATCAATAATTAATTATTCACAAATAATATTACGAATCACAATATTGACAACTTACGCTTCCTGTGAAAGGGGCTTTCCAATAAGAATTTCTTCATCAAGCGCGCAATTAGGTGACCAAACCTCTCCTTAGATGTAACTTTTTAGACATTGCCAATAATGTTATCTAATAATATTATTCGGATAATATGAATTATTGCTTCGATAATAAAAAATAATGTGTAAATGACAATTATTGAAACAACAAAGAATATAAAATATCAACGCTGGCAATTATTAACTAAATAAAATAATCGAATAAAGAATTACTGTAACCATTATTGAGTAATGCCTTCTTACGTAAGAATCAACAATTGGTGCAATACAGGTAATAACTTTCGTGTTTTAACCACCGGGTATTTTAACAAGATTAATTGTGAATAACTACGCCTGTTATTTTTAAACCACTTATATTTGTCGCTTTCTTCATCCAATCGCTTTAGTTATGGGGCCCACACATGGGTCACTGCTGTCGCATTTAATATTCCCCACAAGCGATTTAATATTCCACGACCAAACGAATATTCCCAACAACAATGAATATTTCATAACCACTGCTTATTTTGAAATATTTACGTATTTTACCCCTAACTATCCACATTAATCACATCAACCCTTACTATTTCAAAATAATAAATAGAAAAATTAAATTTCATTAATAATAAGTTGGGGTCTTACAACCTCCCTCCTTATGAAATTTCGTCCTCGAAAATCGACGTGACGTACTGGTGTTTTCAAAAGGTGAGGATACCTCGCTTTCATTTCATTTCCAATTCCTGTGTCATTTCTCTATAAGCATGATTCCTCCACAAAACTTTAACTTGTGGTATGACCTTTCATGCGTAGGACATGCTCCTTCCTATCCAAGATCTTGACAGTACCTCCTCATACATTAAGTCTTCTACTATTTCGTCCGGTTTAATTCTATAACGTGGTTCGGTCTTTCACATATTTACTGAAATACGGATATGAAACACATTATGAACACGAGACATACTTGAGGTAACGCAAGTCTATAGGCTACATTTCCTACTTCGGTCAAGAATTTGAAATGGACCAATAAATCGTGGATTGAGCTTTCCTCTCTTCCCAAATCTTGTAACTCCTTCCATGGAGCAACTCGCAATAATACATGATCCCCTACACTAAATTCCACGTCCTTTCGATGAAGATCCGCATAACTCTTTTTCGATCTTGTCTTGCCGTTTGTATACATTGTCGAATCATTTGGATCTTTTCCGTAGTCATACGTACTCAACTCGGGTCCCAACAAAGGTTGCTTCACCCACCTCGTCCCCAACATACCGGAGAATACACTTTCGTCCATATAATGCTTCAAATGGAGCTACACCTATACTTGCTTCGATAATCATTGTTGTAGGAGAATTCCACCAATGGTAAATACTTATCCCAACCGCCTCAAGTTCAGGACACGAGTCTTAATAAATCTTCAAGAGTTTGAATAGTCCTTTCGATTGTCCATCCGTTTGAGGATGGTATGCCGAATCAATCAGAAAATCCGCGCCCATAGCTTTTTGCAAGCTAACCTAAAATCTTGAAGTGAATCTTGGGTCACGATCCGAAAACTATGGATACAGGCATGCCATGCAACCTCACAATCTCATTCACGTATATACTAAAGAAGACGCTCAAGTGAATAAGTCTCCGATGTCGGCAAAAATGAAGCGGACTTGGTTAATCTATCAACAATAACCCAAATAGCATTGATGCCTGAGAAACCGTAGGTAGGAAGACCCGTGAACGAAATCCATGGTAATGTGTTCCCACTTCCATTTCGAATCTCAAATGGTTGCAACGGACCCTTAGGTACTAGATGCTCCGCTTTTACACGCCGACAAGTTAAACACATCGAGATAAACTTTGCAATCTCTCTCTTCATATTGTTCCACCAAAATGTATGTCAAGATCACGATACATTTTAGTACTTCCGAGATGGATTGCAAATGGTGTATTGTGTGCCTCCATCATAATCTTGTACTTCAAATCGTCAGTCGTTAGAACACAAAGTCTAGAGTGGACTCAAGTATTCCTTCTTCATCAATTCTCGCTCGAATAGCTCCTTCTTATACTTTCTTCTTCATACGATCGACCCGGCCTGCGGGCTTGAAAGCAACCTTAACTTTTCTATTAAAGTTGGCTCTACGCAGATACTTGACATCATCGCACTCGTTCCTCGCATATGATCTTCTACTCAACGCGTCACCTACTACGTTCGCTTTTCCAAGATGGTATTGAATAGTGTGGTCGTAGTCTTTCAATAGCTCGAGCCAACGTCATTGCCGCGTGTTGAGTTCTTTTAAAGTGAAGAAATATTTAAGGCTTTTATGGTCCGAATATATCTCCACTTTCTCCCATATAGATAGTGCCTCCATATCTTTAAGCCTTGGCAACGATCACGCTAACTCTAAATCATGAGTAGGATAATTCCTCTCATACTCTTTTAAGTTGTCATGCGAGGCATAAATATGACTTTCCCACGTTGCATGAGAACACATCCTAACCCTTTGCTCAAGCATCATTTGTAGATAACAAATCCATCCGAACCGATGGTATTGTTAGAACAGTCTTAGAAATAAGTCTCCTCTTAAGCTCTTGGAAACTCTTCTCGCATTCTTCGCTCCAAACAAATTTTGTATCCTTCCGAAGTTAGTGAAGTTAATGGAGTAGCGATTCGAGAAAACCTTCCACGAATCTCCGATAATAACCACTTAAGCCCAAAAAGCTACGTGATCTTGATCCACCGACTTGGTTGCTCCCAACTTTGTATTGCTCAATCTTCACGGGATCCACTGGATACTCCATGTTTTGACACTATTGTGCCCAAGAAATGCTACTTCCTCGCCGAACTCGCATTTCTTTAATTTGGCATATAGTTGGTTTTCACGGCCTTTGGAGTACCAAATTTCAAATGGTGCTCATGATCTTCACGACTTTTGGAATATATAAGGATGTCATCAATAAAGACAACAACGAATCGATCCAAATATTCCTTGAATACTCGGTTCATCATATCCATGAAAGTCAGCGAGGCATTAGTCATCCGAAAGACATGACTAAGAATTCATAATGCCCGTCATCGAGTTCTAAAGGCGCCTTTGAATATCCTCGCCTCTAATCTTGGTGATGATATCCGAATCGAAGATCGATTTTTGAAAAGAATTGTGCCCTCAGCAATCGGTCAAACAAGTCATCAATACGAGGTAGAGGATACCTATTCTTGATGGTGACATGGTTCAATTCCGATAGTCAATACAAAGTCGCATACTCTCGCCTCTTTCTTCTTTACAAATAAAACAGGAGCACCCCAAGGAGATGTACTTGATCTAATGAAACCGATGTCCAACAATTCCTCAGAGTTGGACCTTTAACTCTGAAGTTCAATAGAGCCATTCGATATGGGGTTTTAAAATGGGCTTTGTACGGGTTCAAGATCAATAAAGAATTCAACTTCACGTTACGGGGTGAACCGGGAAGTTCTTCTAGGAAATACGTCGGAAAGTCAATAACAACAGAATATTATTCAAATTTGGCGTGTCTTTATTCAAATCCATAACATGGGCTAAGAAAGCTTGACATCCGTTTTTCAATAAACGAATAGCTTTATGATTAGATATGATGTTGATTGATTTTAATGGTTTAGTTGCTTGAATTGGTACAACAGTTGGTTAGAATATGAAAACTAACAACCTTACGAAAACAATCAATTTTGGCATGATGAGTAGTTAACCAATCAATCCCTAAAATCACATCAAAAGCAAGTATCTTTAAAGAGATAAGGTCAACGGTAAGGTGATGGTGCCAACTTGAATCAAACAAGATTTATAAGCGTGGATGTGATGAAAGTTTCTCCTAACGGAGTTTCCACAGATAGGTCAAAGTCTAATTTTTCCGGAGTCAAGTTTAAACGTTGGGCACATGCAGAGAGAGATAAATGAATGGGTAAAGACCGGATCGAGTAAGGTATAAACTTCGAAGAATTTATAAATAGCTTACCCGTGATCACCTCGTTTGGGTTTCTCGCATTTTGACAAGTCACAACAAACGCTTCTTCCGGAATCGTTGACTTTGACTTTTCTCGGGATGATCTTTTGAGTCACCGTCCCCCAATGAACTAGGTTTCGCTATCGTCTAATCTCGAAGCGATATGTCCTTCCTTTCCACAATTATAGCATACCTTGAATCGTTGTGGCGGGTTTGACCGATATGTCCCTCTTTTCCGCATTTGTAGCATATGACCGGTGGTCGTTCTCCTCCTTAGAACCCGATTCTTTGCAAAAGACTGTCGTCTTCACATACGGTCGTTGTTAAATCTCCTCTTTATAAAATCTCCTCCTGAATCGCTTCTTCTATTTTCACGGCTATGATTACCACCAGAGTGGTTACCATTTTTGTCCGTCTGTTTTTTTCTCCGTTTGGTTATCATTATTACATTGATCGCTATCTCTCAATACGATCCTCGGTTATGGTCCTTTGTTGAATATACTCGTTATCTCGCTTCTAACAATTGAGCCTCATTAACAACATCCTGAATAGAGAAAATTTATGAGAAATGAGATATTGTCGTATCCGGGTTTCAAACCTCTCGAAACATCCGCGTCATATGTTCCTCATTCTCCACCAAAATGAGGTCAAACTCGGATAACTCTGCAAACTTTGCCTCGTCTTTGAGACACCGCCACGTTGTTTTGTTCCAATCGATGAACTCCACTTCCTTCATACGACAAACACTTTCGTGAAAGTATTTGTCATTAAATATCTTCTGAAACGTCTCCCAAGACATGCCGAAAGTCGGCCGATGGATGGCGCTTTCACGATCTCCACCGATGAGTCCCCTTCGCCACGAAACATAAAGGTGGCGAATGGAACCTTCTGTTCCTCCGTGAATCCCAAGACATCGAATATCTTGGTAATTTGCTTGACCCATGTTTCCGCCACGATCGGATCCGCTTTCCCTTAAATTCGTGGTCCCAACTCTTTGAATCGCTTGGGTTGTGACAACCCGTGAATTGCTATCATTTCTCCTCAGATTTTGAACACGAAGTCTCCTTATGCGATTTTTGCATGAATCGCAAAAACTTCTAAACATCCCTCGTTCATCATCTGCTTTCGGTGGTGTTGTTCACAAGAGGAACATTGCCGACTGTTGCAGACGTTCTCCTCGTTGATGAGTCTGAGCGCTCTCCACTGGTCTCATTTCCATTGTTAATATTCTCGATCGACATTCTCAAATCATGTCGTAAAACAAGGGTTAATTAAGAAATCAATATATCACATAATATCCTTATATACCGACTAACTAAAAAATAAGCTTAGGTAGGACACACTAAGCGAAGGATTTACTCGTCTCTCCCCTCCTAGTTCTATTCCCCGATCTCCGCCAGAGATCATATCCCTAAGCTCTGATACCAACTGTGATGCCCCCAAAATAGGTATACATCACCCATTCTGAGTTGTCAATACATAGTACAGAAACAACTATAACTTTATTATTACAACAGTAAAACTGTGAGTTTAAATACAAATATTATCTTCTGACAATATCTATACTCAAATAAATTCTCATCACATTTATTGATACATTATTTTACAAAATGGTGAGGACTACTAAACAACTCTCTCTAGAACCTTCATTCCATACCCGACTCTGCATCTGCTTATATTCTCGCCTCCCGAGAAAAATGGAACAAAAAGGAAAAGGGTGAGCTCAACTAGCCCAAGAAAGAATATTATGACTAAGATAATATACAACAAATTATCGTTAGTCTTCAAACAGGAAAAATCTAATAGAATACAATAGACAACAAATTTTAAATCAATATTCGCAATGAAATAATAATTCATTAGAAGAGTTAAGTAGAGAATGCAAACTACTATCTTCTATGTATGAATTTAAAAGTTCATCGTCTATCTTTTATCCTCAGAACATCAATCAATATACATCCGAATCAAATATTCATCTTTGCACTTCAGCCAAAGATATTCATCGATTAATCATGTTCATCTAAACACTGCTCATCTTTGCACTACTGACCAAAGATATTCTTCAGAAATCATTCATCTTTTTGCACTACGGGCCAAAGATATTCAATAATATCATCATTTAAGACCGAGGATGATGAAAAATATTTTTAAAGAAACGAATCCGATTGAAATAAAATGACAAGGATTAAGGATTAAGGATTAAGTACTTTGTTTTATCCATGTCCAAAAATACCTCAAAATAATCACAAGGTGTAAAATTCAAGAATGATCAAAACATGGATACAATCAAAGCTAGTATCCGAATAGATATTTTGGACAAAGAGAAGAAATTTCATTTTTCTATTGAATAAAGTGCAGATATCGTGAATAAAGTCCGTGATAATCGTGAATAGTCTTATATGTGAATAAGAACTCATGAATAAGTAACTCGTGAATAGTAACTCATGAATAGTAACTCCCCATATGAAAAAAGTTCCAAATTTGATAAAAAGTTCCAACCAATATTTCAAAGATAATGATATTGAAGAAATAATATCATTTGAGAAGAAAATAACATCCTTTACCTCGAAGATTAGTACTTCTAATTTGGAATAAAGGGTATAGTCTTTGAAGGAACTTACACTGCCTAACAATACTCGAGTATACTCAAAATACTCACAAGATTTCCACGCCTCTATTTATAGGAAAATACTTAGAACACCAAAGCGAAAAATTTAATATAATATTAATATATATATTAAGATTTCCACGCCCACCTTCCTAGATCTGATCTCAAATCATTATGCACATGTTGTAGACCACAAAACAAACAAAAACGTTATTTATTATTTAAAATATTTTAAACTTCCAAAATCAATTATTTGAGCTTTGAACTTCAATAATTCATAATAAATAGCCCTTCTATCGGAAAATTGAATCTCGCGATTCTTATAGGAAATTCAATTCTCTGAACTTTACGAAGAAAGTTTTTCCAAATTCCAAATGAAATTGGCCAAAATCCACAAACGGAGGATTTTACGGTATAATCAAATTTCGGTCGATAAATGGGGTCCAATTTGACATGTTTAACATGTTTTAAATATTTATTGCAACAAAAATACTCTTCCTCCTCGTATACTCATATATCCCACATTCGTTGTAAAATATCACCATTATTATATTATTAAAATATAATAATATATTTAAAAGAATTATTTTATCGAAAAAAGATAAAAATTCAATTTTCAACAATTGTCACATTAAAATTTTTCTCCATCTATATCCACATAAAATCAATATTTTCCTCATCATATGAATCAATAATTAATTATTAACAAATAATATTACGAGAATCACAATATCGACAAACTTGCATAGCCTTCCCGGGAAAGAGGGGCTTTCAATAAGAATTTCTTCTTCTTGGCGGCGCAATTAGGTGACCAAACCTCTCCTTAGATGAACTTTCTAGACATTGCCAATAATGTTATCTAATAATATTATTCGGATAATATGAATTATTAGCTTCGATAATGAAAAATCTTGTGTAATGACAATTATTGAAACAAACAAGAATATAAAATATCAACGCGCAATTATTAACTCAATAAAATCTTTGAGCGATAATTCTCGTAACCATTATTGAGTAATGCCTTCTTACGTAAGAATCAACAATTGGTGCAATACTGGTGTCTTCTTTGTGTTTTAACCACCGGGTATTTTAACAATATTAGCAGTGAATAACTACTGTGAATTATTTTTAAACCACTTATATTTGTTGTTTTCTTCATCCAATCGCTTTCAGTTATGGGGTCCACACATGGGCTGAGCCGTCGCATTTAATATTCCCAGACAAAGATTTAATATTCCACGACCAAACGAATATTCCCCGACAAAATGAATATTTTAGAACCACTTGCTTATTTTGAAATATTTGCGTATTTTACCCCTAACTATCCACATTAATCACATCAACCCTTACTATTTCAAAATAATAAATAGAGAAAATTAAATTTCATTAATAATAAGTTGGGGTCTTACACATGGTGTTTTCTTTTGTTATTCCATTCTTTATTATACTTAGTTGATTTAAAGTTTTGACTTCTATACTCCATGAAATTAGTGGAATATCCTTGATATTTACGCTTCATCCAGTATCTTTTTATGGAAATATTCTTTTGAACATTCTTGAATTTTACTCTATAAAGAAGTATCATGTTGACAATTTGGACGTTATTAGTTCCTGAATAATTTAATTCTTGAACTTGTTTTATTGAATTCTTATATCATTGTCATCACCCTCATGCTTATATTTTGTTGAAAGTCATCTGTGGCCTGTAGTGCATATATGGACTTGGTATGATTATGACCAGGGATTATTCAATATAATCATGACCGTAATTTTACAAATGATGTGGAAAAAGTTCTCATTGGCCCGTAGTGCATTGATGGACAGTTTTTGGTATGATTATGGCTATGGATTCTCTTTGGCCAAGGGAGCAAAGATGAATTATTTTATGGCATGATCAGGACCGTTGATGAAAACACGATTATCTTTGGCCCGTTGTGCATGGATAATTCGTGGTCATGATACTAAATAATATCCTTGGCCTGTAGTGCAGGGATGATTTGATGATGTGGATTATTTATTAAGCTGAGTCTCAGAGATAAAAGTGATGAAAAACTTTTTAAATCATAAAAGATAGTAGATTTTATTCTCTACTTGACTCTTTTAATGGATTGCTTGTTCCGCTGAAGTTAAACTTGATGTCTATTGTATTTTATCAGTTTAACATTGTTTAAGACTAATGATAATTTATTCTGCATTATCTTAGTCATAATATTTTTTACTGGGCTAGTTGAGCTCACCCTTTCATTCACTGTTCTTTTTAGGAAATGAGAATATAGCTGGGACGAGTCGGGAAACGGATTGACAGTCCAGATGATAGTATTAGTAGTCCTCACTGTTCTGTTAATTAGTGTGACAATAAATGTAATGAGGACTTATTCTGAGAGTGGATATTGTCTAGAAGACAATATTTGTATTAAAACTCACAGCTCTCTTGTTGTATATTAAAGATTGTATTTGTATTCTATACCATGTATTTGGCGACTCAAAATAGGTGATGTATACCAATTTTGGGGCGTCATGATTAAATATCAAAGCTTAGGATATAATCCCTGGCTGAGATGTGAGACGAGAACTAGGAGGGGAGCGACGAGAAATTCCTTCGCTAGTATGACCTAAGTTTATTTGGTATTTAATTGTCGGTCAGAGTATAGGGATAATATGTGATATGTTAATTAACCCTTGTTTTGTGACAGTATTTGAAAATGACATCCGAGAATGTTGAGAATAGTAATGGAGCACAGAGACCGCTTGAGTCTCCACATATCAATAATCGATAATGTAATGCATCGAGAAGCGACAATCCTCGTGCAAACAACAACACTGACTAAATGATGAACGATGGAATGTTCAGAGGCTTTATGCAATTCATGCAACAACAGGTAAGAGAGACTCATGTTCAAAATATAGGTGAAAATAATGGCAACCCACGGTCGGTCATCGTTAAGCAGTTCAAGAAGCTGGGACCACCAGAGTTTTTGGGAAAGGAAGAACCACTTAAGGCGGAGACGTGGTTAAAGTATATCACCAAGATATTTGATGTCTTGGGATGCTCAGAGGAGCAAAAGGTTTCATTTGCCACCTTTATGTTGCGTGAAAGAGGCGGATTCTTCGGTAGGAATCTATAAAACGCACTCGTGACCGACGCCTTTTCAAGATGTCTTGGGAGAAGTTCCAAGAGTCGCTCAACGACAAAGTACTTTCCCGAAGTATTCGTCACACGAAGGAGGTGGAGTTCATCAAGCTAGAAGCAAAACAATATGGCCCATGAATGTCGCAATGACGAGGCTAAGTTTGCGAAGTTATTCTCGGCCAGCATCCCATTTGGTCGATAATGAGGAGTGAATGACGCGAATGTTTCTAAGAGGTTTGAAACCCAATATACGTCAATACCTCATTTCTCAAAAACTTTGTTTATATACAGATGTTGTGAATAGGGCTAAGTTATTGGAGCGCGATTATGAGTCAGCACAACCAAAAGGCAACGACCAACAACACAATAATAATTGTACCGGTGGCAACGGTCATCGGAACAATGATAACCATCGTGGGGGAAATTATCATGCCATGAATGGTAACCACTTCGGTGGTAATCATGGGCAAGATAATGGAAGTGGAAATTTCAAGAAGAGAAGGTTCAATAATGATGGAAAAACAGCAGCACCAGCACCCGTTTCAAAGGAAGAAGAACGACCACCGGTCATATGTTTCAAATCTTGTGGGAGGACACACCATTCAAACTGTACGCAGCAATCCAAAGCGTGTTTTAATTGTGAAAGAGAAGGTCACCTAGCTCGATTTTGTCGTATGATGAAGTCAAGTCCAGCTGGGATGGTGACGCCAAAGGATGTCCCAGACAAGCCAAAGTCAGTAGTTTGAGAGAGTGTGTTTTTTTTTTCGTGACGAGGAACCTGAATAAAATTATCACGGGTAAGTTAATTATAAACTCTTGCGAAGTCTATACCGTGTTAGATACCGGTTCTACTCACTCTTTCATTTCACTTAGTTGTGTTCAATGTTTGAATTTAACTCCGGAGAAGTTAGACTTTGATTTATCTGTTGAAACTTAGTTGGGAGAAACCTTCGTTACCTCCACTATTAATAAATCTTGTTTGATTCAAATCAACACTTTCACATTACCTGTCGATCTTATCTCTTTGAAAATACTTGCCTTTGATGTGATTTTAGGAATCGATTGGTTAACTACTCATCATGCTTTTTGTAAGGTTGTTAGCTTTTATATTCCTAACCAACCTATTATGCGAATTTAAGCAACCAAACCACTAAAGTCAATCATTGTCATATCAAGCCATAAGTAAAGATCCCCGGTCCTTTCATAGTTGACTTCCTTGTGTGGAATGTACCGAAGCCATACTTTTCGTAGGGGACGTTTTGAATAACGATGGCAAGTTGATATGTATCAATGTGACGTGTTATCCAAGTCTTTGATGAGAGTCACAGTTGTGAATGATATTTCTATTGTTAATAAATTTCCTGACGTATTCTTGAAGACTTCTTAGCCTACCCCTAGAGCTTGAAATCGAATTTTGTATTGACCCCAGTACAAAACCCATTTCTTAAACCCTGAAATATTTTCTTCACCCAAAACGAACATAACATGCGCCAAAGACGTTGACTCGAGCTATTGAAGATTACGATCGTACCATTTAATACCATCATGAAAAAGCGAACGTGGTAGCTGACGCGTTGAGTAGAAGATCATATGCGTTTATGAGTGTGAATATATGAACCTATGTGAAGATAACGAATATACGAGTAGAATAGACTTTAATCGATAAAGTTAAAGTCGCTCAAACAACACACCCGAAGTTGATGAATGTGAAAAAAGAAGGTTCAAGAGAGCGTTATTCTAGAAGCAAGAATTGATGAAGAGAGAAAATGTTAACCCTCGATTTAATTGGTCCATTTGAAATCCTCGATTAAGTAGGAACTGTGGCTTATAGACTCGTTTTACCGCCAAGTATGCCGCGTGTTCATAACGTTTTTAACGTATCGATGTTACGTAAATATGTGGACGACCCGAACCACATTATTGATTTAGAACCGGACGAGATAGCGAATAATTTAACGTATGAAGATGTACCTGTTAAAATCCTGGAATATATTCTACGCTTAAAGGTTATACCTCAAGAGTTAGAATCTGACGAAGTGTCCTCATCTGTTCGGCATACCAGGTACGTACGTAAATTTCGAGGACAATTTGGACGTAAATTTAGTGGAATATCCTTGATATTTGCGCTTCATCTAGTATCTTTTCATGAAAATATTCTTTTGAGCATTCTTGAATTTTACTCTACAAAGAAGTATCATGTTGACAATTTGGACGTTATTAGTTCCTGAATAATTTAATTCTTGAACTTGTTTTATTGAATTCTTATATCATTGTCATCATCCTCATGCTTATATTTTGTTGAAAGTCATCTGTGCATTTGTAGTGCATAAAGGACTTGGTATGATTATAATGAGGGATTATTCGGTATAATCACGTAATCGTAATTTTACAAATGATGTGGAAAAAGTCTTCATGAATTCAGTAGTGCGTTGATTGACGCTTTTGGTATGATTATGACTATGGATTCTCTTGACCAAGGGAGCAAAGATGAATTATTTTATGGCATGATCGGGGATCATTGATGAAAACATGATTATCTTTGGCCGTAGTAAATGGATAATTCGTGGTCGTGATACTAAATAATATCCTCGGCTTGTAGTGCGGGGGATGATTTGATGATGTGGATTATTTATTAAGTTGAGTCTCAAATGATAAAAGTGATGAAAAACTTTTAAATCATAAAAGATAGTAGATTTTATTCTCTACTGACTCTTTTAATGGATTGCTTTGTTCACCGAAGTTAAACTTGATGTCTATCAGATTTTATCGGTTTAACATTGTTGAAGACTAATGATAATTTATTCGCATTATCTTAGTCATAATATTTTTACTTTGGGCTAGTTGAGCTCACCCTTTCATTCACCGTTCTTTTAGGAAATGAGAATATAAATTTGACGACGAGTCGGAAACCAGATCGATTGATTCAGATGATAAGATTAGTAGTCCTCACTATTCATTAATTAGTGTGACAATAAATGTAATGAGGACTTATTCGAGAGTGGATATTGTGTAAGAAGAATATATTTGCATTAAAACTCACAAATCTCTTGTTATATATTAAAGATTGTATTTGTATTCTATACCACGTATTTTGGCGACTCGTTCGTAATAGGTGATGTATACCAATTTTGAAAAGCGTCCACATCTTTAACTGTAATGATCTGAAGATGAATATTCGATTAAAGATGTATATTGATTATTTTTACGAGGATAAAATATTGATGATGGACTTTTAAATCTTAGAAGATAGTAGAACTCATTCTCTACCGACTCTTCTAATGGATTGTTGTTTTCGTTCTGCGCTTTTGATCTAAAACTTGTTGTCATTATGTTTTATCGATTTTTTTCTCGTGAAGACTAATGATAATTTATCAGTATATTATCTTAATCATAATATTCTTTACCTTGAAATTTAGCTCACCTTTTCCTTTTTGTTCTATTTTTCTTCTTGGGAGGTGAGAATATGCAGGATCTAATCGGGGTATGGAGTGATGGTTACAGAAAGATGTTTTAGTAGTTCTCACTATTTTGTAAAATAGTGTATGAATAATTATAATGAGGACTTATTTGAGTGTAGATATTTTCTGTAAGATAATATTTGTATTTAAAAAGTCACAAAGATGTGTTGTCAGATTTTACTTTAAGAATTGTATTATTGAAGTTGTAGTTTTGCTTTTTGTCACAGTATGTTATTTGTTAATTTAAAATGGGTGTGATATACACTATTTTGAGGCGTCACATTCCATCCCACATTATCTACATTTTTGACTATTTGCACACTTATTATGCCAAATTTATCACTAAATGTACAATTATATTTATAATTATGCATGTTAGTGATTTTAAACTTATTAAGAGGAGTAGTTAGTGGAGTATGAATTTAATTTTAGTCAATTAATTAATACAATATCGATCAATTGACTAACTTATCATAAAGTTAACTTTATACGATAATTATTGTTCAACTTACTAGTCAATTTCGTTGATTTCAAAATAATTATTGTTCTATTTTAATTGTAGAATTCTTTGTACTGGTGAGTAAAAATTACTACTATTACATTTAAAAAGGATTGGCGAAATTTTGAAGTGCGGTGCGGCTATTCATCATTTTCGGGAGTAGACCGTCCCATGTTATTTTAGAAAACTATTTTTTATTTTTTAATATAATTTTAATTAAGAATTAATAATTATTTAATTTTTAATATTATCTTAAGTATTAAATATAATTTTAATTCTCTCGCTATTTTCTATTCAATGAGTAACACTCTTATTCTAACGTAAAGACTATATTAATATTTAAAATTATTTTTAACTAAAAATATAATATTAATTATTTTTATTAATATATTATCCACTTTGAAAAAGACAAATAATAAAAGGAGCGAGTAAGGGGGTGTTTGATAAAAAATGAATGAATTTAAATCTGAATGAGTTGAATCTGAATGAAAAAAATTGTTTAATAATTAACATGTCTGAAACATCTAAATGACATAATTTTATTATTTTACCCTTCTGAAAAAATTTAAAGTTATTGTAAATTTATTTAATATTACTTAATATAAATAGTTAATATTTTTTTTTACTTTATTCAGCTGTTCATTTAGCCATTCAACCAAAAAAAATGAACAACTATTTAAATTTCAATTATTTGATCGATTCAAATCGTTCGCATTTATTTTTTAAAAAAATAAACGCAACTGATCAATTAATCATTCAACCATTCATATATATTCATTTCTAAATAAATTGCCTCAGTAGTAGACTAGTGGAGTAATTGTTTTGTTATAGAGGAGGGAGGGAGAGGGGGGGGGAGGGGTGACATTATTCTTATATGAACATACAGTATGCATAATGTCGTTGCATTTATATATTGGTCGGTGGAGAAGTGAAAGTGATGTATAATTAATATTCCAACGCAATCTATATTTCTCCAAAAAAGTTCTTTAACCCCGGAATTTATTTATTTAACCTAATGGCTAAAAAATTAAGTAAATAAGAATTATAAATAAATATATATATATATATATATATATATATATATATATATACACACACGTGTGGGACTACACAGGACATGAAATATATATAGATTTAAATTTAAAAATATTATGAGATAAGTTCACCTCGAATGACTAGTAATGTATAATCTTAGGCGATATATAAGATAAAATAATAGTAATTTTTAGATTGGTGAGAGATTAATGTTAGAGAATTTAATTAGTAATTTAGGTGAAACTTGTTTTAGGACAAAAACTCGATCAACATGTTTGTCGTAGCCCAGGAGGTCCACTATATACATACTCTGACTATCACTGGCCTAGCTAGTTAGTTTTTTTAGGATTTGTTTGGGATACGATATGCATAAATCATCATAACTTCTATATCCCATCACATTTTATAGACGTTGAAAACGAATCCATCGAATTTTGGTCTCAACACCAAGAGTTAAGTTAAGGGTGTTACTTTTTGACATTATTCTCCAAGTTTAATTAAATAAACAATAAATGAAAAAGAAGAGAAAACCAGTCTCCATGTTAGCAGCTAGCTCCGGTTACCCGGTTACGGTTGGGGGTGGGAGGGAGAGATTCAATTATCATGAAATTAATTTCATTATAAGTTGATCAATTGACCAATACTGTACTGACACGTAAAAAAAAAATTATCTTCTAATAGATTTTTTGATATTATATTAATTAATTGATTAAAATTAACTCCATGCTAATAAATCCGGGAGGGAGAGAATTCAGTTCAGTGGTCAATGGTAACTTGCGTTTAAGTTGCCTATTCTGAATTCTGATGATACTCATAGCTAGCTAGCTAGTTTGATTAATCATGTATTTTGTATTTTTCAAATAAATAAAGAAAATAACAATCATATTTTTTTCCGAAAATTGTCAGAATTTTCGTTGATAATATCACTGAGGTACATATAGTAGTATTATCCCATCCCTAATACTACTTCTGTCCTACTATAAAGAGTGTTTTATATAAGAATTTGTGTTACACTTTTTTTTTTCACACCTACAAGTTTATTACTATTATTATTTTTATTATATTAACATTTTTATATTTTTATTTAATCATTTTTACTCACGCAACACAATTAGTAGTATAAGTTTAGAGAGCATGCACAGACAGCAGAATTCATATAACGGAGAGGGATGATAAGCGGCGATAAATAATGGAGTGTATATATATATATAGTATTGGACGTGGCATGTTCTCTCTGCATGAATTAATGTCGTCACATCAATTGTCTGTAGAACGCGTAGCTGCTCACAAAGTAATATGATCCGGTTAGTATGAAGTTTATTTGTTGGTAAGTTGATTAATTAGTCAATAGAATGCAGGCATACATATAACCTCGTCTGCGTCTCAGCACTCTATTGGTCAATTAACCAACTTACTTAAAAATAAACTTCATACTAACCACTTCTCAAAGAATATACTTATAAATTATAATATTGAAAAAATTTCAAGTATTTAGCAAAATAAAAATAAAAATTGCAAGTACCCACCCACTAGTACAATATTTTCGCATCAAACGAGAGCTAGGAGTGTACGAGCAAATAGAATACCCTATCAATACTTTTATATGAATCGTAAATATATGAATATGATTTCTTAAAAATTACAATTCTTAATAAAATAGATAACAAATCAGGGTAAAAATTTAAAGATGGGTAAAATTTTAGGACTACCTTTGTTTGTATTAATTTAACACTATTAAAAATTATTTTATCTCATAATTAGTCTTTTATTTAATTACATAGATTATTTGTTATTATTTTAAGATCATTTGATATCTTAAAAGTAAATTATATAATATTACCTTTTTAATTAAGATTATAATTCATTATCATAATCTTAAAATTGATAAAAATTATACTAAGTGAGATGATATAAAAAATTAAGTATAAGATAAAAATAGTCTATAATAATATTAAATTAATATACTAATTATATTTTACACACTTAGTAGGATATGTAGCAAAGTCAAGTCAATGCGTTGGTGGTGGGTCCTAAGCTAATTGTAATGTATGAAAGCCTAACAAACAACTAGTAACTTGAGCATGTGCACACTACCATAGTGGCAGGGAACATACAGCCAAACATAACCTATCATTTTGTTTAGTTGTGACTACATTTAATGAGAAATTTCTTTATTTATTAGTATTATAGATGATGATTTTAGTGCTATTATTAATAGTTGGGTCAGGTTTTAATATGTTCCAAGTGTCACCAGCTAATGACCCTATATGGTTAACTATGATGTTGATCATGACACCAAAATGGAGAATCCGATTAAGATAACAGTATATACATACGCCTTAATGACCGGTGCATTTTTTATTTTTTTATTTTTTTTTATTTTTTAACCACAATTATGAAAAAATAAAAATAAATAAAAATGCACCAGTCATTAAGGCACCGGACCGTCCCTTGATCCATATACATACACACACGGTTCCCCTTCAGCGAATATTAAATAACAAATTAAAAGCAAATCGGTTATAGCGACGATTATATAAAGCTGACGACATAGTTATGACGACAGTTTGAACTATCTCTATAAATTTCAAAAAAGCGTGCATTATATCCGATTCGCTTTTAATTTCATTGCTAAATGTCATTTGGAGATGAAGATCGATATATATCCATAACGGATCTAAAGCATACTTTTAAATAACATATCTCTCTTAAATAACATATTTTTTTATTAAAATTATGTTGTTTTGGAATTTTTTTTTAAAAACAAAATAATATTAAAAGAGAGTGGTTCAACTTGCTTTCTTTTTATTTACAAAAATCTTACCTACGGTCCCATATGTTTTTTAAAAGAATATCTAAAATGACATAATTTTAATAAAGATATGATATTTAAGTAAAGTATATTATTGAAAAAGTATACTTTAAATCCGTTATATATATATATATATACACACACTGACACACCCCCCTTTAATTTATTCATCTTCTATCCTCACACCTTTAATTTATGCATCTTCTATCCTCTTCAAGTGATTGTTGTTCAAGTGTTGATGGATAATGTTTCAAGAAAAAAGTATTGACGGATAATGCACAAATTTGTGATATACTAAAAATATATTGTTATTCCATTTACATTCTTAGAAATAAGAAATTATTATTTTAATAGTGAGATATAATAATAAAATTATAATGATAAATTTGAGAATATCACATGTTATATCAGTACATGTGCGGATGTATACCCTCTTTTGTTAAACAAAATTTTTAAAATTTTAAAATCAAATAAACTAACTTTTGATAATATATTCGACGTACGATAATAATATTGGAGATAAGCTCAATCCGTACTTTTAATCCCAATCATTCATCTAATAAAAATGTATTTGAACACTTTATTATTTATTTTTTTTATAGAAGAGTACTATTTTTACATATATTTTTAATATTTTGACATTATTTCTTCTCACATGAATGTGAGACCCACTGTATGTCAATGTGAGAAAAGATCATGTGAAAATAAAAAAATATATATGTGAAAATATCAGTTCTCTTTTTTTATTTTTATTTTCTCATGTGAGAGTATGGAATATAAAAGTCTGGAGGGGAGCTTAATTATCTCATAATTTAGTGTCTGTGTCAATTGGACGGAGGGAGGTAGTAGTTGATTTATATATAATAAAAGTAACTTATTCATAGGATTTACATTCCTAAAAAAGAAGAAAAAGACTAGGCATATTATGGTGGTGATGTTGGTCTAAAATTAAGCCGAATAATAAATATGATGAAACCAAATTGGCTTTCCCTATCTCCCTTTCTTAATCTTTATGAGCAACACACACTATTCCATGTGCCTCTCCGCCTGGAACTTGATTATTTCGAGTGTTTTGACCAATGGAGGACTATGAATATGATCAATCAACATTCTTAGCTCTTTGTGCTCCTAAATGATGACCACCACGACGATGATGATAACAACAACCATTTAAACGAATAAATAATAATAATAATTAATTAATTATTAACGTTCTGTAGTAGTAGTATGAAATGGAGTTTTCATTTTTCAAATGGTCCAAATTTAAAACATGTTGAAATGTGACATCATTATGATGAAAGAGATAATAATAAAAAATATACAAAGAATGAATACTCTCCGTTTTATTTAAAATGAAGAGAATCCTAATCAGTTTGAACATCGTATGGGTTAAGGGTGTATTGGGGACTACAGTGGTGGGTTATTATAGTTTACACTGGACCGAACATCAAGGAATGATGGGCCTTAGGTCTGTACCATTCACTTTGACGTTTTTTAATTATTATTTTTATTTTTATTGTAGGCAAATAATACAAGGATAATACTACTATTTTCATATATATTTTTGATATTTTTATATTAAAGTGAGATTCATTATGTGAAAGAATCATATAAAAATATTAAAAATACATGTGAATAATACAAATAAATAGTAGTATTAGTTGGTGTGTGTGTGTGTGTGTGTGTGTGATATGTTGATGTAGTCTTGTTTTACAATGTATGTTAAAAGGGGCAAAAGTTCAAAAATGTCCCTGACGTTTATCCCAATTTTTCACTTACATCCTGAACTATTTTTTTCTAAAATTACACTTGACGTTACAAATTTTGGAAAAATTATGCCCTTGCCGTTAACGGACATGCCACCTAGACTAATGTGACCAACACCTAAACAAATTTTAGTGACAAGGCTGACACCTGGACAATTTTTTATTACCCAAAAAATCTAGATCCATTTTCTTTCTCTAAACCCATCTTTATCAGATCCATTCCCCTCTCTCTTTCTAAACTCATTTTACTCTCAGATCTATATTTCGTGTTTGTCGATCAGAGCTTCAATTTTTATGCCATTTCCCAAAGTCAACAGTTTACCCAAAATTTGTAACGGCAAGGGCACAGTTTACCCAAAATTTGTAACGTCAAATGTAAAAAAATAGTTCAAAGTGTAATTTGAAATTAAGTTGTTTAATTTGTTTTAAATAAGAGTTAAAATTCTATCTTCATGTTTTGTCACTAAAATTTGTCTAGCCATATCAGTTACGTTAATCTATGTGGCATGTCCGTTAACGACAGGGAAACAGTTGATCCAAAATTTGTAACGTCAAGTGTAAAAAAATAGTTCAAGGAGTAATTTGAAATTAAGTTGATTAATTTGTTTTAATTAGGAGTTAAAATTCTATCTTCATATTTTGTCACTAAAATTTGTCTAGCCATGTCAGTCACGTTAGTTTAGATGGAATGTTCGTTAACTGCAGGAGAATAATTGACCCAAAATTTATAACGTTAAGTGTACTTTTAGAGAAAAAAAATAATTCAAAGTGTAACTGTGATATCTGAGTAAAGTTGAGTGCATTTTTAGAACTTTGCCCATGTTAAAAGTAAGAAAGATGTATCTATCTATGTATACAACATAACAAACATGCAAATGGTATGGTCCATGATTGGCATATAATACACAACAAATCTGTGGTTGGCTTTCGACCTACAGTGTCTTATATTTTTCCGGCAATACAAAATAATGGGGTTTCATTTGCAGGTAATAATACATATTGTACTTTTTAAACAAAATTAAATATATTTTAATTTAGTACGTAATAATGATTTATAGTCCAAAAAATGTTTGGTTTTGAAACCAACTTTTATAAAAAGGAATACGTATCTTGGACAGAATTAATGTTGGTTATTTCCAAAGAAGTAAGGGGTGTTGAAGCCATGCCAATAAGTCTAAACGTGCATAATTGTAGATTGATTAATTATTAAAACAACTTAATCCCTCCCTAATTTATTAGACAAATTAAATCACTTAAAACATCATATATTATGAGTAATTTATAGTAATAATTAGTTGATCACGTTAACCAGACATTATAATCTCCTTTTAAAGAAAAAAACATAAAAGGTGCCTGCCGCGAATCTTCTTCTACTTTCAACTTCAAACCATTTAACTTCACATCAATTTAACTGTTTCAAAAAAAATAAAAAGTTCACACCAACTGGAGTGCTAATTCCTTATCCATACACCACAATTGTATTCTGGATCGTGTCTCTGGACCCCCACCCACGTACCAATATATGATACATAGACCTGACCTTTTAAATTTTAAAAGTTTTATAATTTAAATTAAATTTTTTAAGTAACAACTATTGTAGTTAATGGTACTTTTTAACTAATACTCCCTCCATCCCATTATATCTGACGTTTTAGAGTGTGTTTTTTTTTAAAAATATTTGACGTTCTACAAAACTAAGACTATTTTACCATTTGTTTTCCTTCTTTACCCTTCCTTCTCCATCACCATTAATGCTATTTTCTCTATTTTCAAAAAACAGCAGACAGTAGAGCAACCATTAATGTTATTTTCTCTATCCTTCAAAGGCTTATATTTAATTATGCTATCTCTCCGCGTCTGGGTATATAGCCGTAATCAAAGAGGAGGCCTTCTCATATTTTTCCGGCGACCCCGTATATACTAATTAAACGGATGAGTTTAAAGAACAAATATATACTACTCCCTCCATCCCAAAATAATAGACGTTCTAGAGAGTTTCACAGAGATTAAAAATAGTTATAATTTTATTATTTTACCCTTAATTAATACTTTGATCTCATTTAATTCTCTATTAACACAAGACTTCTCTCCTAACGTTTCTCACAATCCCCAATGTCCAAGCATCGTATTCGTGGTGCCAAGGTCACCACTACCGGTATCCATGGCGTTCTGAAAATTGTACAGAGCATTATCATAACTATCTTTGCAGTCTTTGTACATGGAGGCCAAATTAGGCAAAAATGAATTTCTCGTTTAATTAGTATATACGGGGTCGCCGGAAAAATATGAGAAGGCCTCCTCTTTGATTACGGCTGTATACCCAGACGCGGAGAGATAGTAGAATTAAATATAAGCCTTTGAAGGATAGAGAAAATAGCATTAATGGTGATGGAGAAGGAAGGGTAAAGAAGGAAAACAAATGGTAAAATAGTCTTAGTTTTGTAGAACGTCAAATATTTTTAAAAAAAAAACACACTCTAAAACGTCAGATATAATGGGATGGAGGGAGTATTAGGTAATTGATATTTTCACATTAAAAATAAATATACAAAAAAAATTAATGAAACCTTAACTACAACAACTTAAGTAAACGCTATTGGAGCTAGAATTACTGTGGTTGTTGACACTATACTTGCCCTCCAATAAATCCTCGTTAAGAGATTTAAATTATACTCGTTCTAATTACCAGACTCAGTGAGTCCGGTATTATTATTTATCATTACTACCTTCCCGTTTCAGAATTAAGTAATTTATGCGTCTGCTGCCTTCCTTGAATTATCAAGCTCCCTTAACAGAATTGAACCATAATTCTCCGTCACCACCATATTAGGCTATTATCCTATTATTGATAGTTGATAGAGTAGAAATTTGAATGATGCGTCGTCAGCGCGAGTGCGAGTTATTCATGAATAATCGCAACAACGGGACAGAGTCCGCGTCGAACTTTTATCTAATAAATGTATCCCTTCCAGAAGTCGGAGTTTATTGCACGTATTAGTTCTAGAATTACTACGATTATCCGAGTAGCAGATACTATCAAACAAACTACAACTTATTTAATGAGTCATTCACAATTTCAGTCTGAATTAGTGCATACTTACAAATACATGAGACAAGTATGTGATTATTTTCAGGGTCAACCAGGTAACATTTATCTTCGCCAATAAACCAATTAGATAATATACTCTATTCGTATATTTAAGGTTCTTTTGCCCTTCTTATCCTCTCTAATGTGTATGTATACCATACATATAATTTGTTTCACTCTTTTATAATCATTCTTGCATTACTACAAAATAAAAGAAAAGGAATAAAGATTATGAGAAATGCCGACTTATTATAAGTTTTGTCTGGGGTTAACTTGTCTAGGTAGTAGACAATTTTTGTATAATTACCTAGTATGTATTTTTCTAGTTTTTATAGCCCTGTCAGAAAAACAAAATATTTTTTTAGGAAATATAATTTGTTCAGTTACATTTTTAAAAACAACTTTTACTTTGAGGCGGATTATGCTTGATTAGGATAAGAATCTACCCAAAAACCACCCTCACCCACAGAGCAGGTTTTTACCTCAGCCTGACATCACTAGACTTGACCCACCACTGGGAGCATTTCCCATATAAAGCATAAGACAGAATTTGAGTAACCATTTCCAATATTCATGTCCAATAAAAATGTCTGCCAAGACATATTCTTTGAGATTTCAAATTAACAAACGAAGAACAAAAATAATTAAAGAATTGAACAAAATCAAACTTGTTTTATATATTTGAATAGTAGATATGATGCACGGTACACATAAAGTAGGAAATATAATAATAATAAAGGGCAACCAGTAACGCTAGTGGCCTTAGATAATGTCTTATGACATTGACCAATACGTGATGCACAAATACTCAAATTTAAGTACCATGTTATGGAGATGAAAACCGTTTAACTGAACTTGTGTAGCTTGTACTGCCACTGATAATCTGGTTTCCACCACTGGTGAATTCCATGAGACTCTTTGAAATCCGTACAGGGATTCATATTCAAAGTCAGATAAGCTGAAGGAAGGAGATGTGGTGGTTCTATATCTTTCCCCATTGCACTTGACAACAAACTCCCTATTGAATGCTTCGTCGCAACTCTCCCAATTCCTCCGGCACCCATTTGGACCATCTTTTCCCTTTGCTCAAAATATCCCACATACTCTGAGCAAACAGGATCAGATGGATTCACAAATAGGTAGGGAATCCAAGTAGATAATACGGTAAACGAATCTTCTTGTTGAGGCTTTTGGCGCGCACTACTAACAGCAGCAGCAATTCCTGCCGTGATGACGCTGCTTGCGAATCGAACCCCATTCTTCACCTTTTCATTATTGATTTTCTCAATTGGGGCCGAAATGTAGGGTGGATTGAAAAGGTAAGTTTCAATAGGACAACCCATCTTCACCATATTTTTCCCAGCCAGCAATGCTATTGCTGCACCTAAAGAGTGCCCGGCTAACCAGATGTTTGCAGCTCCAGCAAGGGAGACTGTGTCTTGAACAGCTTGCATGGCGATCTGAAAGCGGGAACTCTTATGCAGTCTGTTACAAATGAACTGGATGTCCAACTTTACATCCTGTGACCTGCTGCCGCGCTTGGGAATTGTGCCTCTAAAAGCAATAACATATCTTGGGGGGGGGGGGGGGGGGTTGGTCTAAGGAAGGAGGGAATTTGAACTCGTAAATGGCACCAAAGATTGAAAGATCAGCATCATCCACTAGCGCGCGGATTAATTTAAAATGGAAGAAGTCCCACCAGGGAGTAGCAAGAGCTTGAGGCCCTTGGCGTTGCTGTTGGCGGTCACGTTCTAGAATGTATGTCCCCTGTACCAAACTGGCAGCAATGGATGTTCGATGATATGAATTTTTCCTGCAAGAATTTGACATGAATATATATTTTCTCAAAAGGGATTTGAGAACAAAACTATTTTTTTTATTTTTTTGCAACAAATCACTCAACTTGTTTACACAATACTGAAATGTTAAGGCTGTGTCAAGAAGTCAAACGAATAAAGCGCAGATGTAAAACCATCTTACCAATCAATTGCAGTCAGGTGTAGTGCTCCTGAAACGCTAAAAATTTCCCTCTCCGAGGCCATTAAAACAGAAGTACTTATTTCTTTCTGCCTGCCTGATCTCAGTTGGGACTCTGTTACAAGGTGGACGGAAAAGCAGATACATAAGCAGCTTTAAGGTAAGAATTATATGTAATTGTGTTTGCAATACACAATCAATGCAAACAACAGACTAGTCCAGACCAAAAGCATGTCCCTATGTGAGCATCAGCCACAATGAGGGTTCAACCCATGGCATCCTCTCTAGCTCTTCCCCTTAAAACAGGCTAGTCAACGGAAAGTTAAAAAAACAACAAAAGTTTACTAATTTTATCACAAAACTTGAAGATATCACTATATCAAAGTGTGACTGCAGTGCGGACCAAAACTAGTGACTGGGAAATCAAGCAGCTGCTACAATAACACATTCTACTAAGGATATGGGGAATCAAGCAGCTGGGTAAGAATTAAATCAGATAGGACAGAGCCTTGTTTAATTTATGCAACACAACATTCTCATGTAAAACAAGCTAATCAAATCTACTCAACCTATTCAATCTACTGCAGCCTCAACATTTCTAGACTATATGTTAAAATCATGAATCAAACGACATCAAGTCTTCTTTAAAAAGTTCAGTCTTTTAGCTTTACCCTTGTGCATTTAGTCTCAGAATCGAATTCATTTTTCATTAACGGGTTTTTGATGCAGGGTAATTACAGAACTTCCAAATCCATTGATCCCAAAAACTATTAGACTTTTTATCAACTACTATATGTCCTATTTAGTACCGAGAGTTCATTCCTAAACTTGATGATAATAGCTAAGATATGATTTATTTTATAAGCAAGGTTCGGTGTTTCTTGGCTGCACAACATTCATGAGATTCTAGTCCAATATTAGTTCATTTTCCATGTTCTGCCACCAAGCTGAGATAAGGATTACTTCATAAAGGATGTCAAACAATCAATCAAAAGTACTCATACTAATAGTGAAATTGGTAGAGCTCAAGAAATCATATATACGGAAGATTCTCTATTTCTCAGACTAGAACATGATCTTTAATCCTAAACTAATCAAAAGATTGGTTTTGATAAAATTTCGCAAAGAACAAATTACAGCATTGGAAAAGTTATGTTTAGAAGTCGTATATATCAACACTTCACATGAATATATACCAAGAAAATGAAATGCAACCAACCAATCAAATCAAAGAATTAATATAACTACTGTTATTAAGAAACTTACCTCCAAATCCAGTTAAGCTTTGCAATTGAAGCTCTTTGCAGTTTGATCCCCTAATCAAGAATAATATACATGTCTAATACATATGAAAGTCAAATAAAATGAACGTGAGATTCACCAGAATCAAACACAAGTTGCTAAGTTTTTGCACAAATAATTATGAAAATAAATAAATAGAGCAAAAGTCAGAGTAGAATAATAAATTCAGAATATACCCACCATCCCAGATGAATAATTTAAGTAAGACTTGGGCAAAGGGACAACGGAAATCTTTCTAAGCATCTTTTTAATAAATTATAAATTTAAGTAAGTCTCCGTGTGTTATTGTATTAGGGTCGCGAGGAAAACTGAGAAACTCACATAAGACATTTTACCATGGACGCGCTAAGCTCTGTCTTCTCTCTCCTAAATTTTACTTTGAAATGGGAAGTGTGGGTTCCCACACTTTCATTTTATTTTTTTTCTCTAATTAATTTATTTATACACATATTAAAAAAATAAAAATAAAAGTAAAGAGAATATTTTTTAAAAAAATTTATCCATTGTACGTGACTCCCGCTAAATATATTTTATCTCATCATCATCTTGAACTCAAAAAATATTTGTAACTTTAATAATCTATATTTGTAACTTTAATAATCTTTTAGGACGGATGGAGGGAGGAGTAGTTAATATAAATTATTAAGAAATCATTATTTTAAGTACATTTTTTGTCGTATGTATGAGATTTATTTTTTTGGTTGTGTGAAACTTGATATTGTAATTGTAATTATTTATTAAATAATGATAATTTATTGCACTTGGAGCATATTTCTAAATTGGAATTTTTATTAAAAAATGTAAAATTGTTATTATTGTTTATTAATTTAGTCTTTTCATTTAATTTCTTATTTATTGTTTATTTTTAAATTCTAAAAGTATTTAAGACTATAGTTCCTTCAATTATATATGACTGAAAGAATGGAATTAAGGTACATAGAAATAGAAATGGAGAAGTTGATGGAACCGTAAGCAATGAAAATCATTAATTTTGACACTCGAATAAAAATGAATAGAACGACTAAATACATTTTATTCATTACATTTCGTTTTCCTTCTGATTCGTACGATCCAAACGCTAATTAATATATTCCTAGATAATTCAACATTAATGTGAATTTATTTGATTTTGATTATTACAATAATAATTAATTGTAAATGTATTAGTAACTATATAACATTGTAATTCAAAAAACATAAAAGAAATTTACATAAAATGAAGGGTTTTACATGAATTTTAGAAAATCGACCAAAGAAACAAAATGATCAGTTTGAATTATTCCTTCCACATGATATTCTGACACCAAAGAAACTTTTACCTTTGTCAGTTCAACGTACAACTTTTAATATAAATGAGATTCGGTTAACATCAAGTTAACTTTATGATAAGTTGATCAATTGATCAATATAATACTGATACGCATGAGAGAGAGGTCATCTCCCGACCCACATGTCGATATTGATCAATTGACCAAAGTTAACTCTATGTTAATTAACCACTCATATAAATTCATATAAATGTGTATCACCGAAAGGTTGGCAATTAAAAGACTGAATTAGTTGAAATAGTTGTGCAGTTTGGACTGCCAGTTAAAATCAGGTGTCCACCATTGCTCCACTCCATGCGCTTGCTTAATATTCTCATATTTGTTACCAAATAAGCCGTAGGGAGCAAATGTGTTGGTTCTGAATCTCTCCCCAATACACCCGAAAACAGGCTCCCTACTGAATTCTGCGTTGCCAGCCTCCCAATTCCCCCGGCACCAATACTCACCATCTTCTGCCTATGCTCAAAATACCCAATGTACTCGGAACAAATTGAATCATGTGAATTCACAAACAGGTACGGAGTCCAGCCAGATAACACAAAAAACGGGTCATCTTCTGGTTGAGGCCTAAGGCGGCTGCCCGTTAGAGCCACAGAAAGCCCTGCTGTGATGACACTACTGGCAATGCGGGCACCATGCTTTAATTTGTCATTCTTGATTTGCTCTAGTGGGGCGGAGCTAAAGGGTGGATTAAAAAGGTAAGTTTGGAGATAAAAGGACATTTTAACCATCTCTCGACCCGCCACTAGGGCGATGGCGGAGCCCAATGAGTGTCCAGCTAGCCAAACATTTTGAGGTCCAGCAAGATTAACCATATTTTGGACAGCTTCCATTGCTTGCTTAACACGGGAACATTTTTGGAGTTTGTTTTTAAGAAATATGAATTGAAAATCTAGTTTGAAGTCTTGTGATCTGGTGTGGGGTTCAGTGAGTGTGCCTCGAAAGGCAACGACGTATCTTGGGGGGTTGGGGGAAAAGGGATTTGGTGGGAATTTGAACTCGTAGATGGCACCAAAGATTGAGAGGTCGGAGTCGTCTACTAGGACGCTATTGAGTTGAAAATGGAAGAATTCCCACCAGGGAGGTGCAAGAGCTTGGGGGCCTTGGCGCTGGTTTTGGCGGTCTCGTTCAAGAATGTACACGCCCTGAACCAAACTGGCAGCAATTGATGTTCGGTGGTGTGTGTTATTCCTACAAGAATATTAATTAATTAATTCAGTTGAACAACTAAGCTCAATAATTGCTATATTTTACATTAGCAAGACAGAGACGGATATTAAAGTGGAGTATATAAGTTTACCAATCAGTAGCAGTCAAATGTGCCGGTCCTGAAAGATTGAAATGTTGTGTGGCGGACGCCATGCATCAACGTACCAATAGGCAATAGGGTGGGTTTTTCTTCCTAATTTCCTATATATATATATATATATATAGATTCTTCCAATTTTCAATCCTCCTTTAATTTTCCTGGAATAGAATTCGATCTGCATGGAGAAGCAGATACATGAGAAGCTAGCAAATTCCATTCCAAGTTAGTTACTATATATATATATATATATATATATATATATATATACATATGTGCATGTTCAAGAATTAGTATATACCATTAAGGTGTGCTTGCATATGTTTAATTGAGTATCTCAACATGATTTTTAAAAGTTAAAATATAATTGATTTAAGGCAATCAAAAATGAAAAGTTCATTTTGTGCAAGTCCTATAAATTTGAGTTGTATTTATATATCAGAAAGTTACAAAATTGTATAACAAAGATTATCCTAAATATAAATCTAGTTCTGCTATAGAAATACAATTCATTTTTTATAAAGTACTGTCCATTTTAAACCGTTTAAAATCTTACTAAACAAATATTGGCAACAAAATAGAAGCTCGATCTTTACACTTGTGAATGAAAAAATTGTCTCACCTCTATGGCTGGTATGCAATTCCTCTTAAGCTCATTTCTGCAATTAGGGAGAGAGATCTAGAGAGATAATTTCTGCAATTAGCTAGCGAGATGAAAAGAGAGAGAGAGAGAGAGAACTTGCTATATCAAGAATGGAATCATGAACTGGAACAACCAAACAATATACAATTAGTTGCTGGTCCAAGTCAATGGTTGTAATACAATTAACAACACACAAGTTGCTGCATGCACGTATAGCATAACACCAAAACAATAGGATTAGCGAGAAAGAGAAGCTAATACATAATTAAGTCAACAATATTGGAGGCAATTATTTATAATATTGCTCAATTAAGAAAAACAATTTGTAATAACATAATAATAAAAATATTACTCCCTCCGTCCCATAGTTATAGGCTGATTTCTTTTGGCACATAGTTTAAGAAAATCAGTTTAAGTTAATTTTTAACAAAAAATTTCCACATATACCCCTTAATATAGAATTAATGAATAAATTAATTACTCCTTTCTTATCACATTGAAACTCTTAACTTCATTGATTGCTGGTACAATTGTCTTTTATACACAAAATATGTTAAACTAATAAAGCCTAAAAAATTGAATTCTTTTATTGAGAATACAACAACATTAAATGTGGTGATAAAAATAATGACATTGAAGGTTGTTTCTTCAAAAAAAGAGTAATGGTTGAATATTTATTATAAGGGCATAAAAGTAAAATAATGAACCAACTAAATTTTATAAATAGTAAGTAGCTTATATATTGGGATATCTCAAAATGAAAAATTAGCCTATAACTATGGGACCGATGGAGTATATTATATACTTGTAAGCCTAGATCAAATCAAAACGGTACTATATATATATATATCATCATTTTTCATTTTCATTTTCATTTACTAGGATTATATTTTTATTTTAAACTCCCATTTCTAAAAATGTCATTGCGAGTATTGATAGACACATAATTCATACATTTTATTATCCCTAATTTTATCCAATTAATAATATTAGTTTATTTATTTAATATGTTTTATTTTATTTCGTATGATTTAATATTTGTTTCAATAAAGTCAAAATCTTGGTGATTAAGCGATTTTTAATACTCTTATTCATATAAGGAAATATCCAAGAAGAATGCTACAGCATTAGGAAAGAGGTGGAACAATCTTGGTGTGCAAGTCAAATCCAACAAGAGAAAAAAAAGCCGATCTCTTTGAGAAATTAATTTCCACTAAGAAGTTGAAACCTACCTGGAAAATGAACAAAAGTATCCAAATTCAATGAATCTAAATTAGGGCACAAATTTATTTTTCCTATAAATAGATCTCTTGTTTTAAAGAGAAGAGTATTAGGTATTGTATTAGTTTAGGTTAAGAATAGGAGTAGGAGTAGATTAAATTAATTACTTCTTTATTGTACGTTCATTGAATGATCGTTAATTAAATGGAGTTTTCTTATTTTAATCTTCTTCTTTTCTTTATTTTAGTTAGTTTAATTATCTTCCATGTCTAGCTAATTTCTTTAATCTAGGATGAAGATGAAATTAAATAATTATTCATGATAATATTTTTCATCTCTTCTATTATTTATGCTTTTATGTTTAATTGATTTCGCCTTCATGTTTCGTTATTGAAACACATTCGTTTTATAGTTCTTATGTGATTTTAAATTAATTAAGAGGTTTTGATAGATTATTGTTAAGAAATGAGTTTTTAATAATCCATGTTTGCTCAAAGAAATTTTGATGAGTTATAGTTAATCCTTAAATTTTCATAATCTATGCTTGCCCATGTTAATTGCAAAATTATTAAATTAAAGTGAAGGGAGATCAACATCATAGTTGAGTTATAAAAATAGAAGATATTGAATTATATGTTATATTTATTATTTAATGAATTTGGATTCTTAGATTGTTTTCTCATTATTAATTCTCATATTCTAGTTAATTAATTCTCAATCTTTATTTCTAATTCGCCTGAAATAGACATTAAGAAAACATTAAAATTAATCTAGTTTCTGTGAGTTCGACCTATACTTGTCAGTTATTCAATTTGACACTGTGCACTTACAATGCATAATTTTAACACATCAAGTATAATGAAGGAAACATAAAAAACTCACGTAAAAATATTACTCCTTTATAATGAATTTTTATAACGAACATCAACTGTCCTAATTATAACATTAATAAACAACACAGTAACACTTAGTACGTTGTTATAATAAACATATGGGTAAAAAAAATTATACATTTGAACTTGAGATCTTGGGTCATGTTTGTTTGCAAGAATTATAATCTCAAGATTATTAATTTTAGGATTAAATAATTATAGTCGCATGCTTATTAATTGTTTATAAGATTATTCATGGGATAACTTAAAATAATCTAATGTTATGTTTATTTTTTCCGAATTAATTAAAGAATTTGAATAAAAAAAATATCGTTTGAACTATTATACCCTTACTAATAATAACATATTTTAAACTATAATTTAAATTTGTTTATCCATCAAATAATGATTAACAATAAGTTGTTTACCAATAAATTGCTTAAATAAACTTTGACAAACAAAAAGCCAATATTTGAATAAGACTAGGACTAAAAAGTTGCTTACTAATAATAAGATGTTTATCAATAAGCTGTTTAAATAATAAGTTATTTATTAATAATAAATTGTTTACCAATAATCAAAACCTAGACCGGACCTCCAGTCAGATCAATAAAAACCGAAATTGGTCCACCATCCGGTCCGATTTAGACCAATTAATCAGTTTAGACCAAAACTCGATCAAAATTGGCGACCCGAAAGTTATACCGGTTGACCCAATGAACCGGTATATGGTTCACCGGTTTTATTGGTTCCGCACCCCCTCCTCACAACAATCGGCCAAAGCTCCAAATACTCAGATATGTGAAACGTTTTTCTTTTCCTCTTTCTCACAAGTCAAAATTTCACAAATTGAAACTCAAATCTTCATTCTTCAGGTCTCAATTTCATAAAATTTATAAATTTTGAAAGCCCAATTTGATTATTTTGAAAATTTCTCCCCTAAACCTTGAAGTTGAAAATGATGAGATTCCTTGTAATAACTCCGTAAGATAACGGACGAGGAAGAAGGGAAAATAAGTGATAACAACAGCTGTTGTATGGCCATATATACATAACATACTTGAAGGAGAGAACATAATTTTGCTTTGTATGATTAAGAATGAGTAGTGCATGGTAGAAAGAAGAAAAATTAACAGAGATGAAAAAAGAGCGTAAGAAGATATAAGAATGCATAATTTATGTAAATAGATGATAAGGATGGTAGGTGCTTAATATGGGCATAATCTCTCGATCCTCTCATTTTTAAATTATATCTTATTATGTAAATTGCAAAATAAATGTATACATAATTAATTGATGATGATATTAATTGTATGTCTAACTTGATTTTTAAAAAATGAATATTGATCAATATTTTGAAAAACGATAGATTATTATTATTATTATTATTATATTTTGATAAAGAGGGAAAAAATGTCATAGATTTTGAATTATGAGAATGATTTAATATATTTCTTTTTATATAGTAAACATTGTACAAATAAATTTAGTTTTTTTAGATAAATTTATTAATTTTACATATTTACTAAATATTATATATAATATATAATAATAATTAATATTTTTAATTATTTATTACATATTAATGACATCACTGGGTCAATAACGGCTCGACCACTGATTGAACCAGTGACCTATCCACCCGGTACCTTTGCTAGTTCGAGGACTGATCTGAGTCTGAAAACCTTGTCAATAATAAGTTATTTACCAATAAGCTCTTTATCAATAATAAGTTGTTTACCAATAAGTTGTTTAAATAATAAGTTATTTACCAATAAACTATTTACCAATAAGTTGTTTACCAATAAGCTATTTGAATAATAAGTTGTTTACCAGTAATAAGTTATTTACCAATTAATAAGTTATTTGTCAAAAATTGTTTACCAATAATAAGCTTATTGATAAGTTGTTTACCAATAATAAGTTATTTACCAAAGAAGTTATTTAAATAATAAGATATTTAAATAATAAGTTGTTTACCAATAATAAGCTATTTACCAATAAGTTGTTTAAATAATAAGCTATTTAAATAATAAGTTGTTTACCAATAAGTTGTTTAAATAATAAGTTGTTTACCAATAATAAGATATTTATCAATAAATTATTTACCAATAATAAGCTTATTAGATATAATAGGATACTATAGTAATTTTAGGGGAAAAAAAATTGAGAATAATTTTGTTTAAAAATTTGTAGTTCCAATGGTGGTGATTATAATACGTCATAGACGTAGTATTAAATAATCCTCTATATTATTATTCTTAGCCCCAATAGCGGGGATTACAATCAAGGATGTGCATTCTTTCTCTCTCCCTCTTTCCTCTTTATACGCAGATCTATCTGTGTTGTGTGTTTTTTTTTTTGAAACATTACGTAGATCTAATCTTTATTTCACTTTTCGATACATTTTTTGCATGATGTTTATTCGAGTAAAGATCAATAACGATGAAAATTAATCTTTCATGTTTATCATCTTAATTGCATTAGATGTGAAATTTGTTGTTGAGCTAGAGGATTAGTTGGTTGGAGAAATTAGAAAGAAGAAGATGGGATTCCCTCTTTAGCCTTTTAAGGGCTTGCTTTGCTTCAGAGAATAAGTATGTGAAAAGAAAAACAAAACAAAATTAAGGCATGATCTTGCAACCAGTATAAATATATGCAAAAACTAATACCATTCTGGTATCGAATTGGCTAACTGGTTCAGGACACCAGTCTAACCGGTACTAATATCGGTACGGTTATTTACCGATTCACATTCCTAATTGTATCTAATTCTAATAATTAATAAAGTCTCTCAACCAAAAAAAACACTTAAAAAGAATGAGAAATAATTAAATTAGGTCTAACTTTAAGGAAATAGAGAGCTAATTTATGCAAGTGTGCTTTATCTATTGTAGATGTGGAATAGGATGTGTTATTGTATACAGGAAATTGCTGTACTCACAAGACAATACGGCGGCCCAAAGGATTTACTTCTAACAACATATGGTCATGTTCGTCCATAACCATCGGAAATAGTATAAGAGTACCAATTGGATCAAATTGATTCTGATGAGAATCAAGAAACACAACTCTACAAGTCAAGAATTTCTACTTGATCTAAATTTTCCGTTATATAGTTATAACTTACAAGTCACAATATATAGGAGTACTATTTGTTTATATGAATTCAGTCCAAAAGTCTGAATGCAGCAATTTCATCAGTCTTTTAGTCAAGTAATTATAACAATAATATTTTTTTCAAATTAAAATTTCTCCGGATGAGATGCACAACCGTTTTATAGTTATACTCTCTCCATTCTAAAATTAGAAATATAATTTCACTTTTAAGATCAAACGGCGACATATTAAATTTTAAATTAATGTGAATTTATTTAATTTTAATTGATACAATTATTATAAAATTGTATAATATATATCAAAAACTATTAATTACAAAATTTATTTTATTCTAAATTTTTATGAGTCATACTAATTTTAAAGTTTAATATATCGTCGTTTAATCTTAAATGTCAAATTATATCTCTAATTTTAAAACGAAAAAATATATTCTTATTTCTTTCAAACTTCGCTTAATATTTTAGTTTTGATAAATTGAATTTAGCCCAACTTCAATATTTAAGTAGTCAATCGATATTCAACAAAGTAGTCCAAATTTACTTTAATATTACTAGTTGGAGTTATATTCAATTTGTCGAGCTCAAGTAAATTACATCTTTTAAGTCTAATAAGGAAAATTTTATTTGTCACTTACTTTTGTTTCAAAGTACTATAAATAGATATGTTTAAGAGAATTTATAAAGAGATATTTTGAGAGCCTTACGATTATTACAAATCTATATTTCATTAGTTCTTTGTAATAAGATTAATTTTGACAATTTGAATGTACATAACTATTAATGCACTTGTATAGAATACTAATTATCGACGCGAGAATTCGATTCCTAATATGTTTCTATCCTTTATTATTTTGTTATGCGAATTAATTTATTTAAAGGGTGAGATTTTAAGAAAAATTGGATGAAATTGAAAAAATTGATTTTAATTATTGGGCCAAATTAGGCAGAACGACCAGTTGATATAAGTTCGAAAGAATGTACCAACTCATTCGGATTTTAAAAGTTTTCGTAATATGGCTCAATATGTGACTTCGTAAAATTGGTCTGCAACTCGAGATTTATAGAGTTCGGGGGCTTGCTTAAGCGAGGGGAGAAGGTGTTAGACACATTCGACTTCCGTGTAAACACGTTTACCGCATTTTGGTGATTTTCTAGTCATGAAGTGCGTGTGTTGAGAAAGCATTTATTTGACTTGTGTTAGGTGCCTTAATTTTAAGGGTTGCTCTAAGTCTTGTTTTAAACTATGAGCGGCGTTGTTTTGAAAATAGTGTTGAACCTCTTTGGACCTATGCACGAATAATTTGATTTAAAGAAAAGTTTATTTTTAGATAAAACATAATGAAATGACGTTTTGAAAAACAAGGTTTTCAAATACTTCGCCAGATAGGAATTGAGGTACTTGATACTTCCGATTATTAACTTTAGATTTATCTATCCCTAGATGCGCTTTATTTTTATGTAAGTTCTTTGTGGGTTTTGTTTAAAAATCATTTAAGGTGATAATGCATGTAAGAAAGTATCAAAAAAGGGTCGGGCCATCTCCGGGCATGAAAGCCGTCTCGATAGACTCGAGCACCCATAATCACAAATTTTCATTATTAGGAGACATTAAATCAGATATCTCGGGATGAGGCTCTCAAAGTTGTTTTAATGCCCGATATTACATATACAATGATTTACGCGGTTTACTATTACATTGTATGTAAGACCCCAACTTATTATAAATGAAATTAAATTTTCTCTATTTATTATTTTGAAATAGTAAGGGTTGATTTGATTAATGTGGTTAGTTAGCCAGTAAAATGCGCTAAATATTTCAAATAAGCAAGTGGTTATAAAATATTCATTTTATCGGAGAATATTCGTTTGGTCGTAGAATATTCTTCATCGTCGAGAATATTAGTATTTACCAACAAGAACCTTGTGTGGACCCCATAACGGAAAGCGATTGTATGAAGAAAACGACAAATATAAGTTGTTTATAAATAACGGCGTAGTTGTTACTGTAAGACCCCGATTTTTTTTTAAATAAAAAGGAATTTCCTTTATTTATTATTTTGAAATAGTAAGGGTTGATTTGATTAATGTGGATAGTTAGGGGTAAAATACGCAAATATTTCAAAATAAGCAAGTGGTTATAAAATATTCATTGTTGTCGGGGAATATTCGTTTGGTCGTGGAATATTAAATGCTTCAGAATATTCGTATGCGATGGCGCAAATGTATGTGGGCCCTATAACTGAAAGCGATTGGATGAGGAAAACGCGATAAATATAAGTTGGTTAAAAATAACGCACAGTAGTTATTCAAGTTAAGACCGTTGGAATACCCTAAGGTTAAAATACGATGTCTGGCGTGGTTGCATAAAGAAGCACACCAGGTATTACACAAAGATTTGTTGAATTATCGATCCTTACGTGAAGAAGCACTACTCAATAATTTTCACAGTAATTATTTATTCAATATTTTATCGATTCAATAATTCTTTAGGTTGATATTTTATATTATTCATTGCTCAATAATTGTCACCGCACATTATCTCCATTATCGGATCAATAATTCATATTATTTGAATAATATTATTAGATAAAGATTATTGGCAATGTCTAGAAAGTTCTCACAAGGAGAGGTTTGGTCACCTAATCAAGGCTACCAAAGAAGGAGAAAATCCTTATCTGAAAGCCCCTCTTTCCTTGAGAACTACTGGTTGTCATAATTGTGATTCCGTAATATTATTTGTGAATAATTAATTATTGATTCATATGATAAAGAAATATTTATTTTATGTGAATATAAATGATGGATTTATTTATGTGGTTATAAATGAAGAAATTATTGTTGAGGTGTTTTATCGAGATTTTACAGTTCGGAGGTATTAAAAATTAAATCGGGGTTTTGAGATATATTGGGGTTATAATTTTTAATCCCACCATTGGATTGTGGTAATTTTTGGGTATGTTATACATACATAAGTTGAGTATATGTCCACAAATTTTGAACTGTTAAAATGCACGAATGATTTGTTGTGAATTTTAAGAGGTGTCGAATTTAAAATTAGGGTTTATAATTGATTTTGGTGGAAAATTCTAGAATTGAGTGGGCCCCACTTATGGTTGGTGAAGAAATGTGCTGAATTTTATTTCAAATGTGGTGGGTGGCAATAGTAGCGAGTAAAGCCATCGTGGCAGTCGTCAAGTCTCGCTTCTATTAACATTTTCCTATAAATAGAGGGCTAAGTTAGAATTGAAAATCACACCGTAAACAAAGTTTTCTCTCTTCTCTCTATATTGTTGAAAGCGATTTTGTGAGTATTTAGATACTTTGAGAGTTCTTTGCTCAAAGATAAGTTTCATTTAGCATCACTTCCGACCTTTCCTTCCGGCACCGATTCTTTGAGGTAAGGGATATTTTTTTTTGTAATGATATTATTTCTTCAATATCATTATCTTTGAAATGTTGATCCAAGTTTTATCAAATTTAGAACTTTTTCATGTATCGGGTTACTATTCATGAGTTACTATTCACGAAGTTACTATTCATGAGTTACTATTCACGATTACTTATTCACGATACTATTCATGAAAGCGTGAAGATGTTTTTGTGGAATTTCTATCTTTTGGTGTCGAGTTACTATTCACGTATCACGCAGACTATTCACGATATCTGGACTATTCACGATACTCTGGACTATTCATCGAAAAATAAAATTTCTTCTTTTCATCCAAAATATCTATTCGGATACTAGCTTTGATTGATCCATGTTTTGATCATTCTTGAATTTTACACCACTATGATTATTTTTGAGGTATTGTTGGACATGGATAAAACAAAGTACGAATCATTAATCCTTAATCCTCACATTTTGTTTCACCGGATTCGTTCTTTAAAATATTTTTTTATCATCCTCGGTCTTAAATGATGATATTATTGAATATCTTTGGCCCGTAGTGCAAAAGATGAATGATTTCAAGAATATCTTTGGCCAGTAGTCTGCAGATGATGAAAAGTGTGTTGAGATGAACACGATGGATTGATGAATATCTTTGGCACATAGTGCAAAGATGAATATTTGATTTGAGATGAATATTGATTGATGTTACGGGGATAAAATATTGATGATGGACTTTTTAAATTCATAGATTATAGTAGATTTCATTCTCTACGTAACTCTTCTATGAATTATTATTTCATTATGAATATTGATCTCGAAACTTGTTGTCTATCAGTATTATCATCGATTTTTCCTCGTTGAAGACTAACGATAATTTGTTGTATATTATCTTAGTCATAATATTCTTTAATTGAGCTAGTTGAGCTCACCCTTTTCCTTTTTTGTTCCATTCTTCTCGGGAGGCAAGAATATAGCGAGCATCGAAGTGCCTATTATGGAATGAAGGTTTTAGAAAGGATTGTTTAGTAGTCCTCACCATTTTGTAAAATAATGTATCAATAAATGTGATGAGGATTTATTTGAGTATAAATATTGTCTAGAAGATAATATTTGTATTTAAACTCACGCTTATCTTGTTGTAATAATAAAGTTGTAGTTGTTTCGTATCATGTATTGTAACTCGTAATGGGTGATGTATACCTATTTTGGGGGCGTCAGCGGTTAATACTGTATCGAGCTTAGGGATATGATCTCCATGGCGGAGATCGGGAATGTAAACTAGGGGGAGAGACGGTAAATCCTTCGCTAAAGTGTGTCCTACCTAAGCTTATTTGTTAGTTGGTCAAGATATATAGGATATTATGTGATATATTGATTTCCTTAATTAACCCTTGTTTTTATGATGAAGATTTGAGAATGTCGAATCGAGAATATTAACAAAGGAGTAAATGAGACCGTGGAGATGCTCAGACTTACCAACGAGGAGAACGTGCAACAGTGGCAATGTTCCTCCCGTGAAACACCACCATGGAGCGAGATGATGAACGAGGGATGTTTAGAAGTTTTTGCGCTTTATGCAAAATCGCACGAGGAGACTCGTGTTCAAAATACGAGGAGAAATGATAGCAATTCACGGGTTGTCACAAACAAGCAAGTTCAAAGAGTTGGGACCACCGAATTTAAGGGAAAGCCGATCCGATCATGCCGGAAACATGGGTCAAAAAAATTACCAAGATATTCGATGTCTTGGGATGCACGGAGGAACAGAAGGTTCCATTCGCCACCTTTATGTTCCGTGGCGAGGCAGACTCATCGGTGGGAGTCTCGTAGAAGCGTACCCATCCAAACAGCGACTCAAGATGTCTTCGGGAGACGTTTGAGAGACTATTTAATGACAAATACTTTCCTCGAAAGTGTTCGGCTATATAAAAGGAAGTGGAGTTCATCGATTAGAGCAAAACAACACGACGGTGTCTCAAAGACGAGGCAAAGTTTGCGAGTTATCCGTGTTTGCACCTCATTTGGTGGAGAATGAGGAACGATGACGCCGGATGTTTCTTAGAGGTTTGAAACCCAGATACGCCAAGATATCTCATTTCATAAACTTTCTCTTTATTCGATGTTGTAAATGTGGCTCAATTATTAGAAGCGAGATAACGAGTGCACGCAGCAACTGAGGACCATAACCGAGGATCGTACCGAGAGATAGCGATCAACAATGAATAATGATAACTCATGGAGAAAGAAAAGATTTTACAGACAGAAATGGTAACCACTCCGGTGGTAATCATGGTCATGAAAATGTAAGAAGCGAGTCGGGAGAGATTTTAAAAAGAGGAGATTTAACAACGACTATGTGAGAGACGGTCTGGCAAAGAATCGGGTTCTAAGGGAGGATCACCACCACCCATTATATGCTACAAATGCGAAAAAGAGGACATATCGATCAAACCGCCCTGAACAGATTCAAGGTATGCTATAGTTGTGGAAAGGAAGGACATATCGCCGAGATCAGATGCAGTAGCAAAACCTAGTTCAATGAGGGACGGTGACTCAAAAGATCGTCCCAAAAAAAGTCAAAGTCAACGATTCCGGAAGAGCGTTTGTTGTGATCGGTCATAATGCGAGGAACCCAAACGAGGTGATTACGGTGTTTATTTATAAATTCTTGCGAAGTTTATACCTTACTTGATACCGGTGCTACCCATTCATTTATCTCTCTCGCATGTGCTCAACGCTTAAACTTGACTCGGAGAAATTAGACTTTGACTTATCTCGTGGAAACTCCGTTAGGAGAAACTTTCATCACATCCACTGCTTATAAATCTTGTTTTGATTCAAGTTGGCACCATCACCTTACATTGACCTTATCTCTTTAAAGATACTTGCTTTTGATGTGATTTTAGGGATTGATTGGTTAACTACTCATCATGCCAAAATTGATTGTTTTCGTAAGGTTGTTAGTTTTCATATTCCTAACCAACCTGTTATTTAATTCAAGCAACTAAACCATTAAAATCAATCACCGCCATATCTAATCATAAAGCTATTCGTTTATTGAAAAACGGATGTCAAGCTTTCTTAGCCCATGTTATGGATTTGAATAAAGACACGCCAAATTTGAATAATATTCCCGTTGTTATTGACTTTCCGGCGTATTTCAAAGAACTTCCGTCCACCCCGGCGTGAAGTTGAATTCTTTATTGATCTTGAACTGATACAAAGCCCATTTCTAAAACCCCATATCGAATGGCTCCTATTGAACTTCAGAGTTAAAGGTCCAACTACGAGAATTGTTGGACATCCGGTTTCGATCGTCTGGCCCCAAGACATCTCCTCGGGGTGCTCCTGCTTTTATTTGTAAAAAAGAAAGACGGGAGTATGCGACTTTGTATTGACTATCGGAATTGAACCATGTCACCATCAAGAAAGGTATCCTCTACCTCGTATTGATGACTTGTTTGACCGGTTGCAAGGGGCACAATTCTTTTCAAAAATCGATCTTAGCTTCCGGATATCATCAAATTGAAGATTAGAATCGAGGATATTCCAAAGATCGCCTTCGTAACTCGGTATGGGCATTATGAATTCTTAGTCATGTCTTTCGGACTAACTAATGCTCCTATGACTTTCATGGATATGATGAACCGAGTATTCAAGGAATATTTGGATCGATTCGTTGTTGTCTTTATTGATGACATCCTTATATATTCCAAAAGTCGTGAAGATCATGAGCACCATTTGAAGTTTGGTACTCTAAAGGCTTCGTGAAAACCAACTATATGCCAAATTGAAGAAATGCGAGTTACGCTTGAGGAAGTAGCATTTCTTGGGCATGGTGTCAAAACATGGAGTATCATTGATCCGTGAAGATTGAAGCAATACAAAGTTGGAGCAACCAAGTCGGTTGGTGATCAAGTACGTAGCTTTTTGGGCTTAATGGTTATTATCTGGAGATTCGTGGAAGGGTTTTCGAATCGCTACTCTATTAACTCACTAACTTCGAAAGGATACGAAATTGTCGTTTGAAGCGAAAGAATCGAGAAAAGTTTCCAAGAGCTTAAGAGGAGACTTATTTCTGCGCCTGTTCTAACAATACCATCTGGTTCGGATGGATTTGTTATCTACAGCGATGCTTCGGGCAAAGGGTTAGGATGTGTTCTCATGCAACGTGGGAAAGTCATAGCCTATGCCTCATGACAACTTAAAGAGTATGAGAGGAATTATCCTACTCATGATCTAGAGTTGTCATGCAATCGTTTGCTATTAAAGATATGGAGGCACTATCTATATGGGAGAAAGTGGAGATATATTCGCACCATAAAAGCCTTAAATATTTCTTCACTCAAAAGAGCTCAACACATGCGGCAATGACGCTGGCTCGAGCTATTGAAAGACTACGACCACACTATTCAATACCACCACCGGTAAAGTTTAACGTGGTAGGCGACGCGTGAGTAGAAGATCATATCACGCGAACGAAAAGGACGATGATGTCAAGTATACGCATAGAGCCAACTTTAATAGAAAAAGTTAAGGTTGCTCAAGCCACCGAATCTTGGAATCTGATACGTATGAAGAAGAAAGTACAAGAAGGAGCTATTAGGAAGCGAGAATTGATGAAGAAGAATACTTGAGTCCACTCTAGACTTTGTGGTTCCTAACGACTCGATTTGAAGTACAAGATTATGATGGAGGCACACAATACACCATTTGCAATCCATCCTCGAAGTACTAAAATGTATCGTGATCTTCGACATACATTTTGGTGGAATAATATGAAGAGAGATTGATTGCAGTTTATCTCGATGTGTTTAACTTGCCAACGTAAAGATTTTACATCTAGTACCTAAGGGTCCGCTGCAACCACTTGAGATTCCGGAATGGAAGTGGAAACACATTACCATGGATTTCGTTCTGGGTCTTCCTACGGTTTCTCAAGGCATCAATGCTATTTGGGTTATTGTTGATAGATTAACCAAGTCCTGCTCATTTCTTGCCGATACACGGAGACTTATTCTCTTGAACGCCTTGCTTTAGTATATACGTAAATGAGATCGTGAGGTTGCATGGCATGCCCAGATCCATAGTTTTGGATCGTGACCCAAGATTCACTTCAAGATTTTGGGTTAGCTTGCAAAAAGCTATGGGCACGGATTTGCGATTTAGTTCTAAGATACCATCCCCAAACGGACTGAACAATCGAGAGGACTATTCAAACTCTTGAAGATTTATTAAGACTCGTGTCCTAGACTTCAAGGGTAGTTGGGATAAGTATTTACCATCAGTGGAATTCTCCTATAACAACAGCTTATCGAGCAAGTATAGGTGTGGCTCCATTCAAGCATTATATGGACGAAAATGTCGCTCTCCAATATGTTGGGATGAGGTGGGTGAAGCAACATTGTTGGGACCCGAAGTTAAGACGTATGACTCACCGAAAAGATCCAAATGATTCGACAAACGTATACAAACGGCTTCAAGATCGACAAAAGAGTTATGCGGATCTTCATCGAAAGGACGTGGAATTTAATGTAGGGGATCATGTATTATTACGAGTTGCTCCATGGAAGGGAGTTACAAGATTTGGGAAGAGAGGAAAGCTCAATCCACGATTTATCGGTCCATTTCAAATTCTTGACCGAGTAGGAAATGTAGCCTATAGACTTAAGCATTACCTCGAGTATGTCTCGTGTTCATAATGTGTTTCACATATCCATATTTCGAAATATGTGAAAGACCCGAACCACGTTATTGAAGTTAGAACTCGGACGAGATAGCAAGACTTAACGTATGAGGAGGTACTGCCAAGATCTTGGATAGGAAGGAGCATGTCCCTACGCCAAGAAAGTCATACCACAAGTTAAAGTTTTGTGGAGGAATCATGCTATAGAGGAAATGACCGGGAATTGAAACGAAATGAAAGCGAGGTATCCTCACCTTTTCAAACACCAGTATCGTACGCCAATTTCGAGGACGAAATTTCATAAGGAGGAGGTTGTAAGACCCTCTAATTTTTTTAAATAAAAAGAAATTTCCTTTATTTATTATTTTGAAATAGTAAGGGTTGATTTGATTAATGTGGATAGTTAGGGGTAAAATACGCAAATATTTCAAAATAAGCAAGTGGTTATAAAATATTCATTGTTGTTTGGGAATATTCTTTGGTGAAATGGAATATTCAGATCGCTTCGGGAATATTCGTATGCGATGGCGCAAATGCAATGTGGCCCCATAACGAAAAGCGATTGGATGAGGAAAATGACAAATATAAGTTGGTTAAAAATAACTGGCGTAGTTGTTACCGAATAAGATCGCTGGAATACCCGGTGGTTAAAATACGATGAATACGCGTGGTTGCACAAGAAGACACCACGGTATTGCATAAAGATTGTTGAATTATTGATCCTTACGTAAGAAGGCACTACTCAATAATTTTCACAGTGAATTACCGCTCAATATTTTATTGATTCAATAATTCAAGCGTTGATATTTTATATTATTATTTGCTCAATAATTGTCACATTTTGATTATCTCCATTATCGATCAATAATTCATATTATTTGAATAATATTATTAGATAGCATTATTGGCAATGTCTAGAAAGTTCTGCTGAGGAGAGGTTTGGTCACCTAATCACACGCCAAAGAAGGAGAAATCCTTATCTGAAAGCCCCCTCTTTCTCGGAACTACCGTCATTATGTCATAATTGTGATTCTCAGAATATTATTTGTGAATAATTAATTATTGATTCATATGATAAAGAAATATTTATTTTATGTGGATATAAATGATGGATTTATTTATGTGGTTATAAATGAAGAAATTATTGTTGAGGTGTTTTATCAAGATTTTTACCAGATTGAGGTATTAAAAATTAAATCGTGGGTTTTGAGATATATTATGGGGTTATAATTTTTAATCCGACCGCTGGATTGTGGTAATTTTTGGGTATGTTATACATACATAAGTTGATTATATGTCCACAAATTTTGAACCGTTAAAAATGCACGAATGATTTGTTGTGAATTTTAAGAGGTGTCAATTCTAAATTAGGTTTATAATTGATTTTGGTGGAAAATTCTAGAATTGAGTGGGCCCACTTATGGTTGGTGAAGAAATGTGCTGAATTTTATTTCAAATGTGGTGGGTGGCAATAGTAGCAGTGTAAAGCCATCGAAAGTGGTCAAGTCAAGTCCGCTTCTAATAATAACATTTTCCTATAAATAGAGGGCTAAGTTAGAATTGAAAATCACACCGTAAACAAAGTTTTCTCTTTCTCTCTCTATATTGTTGAGCGATTTTGTGAGTATTTAGATACTTTGAGAGTTGTCATTGCTCAAGATAAGTTTCATTCAAAGATCACTTCCCACCTTTCCTTCCGGGTCATCGATTCTTTGAGGTAAGGGATATTTTTTTTTCAGTAATGATATTATTTCTTCAATATCATTATCTTTGAAATGTTGATCTCAAGTTTTTATCAAATTTGGAACTTTTCACATGCTCTGGTTACTATTCATGAGTTACTATTCACGAAGTTACTATTCATGAAGTTACTTATTCACGAAGTTACTTATTCACGAGTACTATTCATGAAAAGCGTGAAGATGTTTTTGTGGAATTTCTATCTTTTGGTGTCTGAGTTACTATTCACGATATCTAAGACTATTCACGATACTCTGACACTATTCACGATACTGGAACTATTCATCGAAAAATAAAATTTCTTCTTTTCGTCCAAAATATCTATTCGGATACTAGCTTTGATTGTATCCATGTTTTGATCATTCTCAATTTTACACCTACTATGATTATTTTTGAGGTATTGTTGGACATGGATAAAACAAAGTACTTAATCATTAATCCTTAATCCTTGTCATTTTGTTTCAATTTGGATTCGCTTCTTTAAAATATTTTTTTTATCATCCTCAGACCTTAAATGATGATATTATTGAATATCTTTGGCCCAGTAGTAAAAGATGAATGATTTTTTGAAGAATATCTTTGGCTCAGTAGTGCAAAAGATGAACAGTGTTGAGATTTAATACGACCGATTGATGAATATCTTTGGCCCAGAGTAGTGCAAAGATGAATATTTGATTCGAGATGAATATCGATTGATGTTACAGGGATAAAATATTGATGATGGATCATTAAATTCATAGATTATAGTAGATTTCATTCTCTACGTAACTCTTCTATGAATTATTATTTCATTAGAATATTGATCCGAAACTTGTTTGCTTATCAGATTCTATCGATTTTTCCTCGTTGAAGACTAACGATAATTTGTTGTATATTATCTTAGTCATAATATTCTTTAATCGAGCTAGTTGAGCTCACCTTTTCCTTTTTGTTCCATTCTTCTCGTGGAGGCAAGAATATAGCGAGTAATGCAGCCTGGGTATGGAATGAAGGTTTTAGAAAGGATTGTTTAGTAGTCCTCACCATTTTTGTAAAATAATGTATCAATAAATGTGATGAGGATTTATTTGAGTATAAATATTGTCTGAAGATAATATTTGTATTTAAACTCACAGCTTTCTTGTAATAATAATAAAGTTGTAGTTGTTTCGCACTCATGTATTGACAACTCGTAATGGGTGATGTATACCTATTTTGGGGCGCCATGCGATTCACATTATCTTGTTGAAATACTCTATTGGTTAAAACACAAGAAGACACCAGTATTGCACCAATTATTGATTCTTACGTAAGAAGGCACTACTCAATAATTGTTACAGAATTATTGCTCAATATTTTATTTTATCGATTCAATAATTGCTACGTTGATATTTTATATTATCATTGTTTCAATAATTGTCAACGCACAAAGATTTTCCTTTATCGAATCAATAATTCATATTATTTGAATAATATTATTAGATAGCATTATTGGCAATGTCTAGAAAGTCCTTGTCTAAGGAGAGGTTTGATCACCTAATTGCGCAGCCAAGAAGGAGAAATCCTTATCGAAAGCCTCATCTTCCTTTAACTACCGGTTGTCGATATCAGATTCTGTAATATTATTTGTGAATAATTAATTATTGATTTATATGATAAGAAAAATATTCATTTTATGTGGATATAGATGGAGAAAATTTTTAATGTGACAATTGTTGAAAATTGATATTTTATATTTTCCGATAAAATAATTCATTTAAAAATATTATTATATTTTAATAATATAATAATGGTGATATTTTACAATGAATGTGTGATATATGAATAAATAAAGAGGAAGAGTATTTTTGTTACAAAAAAATATTTAAAATATGTTAAACATGTTTGTGGGCCCCACTTTGTGACTTAAATTGGATTATAGCCCGTAAAATCGTCCGTTTATGAATTTCGGTCAATTTCTGTTTGGAATTTGAAAAAACTTAAACTTACAAATTTGTAGAGAATGGAATTTTCTATGGAAAAGACATGAGGTTCGAATATTTCTGATAAAAGGGCTATTTGTTATGAATTATTGAAGTTCCAAAGTTCCGAAATAATTAATTTTTGGAAGTTTTAATTGTTTTAGTTAACAAAAACATTTTTTTTGTCATTTGGTGGGCTCCAATGGTGTTGTAAACATGCTGAATTCAGTTGTCAAAGAGGTGGGCTTGAATAATTTTTATAAATATATATTTTATTAAATTTTCTGCTTTGGTGTTCTAAGCATTTTCATATAAATAGGTGTTTAGGTTAGAATTGAAAGTCACACCGTAAATCAAGTTTTCTCTCTATATTATCGAAATTATTCTTGTGAGTATTTTGATACTTTGAGTGTTGCTATATTTGATGCAAGTTCCTTCAACACTATATCCAAAGATTCCAAATAAAGTACTCGCCTTTTTCGAGGTAAGGATATTATTTTTTAAAATGATATTATTTCTTCCAATATCATTATGCCGGAATATTGATAGTATTTTTCTTGTGAAATTCTTGTCTTTAGTGTCGGGGTTACTATTCACGTATACGGCACTATTCACGTATATGGTACTATTCACGAATACGACACTATTCACAAAAAAATTAAATTTTTGTTTTTTGTCCAAAATATATATTATGGATACTAGCTTTGATTGTATCCATATTTTGATCATTTTTGAATTTTGCTCCACTATGATCATTTATGAAGTATTTTTGAACTCGGATTGTTTAAAGTATGAATCCTTAATATTTGTTCTTTTGTTTCACTGGATTCATTTTCTTTAAAATATTTTTCATCATCCTCATCCCCAAATGATGATTTTATCAATATCTTTGGCCCCAGAAAAAAAGATTAATGATTTTTGATGAATATCTTTGGCCTCATGAGTGCAAAGATGAACATATGTTGAGATGATAATGACTAATCGATGAATATCTTTGGCCAGTAGTAAAAGATGAATATTTGATTCAAGATGAATATTGATTGATGTTACAGGATAAAATAATGATGATGGACTTTTAAATTCATAGATTATAGTAGATTTCATTCTCACGTAACTCTTCTATGAATTATTATTTCATTAGCGAATATTGATTTGAAACTTGTTGTCCTATCAGTATTTTATCGATTTTTTCTCGTTGAAGACTAACGATAATTTGTTCTATATTATCTTAGTCATAATATTCTTTACTGGGCTAGTTGAGCTCACCCTTTTCCTTTTTGTTCCATTTTTCTTCTCAGGAGGCGAGAATGTAGCGAGTACTAGTCGGGGTATGGAATGAAGGTTTTAGAAAGTTGTTTTAGTAGTCCTTACTATTTTTGTAAAATAATATATCAATAATTGTAATGAGGACTTATTTGAGTGTTGATATTGTCTAGAAGACAATATTTGTATTTAAACTCACAGTTTTTATGTTGTATTAATAAAGTTGTAGTTGTTTCAGACTATGTTATCGATTTACCTCGAATGGGTGTCAGATACCTATTTTGGGAGAGTCACAGTTCGTATCAGAGCTTAGGGATATGATCTCTGGCGGAGATCGGGGAATAGAACTAAGAGGGGAGAGACGAGTAAATCCTTTGCTAGTGTGTCATACCTAAATTTATTTATTGGTTGGTCAGAATATAGGTATATTATGTGATATGTTGATTTCTTTAATTAACCTTTGTTTTATGGCAGTATTTGAGAATGTCGACTAAGAATGTTAATAGTGGAGTAAATGAGACCGTGGAGACTCCTTTACTCACCAACGAGGAGAACGTGCAATAGGCTGGCAATGTTCCTCCTGTAAACAACACCATTGATTAGACGATGAACGACGGAATGTTTAGAAGCTTTTTGCGCTTCATGCAAAATCGCATTTAGGGAGACTCGTGCACAAAATACAGTGGAAATGATAACAACGCATTTCGCTTGTCACAAATGCAAGCGATTCAAAGAGTCGGGACCACCGCAATCTGGGGAAAGCCGGATCCGATTAAAAGCGTAAACGTGGGTCAAATAAATTACCAAGATATTCGATATCTTGGAATGCACGGCGAATAGAAGGTTCCATTCGCCACCTTTATGTTCCGAAATGAGGCAGATTCATCGGTGGGAATTTGTGAAGCGCACTCCATCCAAATTTCTCGCACTCAAAGATGTCTTGGGAGACGTTTGAGAATCGCTTCAATGACAAGTACTTTTCTAAAAGTATTCATCATATGAAGGAAGTGGAGTTTATTAGATTGGAACAAAATAACACGACGGTCCCAAAGACGATGCTGGCGAAGTTTCATAGAGAGTTGTCTGGTTTTCACCTCATTTGGTGGAGAATGAGGAACGATGACGCGGATGTTTCGAGAGGTTTGAAACCCAAGATACGCCAATATCTCATTTCATAAATTTTCTCTCTCTATTCGGATGTTGTCAATGTGGCTCAATTATTAGAGAGCGAGATAACGAAAGTACGCTCAACCGAGGGACCACAACCAGGATCATCATACCGGCGATAAAGAATCATCGTAATAAAGTTGATAACCAAATAAGAAAGAAAATACGGACAAAACCGGTAACCACTCTGGTGGTAATCATGGCCATGAAAATAGAAGAAGCGAGTCGGGGGGAGATTATAAAAAGAGGAGATTCAACAATGACAATGCGAAGACGTCAGCACCAGCAGCAACTAGTTCTAAGGGAGGAGAGCGACCACCGGTCGTATTCTATAAATGCGGGAAATAGGGACATATCAGTCCAAACTGTCCACAACAGTTCAAGGTATGCTATAATTATGGAAAGGAAGGACATATCGCTTGAGATTGTACAATAGCGAAACCAAGTCCAACGGGGATGGTGACTCAAAAGTCGTCCCCAAAGAAAAGTCAAAGTCAACTCGCTCTCGAAAGAGCGTTTTGTCGTGGATCGTCAAAATGCGAAGAACCCAAACGAGGTGATCACGGGTAAGCTAATCATAAATTCTTGCGAAGTTTATACCTTACTAGATACCGGTGCTACCCACTCATTTATCTCTCCTGCTTGTGCTCAACGTTTAAACTTAACTCCAGAGAAATTAAACTTTGATTTATCTGTGGAGACTCCGTTAGGGGAAACTTTCATCACATCCACTGTTTATAAATCTTATTTGATCCAAGTTGGCACCATCACATTACCTGTTGACCTTATCTCTTTAAAGATACTTGCTTTTGATGTGATTTTAGGGATTGATTGGTTAACTACTCATCATGCCAAAATTGATTGTTTTCGTAAGGTTGTTAGTTTTCATATTCCTAACCAACCTGTTGTACGAATTTAAGCAACTAAACCACTAAAATCAATCACTGTCATATCAAGTCATAAAGTTATTCGTTTATTGAAAAAACGGATGTCAACCTTTCTTAGCCCATGTTATGGATTTGAATAAAGACACGTCAGATTTGAATAATATTTCTATTGTCAAGAAATTTCTGACGATTTCTGAAGAACTTCCCGGCCTACCCCGTAACGTGAAGTTGAATTCTTTATTGATCTTGAACCTAAACAAAAGCCCATTTCTAAAACCCCATATCGAATGGCTCCTATTGAACTTCGTGAGTTAAAAGTCCAACTACAGTGAGTTGTTGGACATCGGTTTCATTCGCCCTAGTACATCTCCTTGGGGTGCTCTGCTTTTATTTGTAAAGAAGAAAAAAGTAAGTATGCGACTTTCAGTATTGACTATCGAGAATTAAACCATGTCACTATCAAGAATAGGTATCCGCTACCTCGTATTGATGGCTGTTTGACCACCGTGCAAGGAGCACAATTCTTTTCAAAGATCGATCTTCGCTCGATATCATCAATGAAGATTAGAATCGAGGATATTCCAAAGATCGCTTTTAGAACTCCTGGTGACGAGCATTATGAATTCTTAGTCATGTCTTTTGATTGACTAATGCTCCTGCGCTTTCATGGATATGATGAACCTGGATATTCAAGGAATATTTGGATCGATTCGTTGTTGTCTTTATTGATGACATCCTCATATATTCCAAAAGTGAAGATCATGAGCACCATTTGAAGTCGGTACTCCAAAGGCTTAGTGAAAACAAGCTTTATGCTAAGTTGAAGAAATGCGAGTTCGCTTGAGGAAGTAGCATTCCTCGGGCACGTGGTGTCAAAACATGGAGTATCCGTCGACCCGATCAAGATTGAAGCAATACAAAGTTGGGAGCAACCGTCGGTCGAATGATCAAGCGACGAGCTTTGGGCTTAAATGGTTATTATCGGAGATTCATGGAAGGATTTTTCAATCGCTACTCCTTTAACTCAATTTAACTCGGAAGGATACAAAATTCAGTATGGAGCGAGGAATGCGAGAAGAGTTTCCAAGAGCTTAAGAGGAGACTTATTTTGGCACTGCTCGATAATACCATCCGGTTCGGATGGATTTGTTATCTACACCGATGCTTCGCAAAGGGTTAGGTGTGTTCTCATGCAACATGGGAAAGTCATAGCCTTTACTCTCGCGATAACTTAAAGAATATAAGAGGAATTATCCTACTCATGATCTAGAGTTGGCGGCGATGCGTGTTTTCGCTAAAGATCCAAGGCACTATCTATATGGGGAGAAAGTGGAGATATATTCAGACCATAAAAGGCTCAAATATTTCTTCACCAAAAAGGAACTCAACATGCGGCAACGACGTTGGCTCAAGCTGTTGAAAGATTATGACCACACCATTCAATACCATCCTGGAAAAGCGAACGTGGTAGCTGACGCATTGAGTAGAAGATCATATGCAGGAACGAGTGCGATGATGTCAAGTATACGCATAGAACCAACTTTAATCGATAAAGTTAAAGTTGCTCAAGCCACAGACCTAGAGCTAATGCGTTTGAAGAAGAAAGTACAAGAAGGTGTTATTCCAGAAGCAAGAATCGATGAAGAAGGAATACTTTGAGTACACTCCAGACTTTGTGTTCCTAACGACTCTGACTTGAAGTATAAGATCATGATGGAAGCACACAATACACCGTTTGCAATCCATCCTGGAAGTACCAAAATGTATCATGATCTTTGACATACATTTTGGTGGAACAATATGAAGAGAGAGATTGCAAAGTTTATCTCGAGGTGTTTAACTTGTCAACGTGTAAAGGCGGAGCATCAAGTACCTAAGAGTCCGTTGCAACCACTTGAGATTCCGAAATGGAAGTGGAAACACATTACCATGGATTTCGTTACGGGTCTTCCCACGGTTTCTCAAGGCATAAATGCTATTTGGGTTATTGTTGATAGATTAACCAAGTCTGCACATTTCTTGCCGATACGGGTGACTTATTCCCTTGAACGTCTTGCTAGTATGTACGTGAATGAGATTGTGAGATTGCATGGCATGCCAGTATCCATAGTTTCGGATCGTGACCCAAGATTCACTTCACGATTTTGGGTTAGCTTGCAAAAATCTATGGGCACGGATTTACGATTCTGGCCGCATACCATCCTCAAACCAGACGGACAATCGAGAGGACTATTCAAACTCTTGAAGATCTATTAAGACTCAGATCCTAGATTTCAAAGGAGTTGAGATAAGTATTTACCATTGGTGGAATTCTCCTATAACAACAGCTTATCGTGCAAGTATAGGTGTGGCTCCATTCAAGCATTGTATGGACGAAAGTGTCGCTTCTCCAATATGTTGGGATGAAGTGGGTGAAGCAACATTGTTGGGGACCCGAGTTGGTACGTATATGACTACGGAAAAGATCCAAATGATTCGACAACGATACAAACAGCCGCAGATCAACAAAAGAGTTATCGCGGATCTTCATCGAAAGGACGTGGAATTTAGTATTGGGGATCATGTATTGTTGCGTGTTGCTCCATGGAAGGGAGTTACAAGATTTGGGAAAAGAGGAAAGCTCAATCCACAATTTATTGGTCCATTTCAGATTCTTGACCGAGTAGGAAATGTAGCCTATAGACTCGCGTTACCTCAAAGTATGTCACGTGTTCATAATATTTTTCATATATCTGTGTTACGTAAATATGTGAAAGACCCGAACCACATTATTGAGTTAGAAACGGACGAGATAGCCGAAGACTTAACGTATGAAGAGGTATCTGTCAAGATCTTGGATAGGAAGGAGCATGTCTTACGTACAAAGGTCATACCACAAGTCAAAGTTTTATGGAGGAACCATGCTATTGAGGAAATGACCTGGGAGTTGGATACTGAAATGAAAGCGAGGTATCCTCACCTTTTTGAAACACCAGGTACGTACGTCAATTTCGAGGACGAAATTTCATAAGGAGGGGAGGTTGTAAGACCCCAACTTATTATAAATGAAATGAAATTTTGTGACGCCCCCAAAATTAGGTATACGTCACCCATCTTGGGTCGCCACTTACATGGTACATAAATTCAAATACAACTTACTAACATAACTGCTGTGGTATAATACTTACATAAACCGTGAGTTTGAATACAAATATTGTCTACTAGATATTATACAAACTCAAAAGGAGTCCTCATTACAACTATTATCACACTATTTCACGTAATAGTGAGGACTACTAATGCTATCCTCCTCGACCATTACTCTGCTCCCCGACTCGTCTCACCTATGTTCTCATTTCAAGAGAATAAAGAAAGAAAAGGGTGAGCTCAACTAGCCCAAAGAAGAAATATTATGACTAAGATAATGCGTAATAAATTATCATTAGCCTTCAACAAAGGTGTTAAACCGATAAAATACAATAGACAACCAGCTTAATCTGCAGCTGAATATGCAATCCATTAAAAGAGTCAAGTAGAAAATAAAGTCTACTATCTTTTAGGTTTTAAAAGGTTTTCATAAATTTTATCATTAAGACTCGCTTTAATGAATAAACCACAATATCTAATCATCCCTCGCATACCCACGGTCAAGGATTTTCATCAAATTATCAATGGTCATGACTATACCGAATCACCCCGGTCATAATCATACAAAAACTATCCATCACCGCATTACAGTGCCACCGAGGACTTTTATCACATCATTTATAACAAGCCATGATTATACCGAAATGATCCTCGGTCATAATCATACTAAGTTCATCTATGCACGTAAGCCAAAGATAACATAATATATCATGAGGATGATGATAATGACATAATAATTCAATAAAACAAGTTCAAGAATTATTTTATCCAGAATTAATAACGTCCCAAATTGTCAACAAGATACTTTTTTTTGTAGAGTAAAATTCAAGAATGATCGGAAGAATATTTCCATGAAAAGATACTTTAGATGAAACGCAAATATCAAGGATATTCTACTAATTTCATGGAGTATAGAAGTCAAAGTTTTAACCAACCGGTATAATAAAGAATGGAATAACAAAAGAAATCACCACGCATGCGGTATTGCAGATGTATAAAAGTTATTCCAACATAATAATAATAACGGAACCAGTCGTGTGAAATTCAAGACCGATGTGATGATCCAAATGTAATAATAAATCTTCAATAATAAACAATGGAACCAGTCCTGTAAAACACACGTATGTGATATTCCAATGTAATAATAAATGCGGAATAATAAACAATGGAACCAGTCCTGTAAAACACATGCATGTGATATTCCAATGTAATAATAAAGAATGGAATAATAGAAGAAGATCACCAAGTATAGGGGATTCAGCAGATACAAAGTTATTCCAATGTAATAAATAAGAATGGAATAACATAAGGATTTCACCAAGTATAGGTATTGTCTGCATATCACAAAGTTATGTATAGGTATATACCACTTTTACAAGTTATTCCAACGTAATAATAATGAATGGAATAATGAAGTTCTCTTCATGAATAAGAAAGAATAACACCCCCTCACGAAAGTACAACAAATAATACCCCTTACCGTAAAAGACACATTGAATATCAAAGTAGTGAAGTACCGTAATACTCTTCTTCTTTCTCTCTATAGATTTTCTCTATAGCTTCTCTCTATAATTTCTCTCTACAGAGTTTTAGTGAATTCGTAAGAAAATAATGATGGAATGAGCTTCTATTTATAGGAAAATAGAATGCATAGTAATTAATCCATGAATCGGTCCAGATTGATTTACTTTAATCTGACTATCCATATTTAAAGCAAAATCTTTTAAATAAAATATCATATATTCTATTTATATAAAAATATTTTACTATGCAAACACTATACAAAACACTATGCAAAAACACTATGCAATACTATGTAATAATAAAATATAATATATTCTATTTATGTAATAACTTTTAATAAAGTATTACATTTTATATAAAAGATGTTTATGCTTTTATTACGCTAATAATACTGAATAAAACAAAACGTCATTATCGCTATAATAATTCATATTATTAATCGACAATAATGGAATCAAACCGAAAGTGACTTCACACATAAGCATCAATAATCAATACCGTAAGGCTACTATGCAACTACACAACGACATCAGATTTTTTACTATCGAGTAGTTCAATGATGATCAATCAGTGAAAACTTCCGCCGTTATTTTAATAAAATATTTTTGTCGCTTTCAATCCGACAATAATTTCGCTAGGGGTCCACCAATGATTGAGCCGTTGTACGAATATTCTCGCTAAATCAATATTCCCTAATTAATCGAATATAATATAACCACTTGCATACTTTGCAAAATTTATAAATACTACCCACAACTATAATATTATCTCAAATTCACACCATAATATTAAAAATTATTTCGATAAAATTTAAATCTTTATTGATAAAATCTGGGGTCTCACAAATTTTCTCTATTTATTATTTTGAAATAGTAAGGGTTGATTTGATTAATGTGGTTAGTTATGGGTAAAATGCGCAAATATTTCAAATAAGCAAGTGGTTATAAAATATTCATTTTATCGGAGAATATTCGTTTGGTCGTAGAATATTCTTACCGCTTGTGAATAATATTAAATGCACCGGCAACCTTGTGTGGACCCCATAACGGAAAGCGATTGTATGAAAGAAAACGACAAATATAAGTTGTTTATAAATAACAGGCGTAGTTGTTACCAAGTATAATACTATCAAATACTCGGTGGTTAAAACACAAGAAGACACCTGCAGATTACGCACCAATTATTGATTCTTACGTAAGAAGGCACTACTCAATAATTGTTACAATGAATTATTTGCTCAATATTTTATTTTATTGATTCAATAATTGCTACGTTGATATTTTATATTATTGTTGTTTCAATAATTGTCAACGCATGTGATATTTTCCTTTATCAATCAATAATTCATATTATTTGAATAATATTATTAGATAGCATTATTGGCAATGTCTAGAAAGTTCTGTCTAAGGAGAGGTTTGATCACCTAATTGCGCGCTAGTAAGGAGAAATCCTTATTGGAAAGCCTCATCTTTCCCTGGAACTTGCATGGTTATTTATATTGTGATTCCGTAATATTATTTGTGAATAATTAATTATTGATTTATATGATAAGGAAAATATTCATTTTATGTGGATATAGATGGAGAAAATTTTTAATGTGACAATTGTTGAAAATTGATATTTTATCTTTTCCGATAAAATAATTTATTTAAAAATATTATTATATTTTAATAATATAATAATGGTGATATTTTACAATGAATGTGTGATATATGAATAAATGAGGAGGAAGAGTATTTTTGTTACAAAAAAATATTTAAAATATGTTAAACATGTTTGTGGGCCCCACTTTGTGACTTAAATTGGATTATAGCCCGTAAAATCGTCCGTTTATGGATTTCGGTCAATTTCTGTTTGAAATTTGAAAAAACTTAAACTTACAAAGTTGTAGAGAATGGAATTTTCTATGGAAAAGACATGAGGTTCGAATTTTTCAGATAAAAGGGTTATTTGTTATGAATTATTGAAGCTCCGAAGTTCCGAAATAATTGATTTTTGGAAGTTTTAATTGTTTTAGTTAACAAAAACATTTTTTTGTCATTTGGTGGGCTCCAATGGTGTTGTAAACATGCTGAATTCAATTGTCAAAGAGGTGGGCTTGAATAATTTTTATAAATATATATTTTATTAAATTTTCTGCTTTGGTGTTCTAAGCATTTTCATATAAATAAGGTGCTTAGGTTAGAATTGAAAGTCAAACCGTAAAAGTTCTCTCTCTTCTCTCTCTATATTATCGAGCGTATTGTTGTGAGTATTTTGATACTTTGAGTGTTGCTATATCTGATTGCAAGTTCCTTCAAGATTATATCCAAAGATTCCAAATAAGTCTTCATCTTTTCGAGGTAAGTGATATTATTTTTTTAAAATGATATTATTTCTTACAAATATCATTATGCTTAATATTGATAGTATTTTTCTTATGAAATTCTTGTCTTTTAGTGTTTGGGGTTACTATTTACGTGATACTGCAAGACTATTCACGATATCTGATTATTCACGAATACGACACTATTCACAAAAAAAAAATATTCGTTTTTTGTCCAAAATATCTATTATGCATACTAGCTTTGATTGTATCCATGTTTTGATCATTCTTGAATTTTGCTCCACTATGATTATTTATGAAGTATTTTTGAACTCGGATTGTTTAAAGTATGAATCCTTAATATTTGTTCTTTTGTTTCACTGGATTTATTTTTTTTAAAATATTTTTCATCATTCTTAGTCCTAAATGATGATTTTACTGAATATCTTTGGCCTGTAATACAAAGATTAATGATTTTTGATGAATATCTTTGGCCCGTAGTGCAAAGATGAACATGTGTTGAGATGAACATGACCAACTGATGAATATTTTTGACCTGTAGTGCAAAGATGAATATTTGATTCAAGATGAATATTGATTGATGCTACAGGGATAAAATAATGATGATGGACTTTTAAATTCATAGATTATAGTAGATTTCATTCTCTACGTAACTCTTCTATGAATTATTATTTCATTGCCGAATATTGATCCGAAACTTGTTGCCTATTGTATTTTATCGATTTTTCCTGTTGAAGACTAACGATAATTTGTTCTATATTATCTTAGTCATAATATTCTTCTATGGGTTAGTTGAGCTCACCCTTTTCCTTTTTGTTCCATTTTTCTTCTCAGGAGGCGAGAATGTAACGAGTACTAGTCGGGGTATGGAATGAAGGTTTTAGAAAGTTATTTTAGTAGTCCTCACCATTTTTATAAAATAATATATCAATAATTGTAATGAGCACTTATTTGAGTATTGATATTGTCTAGAAGATAATATTTGTATTTAAACTCACAGTTTTTATGTTGCATTAATAAAGTTGTAGTTGTTTTTGTACCATGTTATTGACGACTTAGAATGGGTGTTGTATACCTATTTTGGGGGCGTCACATTGTAAAATAAAAAGTCCATAATATATAGGAACCTAATCGAGATTCAATTGGTGGATCTCAACCACGGGATTTCTATGCTCACATTAATATGCTTGAACATATATATATATATATATATATATATATATATATGTGCTTTAAATTCGTTATTAGGTAATTTATTGATTAAAATCCCTATCACGAATGGTTAACACCCCCTCACCACTAGATATAGATACAGGACTCTACGGGATGACCAAAATCGGTTGTAAATATTGAAAAACGACTAGATTTATCCTAGATCTAAGCTGATCTAGCATGAAGGTTCGAGCTTTTGACCTCTTGAACCGATTAAGGGCTAAATCTAGGTAGATCTAGTAAACGAACTTGATTTCAACTATATATATATACAAATAATTGGTAAAATATGTAAATCTACCAACCAATACGCAATATATGTACAAAACAACAAGTCTAACTATATATTAACACATTATGTTAAAGTAGATCCAGTAGTTATAACAATATTACAAAAGGAAATGACTAAAGATTCGTTTTTTCATATTGGGGATGTAGAAACAAGCATCCCGAGACCCAAATATATGCTATATCACTCTATATGGATGAAATCTACTATATAAGTGATGAAAACAATTCAAAGATGGTATAATAATGTCAAACTCGAACCTTTCTCACTCTAGATCCGCTTTCTCTCTCTAACTTTCATCTCTTTTTTCTTCAAATAAGCTATTGATGGGCTATTGTAGGCCTCGGGGCCTGCCGCAAGTACATTTGCGGCTAGTCGCAGGTGTGGCTAGGCCCTGTGGGTCCCGCCGTCTCAAAATTTATTTATTCGATCGTCAATTTGGAAAAGTTTAGGTCTATACCCAAATATCCCATAAAGTTTTTGCTGAATGCTGCGAAACGATTCGGAGTTCGAGAAGATGAAACAATTAGCTGAGAGGTATCTTTCGGTTCTCGAGAGTGGTCAGCTGGCTCGTCTTGAGTAGTTCGTAGTTCGGAGATTGTTGTGGTGGCTTCTTATGATCTCATTACTCAGCTTTGCGATCCTCGTTCGAATCTTGCTGTATTTGGGTGACATTGCATTTTGATTTCTCCAAAAAGTTATCTCCTGGGTAAAATTATGTCTGTGCCCTCCCGCGAGATTGTATGCGGGGTGAAATTACACTTTTATCCCCTACAAGGTTAGTCAAAAGAAAGTGAAATTGAATGTCTACACTAACTATATAAAATATAATACTAATTAATATATTTTTCATTTTTAAAAAATTAAATGATTCTCGTAAGTTTCAAATTTTAAAAAAAAAACTATAATCTACTTTTCAAAATTATATTATACTCTTGAATGGATGAATACTTTCTTATGTTAAGTAAATAATTAAATAATTTTTGCAAGATCAAAGGCGAAAGTAATTAATAGTAAAAGTGTTTCTTTTTATTAGTTCGTGTCTGGCTCAATAGAAATTAGAAAATTTTAAAATTAATGGGTAAATCCGTGATTTAATTCTTCTCGAATTCTCTAGCCTCTTACGGTCTATTCTCTATACTACCTACTGCAAGTCAAATACTTTAATCAATTTACTACTATAAATTTAAGCACAGCCAAAAGCAGAGCATCAAGCTAACCCTAGTTTCAGAAATTCGATCAGCAATGGCGATACTTTCCGATTACGAAGAGGAAGATAACAAGCAAACGACTAAGCCATCATCATCTTCTGCAACAACGAAGCCGTTCACCGGCGTGCTCGATCCCTCAAACCCTCTAGGGTTTATCGAGACGGCCTTGGAATTCGTTGCACGGGAATCAAATCTGTTCAAGAGCGATTCTGTAGTTAAGGATGTGAATTCCTTGGTTCGTGTGGTGAAAGAGAAGATTGAGGCCGATGAGAGAAAGAAGAGAGAGAAGGTACAGGGTAATGGCAAGGGTGAGAAGATTATCAAGGACGTGCCCATGGCTGAGGCAACGACGTCGATCAAGGAAGATCTGAGGAAGGAATCGGAGGACATTGAAAAGGCAGTGGACTCGAAGGAAGTAGAGAAGAAGAGTACTCGAGGTGTGTTTTTTTAAATCTTTGAAACGTAAGTTTCAAAGTTTGTTTGTCTTATGTTCATATATATATATATATATATATGTGTGTGTGTGTGTGTGTTTGTATGTAAATCTGCCTTCATTTCAATATATATATATATTTAAATTGTCAGATGTAAAAGTTAAATTTTTGTTTGTCATATTGAAAGAAACTGACGAAGTAATAATGAAGTTTGGGCATACCATAAATAAAAAAATTCATATGATGTTTGCTGAATGCCCTCTTAGAAATTAAAGGATTAGAACTAGGGAAAGAAACAGTATTTGAAGCATAAAATTTGATTTCATTGATTGTTTTCTTGATTTGCTTATTAGGCAGACCTTAAGTTGTATGTATAGTCAAAGTACAGAAATTTATCTTTTTTTAGTGATTTAGTGTAGTGTCAATTCGATTTCATGAAGATACTCTCTCTCTTAATGTCTTTGGTTTGTGATACAAACTCAGCATCTTTGGTGGGTCTGTATTGACGTCGTTTGGTGGTTTAATTCGTGGAAACAGGAATCTCTGTTGATGAACTCATAGCTTTGGTTGGTTTGTATTAACGCGAGTTCTACCTCCACGTATCAAAGCTTGAACCTTTGTGCATTATGCTCACTCTCACTTGAACCAACCCCTTTGGGTTTAGCAAAATAGGGTTTACAGAATCCGTTTTTTATTGTTAAAGATTTATAGTTAACTATTTCACTTTTAGTTGGAAATATGCTGTCCTGAATTCTTGATTCTTGAGAATTGACATGTAGTATCAGTTTGGTATTGTTATGCATACAAAAATTAGCCTGCTATTATATATCAAGAGAGAGACCTATCAGTTGTGGAATTCTAGCTGAGGGTCTCTGAAGTCCAAAGTCAACCATTTTGACTTATTCTGGATAGAAGGCAATCTATTTTGTTTATTTTCTCCATTAATTAGAACTTGAATGGTTAGATTAAAAGTTGTGGAAGTCTAGTGGTATTTGTGATGGCATGCAATATCTTAAGCTGCACTTTTCTTAAAATTCTTCCTTAAAATTCTTGCAGGCATCTGCCTAGGCAGAATTAGGCCTCTCCGCCTTGACATGGCTGGCACTTTGTCCCTCACCTAGACAGAATTCCTCTAAACGCCTGGTTTTGGCCGTAGTTGCTGACCCTCAATTTCAATTACTTTATTAGGTTACGACTCTAAAGATATATATATATATATATATATATTATTTATTTATTTATAATCCTAATTTTTTCTATTATGATTATAGTATATCATATTTTTTTATCCACCACTCTAAATTCTAAAATCTAGTTAGTTTTTTATGTGCTAAATGAATTTTACCCAAAAAGAGTTGTTTAAGCAAAATGACTACAAATGTGAAATTTTAATCCAATAAATCAGTAAGGAACTAGTATTACTCTCTACAATCTATGCTACTTCAAATGAATTTGTTATGCCTTATAATATTTTTTTGAATAATTTTTCACGTATAATTTAGAATATTTACATCTAATAAATTCTTTATATAGTACTTACAAATATGCAGTGAATAAATAATGTCGCCATAAGAAAGCCAAGGCGCTAGGTGCCTCCTGTTAATAAAACTGAATGGACAAGGGCAAATATATGTAAACTTAAACCAAAATTGCAAGAAATGAATATGTCAAGGCTAGCACTGTGTACTATGTCTTTAAGACAATTATGCCCTCCTTATTGGTGCTTAGTGTTGGCGACACTTGTCTCCCAGTATACAATGACAACGTGTGTTATAGTAACACTACAAATAATACACAACGAACCAAAAAAATATTCTGAACTCTCTCAAAAATGACTTATGAACTGAACTTGAGCGACTTAACTATGCTTGATTGCTTGGTTTGAATGATGCAAATGGGATAGGAGGGTTTAGTGACCCATCAGATGGACATAAGCCCTTGAAAAGGCATGGGATGACGTACTTTTGGGCATGACAGAATAGGTACGCCTTTCGGGCAAAAAACGACGTAGTTTTAGGCATGGTAGAATGGGCGCGTCTGTTTTTGACAAAAACGACGTAGTTTTGGGACTTCCGTTTGGGCAGATGACGCTTTCCAAATTTTTTGGACGCATTCCAAAATGACGCAGTATTAGCGCTTCCGTTTGAGTAGATGCTTCCCAAAACGACGTAGTATTGGGCTAATCAGCGACACAGCTTTGACTAAAACTCGAAACGACACAGTTTTTTCATTTTTCTCACTTGATAATAAAAAAATTGGAACTAAGCAAAACAAAATTTATTCCAAAAAGATGTATATGAATCAGACCCACAAGCCTCGAGCCAGGCCGGCCGGCGACGTGTGTGTGGTTCCAGCAAAACCTTCTCTCCCCTCCACAAAAGTGGGGTGTCCCTTGGGTCCAAACCCAAGAGCCAACTAATTGTCTATAAAATCAATTTATTTTTAGTTTTTAACCGATGTGGGACTTGGCTTTTCACAAATATTTATTATCATTTCCAAGAGTGATCTTTTGGAGTTAATTTTTCATTCATTACCCCATGGATGAGCTTCCAAATACTTGATTTCAAATCTACTAATGGAGTAGAACTCATTGATATATGGATTTCAAATGATTAATGAAATCCACTTCAAATTTGGCTCAAATTCTAACATCTCTGCCACCTAGTTCGTCTACCGGATTTTAATACACTGTTAAGTGCTAAGTTGGTACCATATTATATATGTATCTAAAATATAGTTATAAGAAGTATCCTCTTTATTTAAGTTCCTATCATGCATTGAAGTCGATGATTTTTGGCACCTGTAAGTACTTACCTGTGATGCATGCCAATGCTCTGTGTATGAATTACTTGGCTGACAGTTATTTGTTGTACTTTTATGTTCTGAGAGAGAAAATTGATACTTTTACCTGTGATGCATGCCAATGCCCTGTGTATGAATTACTTGGCTGACAGTTATTTGTTGTACTTTTATGTTCTTAGAGAGAAAATTCATACAATTCTCTTTACTAATAGCTGCTTGTACTTTTATGATGTGAGAAGCTCCCAATATTGGCAATGGGCTTGATATGGATAACTATAGTTGGAGCCAATCCCTGCAAGAGGTCAATATTAATATTCCTGTCCCTCCTGGAACAAAATCAAGGTCAATTGTATGTGAAATAAACAAGAACCATCTAAAAGTTGGACTCAAGGGTCAGCCTCCAATAATTGATGTAAGTGTTTCTTGCAAATCTTTTCATGCAGATGCTACTTGGGGCAAAATATATTTGTTTTGCTCTAAAATCAGTGAGGCAATTTTTACTTGTTTCAAGTCAATTTGCGAAATCCTAAAATTCAAAAATGATATGAATTCATTCAAGTTCTAAAGCAACAAGTATGGTAATTAGTACTACCTTTTTTTGTTAGATTACAATTTTATAGTTGTTTGTACCAAAACAAAATAAATTTATATCAATTTTAAATTTTCATATATTAATTGACTTAAAAAGTCAAAAATGTATTTCTAATTTTAGAGGCAGAGGGATTTAACTGTGTAGATGTCAGTTTGATTCATTCTGGTCCACTTTGTTCTCATTTTGCAGGGCGTACTCTTTCAGTCTCTGAAGGTTGATGATTGCTTTTGGAGCTTGGGTAAATTTTTCTTCCATTCTGATTTGACACCTTCCACGTCTTACATACTCAATTTTAATGGGCCATTAAAAGTAGTACTCCTTCAGTGGAGTTGCATGTCTTTATTGACCTTGAAACTAATTACATGACTGCCAGTATGCTGGTAGATTTAGTAGGGCCTTCTTGGGGTAATCCTTAAATTTGGAGATTTTCTGAATTGTGGAGTATAATTGTATTGATTGTTGCTGATTCATATTCTTTTTCACCATTTTGGTTTACATGAACCTGTTCATTTTTCAGAGGATCAGAAGTCTGTCTCTGTACTTCTCACCAAGCAAAACCAAATGGAATGGTGGAAATATTTGGTTAAAGGTGATCCTGAAATTGACACGCAGAAAGTAGAACCTGAGAGTAGCAAGCTATCTGATCTTGACCCCGAAACAAGATCAACTGTGGAGAAGATGATGGTAAATAACTTCATTACATTTTAATGCTAAAAGTCTTCTGTAGATTTATTGATTTTATCAACCCCACCCCCCCCCCCCCCAAAAAAAAAAAAAAAAGAAAAGAAAAGAAAAGAAAAGAAAAGAAATAGAATTCCTGTCATTTCCTTCATCTTAACTGTGCAAATGTTGCTTTGCTTGATCTAAATTCAAATGGTGGGTTGTAAGTTTGATCAGCGCCAGAAGTCCATGGGCCTTCCAACAAGTGATGATATGCAAAAGCAAGATATAATGAAGAAATTCATGGCGGAGGTAAGCACTCGATTCTATGGCTGCCAATCTCATTTTCTCTCTTGACATATATATCCGTCTCTATAATGTGGAATTTGAATTTGTGCAGCACCCAGAGATGGACTTTTCAAAGGCAAAGATGTGCTAAATATTGGAAGTTTTTTTGTTTGGCATTCATTTTGGTGTTTCTGAGTGAAAACTTTCATGGTGGAGGGAGTGGTGTTTAGAATCTGTTTCCTTTTGAGACATACTATTGATAGCAGCCAGCAGCAGATAGAACATGTCCATATGAATTTTTATTTGTAATCTTAGTATAACCTATCTGAGTTGTTCATGTGTTTGAATGAAGTCGGTCTATTAACTTCTGTCTTTGTCGCTTCTTTTGAATTCTACTTATAAAAAAAATTGGAAATCAGGAGAATATATTGAATTTTACTTGCTCTACTGGATTATATTCCAAGTTTTATTTTACCCAATACAAATACATTGATCTTTGAAGGTGGTACAATGATTTGAAAGATTATCCGACTCTAGTAACCCCAAAAGACTAGATTTGTTTGTAAAAATAATGAGTGCTATTTTGGTATGGAATGTTTGATATTTTCTCGAGATTCAACTCATATGGGTGTGAGTCTAATTTATTTAATTAAATTTGTGTATTAATTTCATTTATTTATATGGTTTATGGTTGAACGTAGCAGTCCGAAGTCCATTAGCCTAATTTCATTTCTCTTGCAGGATAGGATCATTTTATTGCGGATGGGGATGGCCATCAAATTAAATCTAAAAAAATCCCACTACTGTCTTTAAAAATTGTTAAGTAGTTTATAAATTCTACATATTTTCAAGTATGAGATTGATTTCAGTAGTTATGCAATTATAACATTAATTTTAATTTAAAAATATTAAAATTGATATTATGTTTCAGAATTGAGGGAATAATTATTTTTCTTAAAACACCACGTGCAGACTGCGTGCAGATACTGTATTTGGTGGTGCTACTTGTGGGGTGTGTGTGTGGATGGAATTGATGGGGTTTAGGATTTGTCAGCTTGGTGGGAATCCAATAATGAGAGATGGATTGGTGGACCAAAATATTAATGTTGCTGCTACTGCTGCTTCTTCTTCCAACCTGGGTTGTCTTCTTAATTCCAACTTGTTTTGTCTATAGAATGGGCGCAAGCAGGAAAGCAGCGGACCATGTTACTACGACGTTAGTATCTATCTGTCAGCACAGAATATATATATATATATATATATATATATATATATATATATATATTAAAAATTACTCCATCCGCCTCAAATTAATTGTTCAGCTTTTAATTTTTTTTTAAATCAAATTGACTATTTTTAATTAATAATTAAGCGTATATAAATATATTTCTAAAATTATAAAAATTGGGGTTAGTAATAAATTAGATTCCTCCGTCCCCACGATAAAAGTCTTTATTACTATTTTTGGGTGCCTCTACGTTTAAATGTCTACTTTCTTTTAATAACCAAACTTTTTACACATTTTTTCCTATTATACCCGCAACATTAAATATCTCATACTTTTCTTATTCTAATTCTCTCTCCATAATTAATGACATATTATTATGGGCAATTTTGTCATTTCATCCCTCTTCTTAATATGCGTGAAAAGTCCACCATGACTTTTATCCTGGGACGGAGGGAGTATATATTTTCTTTTGATTATAATCTCTTCACCTATATTTTAGCAAAAATAGTAAAAAGATTAGTTTTAAAAATGGTCAATTTGACTTTAAAAAATTAAAACTGAACAATTAATTTGGGACGGAGGGAGTAACAAATAGCATCTCTAGCGTCCGCGTCCATTACAATTATCAATGGCGTGAAGTAAAAAAAATTCCCAGTCTGCTAGATTTTAAAAAAAAATTGGACAAGTATGTCGGATCATAACAACCTAACTACAATAATTTATTTCAACCCCGCTGAATAACAAAGAAAATATTGTTTCACCATTTCTTTCAATTCTCAACAGTCCATAACTTTCTCAAATAAAAATTGTAATTGACGACATGCCAAGAAACTCTACATCATGCACACTAGATGAGGTCAAATACCCTGCTCTGATATTTCAAGTATGCCCCTTTTAAATGCAAATTGAACTTGAGCTTTATGTTCATCTTTTGGTACAAATTAAAGACATAGTGAGAACTTCTCTCTCGAAAAGAACCCCCCAAAGCTAGCAACCCCGCATCAACATCCAAGACGATTCGAGCGTGTTTTCCTCATGCAATGTCAGGTACTGCTTGCTTGCAGCCATAAACATTTGAGTCGCCAAATAACTGGCAGAACCAATTAAGAAAGGAAAAATAAGAAATAAATAAAGATATATGGACTATATGCTCATTAATCATCTATATTTTAGTTTTATAGTGATACAAAACTGAATCAACCAATCTTGGTGAACTTGATTCTGATTAGTCGTGATAAATTCAAAAAACATACCGATTAAATGCTGAAATATTTGATGTAGAACACAAATTTTGGATGCACAATATCAAATTTGCACAACTTGTTATCGATCTGCCTTCAATTGCACAACTTGTTGCCAATCTGTCTTCAATTGCAAATCAGGATTTCTCAAATTGTCTGAAATTGTAGTAGCTTTTGGGAGTTCTGTTCAGCCCCAATTTCGCCAAATTCCTTATCGCAACAGCAGTTTTGGATATTATGGGCATATTCGTCCAATTTTTTTTTTAATCCAGTCCGCTAGTTATTCTAGCGGACAACAAGGTTTTTTTTAATCCAAATCGTTAATAATTGAAATGAAATGGACATTAGAGATGTTATTTGTCAAATTTTGATGCATAACAAATACATATTATGAATCATTCCACACACGGGTTAAATACACTTTTACCCATTCTACTCGACCTCGATTTATAAATGCATCACTGAACTGAATTTTTTTATGGTCAACTCATTAAACTACTAAATTTTTATAAAAACTTAAAAATTCGTCTAAAACCGTTAAAAGTTAACGGCCACAGCATGTGGTGCCACATTGTCTAGTGATATATTAAAAAATTATTTTATTAAATTAAATGTATTTATTTAGGTTTCAATTCACCTCCCCTTTCTCTATCTAAAAACCTGTAACTTCTTTTTCTCTCTCTACTCAAACAAAACTATTCCTGTTCCTTAAAGAGCGTGGTGATGATGTTGAAGCGTGGTGATGATGATGCCGAAAAATTAAGCGTGGTTATGATGTAGTTGAAAAATCTGTTCCTTAAAGAGCGTGAAGATCGTGATCCTCTGTCGTCTTCTTCATCGGAAGCTAATGAATTGAAAGCTATACCTCCATGAACATACATTTGGAAGTCTAAAATCGTTGAGTCATCGCGTCTACATGTAAGAAGAGTAGATCTACTAGATCGGCGTCAAAGCGGTTCAGGATTTGAGATTTTCTCAGGCGAAGCAACAATGAGGGCAAGGACTTGTTTGTGCTTTTGACTCCAAAGAACCAAAAACGAGATAAAGCTGAGAAAAGGAGATTAAAATCTGAAGTTATGATGACACTCCATTGATTCCGGTAAAGTCGCAGGGAGATTGAAGGTGCCGCCGTTCTCAGCATCATCCGCTCACGAGTTGTTTTACGCCTTCTTTTTTGCCTTTTTTTTATTTATTTCTTTTTAATTTGTTTGGATGTGTTAATGTTAATTGAAAAAATGAGATCTAATAAATAAATTTTTGGAGTAAAAGGCAGCAACAGAGCTTTATATTCACTTGGGATGAGAAAAAAATATGAAGTTTAATTTGATTGATTACAACAAATAGGTGAACAAAAAGATGATTAACAGATGAAGATAAAGAATTAACAATTTAAGTGAGAATTTTTTCTTTGATTAAACACTTTTAATGTGCGGATCACAACGAAGGATTTGTTTTAATTTCTTTTTTAACTTTTCTTTTAATTTGTATTATACTAAAAATTTTAAAGCTTACTTTTTAATATAATTTTATTATTTAATATTTTTTTCTTTTATATTTAAGCCTAATAATTTCATAATATAAATAATAATTATATTAATTTTCAAAAATAAAAATAGTAATTAATTTTAAAAATTTTAGTTATAATTTTGAAGATTAAATTTATTTTTATGAATTTTAATTTTTATTTGTGCTTATTATGAAAATACTTATGAATAATGTTAAAGATATTACTCATATTCAAAATTTATCCATTTAAAAGCATGTCAATGTTAAATTCATTTAATTTTCAATGTGGCAACAACTAGGATGATAACACATGAAGTCGCTGACGTGGATATTAATTTAAAAGTTGACGTGGATATTCCGTTAAAAGTCAACTCATTTAACGGATTTTGTAATGGTTTGATAAATATTTGAAGTTCAATGAGTTGATTGTAAAAAAATCGCCTTAGATTCGATGATCGTTTGTAACCGACCCCCTAGTAGAGTGGGAAAAGTGTATTTAACCCTTCCACACACACACACACACACACACACACACACACACACACACACACACATATATATATATATATATATATATATATATATATATATATATATATATAGGAACGATCCATATCAAACGTTGTAAAAACGAGTCTAGCCTTACACCACATCGCGACCCTCCTTCCGATGATCTAACGATTTAATAGAGGTCCCGTTCGCAGTTTAGTTTTTAGTATTCTGCAGTTTAATACTGCATGCGGACTGGATAAATGTCCAAAATACCCTCATTGTAAAAGTCTCACTAGCAGTATTAAACTGCGGACGCTAAGTATTTTGGTATGACAGACTAATTGGCCAACGACGTTGTATTGACAAAATTCAATTTTTTTTTAGTTTTATAGGCTCCGTAATATTAAACTATAGATGCCAAATAACTTCGGTTCAAATGACTTCGGGATCGAGATGATTACTTCGGGAAGGATTCAGCTATCGAAAATCCCTTCGGGAGTTCGAGATCGAATTATTAGAATATAGTCTTATTCTGTTTTAACTTTTTGCATAGACATAGTACTACTTAATTCATGTATTAATTCCATTCCTGCTAAGGTAGGACATATATTCTCCTCCATATCTAATTCATGTGGAAGAAATAAGGACTGACATATCTGATCTTGACGAATCCTTGGCCTTAACAGCTTCATCAAACTGCCCCATATAGTCATCTCTTTGCTTCAAAACCTCATCTTTGACTTTAACGTATTCAGATAATTTAGCCAATAACTGCTCATTCGATCTCAAAACTTCTTCTTTTTCTCGCAATGCTTCGTCTTTCTGCCGAGAACTCTCGTCGCCCTTCTTAATTGTTTCGTGTGCGAAAACCTTTACCGATTGAAAGATACTAGAAAATCTTATTTTGAATTCTCTACCGTCTCGCGCGCTTGTCGCTTGTGATCGAGCTCTGCTAGAAGCTCTCGAAGCCTCTCCACGGACACATCCTCCGCTGAATAATAGCAATTGGCGCCGGATCTTTGTCAACGTTGCTTAATATGGCGTTTTTGTCTTTGTCACTAGCACTCGCTCAATACGTTGTTGCCTTCATCCTCCATCCGAATATGAAGAAATCCGAAATTTGATTTGAAGCCATCCGTCATCCTGAAGCCGACCGATCCGTAGGAACTCGATCCTGAAGCCAACTCCCGAAGACATTCGTTATCGTCACCCGAACCCGAAGTCCAACTCCCGAAGTTAACATAAAATTTCAATCTTTGTTTACTTCATGGATCATGTATTAAAAAGGATATGGTTGCAGTTGAGACATGATTTAATGAAGATCTTGAAAAGCCTTTATATACACACAAACTAGGTAGCAAAAGCAATAAGGGTTGGACATCATCGCCAAACCTCTAGCTCTCACATGACTCAACATAAGATTAGATGAAGAGATCCTTATCCCTTGGCAATTTAATTTTTATTTTGTATTTTGTTCCCAATTAAAAGTATTTTTAATCAAAAGGATTGGTTGAAGAAGATATATTGCAGAAGATATAGTAGAGGAGAGAGAAAAAAATGTAGTGAATTTGAAAATGTAAAGGCTCCGCAGTTTAATACTGCGGATGTCATTTGATTTTTATAAGGAGGGACATTTTGGTGCTTCTTTCATCTGTCCATGAGATAAAACCGCAGAATCAATCAAAAACTAAATCGTAGACGGTAGCCTACTAATCCGTTCGATATTCAAATGGAGGGTCGCGATGTGTTGTAAAGCTAGACTCTTTTTTACAACGTTTGCTATGGATCTTTCCCCTATATATATATATGTTGTTCTTGCTATATATTATCAACTCTGTTTGCGAGACCCCAAATTTTATGAATAAAGATTTAAATTTTTCGAAATATTTTTTTTTAATATTATGGTATGGATTTGATATAATGTTATAGTTGTGGGTAGTATTTATAAATTTTGCAAAGTATGCAAGTTGTTATAAAATATTTATTTGGTTTGGAATATTCTTTTTGTTTTAATATCCGTATGACAAGACAATCATTGGTGAACCCATTAACGGAAGTATTGTCGTAGTAATAAAAGCAGCGAATTATTTTTATGAGAATAACTAGTACGAAGTATTACCGCGTAAAACCGTTGAACTACCCATTAGTAAAAAGTACAAAGAATACTGGCGTGGTTGCATAAGTAAGCACACGGTATTGGTTATTGATGCTTATATGATAAGTCACTCAGCTTATACTCAATTATTGCTATAGTAATTGTTGCATCATATCTCTCATATTATTGATTCGATTATTGTCACAGTATCATCTGTAATATATGATATATTATTAAATCAATAATTGAGACGACAAAGTTATTCATATTATTAAATTTCAATATTTATAATGTCTAGAAGTTCTGTCAAGGAGAGGTTTGGTCACCTAATCGGCTACCAATAGGAGAAATCCTTATCGAAAGCCCCTCTTTCCTGAAACGACTTTGATTGTTAAATATTATGAGTTATAATATTAATGATGAATAAGTTCGTGTTGATTAAAGATGAATTTGATAGTTCTATTGTGTTGGGATTATTTGTGTTAGTAAAAATTAACATTTATTTTGATAATAATTGATGTCTGGAGATTATATTGTTCAATGGTATTCGTGGCACTTTTAGGTATGTAGTACTATTCATGAGTTACTATTCATGAGTTACTATTCACGAGTTACTATTCATGAGTTACTATTCACGAGTTACTATTGAGTCACATTCACTTACTATTAGGGGAGTTGGTGCAAGATTGATGATACTTACATGACTAAGTTAAAAATGGAGGTATAGATGGAGGTACTATACTGTAATTACTTTTTTCACATGTTTAGAATTATTGATTCACATGATTTACTATTGATTCACATGATTTACTATTAGGGGAGTTGGTGCAAGATTGATGATACTTGCATGACTAAGTTAATAATGGAGGTATAGATGGAGGTACTATACTGTAATTAATTTGTTCACATGTTTAGAACTATTGAGTCACATGATTTATTATTGATTCACATGATTTACTATTAGGGGAGGTGGTGCAAATTTGATAATACTTGGATGACTGAATTAAAAATGAAAGAAAAGTTGGAGGTATTGTACTGTAATATTTCGAGCCCCAAAACGTGCAATTTTCGAAACTATATTTTCCTATAAATAGAAGCTCATTCTTCCTTCATTTCTCACCAATTCACCAAAGCTATAGAGCAATTATTATAGAGAGAAATTATAGAGAAGGTTATAGAGAGAAAATCTATAGAGAGAAAAGAAGAAGAAAGTCTCGCTACATTTCTATTCCAAAGATCCAAATTTTATTCTAAGGTAAGAGATATTATTTATTGTAACTGTAAGGGGTATTATTTCTTTCTTTTTCACGAAGAGAACTTCTGTTATTCCATTCTTTATTATTATGTTGGAATAACCTGTTTATGCAAAGTACCGCATACACGGTGAACTTCTTCTGTTATTCCATTCTTTATTATTATGTTGGAATAACCTATATATGCAAAGTACTGCATACATGGTGAAATTCTTCTATTATTCCATTCTTTATTATTCTGTTGGAATATCTTGTCGGTGCGAATTTCGCCGGACCTGGTTTCATTATTTATTATTTCGCATTTAATATTCTGTCAGAATGTCCTGTCTGTGCGTTTTACGCCAGACATGGTTCCATTACTTATTATTTCGCATTTATTATTCTGTCGGAATATCCTGTCTGTGCGTTTTACGCCGGACCTGGTTCCATTACTTATTATTCCGTATTTATTATCTTTGTTTAATATCCTGCATCATGCGTTTACTCCTGACTGGTTCCATTATTTATTATTATTCGTGGGAATAACTTTTCTGCATGCGGTCTCTATCGCATGCATGGTGAATCCTTCATTATTCCATTCTTTATTATTCATTGGAATAACTCGTTTATGTGAATTACCACATACATGGTGAATGATCCTTTGTATTCATTCCTTATTAAATTGTGGAAATGATCTGTTTACGTTGATTATGATGCGAGTCATAATAAAAGCATTGGACTGATGAAAATCATGGGTATATGTGGTATTAATAAGTGTTATGATGAGTTATGTTGGTTATTATGTGAAAACATGAAAGTTTCTTAGAAATCACGAAGGGTTGAAAACTCATATTTTGGTGAAAATGGAACATGAAATTCAATTGACCATATCTCCTATTATATTTTGAATTTTTTAGTGCGGTCAAGTTTTAGAGTTAGATCTATGAGTTATATAACTTATTCAAGTGCAATCACTGGAAAAGGTGTTGTAGATTTTCGTGTGGACTGTTTTTAGCAAAGGAGTCCAAAGTCAGAAAAGAGAAAAATACTATCGCCTGTAAACTTAAAGGGCTTTTTTTTACCACTTAATTTATGAGAAAAATTCCGGCCTTTTGGAACATGAAAGTGTATGGTATAAAGAACATCCTGTCCAAAAATGAGCTCATTCCGACTTAAAATGAGCAAGTTATGACCATTTCAATATTTAGGTTTTTCTGACAAAAAATGCTATAATCGGAGTTCTATAACTCCGATGACCATGAAATTTAAACTGGAAGCTCACGTTAACATGTGAAAGATTCTGCCAAGATTTGGGAATTTTTGGAGTTAAACTTGAGGTAGCTAATTTCTTAAGGAATTAATTAGAAATTGATTTTTGAAAAATAGTAAATGAATTTTAAAAATTCCGAGAAAAATATATGTTCATTATGGGACTATATTATGCTAAATTCCAAAAAAAAAATATTTTTGGGACTGATTTGGTATTTTTCATGAAAATAGTTTAGTTACAAACATATGAGTTAAATATGTTATGTGAAGTAACAAAGTTGGAAAATAGGATTTTATGGCTTGAAAATCCTATATAAGGTATATGCAGATTTTTGATGAGGGATTTAGTCATTGGTGATAAAATCTTATGAGTATGGCATTTTCTGAATGATTAAATGCATTATTTGGTAAAGTATAAACAATTAAAATAAATTATTTATAAGTTTAAGAAGTGATTAAAATATTGTTATAATATTAATAATATTAGATTATGAGTTTATTAAGTGATTGATAATATTTGGATAAATTTAAAGTCTTTAATATTTATCCTTGTTTTCATTTGATTAATGCTTATATCATTTTCATCATCCTCATGCTCATATGGTGATAAAAGTTATCTTTGGCTTACGTGCGAAGATGGACTGTTGTTTATTGAATTATATATCTTTGGCTTACGTGCAAAGATGAATTGTTGATTATTGATTTTATTGTTGTATATCTTTGGCTTACGTGCAGAGATGGACTTGGTATGATTATGACCGAGGATTATTCTAAGATAGTTATGACTATTGATAATTTAATGAATATCCTCGCCCATAGTGCGAGGGATGATTCGATGATGTGGTTTATTTATTAAGTTTGAGTCTCAAATGATAAAAATTGATGAAAACATTTTAAATCATAGAAGATAGTAGGTTTTATTCTCTACTGACTCTTCTATTGGATCATGATTCACGCTGCAGCTAAACTTGATGTCTATTGTATTTTATCGCTTTAACATTGTTGAAGACTATTGATAATTTATTCCGCATTATCTTAGTCATAATATTTCTTCTTTGGGCTAGTTGAGCTCACCCTTTCTTTCACCGTTCTCTTCGTGAAATGAGAATATAAATTTGAGGACGAGCCTGGGAAAGGAGTGACGGTCCGATGATGGCATTAGTAGTCCTCACTATTCGATTAAATAGTGTGACAATAAATGTAATGAGGACTCCTTTGAGTTTGTATAATCGCCTATATGAAAATATACGATTAAAACTCTTAGATTATGTTTTGTCGTATTTTACACGCATACGTCAGTATTATTAAGTTGTATTTGAATTTTTGTACCATGATTTGGCGACTCAAGATGGGTGATGGATACCTATTTTTGGGGGCGCCACAACTGAGTATCAAAGCTTAGGGATATGATCCCGGTTGAAATGTGAGACAAGAACTAGGAGGGAGAGAGCGGGAATTCCTTCATGCTAGTATGACCTACCTAAGTTTATTTGGTATTTAATTGGTCTCACGTAGTATAGGGATAATATGTGATATGTCAATTAACCCTTGTTTTGTGACAAAGGTTTGTATTCGAGATGTTGTGAATAGGGCTCGCTTATTGGAGCGTGATAATGAGTCAAGACAACCAAAAGGCAACGAAACAACAACACGATATTAATCGCACTGATGTCAATCGCCATCTAACAATGATAACCATCATGGGGGAAATTATCATGCCAAGAATGGTATCCACTTCGGTGGTAATCATGGCCAAGATAATAGAAGTAGAAATTTCAAGAAGAGAAGGTCACCTAGCCGATTTTGTCGTGCACCAAAGTCAAGTCCAAATTGGGACTAAGGCACCAAGGGCGGATACGGACAAAACAAAGTCGGTGGTTTCAAGAAGAACATTTTTCGTGACTTCTCAAAAAGTGAGTAACCCGAACAAAATTAGGATGGGTTAGTTAATTATAAATTTTGCGAAGTCTATACCTTATTAGATACCGGGTCTACCTATTCTTTTATCTCTCTTGCTTGCGCTCAACGTTTAAATTTGACTCCGGAGAAATTAGACTTTGACTGATTGGTTGAAACTCCGTTAGGAGAAACCTTCATTACATGTGTTATCTAAGTCTTGGATGAGAGTCACAGTTTTGAATAATATTGTTAATAAATTTCCTGATGTATTCTTGAAGACTTCTTGGCTTACCCTAGAGCGTAAAATCGAATTCTGTACTGACCCCAGTACAAAACCCCATTTCTAAAACCCTTAAATATTTCTTCACCCAAAACGAACGTATAATGCGCCAAAGACGATGGCTCGAGCTGTTGAAGGTTACGACCATTCAATATCATCGTGGAAGAGCGAACGTGGTAGCTGAATCGTTGAGTAAAAGATCGTATGCGTTTACGAGTGCGATGTTGTTAACACAAAGACCCATTTCGTATAACTTACAAATAATGAAGATAGAGTTAAAGACTATAGGGACCCACGTGAAGATAACGAATATACGAGTAGAATCGACTTTAATCGATAAAGTTAAAGCTGCTCAAGCTACATACTCAGAGTCGATGAATGTGAAAAAGAAGGTTCAAGAGGGCGTTATTCTAGAAGCAAGACTCGATGAATAGAGGAAATCTCAAAGCTCGATTTTATTTGCCCATTTAAAATATTCGATTAAGTAGGAACTGTGGCTTATAGACTCGTTTTACCGCCAAGTATGTCGTGTGTTCATAACGTTTTTCACGTATCGATGTTACGTAAATATGTGGACGACCTGAACCACATTATTGATTTAGAACCAGACGGGATAGCAGATAATTTAACATGTACTTGTTAAAATCCTGGAATATATTCTACGCTTAAAGTTTATACCTCAAGAGTTAGAATCTAATGAAGTGTCCTCATCTCATTTCGCAGATACCAGTGTATCGTGACGTAAATTTCGAGGGCGAAAATTTCATAAGAGGGATATCAGTGAAACCCCAAATTTTATGAATAAAGATTTAAATTTCTCGAAATATTTTTTTTAATATTATGGTATGGATTTGATATAATGTTATAGTTGTGGGTAGTATTTATAAATTTTGCAAAGTATGCAAGTTGTTATAAAATATTCATTTGGTCGGGGAATATTCTTTTTGTCGGGAATATCCGTATTTACTTTTACAATTATCGTGAACCTACAACTAAGTATTGTCATTAGTAATAAACGATAGTATTATTTTTATGAAAATAACTACGGAAGTGTTACCATTAAAACCGCTGAACTACCCTAGTAGTAAAAGTACAAGAATATGCGTGGTTGCATAAGAAGCACACTCAGTATTGGTTATTGATGCTTACGTGATAAGTCACTCAGTTATACTCAATAATTGCTATAGTAATTGCTGCATCATATCTCTCATATTATTGATTCGATTATTGTCACAATATCATCTGTAATATATGATATATTATTAAATCAATAATTGAGAGGGTAAAGTTATTCATTTTATTAAATTTCAATATTTACAATGTCTAGAAGTTCTGTCAAAGAGAGGTTTGGTCACCTAATTGCGCGCCAATAGGGAGAAATCCTTATTGGAAAGCCCACTCTTTCCTGGGAACGACCTGGTTGTTAAATATTATGAGTTATATTTGATAGTTCGTGTTGATTAAAGATGAATTTGATAGTTCCATTGTATTGGGATTATTTGTGTTAGTAGAAATCGACATTTATTTCGATAATAATTGATGTCTGGAGATTATATTGTTCAATCGGGTATTCAGGGCACTTTTCGTGTCGAAGTACTATTCATGAGTTACTATTCATGAGTTACTATTCACGAGTTACTATTGAGTCACATTCACTTACTATTAGGGGAGTTGATGCAAGATTGATGATACTTGCATGACTAAGTTAAAAATAGAGGTATAAATGGAGGTACTATACTGTAATTAATTTTTTCACATGTTTAGAACTATTGAGTCACATGATTTACTATTAGGGGAGGTGGTGTAAGTTTGATAATACTTGCAGGACTAAATTAAAAATGAAGGAAAAGAGGAAGGTATTATAATTTGTAATTTTCGAGCCTCAAAAGCGTAATTTATCGAAACTATATTTTCCTATAAATAGAAGCTCATTCCTTCATTATTTTTTACCAAATCACTAAAGCTTATAGAGCAATTATTATAGAGAGAAAATATAGAGAGAAGAAGAAGAGAAGTCTCGCTACCTCACTATTCCAAAGATTCAGGTCTTCTTTTGAGGTAAGGGTATTATTCTTTCGTATTCATGAAGAGAGTTATTTTCTTTCAATACTGTAAGAGTTGTTATTCCATTCTTTATTATTATGTTGAATAACTCGCCTATGCTAAGTACCGCATACATGGTGAAATTCTTCATTATTCTATTTTTATTATTCTCACTGAATAACTCGTTCGCATGCGGCTTATCGCGTACCCGTGAATTCTCATTTGTTATTCCATTATTTATTATTCTTAGAATATTACGCTTTCATGGATTACACATGACCTGGTTCCATTCTTTATTATTCTGTTGGAACATCCTGTCTGTGCGGATTACGCATGACCTGGTTCTATTTTTTATTATCCCGTTGGAACATTCTGCATGCATGCGGATTACGCATGACCGTTCCCATTCTTTATTATTATTCTGGAATATCCTCGTCTCATGCGGATTACGTGTATGACCTGGTTCCATTCTTTATTATTATTCTCTTGGAATATCCTCATGCATGCAGATTACGCATGACATTGCTTTCCATTTTTTTATTATTCTGCTGGGAATAACTCGTCTCATGCGGTCTATCGCATGCATGGTGAATTCTTCTGTTATTCCATTCTTTATTATTCTGTTGGAATAACTTGTCTATGTGGATTACCGCATGCATGGTGAATGATCCTTTGTATTCATTCCTTATTAAATTGTGGAAATGATCTGCTTTATGTGAATTACTGCATATGCGTGAAAATCCATTTGCGCTTTAATTTTTTTTTCGACCTCAAAAATTATTAAAAAATTTGAAATGATAATTTGATGAGTTTTCTATATTGTGTCCAAAGATGGCGATTTTTGGATGTATAGATTAAGAGTTATGAATTTTATGAGAAAAGACTATTTTAAAAGTAAACCCTTATAACTCCTTACGGTTAACTCCAAAATTGGTGAAATTTTTATTGGAAGTACATGTATATAACAGGAGTATACCTTGTAAATTTCAAAATTTTTGGACAAAAGTACAATTTATGATAAATGTCTAAATATTCGGCAGGTTGGCCATATAAAAAATAGTAAATGAATTTTAAAAATTTTGAGAAAAATATATGTTCAATATTGGACTATATTATGCTAAATCCCAGAAAAGAAATATTTTTGGGACTGATTTGGTATTTTTCATGAAAATGAACTAGTTATGAGTAAATGAATTAAATATGTTATGTAAAGTAACAAAATTGGAAAATAGAATTTTATGGCTTGAGAATCCTATATAGGGTATATGCAAATTTTTGATAGGGATTTGATCATTGGTGATAAAATCTTATGAGTATGGCACATTTGAATGATTAAATGTATTATTCGGTAAAGTGTGAACAATTGAAATAATTTTTTATAAGTTTAAGAAGTGATTAGAATATTTTATAATATTAATAATATTAGATTATGAGTTTATTAAGTGATTGATAATATTTGGATAAATTTAAAGTCTTTAATATTTATCCTTATTTTCGTTTGATTAATGCTTATATCATTGTCATCATCCTCATGCTTATATTGTGATAAAAGTCATCTTTGGCTTACGTGCATAGATGGACTTGGTATGATTATGACCAGGGATTATTCGGTATAATCATGATTGTGACGCCCCTAAAATAGGTCCACACTACCCATTTTGAGTCGACAGATATCACTCTATAAAAATCAAATACAAACTTCATTTATACAACTGTTAAACTTTCGTGCCGAGTACGACAACAGATAAGCTGTGAGTTTTAATACAATATTGTCTCGCAGACAGTATCCAAACTTAAATTGTTACAATGCCATATAACATACAACAACAAATATTTTAAGACCCCAAAGAAGAACGAGAAGATTACTATCATATTCATTCTAATGAGGTGCACTTTTGATGCTTTCAAAGTCGGGTTCTCATCACCCTATTGTTGTTTGCCAAAATCAATTATTAAGTGACGTATAAAATACAACACACACATCTTAGGTCCTCATTACAATTATATGTTGCATGTCATGTCGTTTTATAATGTATTGAGAAACTTCGACAGTCTCTGTGACAACCGTAATTTTGTAATTTAATTTTAATATTTATTAGATTGAATAAATATTTTTGATGAATTAATTATTAGATTAATTAATTAATTGATGAAGTTGTGATAGATTAATTTAATTATATGTGTTATATATATTAAATTAATGTGGAGAATTTTTATTATTCAAGTATGTGATTATGTGAGCTTATTGAATTAAAAAAAATATATTTAATAAGCCTATGTTATTTCAATTAATTAAATTATTAATTAGAGATTTAATAATTTCATATTATTATTAAATGAGAAATTAAATATATAACTATATGAATTTATGAGAAGTTATTATATTTTATTTATATTAAATAAGATATTTGATTATTGTGCAAGTGGGTGTGACATGAATTAACTATGTGATAAAGTTTTTTTAAATTAAATTGTTTTTGAAACCTATTCTAGCTAGGCAAACATAACACTAAAGGGAGTTGGGGCCAGTTAACCCATAACTGGGTAACTGACCACCAACGCATCAGTTGTTCATTATTTAGTTTACGTATTCTTTTATTTCTTCTTCATTATTTGCCTTAAGTCTAGAAAGCATAACAGAGAGAAATACAGAGAAAGTGTTGAGAAGTCAGAGTTGTTAAGAGGATTGTGAGAGTCATCTGAGAAGGAATTCATCTTCCATTAATTATACTCCGGGTAATTCTCCTTCCCAAATTCTATTTTACGTCATTAAGTTTTTATAAGAAAATGGCTTTCAAAGTTTCTGTAAAGCCTCTGTGATTGAGAAAGGAGTAATATTTATGAGTAATTTATGGGTTAAGATGTATCAAATCGTATTTTATATATATATTGCATGATTCCATATCATCAGTTTCATAATATTACATCGTATATGATTTCTACAAAATTACAGAGTATGGGTTTTGGCCTTATGGCCTTATACGTGATATTTTATGTATTGAACGTATATTATCCCTAAATTTTACACTCGTATATTATTATGCATGTTGATACGAAGAGACCAAAGTTTAAATAAACGGATTCGATGTTATAACGAATCCAGTAGTGACAATTTTCATGTTTTATTTTCAAAACCTTCAAGAACATCAAGAACAAATGAAGTAAATGTGTTGATTTTGCAAATTATGTCTTTGAAACTTGTTAAAAATCATGCTAGATGGGTTAAGTAATCATTATATATGTATTACAATGATTAAGTAAGTCTAAATTGTAAAAATAACTAATTGGAAGTTATGGCCATATTCATGTATAATTTTACCATGATTGATTTTTTGGCCTAATTTGGCCTTGTTATGTTATGTTAATGACTACAGAATCTATAAATCATAGAAAATGAGTTCAGGTAACTTAGCCCATGCAAAGTACTAAACTAAATTACTCCTACTTGAGCTTAAAAAAATAAAATAAAATAAAAAATTAAAAAAATAAATATTTGATGAAAATTATTATTAAAATATTTATAAATTAAATATTTTAATTGAGATATTTATGGAATAAAATAAATATTTGATGAAAATTATTATTAAAATATTTATAAAATAAATTAAATATTTTAATTGAGATATTTATGGAATAAAATAAATATTTGATGAAAATTATTATTAAAATATTAATAAAATAAATTAAATATTTTAATTGAGATATTTATGAAATAAAATAAATATTCGATGAAAATTATTATTAAAATATTTATAAAATAAATTAAATATTTTAATTGAGATATTTATGGAATAAAATAAATATTCAATGAAATTTATTATTAAAATATTTATAAAATAAAGTAAATATTTTAATTGAGATATTTATGGAATAAAATAAATATTCGATGAAAATTATTATGAAATAATTTATTCGAGTGTAATAATAGTAAGAGAACGAAAATATTCTAATTTAATTAAGTAATTAAATTAGAAGGGTAATTATTTGTTAAATAAAGTGGAGTTTATATTAAATAATTAAGTAAAAATGTAACTAATGAATGTCGTGAATACATATGGTATGTGTATATGATTTGTGGTGAACGAAAGTAGTAATCGTTTAGCCTACGCACGAGGCAAGTTTCCTAACCCTACTTGTCATTATTGTCCAAGTTATTAGTTACCTCGAGTAAATTATCGTTACTATTATTCAAGTTCAATTGTTATATTAAAGATTTATTATCTTTTCAAAGCATGATTCAGTTATACAATAATTGTTCTATTGTATACTTCTTGAGATTATTATTCAAATCGAATATCATTATTGTTGAACCTTAATAGACTAGTGAACTTTATTGATTCAACTTGTCCTTAGTTGATGAACGTTAAATTTCGTAACCCTTATTGAATTATCCAAACCAAACTTCCTTTGGTGCGGACTCGAATGTCAAATCGAGATGAACAACCCTTCAAAGGGATTTACTTATGCGTTAAGCGTTAAGATATTGTGCATGTATGGTACTAAGGGTGATCCCCAAAGTACGAGAAGAAAGGTCCATAGTCTTACGATCATTAAAGGTTTCAAGTATAACCCTTGATAACCTGGGACATAGTTCAAGGTCTTATGACCCTCGTAATTCTTTTGATTCTTGTTATTCATTCTTGATTCAAAAGTTGAGCTTTCATTCGGATGTTTTTGATTTACTCGCATGTTATTATAATCGTTGTTATTTCATTATTATACTTGTAGGCAATAAGGTGCTCACTCTTGCTTAATAATAACATTGTAGTAAAAAGAACGAAAGAACCGATGAACCTTCTACTAAGTAAAGGTTAGGGCAAAGTTAACAAGTGATGAAGACTTGTTATTTTATTAGATGATGTATTTATGTTTAAGACTTGAGTTATTGATGTTATTTAAGACTTATTTGTTTATGATTCCAACATGTATGTTTAAGGTTAGTTTAACTTGGGATCAGTATTATTATTATTCGGATGTTGTAACCCTTGGGGGAAGATTTTTATTCTATCTATTGCATGGCTTGCATTTATTATGGGTAGATAGATAGATGATATTTGTCTGATGAACACCAAATCCCGTGGAATTGAAGTACCTTGATTTGGGGGTGTCATGAGTTAGTATCGAAATGTAAGGTTATGAACCTTAGGTGGGGAAACAACCTTAGTAAGAGCCTTGTAGGAGATCGAGAACATAGTAGTGGTAAACTCTTATCGAGTTCTAAGAAATGAATTTCTAAATTCATTAAAGATAATAAAAGACTTTATGTGCTTATGTGTTAATCTATGTGTTCGCTTAACTAAAACTTAAAATTTTGTTGTCGGGGATGTTTGATATTGGAGGAGCTAGTCGAGTTTGGGAGGAGGAACCCCGATTACCTATAGAGGAGGAGCCCCAGACATTCATGTCATCGAGGAACAACTTGTACAGAGAGAGTCATCTTTGATGATCACCGCTCGTTGGTCGTGAGCATGAGCTTCTGAGACCGATCCAGGAGGAGGATCCCGAGGAAGAGGAAGAAGAAGAGGAAGAAGAGGAGTTCCCACCGAACTCCATTGATGCAGATGTATGACGACTCTATGATCGTAACGTAGAGTTGCAGGATACCGCTCGGATTTGACCGAAGCAAAGCAAGTTAGTCGCCAGATTACTATTGAAAGCGTAGGATAGAGATTGTGACTCTTCACACACGCTTAGGAAACGAGGAGTGGGATCTGGTTCATGAGAAGGGTTAGGCCGAGGATAAGTCCGCGAAATAGAGAAGTTAAAGAAGGATCTGAAGGAGACCTCGGAGGCTTGCCATAGCAGAGGAGGGTGGGTACGAGAGTCACGCCGTCTTGATCGATCGTCGCAGTAAGATGATCGCCATGCGCAAAGAAGGCTAAACTTGAGGAGACATACTCTCTACACTACAAAATGCAAATGAATGTGGTCCAAGATCGAGTTAGAAGTATCCAATCCAGTTTGAGGATCTACCATCATATATGCTAGATCGTAGAACGATGTGCCGCATCACGGAGGAAGAACGTAGTGAGGCTATCCAAAGACTTCGATGCATAAAGGATAGAATTTGTTTAATTATGTGAAAGACTTAATTAGTTTTTATATGTAAATTCGACGTGTTTATGAACGAAAGAATATTTGAATGTTTTAAATCTTGTGGATTCTTTATTCCGTGATAGTTGATGTAAATAGCGCTTATGCTATCGTTTAATGTTAAAACTTTGATTTGAATGCAAATATATCAAGTTGTTTGAGATGATGTGTTAAGTGATATGTTAAATTGTTGAGTAATGCCTTAACTATTTAGAGAAATAAATAAAGTTCTAATAAAGCGTTTATGGGTTAAGATGTATCAAATCGTATTTTATATATATATTGCATGATTCCATATCATCAGTTTCATAATATTACATCGTATATGATTTCTACAAAATTACAGAGTATGGGTTTTGGCGTTATGGCCTTATACGTGATATTTTATGTATTGAACGTATATTATCCCTAAATTTTACACTCGTATATTATTATGCATGTTGATACGAAGAGACCAAAGTTTAAATAAACGGATTCTATTGTTATAACGAATCCAGTAGTGACAATTTTCATGTTTTATTTTCAAAACCTTCAAGAACATCAAGAACAATGGAAGTAAATGTGTTGATTTTGCAAATTATGTGTCAGAACTTGTTAAAAATCATGCTAGATGGGTTAAGTAATCATTATATATGTATTACAATGATTAGGTAAGTCTAAATTGTGTAAAAATAACTAATTGGAAGTTATGGCCATATTCACGTATATAATTTTACTCCGCGATTGATTTTTGGCCTAATTTGGCCTTGTTATGTTAATGAATCGCAGAATCGCTAGAAAAATAGAATGAGCTCTGGTAACTTAGCTTCCTTGCCATGCTACTAAACTAAATTACTCCGCCCCGATGGTTAAAAAAAATAAAAATAAAATAAAAATAAATAAATATTTGATAAAAATTATTATTAAAATATTTATAAATTAAATATTTTAATTGAGATATTTATGGAATAAAATAAATATTTGATAAAATTATTATTAAAATATTTATAAAATAAATTAAATATTTTAATTGAGATATTTATGGAATAAAATAAATATTTGATAAAAATTATTATTAAAATATTTATAAAATAAATTAAATATTTTAATTAAGATATTTATGGAATAAAATAAATATTTGATGAAAATTATTATTAAAATATTTATAAAATAAATTAAATATTTTAATTGAGATATTTATGGAATAAAATAAATATTCGATGAAAATTATTATTAAAATATTTATAAAATAAATTAAATATTTTAATTGAGATATTTATGGAATAAAATAAATATTCAATGAAAATTATTATTAAAATATTTATAAAATAAATAAATATTTTAATTGAGATATTTATGGAATAAAATAAATATTCATGAAAAAATTATTATGAAATAATTTATTAAAGTGTAATAATAGTAAGAGAACGAAAATATTCTAATTTAATTAAGTAATTAAATTAGAAGGTAATTATTTGTTAAATAAAGTGGAGTTTATATTAAATAATTAAGTGAAAATGTAACTAATGAATGTCGTGAATACATATGGTATGTGTGTAGGATTTGTGGTGAACAAGTAGTAATCGTTTAGCCTACGCACGAGGCAAGTTTCCTAACCCTACTTGTCATTATTATCCAAGTTATTAGTTACCTCGAGTAAATTATCGTTACTATTATTCAAGTTCAATTGTTATATTAAAGATTTATTATCTTTTCAAAGCATGATTCAGGTTATACAATAATTGTTCTATTGTATACTTCTTGAGATTATTATTCAAATCGAATATCATTATTGTTGAACCTTAATAGACTAGTGAACTTTATTGATTCAACTAGTCCTTAGTTGATGAACGTTCAAATTTCGTAACCCTTATTGAATTATCCAAACCAAACTTCCTTTTGGTGCAAACTCGAATGTCAAATGAGATGAACAACCCTTCAAAGGGATTTACTTATGCGTTAGCGTTAAGATATTGTGCATGCATGTGTACTAAGTATCGATCCCCAAGTACGAGAAGAAAGGTCCATAGTCTTACGAGTATTTAAAGGTTTCAAGTATAACCCTTGATAACCTAGGACATAGTTCAAGGTCTTATGACCCTCGAAATTCTTTTGATTCTTGTTATTCATTCTTGATTCAAAAGTTGAGCTTTCATTCAGGATGTTTTGATTTACTCGCATGTTATTATCTTTGTTATGTCATTATTATACTTGTGGGCAATAGTGCTCACTCTTGCTTAATAATAACATTGCGAGAAAGAAACGAAAAGAACCGATGAACCTTCCACTAAGAAAGGCAAGGCAAAAGTTAGCAAGTGATGAAGACTTGTTATTTTATTAGATGATGTATTTATGTTTAAGACTTGAGTTATTGATGTTATTTAAGACTTATTTGTTTATGATTCCATATGATGTTTAAGGTTAGTTTAACTTTGTGGATTGTATTATTATTATTCGGATGTTGTAACCCTTAAGGGGAAGATTTTTATTCTATCTATTGTAGATGGCTTGCATTTATTATGGGTAGATAGATAGATGATATTTGTCTGATGAACACCAAATCCGTGGAATTGAAGTACCCGGATTTGGGGTGTGTCATGAGTTGGTATCGTGAGTGTAAGGTTATGAACCTTAGGTGGGGAACAACCTTTGGTAGTAGCCTTCAGGAGATCGAGAATATAGTAGTGGTAAACTCTTATCGAGTTCTAAGAAATGAATTTCTAAATTCATTAAAGATAATAAAAGACTTTATGTGCTTATGTGTTAATCTATGTGTTCGCTAAGACGAATTAGTAACTAAAACTTAAAATTTTGTTGTCGGGATGTCGGATATTGGAGGAGCTAGTCGAAATGGGAGGAGGAACCCCCTTATTACCTATAGAGGAGGAGCCCTTAGATATTCATGTCGTCGAGGAACAACTTGTACAGAGAGAGAGTCTCTCCGGTGATCACCGCTCGTTGGTCGAGAGAGCATGAGCCGGGATCCATCCAGAGGAGGATCCCGAGGAAGAGGAAGAAGAAGAGGAAGAAGAGGAGTTCCCACCAACTCCATTGATGCAGAGATGTATGGCGCACTCTATGATCGTAACGTAGGAGTTGCAGGATACCTTTACGGATTCGATTGAAGGTAGCCGTGACGCCCCCAAAATTAGGTATACATCACCCATCTTGGGTCGCCACTTACATGGTACAAAATTTAAATACAACTTATTAACATAAGCATGTATGTATGCAACGACATAAAGCGTGAGTTTAAATACAAATATCGTCTACTAGATATTATACAAACTCAAACAAAAGTCCTCATTACAATTATTATCACACTATTTCACAGAATAGTGAGGACTACTAATCTTATCTTCGGACCATCACTCGTTTCCTCGACTCGTCCCAAATTTATATTCTCATTTCACGAAGAGAACGGTGAAAGAAAGGGTGAGCTCAACTAGCCCGAAGAAATATTATGACTAAGATAATGCGAGAATAAATTATCAATAGCCTTCAACAATGTTAAACGATAAAATATAATAAACATCAAGTTTAATCTGCGGTGAACAAACAATCCATTAAAAGAGTCAAGTAGAAAATAAAATCTACTATCTTTTATGATTTAAAAGGTTTTTCATCATTTTTATAGTTGAGACTCGACTTTAATAAATAATCCACATCATCGAATCACCCCCACTTACTGACCGAGGATATTCTTTAGTATCGCGACCACAATTATTCATGCCTTTCTGGCCAGAATAGTTGTGTATTCATTAATAATCATGATCATGCCAACAATCGTCCATCAATGCACTACTACCATGAGGATTTTTACCACATCATTTGTAACATTACGGTCGTGATTACAATTACAAGAATAATCCACAATTCATAATCATACCAAGTCCATCCATGCTCTACGAATACACAGATGACTTTAAAAAAATATAAACATGAGGATGATGACAATGATATAAGAATTCATAAAACAAGTTCAAGAATTAAGTTATTCAGAACTAATAACATCCAAATTGTCAACATGATCTTTGCTTTGTAGAGTAAAATTCAAGAATGATCGGAAGAATATTTCCATGAAAAGATCTTTGGATGAAACGCAAATATCGAGGATATTCTACTAATTTCATGGAGTATAGAAGTCAAAGTTTTAACCAATTGGGTATAATAAAGAATGGAATAACAAAAGAAATCACCATGCATGCGATAAACCTTGCAGAGCGAGTTATTCCAGCGAGAATAATAAATAACGGAACCGGTCGTGTGAAATTCACACCGACAGGATGTTCAACGAGAATAATAAAGATGGAACCGGATCCGGTTAAAAACACACGATATGGATATTCCAATGAGAATGATAAAAAAAACGGAACGAATCAAAATTGTAAAACACACGCATGAGATGTTCCAACGAATAATAATAAAAAAGAAACCGGTCCGGTGTAAAACACACAGACGAGGATGTTCCAATGAGAATAATAGAAGAATGGAATAAAGAAGAAGAATATTCACCAAGTATAGGGATTCAGCATATACGAGAGTTATTCCAATGAGAATAAATAAGAATGGAATAACAAAAGAAGTTCTCTTCATGAATACAAAAGAATAACACCCTTACTTACGAATACAACAAATAATATTCCCTACCGTAAAAAATGAATATATAGCAGTAGTGAAGTAGCGAATACTCTTCTTCTTTCTATAACTTTCTCTATATAGTTCTCTAATAATTTCTCTCTCAGAGTTTCAATGAATTAAATAAGAAAATAATGAAGGAATGAGCTTATTTATAGGAAAATGGAATGCATAGTAATTAATCCATGAATCTATCCAGATTGATTTACTTTAATCGGACGGTCCATATTTAAAAGCAAAATCTTTTAAATAAAATATAATATATTCTATTTATATAAAATATATTTACTATGCAAACACTATGCAAAAACATTACGAAAAATACTACTATCGCAACACTATGCATAATAAAATATAATATATTTTATTTATAAAATAACTTTAATAAAGTATTACATTTTATATAAAAAGATGTTTACGTTTTTATTACGTTAATAATACTGAATAAAACAAAAAGTCATTATCGCTATAATAATTCATAAACAAATAATGATAATGGAATCAAACTGGTGACTTACACATAAGCATCGATAATCAATCTGGTGTCTTCTTATACGACCACATTATTCTTTGTACTTTTACTCACCGAGTAGTTCAGCGATATCAAGCGGTAAAACTTAAAACATAGTTATTTTAATAAAATATTTTTGTCGTTTTCTCGATCAAATGAATAATTACATTGTGGGGTCCACCAATGATTGAGCCGTTATGCGAATATTCCCTGCTAAAAAGAATATTCCCAGAGCCAATCGAATATAATATAACCACTTGCATACTTTGCAAAATTTATAAATATTACCCACAACTATAACATTATATCAAATTATTCCATAATATTCAAAAATAATATTTATAGAAAATTCATCTTTATTTATAAAAGTTGGGGTCTTACAACCTCCTTCTTATGAAATTTAAGCCCTCGAAATTAGAGTGCGTACACAGTATGTCGAAGAGGTAAGGATACCTTGATTTCATTTGATTCTAACTCCCAAGTCATTTCCTCAACATCGTGTTTCCTCCACAAAACTTTGACTTGAGGTATAACCTTGGAGCGTAGAATATGTTCCTTCTTATCAAAATTTGAGCAGGAACCTCTTCATCGTCAAATCTTCCATTATTTAAATCGGTTCTAACTTCGATAATATGGTTGGGTCTTTCACATATTTACGTAACATGGATATGTGAAAAGCGTTATGAACACGAGACATATTTGGCGGTAAAAGCGAGTCTATAGGCCCACAGTTCTACTCGATCGAGGATTAAAATGGGCCGATGAATCGAGGATTAAGTTTTCTCTCTTTCCAAATCTTGTAACTCCTTTCCATGGAAGCGACTCTTAACAACACATGATCTCCTATATCAATTCCACGTCCTTTTCGATGAAGATCGGCATAACTCTTTTATCGATTTTGTGAGGTTTTTATCGTTGTCGGATCGTTTGAATCTTTTTACGTAGTAGTCATGCGTACCAACTCGGTCCCAACAACGTTGCTTCACCCACCTCATCCCGGCATCTTTGGAGAACGACACTTTCTTCCATCATGGCGCTTGAATGGAGCCATGCGATACTTGCTTGATAAGCTGTTGTTGTAGGAAAACTCCACCAATGGTAAGAACTTGTCCCAACTCCCTTGAAATCAAGGACCACGAGTCTTAATAGATCTTGAGAGTTTGAATAGTCCTCTCCATTGTCCGTCCGTCGCGAGGATGATATCTTAGAAAGCTAAATCGTAAAATCTGTGCCCATAGCTTTTTGCAAACTAACCCAAAATCGTGAAGTGAATCTTGGGTCTCGATCGAAACTATGGATCTTTGGCATACAATGCGATCTTACAATCTCGTTTATGTACATCTGACAAGGCGTTCAAGTGTATAAGTTTCTCGTGTATCGGTAAGAAATGAAGCGGACTTGGTCGATCTATCAATAATGACCCAAATCGCATCAATGCCTTGAGAAACCTTAGGAAGGCCGTGCTTGAAATCCATGGTAATGTGCTCCCACTTCCATTCGGAATTTCAAGTGGTTGCTGATGGACCTTTTGGTACTTGATGCTCCGCTTTAACTTCGTTGACAAGTTAGACACCTTGAGATAAACAGTATATCTCTCTCTCTTCATATTGCTCCACCAAAATGTATGGCCGAATATCATGATACATTTGGTACTCCCGAGATGGATTGCAAATGGTGTGTTGTGCGCCTCCATCATGATATTATACTTTAAATCGAGGTCGTTAGGAACACTGAAAGTGCAGAGTTGACTCAAAGTATTCCTTCTTCATCGATTCTTGCTTCCGGCGTAGCACCCTCTTGCACTTTCTTCCTCATACGCATCGGCTCCAGTGCAGTAGCTTGGCGACTTTAACTTTATCGATTAAAGTCGGTTCTACTTCATATATTCGCTATCATCACATGGGTCCAGAGTCTTTAACTCTATCTCCATCCTTTGCAAGTCACACAAAATGGGCCTTTGCGTTGACAATATCGCATCTTCGTGCTTGCATATGATCTTACTACTCGATCGTCGGCTACCACGTTAAACTTTTCGAGGATGGTATTGGATGGTATGATCATAATCTTTCAATAGTTCAAGCCAGCGTCGTTTATCGCGTGTTGAGTTCCTTTTGAGTGAAGAAATATTTGAGGCTTTTATGATCAAGTAAAGATCTCCACTTTCTCCCCATCTGATAATGCCTCCAAATTTTAAGTGCAAAGACAACATTACTTGACTCTAGATCATGAGTAGGATAATTCCTCTCATATTCTTTGAGTTGTCATGAGGCATAAACTATAACTTTTCCATGTTGCATGAGAACACATCCCAACCTTTGCCCGAAGCATCATTTGTAGATGACAAATCCCTCAAGGCGGATGGTATTGTCGAGCAGTCTTTGAAATAAGTCTCTCTTGAGTTCTTGAAAACTCTTCTCACATTCTTCGCTCAATAAACTTTGTATCTTTTGGTCAATTTGAGTTAATGGAGTAGCGATTAGAAAAATCCTTCCACGAATCTCCGATAATAACCCAATAAGCCGAGAAAGCTACGTCTTGATCATTGATTTAGGTTGTTCCCGACTTTGAATAGCTTGATCTTTCTTTGGGTCAGCGGATATTCCATGACTTGATACCACGTGCCCAAGGAATGCTACTTCTTCGAAGCGAACTTCGCATTTCTTGACTTGGCATAAAGCTTATATTCACGAAGCTTTTGGAGTGTCGACCTCAAGTGTTGCTCATGATCTTCACGGCTTTTGGAATAAATAAGGATGTCATCAATAAAGGCGACCACAAAGTGATCTAAATATTCCTTGAATACTCGGTTCATCATATCCATGAAGGCGGCGGGGCATTAGTCGATCGAAAGGACATGACTAGGAATTCATAATGCCGTCTGGGGTTACGAAGCCGTCTCTTTGGAATGTCGTCGATTCAAATCTTCTTGATTGGTGATATCAAGGAACGAAGATCGATCTTTGAAAAGAATTTGGCTCCTTGCAATTTGGTCAAACAGGTCATCAATACGTGGCAATGGATACTATTTTTGATGGTGACATGATTGACTCCAGATAATCAATCTGAAAGTCGCATACTCCCATCTTTCTTCTTCACGAATAGAAACGAGGAGCACCCCAGGGAAATACTAGGAATGAATAAAGCCATGTCTAACAATTCCTGCGGTTGGGTCTTTAACTCCACGAAGTTCAATAGGAGCCATTCGATATGGGGCTTTGGAAATAGGTTTTGTCTGCAGGGTCAAGTCGATACAAAATTCAATTTCACGCTCTGAGGGGTAGGCGGGGAAGTTCTTGAGAGAATCGTCGGAAATTTATTAACAATAGAAATATCGTTCAAAAGCGGCGTATTTTTGTTTAAATCACGTGACATGAGCTAAGAAAGCTTGACATCCATTTTTTCAATAAGCGAATAGCTTTATGGCTTGAGATGGCCATGATTGATTTTAATGGTTTGGTCGTTTGAATTAGCATAATAGGTTGATTAGGAATATGAAAGCTAACAACCTTACGAAAACAATCAATTTTGCATGATAAGTAGTTAACCAATCAATCCACAGAATCACGTCAAATCTGAGTATTTTTAATGAAATAAGATCGACGGGTAATGTGAGGTGCAGATTTGAACCAAACAAGACTTATAAGCGATGGATGTAATGAAGGTTTCTCCCAATGGAGTTTCCACGAGATAAGTCAAAGTCTAATTTCTCGGTCAAATTTAATCGATGGCGCAAGTAGGAGAAAATAAAAGAATGGGTAGAACAGGTATCAAATAAAGTATAGACTTCATTAGAGTTTATGATAAGCTTACCGTGATGACCTCATTCGGGTTCCTTGCTTCTCTGGGAGGTCACAACAAAGCGCTCTCCCTTGCACTTCTGGGTTTTGACTTTTACGGGATGACCTTTGGTGCCTCCATCCTAGTTGAATTTGTCTTGATGAAACAAAAATCGAAGCTAAGTGACCTTCTCTTCCACAATTATAACATCTTTGGGCCGGCATAGCGCGATTTGGATGATGTGTCCCTCTTCTCCGCATTTGAAGCATATGATAGGTGGTCTTTCTCCTTCCTTAACAACGGGTCTTTGGTCTTGGCGTCTTTCCATCATTGTTGAATCTCCTTTCTTGAAATGTCCATTCTTATTGTTTTGTACGATTACCACCGTGGTTACCATATCTGGCTTTGTTGATTCCCTCCACGCTTGTTGTCATAAGCTTGATGACTACTCTACCATTTGGTATTATAATTTTGCGGTTTGCTCTCTTTTTTAGTTCGTTGACTCGTTATCGCGCTCCACTAAGCGAGCCCTATTTACAACATCGAATACAAACCACGGTTTATGAAAATAAGATGTTGGCGTATCTCGACTTGAACCTCTTAAAAACATTAGCGCCATTCTCTCTTCATTATCCACCAAGTGGGGCGTGGCCGTGATAACTCATAAAATTTTGCCTCGTGTTGCGACTGCGGTCGTATTGTTTTGTTCGACTTGATAAACTCCACCTCTTTCATTATGGCGAATACTTTCGGGAAAGTATTTGTCGTTGAATAGACTCTGGAACTTCTCCCAAGATATCTTGATCTGGCGGGTTGAGTCGTTTCTGGAATTCCCACGATGTCTGCTCTCCACATGACATAAAAGCGGCGAAAGGGAACCTTTTGCTCCTCGGAGCATCCCAGACATCAAATATCTTGGTGATCTGCTTTATCCATGCTTCGCCTTAAGTGGTTTGGCTCTCCCTTAAACTCAGGTGGTCCCGGCTCCTTGAATTGTTTAGCGGTGGCCAGCAGAGAGTTTCGATGTTTCCACCTACGTTTTGGGGCGAGAGTCGCTCTCTTTCTTTGTTGCATAAATTGCGTAAAGCCTCTGAACATTTGATCGTTCATCATTTGGTCGGTGTTGTTGTTTGCGTGAGGATTATCGCCTTCGATGCACATTATCACGATTATTGATATGTGGTGAATCAGCGATCGCTTTGTGCTCCATTCTTATTCTCAACATTCTCGGATGTCATTTTGAATCTTGCCACAAAACAAAAGGTTAATTGACGTATAACAATTATCTTTATATTACGTGAGCCATAAAATATACAATAAACTTAGGTAGGTCATACTAGCGAAAATTATTCCCGTCTCTCCCTCTAGTACTATTCTCACATCTTAGCAGGGGATCATATCCACTAGCTACGATACCAAGCTTGTGGCGCCCCAAAATTAGGTATACATCACCCATCTTGGTGCGTCGGATACGTAGTGCAAATTTAAATCTGACTTATTAATATAAGCGTATGTATGCAATGACGTAAAGCTATGAGTTTGAATACAAATATTGTCTACTAGATATTATACAAACTCAAAAAAAGTCCTCATTACAATTATTATCACACTTTATTTCACGAGAATAGTGAGGACTACTAATCTTATCCTCTGGACCATTACTCGTTTCCAGGCTAGTCCCGGTATATTCTCATTTCACGAAGAAACGGTGAAAGAAAAGGTGAGCTCAACTAGCCCGATAAAAATATTATGACTAAGATAATGCGAGAATAAATTATCATTAGCCTTGACAGTGTTAAGCGATAAAATATAATAAACATCAAGTTTAAGCTGCGGTGAAACAAGCGATCCATTAAAAGAGTCAGTAGAAAATAAAATCTACTATCTTTTATGATTTAAAGGTTTTCATCACTTTTATAAATGAGACTCGACTTTAATAAATAATCCACATCATCGAATCACTTTTTGCTACGGACGAGGATATTCTTTAGTATCACGACCACAATTATTCATGCCCTTCTGGGGCGAGAATAGTTGTGTATTCATTAATAGTCATGATCATGCCAACAAGCATCCATCGATACTCTACAGACCATTTGAGGACTTTTACCACATCATTTGTAACATTACGGTCGTGATTACCTTAGAATAATCCACAGTGCGTAATCATACCAAGTCCATCCATGCTACTCTGAATACGATGACTTTAAAAAATATAAACATGAGGATGATGACAATGATATAAAATTGATAAAACAAGTTCAAAATTAAGTTATTAGAGGAACTAATAACATCAAATTGTCGACATGATCTTTGCTTTGTAGAGTAAAATTCAAGAATGATCGAAGAAGAATATTTCCATGAAAGATCTTTGGATGAAACGCGAATATCGAGGATATTCTACTAATTTCATGGAGTATAGAAGTCAAAGTTTTAACTTATTGGGTATAATAAAGAATGGAATAACAAAAGAAATCACCGTAAATGCGATAGCCCATATAGCGGAGTTATTCAACGAGAATAATAAATAACGGAACCGAACGGTCGGATGTTCAACAAATTCAAAGATGGAACGGATCGGGATATTCAAGATAGGATATTCAGCAGAAAGATGGAACCGGTCGGTGTAAAACACAGACAGGATATTCAACGAGAATAATAAAAAAAATGGGAACCGGTCGGGTGTAAAACACCTGAGCGAGGATGTTCAGCGAGAATAATAAAAAAGCGGAACCGAATTAGGTGTAAAACACACAAACGGGGATGTTCAGCGAATAATAATAAATAGAAGAATGGAATAAAGAAGATCACCACCAAGTATAGGGTTCACGTATCTACGAGTTATTCAACGAATAATAAAAGAATGGAATAACAAAAGTTCTCTTCATGAATAAAAAGAATAACACCCACTTACAGTTACAACAAATAATATTCCCTACCTTAGAAGAAAGCGAATATAAAAAGTGAAGTAAGTGAAGTACTTTTCTATAACTTTCTCTCTATTTCTCTCTATAGTTTTCTCTCTCTAGAGTTTGATGAATTAAATGAAAATAATGAAGGAATGAGCTTATATTTATAGGAAAATGGAATGCGTAGTAATTAATCCATGAGCGGTCCAGTTGATTTACTTTAATCGGCGGTCCATATTTAAAAAAAAATCTTTTAAATAAAATATAATATATTATTGATTTATATATAAAACATTTTACTATAATTAAACACTTATCTGAAAAATTATTTATATGAAACAACATATGAATATATAAATAATAAATAAAATATATATATTTTATTTATAAAATAACTTTAATAAAGTATTACATTTTATATAAAAAGATGTTTACATTTTATTACGTTAATAATCTGAATAAAACAAAAGCGTCGTTATCATTATAATAATTATTATTATTAATATAATGGAATCAAAATAATTGAGCATAGAGTGACTTCTCACGTAAGCATCGATAATCGATCTGGTGTGTCTTCTTATGCAACCACACGTATTCTTGTACTTTTACTCTAAGGTAGTTCAGCGAGTTATCAACGGTAAAACTTCCGCCGTTATTTTAATAAAATATTTTTGTCGTTTTCTCGATCAAATGATAATTACATTGTGGGGTCCACCATGATTGAGTAGTTATGCGAATATTCCTGCTAAAAGAATATTCCCAGACCAAATCGAATATAATATAACCACTTGCATACTTTGCAAAATTTATAAATATTACCTGGCTATAACATTATATCAAATTATTCCATAATATTCAAAATAATATTTATAGAAAATTCATCTTTATTTATAAAAGTTGGGGTCTTCTGACCTCCCTTAACATGAAATTTAAGCCCTCGAAATTAGAGTGCGTACACAGTATGTCGAAGAGGTAAGGATACCTTGATTTCATTTGATTCTAACTCCCAGTCATTTCCTCGACATCGTGGTTCCTCCATGAAACTTTGACTTGAGGTATAACCTTGGGCGTAGAATATGTTCCTTCTTATCAAAATTTGAGCAGGAACCTCTTACATCGTCGAATCTTCCATTATTTCGTCGGTTTCTAACTTCGATAATATGGTTGGTCTTTCACATATTTCGTAACATGGATATGTGAAAAGCGTTATGAACACGAGGCGTATTTGGCGGTAAAAGCGAGTCATAGGCCACGATTCCTACTCGATCGAGGATTAAAATGGGCCAGATGAATCGAGGATTAAGTTTTCTCTCTTTCCAAATCTTGTAACTCCTTTCCATGGAAGCGACTCTTAACAACACATGATCTCTATATATCAATTCCACGTCCTTTCGATGAAGATCGGCATAACTCTTTTGTCGATTTTGTGAGGTTTTTATCGTTGTCGGATCGTTTGAATCTTTTAAAGTAGTCATATACGTACCAACTCGGTCCCAACAACGTTGCTTCACCCACCTCGTCCCGGTATCTTTGGAAGCGACACTTTCTTCCATCTGGCGCTTGAATGGAGCCATGCGATACTTTGCTTGATAAGCTGTTGTTGTAGGAAAACTCCACGATGGTAAGAACTTGTCCCACTTCCCTTGAAATCAAGGACACGAGTCTTAATAGATCTTGAGAGTTTGAATAGTCCTCTCCATTGTCCGTCCGTCTGAGGATGATATCTTAGAGCTAAATCGTGAAATCTGTGCCCATAGCTTTTTGCAAACTAACCCAAAATCGTGAAGTGAATCTTGGGTCTCGATCGAAACTATGGATCTTGGCATACCATGCGATCTTACAATCTCGTTTATGTACATCTGACGAGGCGTTCAAGTGTATAAGTTTCTCGTGTCGGTAAGAAATGGCGGACTTGGTCGATCTATCAATGATGACCCAAATCGCATCGATGCCTTGAGAAACCTTAGGAAGGCCGTAAGCGAAATCCATGGTAATGTGCTCCCACTTCCGTTACGGAATTTCAAGTGGTTCTGATGGACCTTTTGGTACTTGATGCTCTCCGCTTTAACTTCGTTGACAAGTTAGACACCTTGAGATAAGCATTATATCTCTCTCTTCGTATTGCTCCACTTTGAAATGTATAGCGAATATCGTGATACATTTTGGTACTCCCGAGATGGATTGCAAATGGTGTGTTGTGCGCCTCCATCATGATATTATACTTTAAATCGGTTAGTTAGGAACCTGAAATGCAGGAGTTGACTCGAAGTATTCCTTCTTCATCGATTCTTGCTTAGGCGTAGCACCTTCTTGCACTTTCTTCCTCATACGCATCGGCTCAGTGCGTAGCTTGGCGGCTTTAACTTTATCGATTAAAATCGGTTCTACTTTCGTATATTAGCTATCATCACATGCGTCCTGAGTCTTTAACTCTATCTCCATCCTTTGCAAGTCACCTGAAATGGGCCTTTGCGTTGACAATAACGCTTTTCGTGCTTGCATATGATCTTACTTTCGATCGTCGGCTACCGTTAAACTTTTCGAGGATGGTATTGGATGGTATGATCATAATCTTTCAGCAGTTCAAGCCAGCGTCGTTTATCGCGTGTTGAGTTCCTTTTGAGTGAAGAAATATTTGAGGCTTTTATGATCAAGTAAAGATCTCCACTTTCTCCCCATCTGATAATGCCTCCAAATTTTAAGTCTGAAAAACAACGGTTTGACTCTAGATCATGAGTAGGATAATTCCTCTCATATTCTTTGAGTTATCGCGAGGCATAAACTATAACTTTTCCATGTTGCATGAGAACACATCCCGACCCTTTGCGAAGCATCAACATAGATGACAAATCCCTCAAGGCGGATGGTATTGTCGAGCAGTCTTGAAATAAGTCTCCTCTTGAGTTCTTGAAAACTCTTCTCACGTTCTTCGCTCAATAGAACTTTGTATCTTTTTGGTCGGTTTGAGTCGATGGAGTAGCGATTAGAAAATCCTTCCACGAATCTCAGATAATAACCCGGTAAGCAAGAAAGCTACGTCTTGATCATTTGATTTAGGTTGTTCCCGACTTTGAATAAGCTTGATCTTTCTTTGGGTCAGCGGATATTCCATGACTTGATACCCGCGTGCCCAAGGAATGCTTTTCTTCTTGACGAACTTCGCATTTCTTGACTTGGCATAAAGCTTATATTCACGAAGCTTTTGGAGTGTCGACCTCAGTGTTGCTCATGATCTTCCACGGCTTTTGGAATAAATAAGGATGTCATCGATAAAGGCGACCACAAAGTGATCTAAATATTCCTTGAATACTCGGTTCATCATATCCGTGAAGGCGGCGGGGAGCATTAGTCGATCGAAGGACATGGTAGGAATTCATAATGCGTCTGGGAGTTACGGCCGTCTTTGGAATGTCGTGATTCTAATCTTCAATTGGTGATATCAGGAGCGAAGATCGATCTTTGAAAAGAATTTGGCTCCTTCTGTTGGTCGAAGCGGTCATCGATACGTGGCAATGGATACCTATTTTTGATGGTGACATGATTGACTCCAGATAATCAATCTGAAATCGCATACTCCATCTTTCTTCTTCACGAATAGAGCAGGAGCACCCCGAGGAAAGTACTAGGGGCGAATAAAGCCGATGTCTAACAATTCCTGCGGTTGGGTCTTTAACTCACGAAGTTCGATAGGAGCCATTCGATATGGGGCTTTGGAAATGGGTTTTGTCTGGGGTTCGAGTCGATACAAAATTCAATTTCACGCTTACTGGGGGTAGGCGGGAAAGTTCTTGAGAATCGTCGGAAATTTATTAACAATAGAAATATCGTTCAAAAGCGGCGTATTTTTGTTTAAATCGTGACATGAGCTAAGAAAGCTTGACATCCATTTTTCGATAAGCGAATAGCTTTATGGCTTGAGATGGCCAGTGATTGATTTTAATGGTTTGGTCGTTTGAATTAGCATAATAGGTTGATTAGGAATATGAAAGCTATGACCTTACGAAAACAATCAATTTTGCATGATAAGTAGTTAACCAATCGATCCACTAGAATCACGTCGAATGCAAGTATTTTTAATGAAATAAGATCGACGGGTAATGTGAGGTGCTGATTTGAACCAAACAAGACTTATAAGCGATTGGATGTAATGAAGGTTTCTCCCAGCGGAGTTTCCACGAGATAAGTCGAAATCTAATTTCTCGAGTCAAATTTAATCGATGGCGCTTAGTAGGAGAAATAAAAGAATGGGTAGAAGCAGGTATCAAATAAAGTATAGACTTCATTAGAGTTTATGATAAACTTACCGTGATGACCTCATTGGGGTTCCTTGCTCTCTGGGAGGTCCTGACAAAGCGCTTCTCCCTTGCATTCTGGTTTTGACTTTTACGGGAATGACCTTTGGTGCCTCGTCCTAGTTGAATTTGTCTTGATGAAGCGACAAAATCGAGCTAAGTGACCTTCTCTTCCACAATTATAACATGCTTTTTGGAATGGCATGCGCGATTTGGTGATGTGTCCCTCTTCTCTCGCATTTGAAGCATATGATAGGTGGTCTTTCTCCTTCCTTAACAACGGTCTTTGGTCTTGGCGTCTTTCCATCATTGTTGAATCTCCTTTTCTTGAAATGTCCATTCTTATTGTTT